>OU015747.1:108411944-108427615 GCA_907169655.1 Acomys percivali | reverse complement strand
CTTTCTTTCTTTCTTTCTTTCTTTCTTTCTTTCTTTCTTTCTTTCTTTCTTTCTTTCTTTCTTTCTTCTTTTTAAAGATTTATTTATTTATTATTATGTATGCAGTGCTCTGCCTGCTTGTACACCTGCAGGCCAGAAGAAGACATCAGATCACATTATAGATGGTTGTGAGCCACCATGTGGTTGCTGGGAATTGAACTCAGAACCTCTGGAAGAGCAGTCAGGGCTCTTAACCTCTGAGCCATCTCTCCAGCCCCACTGTCCCTTTCTTGCCCTTGCAGCTGGAGACCTGGGCTTCCAAAGAACCCCAACAGCACTCTGTCTCACATTCAAGAAAGACACACACACACACACACACACACACACACACACACACACACACACACACACACACACACACGGGCAGCTGGTTATAATGTAGCAGGAGCTTCCCTGGCTTTCACTTCAAGCAGGCTGAGCACCTCTGAGCACCTCTCTGGCTTCCCTAATCCACCCTTAAACATCCTTTCACCCCTAGCAGAGCGGCTATAGGTTGTCTGAACCAACTGCAGACAGAACTCCCTCCTGCTTATCCTCTAAGCTTCCGAGGATTCCTCTTGGTGCTATGACCTTTCCGCCCTTCCTTAAAGTTGTGGGAGTTACTCTTCCCAAAATAACCCGAGTCAGTCAGCAACGGCTTGCAGGGAAGTTACAATTAGCTTTTCACTGTGAAGGAAGCACAAGGTTATTTTTTTTTAAAGAAAAAAAAAAAAAGGTAGAAGGAGGACCCATAAACCCCTCAAGGTTCCATGAGTCAATGAGGGAAACACAGAGTTATTTCAGGAGAGAGCTATTTTGACAGGAGATGTATGGATTTTTGGTTTCTCTTCATTGTTTCTACTGCCAATTCCATCCTCTTTTTCTAGTTTCTCAGTGGTGGCCAGAGGAGAATGGATTGCCTTGCCTCGCAGTCCATTGATTTCTGTGTTGATGCTCATCCATATCTGTTGAGAATAAGAGCCAGCATCCAGCATTGTACGAGGGCTATCTAAACTTGGACCAGCTGCCTTGGGGGCAGTGGAGTTCCTGTCTACAGGGGTGTTAAAGCACAGCCTGAGGGACTGCACAGGGAATGCTGCAGAACTGCAAGGATGGGTACGACAGTTGGGGAGATCTTCAATGTCCACAACTCACATTCCACATGGATTCCCGTCTTAGTCTTGTGCTAGAGCCGGATACCTGAGACACGGTGCTTTATACATAGAGAGGTTTAAATGGGCTAACAATATGCAAGGTTTAAGGAGTCTAAGACTACAGCACCAGCATCCACTTGGCTTCTGGTGAAGAATTCATGCCGTGTCAACCCGTTGTAGAGAGCAGAACGGCAAACAAGTTCATGAGAAAGAAACAAAACACAAGGAGCTGCCTCGCTTAGCAACAACCCCCCTCTTTTACCACAAGGGATTTAGCTCTAAGATAGTTCACTGACTCCCACAAGAAGAGCACCAATCCAACCACAAGGATCCACCCCAGACCCATACACCTCCTATGAAACCCTACCTCTCATCCTGCAGATTTGAGGAATTAAGGTTCTGACTCATGAAACAAGGGGAGAGACACTGAAGCCATAGCAACACCTCAGGCGACTGACAAATGTTGTGCTAACCTTCCAATGTAGGTAGTGCCCACATGGAAGTATGCAATGGATGATTTTCACTGCAACAATCACAATTACACCGAATCACAATTTCATGGTTTAGCATAAGGCCAAGGTTATCCATGCTACACTGACCCACACTAGCTGTGTAGAAACTGAAGGAAGGGTCCTGTGAAATGTGACTTGAGGGCATTTAATAGCTTGCATTTGTGACTTCCAGCCTTTGCTGTTCCAGAGTGTACAAGGTGCAGATGATCTATAAAGAATGTGGAATTAATTTGCTTTAGTTCTAGGCTGCATCTCAGCATTCCTTGCAATGATACACACTTGTGAAGATTTGAGTCCGCACAGTCACAAAGGATGATTATAAAAATCTAGCTTTCATTATTCCTAGAACTTCTTCCACTCTCCGAGTCCCATACCACTTTAATAAAAAAACAGCTTACCATCTCAAATTCATGTTTTTCTTTTCCTTAGTTGAATCTAAAGATCTAGTTAAGCCCTAATTTAGAATCCCCTCGGCTAGGTACATATTGACTACCATTATATCTCCTATTCTTGTTTTCTTTTTTGTCTTCTGGATTTCCTATAGCCAGGAGTTAGGCTGGGACATCTGGCCTGCTGAGACTCTGGGGATGCCTGCAGACTGTTTGTGGCTTCTGTGCAGGTGACTTGTGAGCACTGGGGCCTCTGTTCTATGGCATCAGCTGCTGAAACATCTACCTGCCATTTTATGCCTCCAGTTTCCTGGTGTACCAATCCAAAGTCCTTTCTTGGGATTTTGAGAAGAACAGCTGGAAAGATAACCATATTTCTCTTTGGGGTGGCCCTGTATGCGGAACACAGAACATCTTCCTGGACACAAGAGTGAGGATTGGCTGCTTCAGTGCTCTCTCTGTCATCCCTGGTCCTGACGGACATCCATTGCCCTATGGATCATGCTAAGATCCCATGGATCAGGCCCCTTTACAAGGCTGGCCCTGCCTATGGCTGTAGAGAGGAAGCAGTCATTTTTTTTTTTTTTTGCATGACTGAAAGTTGTCAACTGCTCTCTGTGATTGTAAGTTTTCTATGATAACTTGACACAATCTAGAATCACCTGAGAGAAAGGTTTGAGTGAGATTACCTTAATTATGCTGATTGGCATGGGAAGACCAGCCCACTGTGGGCAGCACCATTCCCTAGGCTCCTGGATTGAATTAAAAGGGAGAAAGCTAGCTGAACATTCTCATTTATACATTCATTGTTTTCTTCTGTCTGTGGCTGTACTGTGACCAGCCCTTTCAAACTCCTGCTTCTGTGACTTTTCTGCTACAATGGACGATAACCTGGAGCTATGAACCCAGAAAAATCCTTTCTTAAGTTGCTTTCTTTTCTGCTGCAGAAAAGAAAATGAAGACAGCCTTTCTGCCTCTTCCTCACTTCTCTTTCACTCTATCTTCAGCAGCAGCCAAATGGAACAGTGTCACAACCAGCAAAACTCTGGCAGCCTCACTTAGAGCAGCAGCTATAGACCTTCCATGATTTCCCTGCACATGACAGCTCTGATGTCATCTTCTGCTACTTCTGTTCCAGCCATGCTAAAGTCTTCTCTGTTCAGGATGACTCTAGGCCTGTTCTCTCACTCTAGTGAGGCATTGCATAGCCTTTCTGTTTTCCTAAATCACTTCCCCATCTCTTCCTAACATGTACCAATATCATCTTCTCAATGGAGCCTACCCTGGATGCAGTATTTAAATTACAACCCACTCCAACTCCTATCCTCTCCGCCTTGCTGACTTGTATATAACATGGAGTTCTCAGCCATATTGTCTCCAGGCAGTTGCCTCAACTCCCTAAGGCCCTCCCTGTAGGCACTTTATTCTTTTTTTTCTCATTTAAGCACTAATCATATTGTCATGTCAGACTCTGTTAACTGTTTTGTTCCTAGTCCTGGTGCTAGCACAATACTCATTATAAATGTATCAAATGAGCACCTGACTGGATGAATGAGTGAATGCTTCCATTCACTTGGAAAAAGCTGGGAGGCTATTGAGAAGATTAGCTGGCAAGGTTTGTAGTGCCTGCGTGATGCTTGACTCAAAAGGAGGCAGTTTATAATTTATATGATAAGGGAAGGCTTCTTGCCATAGAACACCCACGTTATCTATAATTCTGTAGATTATAGACATAGACACCCTAATGATTTCTCTATAGGAAAAAGCAAGTTACAATGCTAGAAAGACACGCTGTAGGAGGAAACAGTTCTCTGGCTCTATTGCAGGCCTCTCTTACACTGGCTTTCATGTCTCGCCTCTTAGAATCACACTGCTTGGCTGTCAAGAGGCCCCGGAACACTGGCACCTTAGAGGGTGCCAATTTACTAAAGTAATTTTTATGTCACATTTAATGAGGATCCTGACCCTGGGGACTGAAGTTAGGTTGAACAAAGGGGCAAGGTAGGGTGGACTTCACTTGATTATATATTTCTTCTGTCCCTTCATGTGTCCCCTGTTTTTTAATCTGTTTTGTTATATTCTCATGTAGCCCAGACTAGTTTCAAACTCAACATATAGCCAAGGGGGGCCTTGAATTCTTACTCTTCCTGCCTCTATCACCCAAGTTGCTGGGACTGTAGGGAATCTCCACAATACCAGGCTTGGTTATATATTTCCAGACAAGGAAAACATTTTAACATAACTCATTATACATTAATTTTCTTAATAATTAAATAGGGCATTTCTTACATTTAAATCCGTGAGTCAGAAAACAGTGGCCCCCCCACCCCCCAGGTCAGTTGTCTTAACTTGAGGAATGATACAAAAGAGATATTGTAACTATAGGATACTTTTGTAAGAGAATATGATAAAAACAGTGAGAATTTAGGAGGGGTAAAGACCCTGGCAGCTGGAGACAAAGGTAGATGGTAGTAAGATAGAGTTCAGGGGCCAGGACAGGGGATGGCAGGGATACCAAGACCCATTCTGTCCATTTGCTCCTGCTTTCACTCTAGGACAGAGCTGTCACCTGTATCTCATCTGGTGTTGACAGGATGACACAGGACAACCTGCTCCTTCTTCCCCACACCTAAGTGGGCATTCTCAGAACTTCTATTGTGATTGTCTTATAATATCTTACCTGGGGAAGCCTGGGACTCTCATGCCAAGCCAAAAGGGTCCTCCATCCCCTATTGGACTGTGCCTTGATAGAAAATGCCCCTAGGCATTTGTGTGTGCCTGCATGGGCATGCAAAGTCATGCCTACAGAGGGCTGGGAAGAACCAAGCAGCAGCATGTGTCACGTTATCTGCCACACACATGTACATACACATACTGGCCTTCATGCCAAGGCCCAGGCCCACTTGAGTTCCATTTTCTTTCAGAGTGCAGCTTTTCCAGGGAAATAGCAAGAGGAGTAAGATCTTGAGTTCTGCATACACTACGATGAGCAGTCTGACAGTGGCGAGGTTCTAATGCCCTGTTCTCCTGTTTATTAAGTATGCATGATAAAAGCCCTTACTTCATCAGGCGCTTGGGGAGCAAGGCTTTCTGGTCCTGCATAAGTGTTCTAGAACTAAAAGAGAGTCCTCACTACCAGTTTTAGAGCCCAGCATGGTGCAGTGGATGACAGCAGGGCATTCAGCCAGATCTGGGATTGATGGCTATGAGCGCTTAGATTTGGGGTAATTGCTTCCCCCAATTGAACGACTCCAGTTTGTTCATTTGTAAGGCTGAGTTAATAATAATAGCTGTCTCACAAGATTTTTTTCCCAATAATTAAATGGCAATTTAAAGAATCCACTGTGGAGGACTCCTGAAAATACAGTGGGTAGTATAAGGGGAAAACTCAGTAAATGTAAACTACTTTTTAATGACGGTGGTTATGGTGATGGGGGTGTCTCTGCTTGATAAAAAGCCTTTTTCTATATAACCCAATTGTAGCACTCACTTTCCCACCCAAAACTTCCTGTTTTCAGGGGGAGGTAATCCCCCTCAGGAACAGTCATAGGGGAGGGGAATAAGGGGAAAATGGGAGGGAGGGAAGAATGGGAGGATACAAGGGATGGGATAACCATTGAGATGTAACAAGAATAAATTAATTTAAAAAAAAGTTAATAAAAAAAACTTCCTGTTTGCCCAATTGAACTTGATCCAAATTTGAAGCGAGTTAGTTGCCTATTATGCCAAGGATTGTTTCAGCCACAATTCTAACGTCAACAACTTAATGTAAGAGAGCCCCAGTGTTTATGTACAGCCATTAACCACAGCCGAGAAACACAGATCATTGTGAGAGGATTTGCTCCCTGGTGTGACCAAAAGAATGAAATGGTTTTGCTGGCCGTGGAACATTTAAAGGCTTACATTCTGGAGGCTGGATGCAGGATCTTCTTCAGTCTATATGCTTTAGGGTGAAAGAATGGGAACCCTACCTCAAATCAGCTTTGGACCACAAGCTGTATTGGCTTGTATTTCTGGTAGACCTCAGTAGGGTGGCTTCCAGAGTAAATGGATGTGGTGGCTGTCAGGCCATCCCCAGCCATGCTCTTAGTCCTCCTCTTCTCCACATTCTCAGGTGGTGGGGTGCTGGTGTGGTGGGATGGTGGGGTGCTGGTGTGGTGGGGTGGTGGGGTGCTGGTGTGGTGGGGTGGTGGGGTGGTGGGGTGGTGGGGTGGTGGCAGCTGGTCTGTGCAGATCATTGTTCAGAGGCAGAAAGGGATTCTGTCTGTGTCTCTGTCTGTCTGTCTCTCTGTCTGTCTGTCTCTCTCTCTCTCTCTTTCCTGCCTTCCTTCTATCCTTCTTCCTTTTCCTCCTCCTCCTCCTTGCCTTCTCTTAAAAACTGCAAAAAAATCCTCACAATTCTGAGTAAATGCTAATGTGTACTTACTTCGCTGGCTGTTGAATAGGCCATGCGTCCTTTTTTAATTAGTCTCTAGCAAAGCCACAGGGTTGCCTTACCTGCCTTAGTCTGATTAGAGATGAGCCCTGCCTCAAGGAGTCTCGGGGATGCAAGGATCTTGGAGCATCACCAGACCCATGTCCACTGCAGTCGCTCAGCTTACCGGAAGAATCCAGGCATGTATCATTTGGTGGTATCTGTTGATCTGGCCTGCCTTGATGATTCCTTATGTCACGGTGTACAGCTTCAGGGTACACAGGCTACACTGTACATCAGAGCTGGTAACATCATACACTGTACGTTTACCTAACCAACCAAAACCAACCCCAAAAATCCCAAAAGGCAAAAACAAAGCAAAGGTCATATTATTCCTTGAAATGTAAATTTTTTTTTCTCAGTGAATTCTTTGGCTTGAGTAAGAGGTTAATTACTATATTGGTCTTAGTGGTTATATGACAAAAATATACAACAAAAGGCCGGGATGAACCCTTCTGAAAATGAGCCGTCAGAGATGAGGGTGTGATGAACAAAAGCTCCAGAAGCTTTCTGAGATCGGGTATGCATTGGGGGTGAGGTGCGGGGGGGGGGGGGAGATGTGCTTCTTTCATGTCTATCAGCTTCTAAATGTGCAGTATTTCATTAGCTGGCAGCCCTCTTTGCAACTTCTATGTGCTGATCTCAGCTGAGAACGTGGCTGGTTCTAAGACGAGCCAGTCATCTGCTACTGAGCTGCAGGCCCTGCTGGGCTGACAAGGGGAATGAAGCTCAACATTGGGAAGAGATGGCCACCCCCTCCAGGGTTCATAGCTGGCTAACGTGCAGAGCACCGGAGGGCTACAGATCTCAAAGCCAGTGGCTTGGACTCGTTTTCCCTAAGTAGTGCTACACCACCATCCATTCCAGTTCAAGTTCTTCTGATTGCACTAGTCAGCCTTGTCTTCAGCTAGTCAACTTGAAGAGAGGAAAGCTTTGTTTTGGCTCACAGTTTTGAAGGCTTCGGTCCATGGATGCTTGGCCCCACTGCTTTTAGGCTGGTGGAAAGGTAGTACACATCATGGCAGAAGTGCATTTGTGGAGGAAGCTACTACTCATTTCCTGTGATGGGAGGGGAAGAGGTTACTGATACTCCCTTTCTCCAACTAGGCTCCACCTCTTAAGCATTCACCTGGAATGGGCTCGAGACCAAGCCTTTATTATTACACAGCCTTTTGAGGGACAAGAGTGACACCTCCTGCTCTGAAGCCTTTGGAACTCCATGTCTGCGATGTGATCCTGTTAGGGAGATTGGAGCTGTCTGCAACTTTCCTGCAGAAGTGGCCCACTTCTTTATAGGAAAGCTCCTACAAAGAATCCATGTCACGTGACCTTGGTTTGTCTGTCAAGGCACTAATAGAGATCCTCGTGCTTCTGGGACTGGAACTGGAGAGACGCTGAAAGGGTTGGCAGACAGTGGATTCCCTCCTCTGAGGCTGTGGGGTTTGCATGTGGTCTGCTGAACCCTTGGCCCCAGGCAGTTCCGTCCTCTCTCCCCGTGTTCTCTCTTCCTGCTTTCCTTTTGAATTTACCACAGGCCTCCAAGTACTGGATGCTGGTGATATGGTGACAAGTAAAGCAGCCATGGCCTTTACTTTCCTGTAGCTTAAGGGTTAGTGTGAGGGGGTGTCAGAGGACCTATAGTGAGATGTCAATGATGTGAGCGATCCTCTGTAATTGATCAGGACCCATTAATGTTATAAATTTCTTAGGTGTTGTTTCCCAAATCATAGGCTCTTCTGGAGTATTGGTTGACTATCACAGCATTCAGTTTCTCTTTTTTCCGTAATGCTTCTGAAAGCATACTGCCAACAAATGTACATTATGATGTGTCCATTTTTGGCAATTGATTTCAGGTTGGGAATGCATAACCTACAAATCTAAAAATTAAACTACTAGGAAAATGCAAAATCTTTAAGCACTGACATGATGTCACAAGCGGGAAATTTTGCACCATTGCTTCATGCACACATTTATTTAAAGTGCTATAGGAAGTTGTTTTAAGCTTATGGACATAGTGAATACTATGCTTAGACAAAAATTTGGGTCCTATCTCCAAGATGCCTCAGTATGTATATGCAAATACAGTACGCCCAACTCTGAAAGCCCCTGAGATGCTCCTGTTTCAAGCATTTTAGATGAAGGATACTCAGCCTAGACTTTCTTCTGACTAGTAAGAATTATATTTATATTTTCTTTTGGGACCATATCATGATGAAGATGGTAATAGCACCAGCCATGTTGGCCTAGACCTGTAATCCCTGTAACCTTAGCACTTGAATCCTAGCTGAAACAGAATTATTTTAAGATCTAGTTCAGCCCAGGCTACATAGCAAGATCTTACTTAAAAATATTAATAAAGAGAGTGACGCTGAGCTTGCAAGTTCCTGTTCATATCCCTCTGCCCCACTCTTCTGCCTTTGCACACAGGTAGGTCACATGTCTGCCCTTCTGCAGTGCAGCAGAGTCAGGTGACTGAGTGCTGGCTGATGGGGTGCAGGAGAAATGGCACACCTACTCCCTTGCGTCTAACTCCTTGCAGCACTTTTCAAGTAGTGTTTTGTTTTTGTTTTGTTTCTTTTTATCACTCAGAGAGTGAGGGTGGGGAAGAATAAAAACAAAAACAAAAACAAAACACTTTCAATGGAGTGCTCTGAAACCCTAGGCTCAGGTGTTTGCGGGACTAACTGCTTATCTTGCCAATAAGACTATATAGAAATACAGCTTTGCTCATTTGCCTGTGTATTTCCTGTGGCAGCATCTTCCATCCTGAGAGGCAGTGAGTGGTGGTGGCAACCAGGGTCTCATGACCTATAATATCTACTGTCCAGCCCTTTAAGAGAGAAGTATGCTCAGCTCCAGCCTAGGTGTTAGCAGAGACACCGAATGACAAGCATGGGGTTCCTGAATGACTGTGAGGGTCGGAGGCTTGGCTCGTCCTTCCTTCCAAGGCCAGCTGGCTGGCACCATTAAATAGTATAGAGGAACCAACCTTTTTTGTTGTCATTTTGAGTGAGTCATGTAGCATAATAGAAAGATATACAATATTTATTGGAATTTTCGTTGTATGTATATATGTTCCTGTGTGGAGGTACAATGTTTGCCTATGTGTGTGGAGGACAGCCTCAAGGGTCATCCTTCAGAATACTTTTCATGTTTTGAGATAGGGTCTATCATTGCAGTGCAGCAGCCTATACCACTGTATTCTTGAAGCAGGTGAGAAAATGGACTTAGAGAAGTGGATTGCCAAAGGTCGCCTGACTGGCGAGTGGCAGAACTCCAGTCTAGACCAGAGTGTTGGACAGCAGACTGTGTACTCCTTACCCTCATCCCTAGAGGCTCGGGGAGTCTTAGTGAGCACTCCAGATTTGGAGCAGAGTGTTTTCCTTGGATGCTGGTTTATATTCAAAATGCACCAGCCTGTCAAGTTGCTGTTGGACATTAGCCCATCCTTGAACAGTCACCATAACAACATGGACATATGGAAGGGAATACGCATTGGGAAAAAGCCGATTCTGCTCCAGGGGAGGATGGAGCTTTGCAGAGAGTTGGGGGTGGGTCAAGGACCACCCTCTGTGGTTTTGGTAGGTTCATTTCACGGGACAAACTGTGAATTGTTTAGAGGCATAGTGTCTCTTGGATTTTTAATGCCCCAATTCACTCAGGAGAACATGTCTTACTAACTTTGCCCAACCTCTTGGGATAACATAATGCTTTTATTATACTGTGTTAAGACATGATTTCTAGGGGAAAGGAATGGCTATTGGAGACACAGGGCTGGGGAGATGACTCAGAAGATAAACACTTGCTGCGTAAACATGAGGGCTTGAGCTTGGGTCACCAAAATCTGCATAAATCTGGGTATTAGGGCTTGCAATCCCATCACTCCTATCATGGTGGGAGGTGAGACAGGAGAATACCCAGAAGCATGTGGGACAGCTAGTCTGCATATAGAGCAGCGAACAAGAAAGAAACCGTCTCAAACAAGATGGAAGGCATAGACAAATAGGCGTGTCCTCTGATGTCCACATGTGTGCTATGGCATCTGTGTACACTCCTCACACACAAGAGCATATTCATACATAACATACACACACACACACACACACACACACACACACACACACACACACAAAACAAGAACAAAAACAAACAAAAAAGAAAATGCAGATTCCCTGGGTCTACCCAAGAGAGACTGTGTGAGCATGTCTGAAGAAAGGTCCAAGGCACTTGCCCTTTAAATCCAATGACATAGATGGCTGAGAACATGGCCTTGGGTGTGGCAAGTAAAAATGATGCCCATCTTTTATCCTTCCCTTTGTGGTCAGGTGCCAAGCTAGCTGCATTAGGAAAGCTTCTTCTCTGTTCACATGGGTAAGGACTGAGTTAGGGTCATTCTCTACTTACTTCCTCCCTCCCTCCCTCCCTCCCTCCCTCCCTCCCTCCCTCCCTCCCTGCCTCCCTCCTTGCCTCCCTCTCTCCCTTCCTTCCTTCTTTCCTTCCTTCCTTCATTCCTTCCTTCCTTCCTTCTTTTCCTTTTGTTTGTTTGTATTTTGCTGGTCAGGAAACCATCATCTCTATCAGTTGTCCTCCTAGGAGTATCGTTTTAGAAAGGCTGACAGTTCATCATCTTACTGTGTCATATCAAACCTTTGGACATCAGGTAGTCGGCTTCCTCCACTCTCCACTCCTTCACAGGGAGTCAGGCAGGCTAAGGAACAGTCCCGTGAGTCCTAATTTCTAATAGTGCAGGACTGAGATCCCTTTGTCTCCCTCCTGCCCAGAAGATAGCCAGTACTAAGCCAGGCTAGCTCAGAGCCATCTTGTGGATACCTGTGAGCGCACTGCTCACCAGTAGCAACCTACATCAGTCTGATTTCTGTCCACTGCCTCCCAGCGGTGTGCTTAGTGCAGCATACAATGGGGATATTTTCCTGATTGCTGAGCTCGAGACTTTTAGGGTCTGAGACAATTTTCAGAAGAATGTAATTCCTCGGCTTCCTGCTCCATCCATTTCTCACTAAGTAGTTGGAGGACATACACACTGTGCAGGAATGAGAAGGTGAATGGTAGTGGATGCACCTGGGATGGCTATGAGCCTAAGGAGAGACGGATAAATGTTTTCAACGTGGTGATAAGCCAAGGGATGCCTGAGCTATTATTATTTGTTTCTTAAGTTATCACAGTTATATCAATACTAATTGAATCCCTTGAGAGGATTGGAAGGGAAAATGCTACAAAAGATATACTATTCTTTTGTAGAAGAAGATTTTGAGTTTCATTCTGGAAGGGTAAGTGGGGAGATGATGTGAGGCCAAGCAGGATTTTACGCATTGGCTTAATGTCTTTGTGGTCCATGACTCTTGGTTGGGGTAGGGGATATGAAGGAAAGTATATCAAATCGTGCTCTTGTTAGCAGGGGAAGGGCCTTTCTGGAGCTCCTGGCTCCAGCTAGCCAAACTGGGCAGGAAAGAATAAGAAGAAAGGATGATGGACAACAAGGCTTAGATGAGTGAGAGGGACCGCTGCTCTGTCATTAGTTCTGCTCTGGCTGGTGGCTCAGAGCAACAGTCTATCTCCTTTCTTTAGGGAACTGGGGTGAGGGCCGCAAGGAGCAAATTAGCTTCCCGCATGCTCTGCTCACAGTGGATTCTGCTCCATTGATTCCCTTTACAGGCTCAGATGAGTGACAATGATGAAGCCCAAAAGATACAGTGGAACTGTCCATGCATATAGAACCTTATGAGCATAGTGTGTGTGTATGTGTGTGTGTGTGTGTGTGTGTGTGTGTGTGTGTGTGTGTAGACCACAAGTTGATGTTGGATGTTTTCCTCAGTTGCTTTCCACCCTTTCTTTTTAAAATTACTGTTTTTTTATTTTTTATTTTTAGTTGTGTGTTTACCACATATGTGGGTTTCCTCAGAGAAACAGGCCAGAAAAGGCATTTGATCTCCTAGAACTGGAATTATGGGTAGTTGTTAACTTCTGGGCTGGGGTTTTGAGAACTGAACTTTGGTTCTCTGCAAGGGAAGCAAGCATTCTTAATTGCTGAGCCATCACTCCATCCCCTCCCCACTATCTTTTGAGACAAGGTCTCTCACTGACCTCAGAGCTCACTAATCTGGTTAGACTGGCTAGCCACCTGAGGGATTCTTACATCTTACTCCCCTGGCATTATGATTATGGGTATGCTACTGTGCCTGGCTTTTTACCAATGTGCTGGGAATCGAAAGTAGGGCTCTCTTGCTTGTTCAGCCAGCACTTTACCAACTAAACTCTTCATTGCATGAATAAAGTTTTATTAAAACACAGTCCTGGCCATTTATCTATTTACATGTTGCTGTGTTGCTTTTGAGCTATAATAGCAGAGTTTGAGTAGCTGCAGCAGAGACTGTACAACTGGCAAAGCCTCAAATGCTTGGCCAATCCCTGCTCTAACAAGTGTGCACTGATGTTTAATTTTGAAGTGGTGCACATCACCTTCATATCAGTTACTTTCCTGTTGCCATGATAGAACACCATGACCAAGGCAGAGTATAAAATAAAGAGTATTTTTGGACTTATGGTTCTAGAGGGATAAGAATCCACAATGGTAGAGTGGATAACAGCTAGATCTGGAACTCAAGAGGCATCTCACTGGGAAACAAACCATTCTAAAGGGTAGGCCCCTTGTCAAGAAGCAGATGACCAACAGAAAATGAACTCAACAGCATTGTTGGAGGTTCTTTGTCTTATAACGTTGTCAGAACCTCCCCCTACCCCATTAATTTTACAGATCCTTTGTGTATATGTTATGCTTCCAGTTTTATGTTTTATGAGATTCTTGTGTATGCAAGCATGAGGTCTCTGTGTCCATTTGTATTTCTTGTGCTTCTTTTTTTGCATCTAATTATTGTTTGGTCTTATTCCAATTTGTTTGTTTTTGTTTTATCTTATTGTATTCTATTGTGTTATTCTTCCTTAGGTGCCTGTTTGTGGATCTGTATGGAAGGTGATGTGGGAAGAAACTTGGAGGAGTAGGGGGAGGAAAACCATAATCAGAATATATTAAGTGAAAGTATCTTCTTTCAATAAAAGTAAAATAAAGAGTATACATCTTGAACCACAAGCACAAAGCAGAGAGAGCACCTTTGAAATGATACGAGTCTTTAAGCTCTCAAAGCCTGCTTCCAGTGACATGCTTCCTCCAACAAGGCTATACCTCCTAAATTTCCCAAACAGGGCCATCAATTTGGGACCAAGTATTCAAATGCCTGAGACTGTGAAGCCATTTCTCCTTCAAATTATCATAACTTCTATTCAAAATTCACTGGCCAGAACCATTAAATGGTCCCACTCAACCAATAGAAGCCAAGAAGTGTTTCCTACTCTGTTCTTGCGGGTCACAAGTAATCAGAATAATGGGGGGAAAGCCTTAATGGCCATCTAAGCCCCTGATCCACCTTGAGCTTAGTACTAGGTACTGACCTGGACAGATAAACAATAGAATTCTCCATCTCAAGAAACTCAAGGAAGAACACCATTTGGGGGTAGGGAGGGCTTATGACAGGGTAGAGTCAAGGCCCTTCCCTAGAAGATGCAGACTGTCTCTTATGAACTGTTGGATGGGATGGGGAAGATGATGTGTGTGTGTGTGTGTGTGTGTGTGTGTGTGTGTGTGTGTGTGTGAGAGAGAGAGAGAGAGAGAGAGAGAGAGAGAGAGAGAGAGAGAGAGAGAGAGAGAGTGACAATGACAAGACAAGACCAGGGCACTGGCCAGCTTGGCAGCCGTGGGAGTGACAGATTCCCTTGATGAACATTTTTATCAATAATAGGAGGGTTGCTTAACAAGAATTCTTAAAGGAAAGATGAGATAATTTCATGTTTTGATATTTGTAAATTGATTCTGTTGAAGCCAGAGCTCTGTCGTGCATATTATTGCTGCTGTAATTCTGGCAAAGACGCGATTCAAATTGGCGAAGTGTCTGGGAAGGGGAAATCCAGGAAGGGTGGGGGGTGGGGATGGGCTGAGAAACAGACACACAGAGCCAGATCTTGGCTTCTGGTTGTCTTGGGAGAGCTAGTGGCCTGGGAGCCTTAGCTACACTAGGCTCGGGGGTAGGGGGTGGGGGTGGGGTAGGAGACTGCAGACCAGAGTCCAAGAATACTTGGAATTGCTGGAGGTGCTAAAGTCTGCAGAGGGAGTGGGAGCTGGCAGGGGAGGGATGCACGCATGTGCATGCATGGTGGGGGAGAGACATTTAAACATTGTAGGGGAAAAAAAAAGGATAAATTTAAAACCCATCAAATGGAGTTGAGACAGAATGACAACGTGAGGATCATTCTTTCTAGGGACCTGCCCAACTATTGGCAGGATTTGAAAAATATTTTCTCCTTCATTCCCCCCTCCATTAAGATTAACCTGGACTTTTCCCCTCCCCCTGCCCCACTGGCTTGACTCAACCTTGGTGGCCAAGTGTGTAGTGCTGACCAGTGCTCAGCTCAACTCCCAGAAGGCTTGGGTATCGTGTGTGGAAAGATGAGTCCAGATGATGGAGGAGGAAGGGGAGACAAATGAAGGAGCCGCCTCAGGGCCCCGCTCTTTTGGGAAGTATGGGCCTATTTATTGCTCACATCAGGTTTTCTCTTCTATGCATTAAGGTCATCCCGCCAACAGGGCTTTCCCGTATGATAGCTATGCTAATTAGTGCTGAGGTGGTGGGCGTGACATGTTTGGATTCTGCTTCATGCGGTACAAGCAGTGTGATCACTATGGTGGAAAAAAAAAAAATGGAGAACTCAGACTTTAAATCTGAGATGGCCCCAGCTCTGATATGTCATCAGTGTGGCCCTGGGCGGGTATGACCCTCGGCGGGTCTCTCTACCTCTTGAACCTTATCCTTCGTGTCTATAAAACAATATGGTTGGATGCTGAATTTTATAGCCATTTCATGTTCTTTGCTTTTCTGCTTTGTAGTTTGATTTGTGGTTCATGCTAGAGGTCAGGAGTGTGTAGGAGGCAGCATTCTAAAAGGATGCTTCCCTAGGGTTCCCAGAATGATCCCAGTGTGTAATGGAGCCTTATTCCACACTAGTTGGATTATCTATCTATCTATCTATCTATCTATCTATCTATCTATCTATCTAT
>OU015747.1:108382220-108397325 GCA_907169655.1 Acomys percivali | reverse complement strand
CACACACACACACACACACACACACACACACACACACACACACACACGCTCTTTGGGCAGGCTCAGCATACACCTTTAAATTTCTTTACTTGTCCTAGAAGGATTCAAAATAAGAGCCTATCTATACAACTGGTCTCCAGTGACTTTTACTTTCTTAATTTTTCTGCCTTCACATCTTCCATAGTTCTCGAAATTTCCTTCAAGGGCCGAGTGAGGGAATGGACTGGATATTGCCCAAAGCAATGCAGCTTTGACTCACAGTAGTGAATCTGTCCCTGGATCTCCCCCCTCCTTTCTGGCCAAGGAGGGCTCCTGCTTTGCTAGAAGCATGAGTCAACAGGAACCATGGCTCACACATAGTCTCAGCATTCAGGAAGCTGTGGCAGAAGGGGTTTGAAACCAGTCTGGCCTGCATAGTGTAACCTATCTCACAAAACAAAACAAAACAAAAGCAAAAAATGAACAAGAGAAGAAACGGCAAAGCAGGACACGTGTACCTAGGCTCCCTGCTTCCTCTGACACCCCCAGCTGCTCTGCGGTGTGGGGTTTGGGAGAAATGGGTGTTTTCACCTTTTTCTGAGTGGTGTTCTGGGAGCCAGCAGTAGATCTGTTGCTCAGACCTTGAAAGAGGGATAGGAACAGAGTCTGCAGCCATAGCCTGTGCTCAGAATCCTGTCTGCCCTCCTCCTTCCATTTTGTACCATCTTGGAGCATGGTACATCCTTTTCCTGCATCCCTCTTTTACCCTCCCTGCCTGAATAGCTTCAGGAGGTCATTTAACCTTTTGAATACGCCAAAACTCTATTCTCAGTCACCTTTACGGGGGAAAGGGATGTTGAAAGCAACATCCTCTCATGCTAGTTGTACAATTGGTGGTACTTTCTCTAGAGATTTTTTTTTTTTTTTTGGTACTTCTAGGGTGCCCTCCAGTGGTTATTTCTACTCATTGCAGCCATAGTCTGGGAAGCTCCATTGTGCTGCAGAGGACTGGTGCAGCCTAGAGGCCATCCATCAAATGACAGGCCAGACAGCAGAAGCCAAAACCGTAGCAGAGGTTTGTATTTCAGCCCAGGACTTCCCCTCCATCCTAGTCTGTCCAAGCTTCCCATCCTGCTTCTGAAAGAGTACGCTTGGGTACCTTGACTGCATGTGAGTCGGGAAGATGAAGACATAATCTCTTGGGTGTGACAGGGCACATGGAGACAGAGTAGAAATAGTGCTGAGGAGGCAAACACAACCGGGGGCGGGGGAGTCTGAGGTGGGCATTAAAGGAGAAAACATACTGAAAATAGACAGTTATGTCACAGGGACACACATAGTTCCATCACCGAGACACAGGAGACCACAGCATCATTGAAGAAGCTGAGCTGCTGCCACTTGCTGGCCTCCTGATGTGGAGCTCAGTCCTTTCCTCTCAGCTCCGGTCATCCCTTCTGCTGGCTGGTCCTAGGCCTGCCTCTCTTCTTACCTTCACCACTTTTCTCTTTCCCTGACATGTTGCCCCCCCTTCCCTCCACCTCTTGCCCAGGGCCCTTTGCTTGCAGAGCCTTTTGGCAGCAACTCTCACATGCCACCGTCCAGCTTTATCATGTTTGCTGGGGGTCTCAGGACACCATCTCATTACCTGTTGGTGTTAGAGGCAGAAGCCCCTGCCTCCCCCCGACTTACAGCATTTACAGCTGGTCAGAACTGTGGCCACTACAGGGGAAGCATACGTGGGACAGGGGAGTGTGCAGATGATACATGTACCTGAGTGTGCTGCGTCAGGCCCAGCTTTGTGCCCTTGCTCGTGGTTTCCTCCTAACCAGGGAACCGATCTCAGCACTTCTTCCCCTCCCATCTCTAATGCTCAAGCTAACGAAAGCTTCTTCCTTCTTTCTCCTTCCTGTACCCCTTTTTCCTCCTGTCACAGAGGCGAAGTCAATCAATACTTGAAAGTCTACAATTTGCTCTTGTTCTTTTACTTAAGAATAATAGTAGTATAAGATGGGCACATTTCTTTGGCAGTTTCTAGAAAGAGGGGGTCTCTTTAAGGAAATATATATATATATATATATATATATATATATATATATATAATATTTTTAAACAAGATTAACTGCTTCGCTCTTAAGCACCCCTATCAGAGGGAGTTGCCAAGGAAAACCGGTGGCATGGACTGCTGTGACCTGCACTTCTGTTTCTGCAGGGTCAGCTCCTAGGAGCCGAGTGTGGAAGGGCCTTTCCCACACCATGTCCTCACTCTGCCACCCTCAGGATTGCTGCTTCTTCCCAACACTCCTCCCCCCTGCCCCCAACATCTCAGCTTCACATTGAAATGTGAACTTTTGCTGTCTGTGTTATCTCTCAGGTCCCACAGGAGAGGTGGAATGAATTAATAATACACCAGCAGGAAACAGAGAGATGGAGTCATTAATTGTCAGTCAGTGTCCCTAACCTCTCAGGGCCACTAATTAGCTCGCTGACAGATTCAGTTTTATCCCGAGCCAGGGCCTTGCTTTGGGCATGCTTGGGGCTCAGCTTGTGGCATCCGGCACAGAGGGGCAGCCCTGTGCCTCCTGGATGGATAGGGTACATTTGCTGAATTCAGAAGTGTCCATAGGGAAGCCTGGGTGCCTCCTTGGGGTGGAAGGATGAACTGGGGTGGGGGCAGGGTGGGAATGCTAGCATCTGGGTGGAGCTGGGTGGTGTGTGCTGTTCTCTTGTGGTTCTGGTTCCTGCTGTAGGTGAGTTACTCCGTGTTGTGTATAGTCTGAAAGCAACATAGTGCCTTCTAACTATGGGTCCGCCCAATAGGAGATTAGCCTCTGCATTACGCATAGCCTTTCAGCATGGGAATACTAACTCTGGCACCATGGCAGCGCCAGGCTTATAGAAAGGGGCTCATAATTTGTTTCATTAAGAAGCTGTATAGTTTGGGCCTTTTTATCCCTCTGGGCT
The DNA here is from genome assembly GCA_907169655.1 of Acomys percivali. Lineage (NCBI taxonomy): Eukaryota > Metazoa > Chordata > Mammalia > Rodentia > Muridae > Acomys > Acomys percivali. Next base: position 108,394,385 of record OU015747.1, on the reverse strand, counting down.
CTAACACACAGACTAGAGGCACCCCCTCATTCCTCTGCAGCAAGGGCAATTGGTCAAGAGCAAATGGCGGCATAGTTGTCTGTTCTTCGATCCTGCCTGTGTTCCCTACAAGCGGGACAGCTTGGTTTCCTTGTCTGTTGCATGTCATTTAGTACTGAGGTGCACTCTCATCTGGTGACACTCACCTTTGTCAAGTGACAGCCTCCAGATAAAGTCTTATGACACACTGGTTGGGATTCTCGGAGCCTTCTGACCTTCACTTTTCTTTCAGAGCCCGAGTCTCTTGTATCTCAACCAGTTCTTAAATTTTCTATGTAGCCGAGGATACCCTTGAACTACTGGTCCTCCAGCCCCCATCTTCCTGAGAGCTGGGGTTACAGGCACACACCAGCACACCTGGTTTATGTGCTGGAGTTCAAACCCAGGGCTTTGTGCAGATTAGGCAAGCACAACCAACTGCGCAACACCCCCCTCCATCTCTTTGTTTCTAAGTCCCGCCCCCCATCCCCCTTTCCTGTTCTATATGTATCCACTTTGGGGTTGTATGACCAGAGAGCCATTCTCTTCAGTTTACACGTGGAGCATCTGGCCTCTCTGCTAACCCTGGCTTAGCTAAGGGTAGGCTGTGTCAGGCCCCTCATCTCTTCTTCTGTGCCAAGGGCTCTTGGCTTCATCTTCCTCCCATTTTGCTCCTGGCATGCTGCCATGCTACTTCAGGAATGTGAGGCTGCTTGCTGCAGATTGGCTAGTGAAGAACGGCCGCGGCAGGGCTAATGTGCATGCTTCCTGGAGGTGCTTTTGGAGTCATATATGGGATAACATCAGGGAGGGGCTATTGAACAATAGGGAGAGATTGGTTGTGGTGCTCAGATGACTTCCTGGGAAAGAGGAAGTTTCTGGAGCTCCAGTGGTCTTCCCGAGTTGTCCTGAAAACAAAGAAGCTAGGCTTTCGATCCCTGATAGACTCCTCCAGAAAATGTCATGACTTTGGCCAAGCAACCAGTCCCTTCCTAAAGATGGAGGCCATTTGCAGGCTGTGTGCCAACATTCACAGATGCTGGTGGGAGGTCAATAAGCCCCCAGGCCAAAGGGGAGAAAGTAGCACACCTTAGCACCTTCTTGGGGCCATAGGGGCTGTTGGCTCGTATGCACTGTGCCTCACAGTGGGGTGAGTGGAGCTTCTGGCTTTGTTCGGAAGGGGGTTCTGTAGCTGTGGCTTACTCAGCTGGGATACCAGAATCATTTGGGGCACTAAACCGGAAATGCCCCCGGCCCCCATGATGTCTTCTGCCTCAACCTCCCATCACACCTCTGTAGGAATGACTGGGACCTCTTAATAGAGGGTCTGAGCATTCCCATGTCAGCCAGCAGGGACCATCTGCTCAGCTCAGATATCCCAGCTAAAGATGCTCTAGGCAGCAGAGTCAGTGGAAGCACAGAAATTTTTGGAATGAGAATGCTTGCGTCTATTGTTCTCCAGCCTTGGACACACACGGTTTACTCTTTCTCAGCTTGGGGACATCAGTGTCCCAGGGGTGAGAGGAGCTTAGTATCATGATGACTGATCTTTCTTCTTGTTCTTGGTCCTTATTTCTCACTGTGACTGGGGAGAAAGAACAACCATTTACATGGTGACCTTAGCTCCCGCCTCTCTGGTCCATAAAAACAACCAACAAACCAAACAACCAAACAAACGAAACCCAAAACCATGGGATTGCCTAGAACTCAGCCCTAAAAGATTCAGATGTGTTCATTTTAGGTGGAGTTTGAGCACAGCTATAAATCTCTTCAGGCACCTGGCCTGCCTAGCTCTGTGGCCACAGGGTGAGTGAGCAGCTGGTACTCCCTGGCCTGCCCAGCTCTTCCAGGAGGGAGTCCTGCACAAGTTCCTCTGGGAACAACAGCAAGTTACCTGAGACTGTCTCCCAAAGACCTTCACATCTTCTCTGGGGATTGGCTACTTTTCTGGGTCATTCTAGATCTTGGTACCAGTGATACTGGGTCATAATTTATGTACTGTAGGTTAAGGTTGAGTGGTATAGTAAATAAAGATAAGACTAATAATATTTATTATTTGAATCCTATAGTTATTACGGTGGTTTTATTTAACCCACTATCAAATCAGAAAAAGACACAGATACCTGAAAGATTTTAGATAAGCCTTATTTTACCTGGGGCTAGGCAGAACTAACCCTGTAAACTGCCTTTACCTCCATGCCCACATCCCATGCCAACTGCTCTAATAATTTCTATCTGGACTACTTCCCATCCATAATTCCATAAATACTTATTTATGCTTTCCATCTGGGCCACTTCTCTCCACGCTGAACCTCAGGGCCACGTGTTTCTTTTCCCATCCCATGGTGACTCTGCTCCCTTCACTTTCTTCTGCCTGTCTCCCCTTCCTATGATCCTTCTGTCCCCAAAGCCTGAAAACCTTAGCTCCACCTCTCACTTCTGTCCTGCCCAGGCTTCAGCATTTCTTATTAACCAATCACCTTTAAATAGGAAGAGCAAGGTTTGTACAACAAGGACAGGTGTATGTGAGAATATGCCTGTCTGGACAGCAACAGGATCTCAGGGAGCAAGATAATTAACAATCAAATACAAAGCACCAAACCACGGTGTTACAGTTCACTCCTGGGGTAATAGTGAGTGGTGGAGCCTGGTCTGAGTCTGAGTCTATGTTGAGCTCAACACTAGCTGTCTGGGGGGGGGGGTGCAACACTTCCCCTTCCAGATTCACACTTTCATTGTCTATAGGACAACAGGTATCTTTCAACAATGCTGCAGTTCTCCTCAAATACTGACACAGTCACTGACCACGGTGATGAAAAAAGGCTCAGAGCCACAAGTCACACGGCTAAAGCTTCAGTTGAACCCACATTTTCACTGACCTTTCCACTTTGTTGAAGGTGACTTTGCCATTCTGCATGACTACAGATGTGGTCCTCAGGTAGCTCAAGGACCAAGCCTACTTACCCATCTTTCCATGCCTTCAGCAATAGTTAGGCTAGATCGTTCACTGTGGCAACCTCCTCTCACACTATCAGTGATCTGTTGACTTCCCAACCCATTGCTAGAAACACTCCCTACACACATACCGTGAACACCCCCTCCCCTGTTTATTGATTACATCCATACATAGAAAACAGAAAAATAAAGGCGTAGTCTTTGTTTGCACCAAATCTGAGGCTGGAAACGGAAGGAGAACAAGGATCTTTTGTTTATGTTTTGCTGTCACTGCCAGACGCAAAGAAACATCAAAAAAGTAAAGCTGCAGTTTCTCAAAGTGGACAAGGTTCTTGACACTGAGGATGAAACCTGCCTACCCAACTGCTTTCCTCTTGCCATCCTAATGAAGCCTCCAATCTGTAAGAGGGGAATGCTTCCCCCACTAGAACTACATTTCCCAGAATCCCTTTCACTTAAGAGCAGTCCCATAGTGTAGCTAGCTCAGTTATCAGGCATGGCTGAGAGGAAAGTTCTTATAAGACTCTGACTCCAGTACAGGGTCTCTTTCTAGACACACTGCTGGATAAAAATCTACCACTTGCAACTATGGGACCACAAGATACCTTACAAATGGCTGAGTGGAAAATCCAGTGATGACAATCCAGAGCCGTGGTTCTCAACCTTCCTAATGCTGGGCCCTTTAATACAATTCTTCTTGTTGTAATGACCGCCTCCCCCCCAGCCATAAAATTATCCTTGTTGCTACTTCATAACTGTGGTTTCATATGAATCATAACTGATATGCAGGATATCTGATATGCGACCCCTAAGAAGGGGCCACTGGACCACCAAAGAGGTCACGACCCATGGGTTGGTTGAGAACCACTGGTCTAGAGCAACCTCACCAGTCCTGGTCTCCCTTCTCCACATTTTATATAATGAGAATGATCAACTCCAATTTATTCCTCAGGTCAACACACTCAAAAGCTAGTTCTAATGCATAGTCATATCTTCCCATCTCATGATCTGAGATGATTTTTACAAGAAAACTGTTTTAAAAGGTAGGAAGTTTCACAAATCTCTGCCTTACCCCAGAGGAAAAACTTTGTCCGGAAGGATTTCCAGATTGTGTAGCCACACAAGCCCAGTACAGCTGCAGAGACCATGGAAACAATAAACCTGGAAATAGCTAAGTGGTTTTGTGGTTTGGGACACAGAGAGGTGGGGTGGATGGGACCCCTCTGACAGGTAACATCAGTCACCCAGACTCACTGGCATGTCTGTCATCATGAGGCAAGTCAGGAAGGACTTAGTACCTACTCCATCCAGCATCCAGGGGTGACTGTCTGGAACCCCAAGCCTGGATGGTCAGGCAAACTTCTGTCTTTCACTGATTTAAAACACACTGATGTCACTCAAAGTAATTCTTATTGAAGGAATACCATTTGGAAATTTTGGGAGCCATGAATATCTTCAAATTACATTCATCACCTCTGAATTTCAGGAAACTGCCATCAAAAGCAAGTGGAAAGCAATTGCATGGTGAAGGCAACGTGTACTGCTACATAAGAAACCCCTGTCTCAAAGAAACAAAACAAAACAAAAGCCACAGAAACAGCTTTCAAAATAACAGTTAGGCCAATGGGGTAAAACTTTCACTCTTTCAAATTTATAGAACACCAGCCAGCAGTGGCCTTAATTGCCCCTAAGGAAACTAAATGTTATTTAAGCACCCCCAGGATAAAACATTTGACATATATTTTAGGTGACAAAGCCAGAGGTGGTTCAGAACTCCCAGTGTTGGTCTCATCTCTCTCATTAATTTGCTGTGTGACATCCACTAACTAGCTCTAGCCACTTATCCATCTCCAATATATATTTTAAATATATATATATATACATCTATTATATATAATATACACACACATATATAATATATACATACATATATATGTACATATGTATATTTATATATGTGTATATATATATGTAAGTCCAATATATATGTAAAATAAAAGAGTTAGCCTCAACACCACTGGATATCTGGGAGAAATATTACTTGAGCCACACATGTAGGCCAATTGAGCAATGACATGGTTTTATTAGTCTCATTTAAAAAGTAGGTAGGATTAATACAATATATCAAAATGTTACAACTTTGTTAATAGAGCCAGTGAACATTGTCATCCTACATTTGCATACCAAGCCTCTGAAATCAGTTCATACTGTGTCCTCACAGCACGTCCCACTGGTGGGTGCACGGAGGTGCTTGTCAAGTGCACAGAGCTAGTGGCTATTGTTGTACACGATGCCATTCTGACCAAGGACAAGGCTATTTCCAGTTCTGACCCGCAAGATTGTCAACATGGGTACCCAGTGACTTGGTCAGGGCTCTTGGCTCCAGATGTCCCCCAGTCTAACCTGGAGCTTGGCACCTTCAGGTGTAGACTAGGGGCTCTGTCTAGCCACCCCTCTCTCTACCTTTCCCTCTCTGTTCCGGACCTGCCTCATTTGGAACTCGGGCTGTCCTGCTTTTCACAGGGTCAGGGGGCTTCCAGCATGTCCTTTGCTTCCTGCCTGCTGCAGAAATTCCATTGGCAGTGCGCACCCTACCCCTCCCGCCCCAAGACCTCCTTTGGGCCGTTTAATGTTCTTTTGGTTTTGCATTCCATTGCCGTTAAATTTTTTTAACCATCTTAAAATGCAATAATATAGATTTATTTTTCAGTACATAAGTCATGCTGTTTGGGAGACAACTGGAAAACAGATGAGTATGCAAACTATAATGATCATTTATCACCCATCCCCATTCAGCCATTGGTACTGTGTTGGTGCACTCAGCTTGGTTTCCTCATAAGCACTATCTAGAAACAGAAATGTGCTTTTTCTTGAGCTTTTACAGAACATACACATCCTAGTTTGCATACACACCATGGCAAAAATAACTTGGGGAGGAAAGGCTTTAGTTGGCTTAGAGGTTACCGTCTGTCATTAAAGGAAACCAAGACAGGAAACCAAGGCAGGAACCCAGAACAGAAGCTGAGGCATAGCTCAGGGAGGAACAGAGCTTATGGTGCTTCAAGGCTCATTCTCAGCATCTTTTCTTACACAACTCAAGACTGCCTGCCCAGCACTGACTCCACCCACAGCGGGCTAGGCCCTCACCCATCAGTTAACAATCAAGAAAATGCTTCACAGACAAGTAAATCTACAGCTCAATTCATAGATGAAATTCCTCAACTGAGGTTTCTTCTCCCCAGGTGATTCTATAGTTTTTGCCAAGTTGACGACAACTAATCTTCACAATTCACTTTAAAAAGTGTCTTCTGCTTTTAATTACACAGTGAACATTCTACCACGGTTGTTTAAGGTATTGCTTGAAAGCCAGATTTAGAGTGTTTCCTGGTGGACGTTTGGGGAGGGATTTTGATGATGTCACATTGCTGTTAAGCTAGGAACTCACACTTAGTTCTTGTTCTGCTTTGAGTTCTGCCTCCATACAGAGCTCTTAGGCAAGGACACCACAAATACAAAGAGAGCAGTCAAATATGAGATGGGGAAATACTTTACTAGTGTTAGCTGAGCAAGCACCCAAGACACGGTCACATTTCTCTGCCTATTGATTTACATGAGGCTTCTCTCTCTCTCTCTCTCTCTCTCTCTCTCTCTCTCTCTCTCTCTCTCTGTTTCTCTCTCTCTTTTGAGAATGCCTACATGCATATGATGTGTTTAGATCAAATCCACTCCCTATTCCCTCCCCTCCAATTCTTTTCCTGTCTCCTTCACCTTCCCCTCAACCCAGCTTTATTGTTCTTGCTCTCTCTCTAAAGCTCATTGAATCCACTTAGCACTACATGTTCGTCCATGGGTGGTGGGCCACCTCCTGCATGGGTAACTTCTCTGGAGTTGCATCCCTGAAGAAAACTGACTCTCCTCCTCTAGCAGCGGGGCTTTATGATCTATTCTCTCCTGTCCATGCTAGGGTTCTGGGTGGATTCACCTTATGTTTATCCTGGGCTCTCATTGAAGTACAGCCTGGATCACACTAGGACTCAACCTGCTTACTTGGTTTTGTGTGACCTTAACAAGTTATTTAACTTTTCTGTATACTGCCTTATCTATAAAGTGGGAATAATAACAGATGAGATGAGGTAAACATACAAAATACTTAGAGCAGTTGCTGGCGGATAGGAAACACTTATAAATGTTAGTTTCCTCATTCACTATAATTGAATATTTATGTTTGTTTTGTTCTATTCTGCTTTATTTGTGTTTATCTTATTATTACTTCTTAGATGGCTGTTTGTCTTCTAATGAGAGAGAGAAAGAAAGGGTAGAGATTTGAGGAGCTGGGGGATGGGGAGGAATCATCATTTGAATATATTGTATGAGAAATATCCAAATTCAATGAAAGTGTTTTTTTTTCAATATAATCTATCCACATTAACAAATATTTGCTGAGAATTTGCGAAGTAACTTTCTAAGGCTGGGAAAGACAGGGGGAGCCAGGACTAAACAGGCACCAGAGCTAATGAAGTTAAAGTTTTCATGGGGAGACACTCTAATAAGCAAGGTGAGTCCAGAAGGCAGCAAGGGGAGTCTTCAATCTCAAGGACTGAACAAAGGCTGGTACTTCCAGGGTGCATTATTGTTTTTTAAAATTATCTGTATTACCTGTAGGCCCGGCTAGCAGATCAATTAAGACACAGACACTTGTTATATTTTAAAATAGCCTTAGTTAACCTGGGGCAGGGCAGATATCAATTCTCTAAACTATCTCCCATAGTGGGGCAGGTATGGGATCCCTGCCTCAATCCCCTACCATCTGTTTCTAATAACTTCTATCAAGTTACCTCCCATCCATAATCCCAGATACTTGCTAATGTTTTTTTTTTTTTAAATCGGGGCCGGGTTCTCCATTCACACCAGCCGTGTGTGTCTCCTCTATTTAGCCAGTGGCAGCCTTCCTCTCTTTCCTTCAGGTCTCTCTCCTTTCTCCTTGTGGCACTTTCTCTTCTTCCCAGAATTCCTCTCTCTCCTTGCCCCCCACCTATCACCTCTGCCCTGCCCAGGTGGGATGGCTTTTTATTAAGCAAAGGTGGGTCAGACAGCAAGCAGTAATTAGCATCAAAATGCACCAGACCATCCCCCTACAGCACGTTGTCAGGGAGGAGCTTTCTGTATAGGTGGCATTTGAGCACACATCCATCTGAGTGTCAAGTATTGAGGGGAAGAATTTAGAAAGGGTAAGTTTAAAGACCCTGGTGAACCTGAGAGTGCAGTGGCAATTCAGAAGCAGTGAGTGGAGGGGGAGAGGAAAGGGGAGGGGGAGGGGGAGGCATGGAAGGCAGGACAGAGCCACCTGGTGATGGAGGCCTTTGGAGGTCAGGGTATGGGGTGTGGACATTATTGCCAGGTGTAGTGGGCACAAACTGCTAGGTTCTGTGCAAGGAGAGTCATGGCCTTTGCTGGGTGCAGGAGGCTGGCTCACAGAGAATTCTGAGAGCCTGTCACATGCATCTCTTTCCAAAGCTGCAGTCCGTAACATCATGTTGGTAAGCTGAAACCGGCTGTGACAAGAGTATTTATACCCTGGAAATTTATAGCAGATACCACGGATTAGGGCTTTCTTCTCTCTGAGAGCCAGTTGTAGGCACTTATCAGCACACCATCAAGACTGGACTGCTCTAGGTTTTAAAAACACCTTTTTAAAACTGCTTTGTGGACAATGAATTCTGGAGAGACAAAATGCAGTTCTGGTTGGACTTTTGAGATTTTACTTAGGATAAACTACTACAAGTGAAATAACTGCATATAATTATCAAATTGCTCCTCAGACTGGAAAAAATTCACTATTTTGCTTCTAACAGCAATATATCATTTTTCTGAGTTCTCTCCTGAAACCTTTCTTTGTAAATGTGTGTGTGTCTGTGTGTGTGTGTGCATGTGTGTGCATGTGTGTGCATGTGTGTGCATGTGTGTGTGGGTGTGTGCATGCGCATGTGCATGCACGCAGAGGCCAGAGGACAATTTCGAGTGTGGTTCCTAAGGAGCTCTCCACATTTTTGTTTTGAGACACAGTCTTTCACTGGGCTAGAATTCACCAAGTAAGCTAGGCTGGCCGGCCAGGGATCGCCCTGTCTTCCCAGCCCTGGTGTTATATGTATTTAATACATACTGACCACTTTGAACCCTATCCTCCCTCATCTCCCCAGCACCTCTGTCGATCTCACCTCTTCCCTGCAGAGTTGCTCATGTCTATTTGTTTTGTTTCTAAAGGTGGGCCGTCTGTGTGACCGTGGGTTTGGAGCTGTCAGGTGGAGCCTGGTGGTGCAGCAGTGGGCACACAGCTGGAGACAATAGTTATCCTTCTTCTGGAATCTACCGGTGGCCTATAGTTCAGCAGTGAGGCACAGGGTCCCGTGAGTTCCTCCACCCTCCACGACTTACTGTTGACAGGGCCAGTCTTCTGTAGGTCCAGTGCTGGCAACTGCAGTTATTGTGAGTTCCTGGTCGCAACAGTTACGTAGAATCTAGAAGGTGGTATTTCACCGCGCTTCATCCTATCCTCCAGCTCTTATATACTTTCCGCTCGCTCTTCTTCAGTGTTTCCTGAGCCTTAGAGAAAGTGATATTAGTGTCTTATTTGGGAGTGAGCTTTTAATTATCGGTTATTCTCGGCGTCTTTGGCATCTGTGTCTCTGAGTTCACCACCTCTCATTGTGGAGAGAGGCTTCACTATTGAGGGCTTAAAGAAGCTTTTTCTATGGTTATAAACAGGAATTTAGAGGGCAGATTGATGCTTTGTCACTTTAGTTACACAATAGGCCTATGTTTTCCACTTGGGCCTTTGCCTCCTCTAGTCTTAGGTTGTTAGCTGGGCTTCGGTTCCTTCCTGTTGCCCACGTCTCAAGCCCAATCTCCATAACAGCCATGTCAGTATTGCATAGGTGGGCAAACCTTGCCTGCCAGGTTGGGTGGTTGTTGTTGCTGCTGTTGCTGCTGTTGTTTTGGGTTTATTGTTGTTGAAAGAGCTTACAGCTGAGTAAGATGATTAGCACCATTTGCCCCACAGTAGCCCACATAGCACCTTCTAACACCCTGTGAGCTAAGGAGCAGGACATTTCCAGCTCAGTTCCAGCTTGCTCTTCCTGTAGCTTGCAACTGAGCTGGGTGGTATCTTCAGCAACAGGGTCTAATCTTCTAGTTCTGTTAGGCAATCGAGAGAGCTGACCAGAGTCAGTATTATTTGGAGGCCTTGAGGCCTCTCTGACCAATTACTGTGGCTGTATCCTACAGCTGGGATGGAGGACTTTGCTTAGTAACTCATCGATTCTCAGAGCAGGGCCATCTAACTGTGCAGGCGACTCCTTTCAACCTTATAAGATAGTAGGGTTTTCTCAATTTAAAAAAGTATTTTAATTCTTTGTGAATTTCATACACTGTGTGTTGATCCTTACCCCCCTTCTTCAACTCCTCCCATATCCACCCTTACTTTCCTTTCCTTGTCTTCATATCCTTTTAGGTTTTTTTTTTCCTTTGAGTTTTTTAATATCTCATATTACATATCTCATATCACAAGTCCAGCTTGTGCCACTCATATACTTCTGGATGTAGGACCATCTAGTGGGACCACACCCTTAGGGAAAATGGACTCTCTCTCCCCTAGAAACCATCAGCTGACCAGAGCACTTCTTTCTCTTTCATTCTAGAGTGACTGGCTTAATCTGGTGCAGGCCTTGTGCAAACAACCATGGTTACTATGAGGTCATGAATGCATTGTCTTGTCCTCTTCAGAAGATACTGTTTTCCTCTGGCCTGCTCTCATCTCAGGCTGTTACAACCCTTTTGCCTCTCCTTTGGTCTCTGAACCTTTGGGGGATGTATAATATAAATGTCCCCCCTGCTGTTTGGATGAGCACCCCACTGATTCTCGGCACTTTGACCAGCTGTGAATTTCTGTGTAAACTATCATTCACTGTACTAAGGCAGTATTGTGATGAGGTCTGAGAGCTGAGAGCTGCACTAATCTCTGGGTACAGAGATGTGAATTTAGAGGGCACTTTGATATTATGTCAGTTTAGCAGAGTACTAGTAGTAGGGTTTCCACCCCTGGAGCCTGTGAGCTCCCCAACCATGGATCCTTAGCCAGAAAGTAACACAGTTACCAGATATATATTTCTTCCTATGGAGTAAACCTCAAGTCCATCCGAAAATGGTTGGTTACTCCCATAGTGTTCATGCCAATATTACACGCACGGTCATAGTTTTTGTTGTAATGGTTGTTCTTGTAGTTCACAGCTTAAGTAAGGCTGCTGCTGACTTTTTTTCCTTCTGGCTACTTACATAGCACATTTTAGTACTTTTAAAGCTAGGCAGCAAGGAAGAAGATTTGTGGTCAGTATCAACTCAGTTTCCCTATATCCTAGAGTCTTCAACAATAGGGTCTTATCACCAAGTTCTGGTAGGTGACCAAAAGCAATGTCAATAGCCCGTATTGCTTTGATGGTGGCGGGGTCTCCAGGGCACCTCTGACAACTCAAGGAAGGTTATCATATACAAGATAGTAAGCTTTTGTATGGACACACACACACACACACACACACACACACACACATTTCTATAGGGCTTTTCATATGCTCTTCATTTTGGTTAATCCTCCACTGATTCATACACTTATCTCTCAAGTCCTCTACTTCCTTCATTCCTTAAGCTGTTCTACCCCCCAAATTCTCCCTCTTTTGGTCCCCCTTTACCTATATTCTACTGCCCTGACTCCCTTAAGGCAGCCCCCATGCTTGGTCTTCCTGGTTCTCTGCTTTCCACAGTTATTCTATGTTCAACAACAGACCTAAGGCTCCCTCCCTCTCCAGGCTCCATTTCTTACTGAAGAGCTATTGGCAATTGACAGCTATTGGGGGAACATCCTTTTTTTTTTTTTTTCAGGTGTGGCTACTAGTGGATTTCTTATGCTCCAATGAATAGCTCCACATTCATGTAAACATGGGCAAAGCTACTTAGTAGTTTATTAAAAAAGAAAAAGAAAAAGAATATGAAGTTCAGAGGCAGGTAGAAGTGTTGAGAGGGGAAACTGAGGAAGTTGAAGGGGGAAAATGAAAGGCAGACTGGTCATTTTTTGTATATATGTATGAAATTCTCCAGGAATAATAATAATAATAATAATAATAATAATAATAATAATAATAATAA
>OU015747.1:108348425-108382210 GCA_907169655.1 Acomys percivali | reverse complement strand
ATAATAATAATAATAATAATAATAATAATAATAATAATAATAATAATGATAATAATGATAATAATAATAACAACAACAACAACAACTAAAATAGTTGAGGCTAAGAATCTTCATGATCTAGTGTTTGTTTCCCTGTGCTTGGGTGACCTCACTCAGTATGCTTTTTCTAGTTTCAGCCATTTACCTGCATATTTTAGAATTTTATTTTTCTTTACAGCTTTAAAATGTATCACATTTTCATTATCCATTCATCAGGTGGTGGACATCCAGCCTGACTTGATTTCCTAGCTATTGTGTGTGGGTATGGAGATCAAATGCAGGTCTTCCTTCTTACAAGGGAAGCACTTTACCCACTCGGCAGACTCCCCAGCGTTCTGTGCACTCCCACTAACACCCAGCATTCATCTCCCATTCCCAGAAGAAAGGAGAGATTTCTTAGGGAAAATGGTATTTGATTTAACTACATACACACGTTAAGGGTCCCCACCCCCACCATAAACACTGTTTTTGTTGGTATAGTGGTCAAGATACTTTTCTTGATAAAGTATTTTGATGTAAACACAAGGCTAGTTTTTTTTTTTTATTTTGGGGGGGGGTACATTTGTGTCCTAGAATCCCACTAAGTTCTAAACACCTAGAACCTGTATGTCTCAGCCCGAGATGGCAGTGCCAGCCTCTCCAACTTCATCTCCCTACATTTCATCTGTCCTTTCTGTCCCCTGGGTCCTCTGCCATCCTTTCATTTCCCAACCTAACCTAAGCTCCCACTTTAGCACTTTGCACACTCCTGCCTCTTTCTGTTTAGAACTGTCTCTGAAGCAGGTTCCTTCTTGTCCTTCAGGTGTGGGCTCTCAGCTCCTCACAGAGGATGTTGCTGACAGCTCTGCCAAATCAGAATTGCTTTTTTTTTGTTTTGTTTTGTTTTTGGCTAAACCATGATCATTTATTTATGTGTGGGCAGTTTCTGTTGCATTTATCTTCTCACGATGTGGTGTGGTATATCCGATTAGCTTTCTGAAGTCTCACACCAACCATAAAATGGTCAAAGTTCTTTTTATTGGAATGTGCAGGGTTGACGCATGTTTGCCTAATGATATTCTGGAATTCAGGCATCTTAATTCTCCAAAGAGTTTGGTGTTTGATAAAAAGTATGAGCAACAGCATATTATTATAACAAAGTGTTCTACAGGGATGGGAACAGGGGATGTCTCTGACTCTGCTGCTTGCCTTTGGGACCCTTGCCCCCGACCGGGCTGCCTAGTCCAGCCTCAGTAGGAGAAGGTGTGCCTAGTCTGATATGCCAAGGCTGGTTGATATCCATGGCAGGCCTTCTTTTTTCTGAAAAGAATGGGAGGAGGAGTAGAAGGTGGGTGAGGGGACATAGGGGAGGACTGGGAGTAGGGGAGGGAGGGTAAACTGCTGTTGGGATGTAAAGCAAATTAATTAATAAAAATCAGATAAAAGTTTGGAAAAATGTTCTGCTTTAAAATACAGCTTTAAAGTATTTGTTACCTAAAGTTATAACCCATGGGTTGGAAGAAAATGTTTGCAAACCCTACATTGGATAAGGAGTTGCTATTAAAATGTTTTAGGAGTGTAGATAGCAAGAAAATAGCCCCATTAAAGTGGGAAAATAGCCTAAATAGACATTTCTCAGAAGAAAGCATACAGATGGCCAGCAGACACATGGAAAAGTGCTCAACATTACTAATTATTAGGAAAACGCAAGGCAAGGCCGCAGAGGGTTGTCACCTCACAGCTGGTAGGATGGCCATTATCAAAAGCTCCAAAGGCAAGAGTGGCTGAGGACACAAAGAAAAGAGAGCCCTGTGCTCTGGAGGGATGCAAATTAATACAGCCATTGTGGAAAGCCATATGGCAACCCCTGAAAGCCAAAAATAGAGTCATCATATGATCCAGCATTTCATTTCTGGTGTATATCCAAAGGAAATTAAATCTGTGCATTGAAGACACATCTACAGTGCCTTGTTCATCAGAGCCCTGTTGATGATAGCCAAGACATCAAGTCAAGCTAAGTGTCCATCCGAGGTTGGATGGCTGAACAGAGCATTATATATATACTCATGTATTCAATAGAATGCCACTTAGCCTTCAAAAGAAGGCTAATTTTATGATTTGTGATGCCATGGAGAACCCTTGAAGACAGTATGCTAAGTGAAATGAACACGGCACATACCACATGGTCTAAAACATGGAATCTAAAACAGTCAGTTACAGAAATTGAGTAGATTAGAATGGTGGTTACAACAAATTGGGAGGAGAGAAGAGGAAGTGAGAGATTTTGCTCAAAGGGCACACAGGCTCAGCTAGACAGAGTTCATTTTATAGAGCTATTGTACCGAAGTGTACGACTGCAACATCAGTAGTTGCTCCACATTGTGTATTTCAAAGTTGTGAAGTGTAAATTATAAGTGTTGTCACCACAGAATGATGTCTTCAAAGTGATGAAAGTGTTAACTAGTTTGATTTAATTATTCTGCAATGTAAACAGACATAAAAAATATCACTTTATAGTCCATAGACACAGATAATTATTATTTGCTAACCAAAGGGAAAGATGATGGTAAAAATCCCTCACATCTGTTGCTCATTAAAACATGACCCTCCAGTAGCTATGGCTAATTGCATTCCCAGTGTTATGCAATGACCTCTCTGAGTGCTCTCCACAGCACCTGGCCTGTCATCCTGCTGCCCACACACACACACTGGTGACTTCATATCACTGCAGGGGTCTGTTCTTGCTATCAGCTGATGTGTGTGGAGCAACTACCTCCAGTTCATATTCAGTAAAAAAAAATCTCCCACGACTTCTCTTGATCTTCTGCCTTCTCTTTCATGCTAGGTTTCTTTCTGTCAGGCTGTTGCCAATGATATCAAAACATGTTATAAAATCTTACATGCAAAAAAACCCAAAAAACCAAAACAAACAAACAAACAAAATCCAAAACAAAACGTCTCCCCTTGACCTCATGCCCCTCTTTGCCTCTGCGCCTCTTCTCTGTTCTTGCTACAGCAAACTTGAAGAGATGTCAGTGTGCTCTCCACATAGTCATCTCTCCACTCACTATGAAGGTTTCTGTTTCACAAAACTTGGAAAGATATTAGGATAACTATGTTCCTAGTCTCTGGGCCTCTTCTGCATCTTTCTCTTGGCTTCTCTGAGTCCTTGACATCCTCAAAACCTTTCCTATTATCAAAACCTGTACCTTTCTTGGGTTTTGTGAACATTCATGGGTATAGGTTCTTCCTCCTCCTCCTCCTCCTCCTCCTCCTCCTCTTCTTCTCTTTTAGTCTAGTTACTGGTTCTTCCTTCCACACAATATTTCTAATGTATGTACACTCCAGGACTAGGTTCTAGGTCCTCCTCTTTCTCTATGTTTCTACCTAGTTCTTAGTCACTTTTGAGAGTTTTCATAAATGCACATGCATATGATTCCCCTATACAGACTTGGCCATTAATCCCACTGTGAGCTCCTGGGGCTTAGGTCTGATGCTCCCTTGACATCTTAAATCATTGTATTGAATGGACATCTTCAGCATGTCCAAAGAAGAACTCTTGACTTAAACAATCTCCAGTCTCTTATCCCCTCAGGTCCTCCCTTCTCCACAAATGGCACCACCATCTTCAGGGACCCAATACCAGTTTACACTGAGGAATCAAGAAAGGTACATAGAGGCAGCCATAGCTATACTTCCAAGGTTATTGTCAGGATCTGATCTGTCTTCAATTCTACATTCCACATTTAGTAGTACATTTATCCCTCAGTGTCGGTGGGGTGTTTGTTAGAAAATCTCCTAGAAATACTTAAACTTGTAGGTAATCTAGTTCCTTTCTGTTCCATGTGTATGTGGTATATGTACCTATGTGCATCTTCCAATGTGTGTGAATACATGCATATATAGGTGCACATGTTTGCAAAGACCAGAGGCTGGTGTCAGGAGTCTTATTCAGGCTCTCTCATCTCATTCTTTGAGACAGAGTCTCTTGGTTGAACTCAGAGCTCTCCCAATATGGCTCATCTTGATAGGCAGCTTGACTTGGAGACCCCATCTTTGGTTTCTGGGTGCTGAGTCACACGTGCTACTGTTCCCACTCAGAATTTACATGGGAGCTGGAGACCTGAACTCCAGTCCCCATGCTTTCCTGGTAGGGGCTCTGTCTACTAAGCTATCTCTCCCGTCCTCGTTTCTTTTTATATGATGGGATAATGCTTGCGTATAAACTAAGTTTGTCTTCTCATATACTTCAGATCATCTCTAGACTGTTCATACCTACTTAAGTGTAAGCATGTGAGTAGTTATATGCTGTGTTATTTAGAAGGTAGTGACAAGAAAAATCCTTTCGTATTCAGTATAGATGTGAACTTTTTTCCATTGGAGCTGGTTGGATCTGCAGCTACGGAGCATAAGTGAATAGAGTGTGAATGGCCAGTTCTCTTTGTTGCTGCCACTTCGATATCTTCTTAGGAGTTTCGGACTCACAATAGCTCTAGAATCAGAGGCACAGAAGGCTAGAATAGGCAATAGCAACTTGTCTATTTCACAACTTGTGCCCATGCCAGAGAAAGCTGGCTTCCTGGTTTTCTGGGTGGTGTAACTCATAGGCCCTTGTGTTATGGAACTGGAACTTTGGATGAAGGATGGTGCCTTTGTGAAGATTCTCTTCGACTAGTAAGTTTGTTTGGCCCCATCTTATTCTCAAGGAAAAAAACTAAAACAAAACCAAAAACAATCCAACACGCTGTTCACCTTTGTTTCTTTGTCTTTTTTCTCATGAGTATGTTGGTGGGGTGTGGCAGAGTCCAAACTAAATCTTCCAGTTGGATGGTTCAAGCCCTAAATAATTCTTAGAGGAATGCAAATGCAAATGGGAGCGAAAAGCTCCTTTGTACATACTAGAGTGACTATTTAGAAATGAGGATAGCATCATCATTAGCACTGAGGTGGGACATGGGAACTTTCAGGATCCTTAGTGAGTCCATCATAGTATTAAGTCTGAAAGAGTCAATGAAGTGAACTCTGTGTGGCTTGTGACCCAACGATACCACTCTCTGGCACAGAGATTTTAGAGAATTACTTATGTAAATCTGAAAAGACATGTGCAAAGATTGTGTGTCAGAACAGGAAGTTAGCGGCAACTTGGTTCCCAATTACAAAGGGAGTGAATGTAATATGCTGGAAACAGCTATGACGTATATGAGGATAAACCTTACGTACTTACAGGTGCGTGGACAGAAGTTTTCAAAAGTGTTGGGTGAGAAAAGGAACCATGATGTATAATATATCATGACTCTATTAAGTTAAACACAAAACCACCAAATGCTGCCTAGCTCTAATGGATGTATGAATATTGAAGATGCCATGTAAAACGTATCAGAGAAGATGCTCATACAAGGAGTAGGGGTTTGAAAGTAGAGGCTAGGGATTGAGAGGGAGAGAGTCTGCCCTAGCCTCTAGTGTCATGTCAGAGATATGGAATAATGGCATATAAAATGTCAAGGACAAATTTAAGAGTTGAAATATTTCTCCATAAGTTTCAGAAGACCAAATTTATATTTCTGAACTCCGGGGTGTAGTTTTTGTTTCTTTGCTTTCCAGGATTGCCTTTAACCCCTAGTTCATCGGTAGCTCAGGGAGGCCATGGCTTTGTCTTTGCCACTTAGAGTTGAGCTCTAGACAACATGAAATTACTGTACATAACCAACCAGATGGTGAGCTCCCCAGGATACAGTCTACTGCTCTTCACCCCAGTGAATCCAGAATCTGATTTGTAGAGAGCTCTCTCTCAGTGCTCATTACCTTTACTTGTATCACCTTCTTGGCAGCCTTCTTAGACCATATGCTTTCTCTAGCTTTGGATACCTAAGGTATTTCCCCTTATAAATATCATCTTGTCCAAAATCATGGAAGCAATGCTATCCATCAAGAGAATAATATGCCACCTGGTCATGGTATAAACACATAAACTGATGACTGACTCTATCCCTACAGAGAGCTACATCTTTCCTGTTTCACAGGTACATTTGTGAACTCTGTCCAAGTGAAGCCATTTTTAAAAATCCCTACTGAATGCCTATTAAGTACTGGAGGGCAGGAGCCTAGGAGGGTGTTCCAGTGAGATGGTCAGAATACTTTAGACTGAGCTGTTAATAGAGTGTGGTACACCAAGTACAACCCATTATGTAATAATAGAAATAATAGGGAATAATAAGGCCTTACATTTATAGAATGCTTTATACCTTTCAAAAATATTTTCTCACTAATTATCTCAGCATGGTTGGGGGACCAACCTCAGGCAGCACCTGTGTGCAGGTAGATGTTTTCTCTGGAAAATGGCCTCCGGCATTGGGCTACCTAATTTCTTAGGTTGCCTGAGTGTGCGGGAGAAAGAAGCAATTGCCACCTACTTCTATAAAAGGAGAAGTAGGAGCCAAGACCGAAAACTTTCCCATCCACAGAAGTAAAATATGATATCAGTGATTCCCAGCCCTTCTCATTGATTGCCCCAGGGGTGTCTGACATTCTTCAAAGGGAATTAATTGTAATTCACATCAAAATTTCAAACACACAGATATGCTGCATAGCACAATGCTTCTGGGCAGGGGTGGACCAGGGGGGTGGACTAGAAGTGTATATGTGTCAAAGAAGCTGCCAATCACTCATGGAACAAAAGGGAGCTGAAACTCCCCCAGATTTGTAGGAGTAATTGGTCTGAATTCACAGCCCAGGGGTAGTCAGAAGCAAAAGGGGGTGGCGGCGGTGGCTGAAAACATGAAGTAACTTATTGGATGACTGGGGTGACAGAAGATGCACTGTTGGTGGCTGCTCTAATGACACACCCTGTTCTTAGCATCTAGAAAAGCAAGCTTCCTGTTCCATAGAGGATATATTATATCTGTTCCACTAATGGGAGGGAGGGGGCTCTGCTTATCGCTATGAATTTTAATTGGCTAAGTTGATTAGTCATTGCATTTAACATTTGTCTCTTGGTGCCAAGGAAGTGCAGTTGGGTGGCTGCTAGTTTTAAGAGCACAGTAACATTGGCTATTCTCTTCCTCCCTTTCTGAATTAGAAATTCCAGCTTTGCTCTTTGTGGTACCTGGTTAAGGTAGACATGCACTCACTGTGGATGCTGGTGCCCAACCAGAGAGGTATCATCCCAGAAGTGGGGATGCATTCGTAGAAGGCCTTAGAGCCAATCAAGTGTTGCCTCTGCTTTGGCTGGCACAAGCGTTAGAGCTGGAAGTCTGAGCTGGAGGTAAAGTCCTTTTTTGCTCTTTGCCTGAGTCAACACTGCACAGTAGGAAAGGGGCCAGGAGAACTGGCTGGCAGTAGGAGAGCTCTAGTTCTCAAGTGTGAAGCAGCTTGGAAGACGGAAGCGAGGCAGGACCGGAAAGTTTGTGGGAGCCCAATTCCTCTCCTCTGTCTCTGAGGGATGGAGATTTCTGTCTCTCAACACAGGCTGTGTTGATGCGACCAGAGAACTCAGGAGCCCGCATGGCTTTTGCTCTCTAACATGCAATGCCACTGATGACAGGCAGTAGCCGTTCTATGCCCATGCTATCAGGGTTTGAAGAGGTGAGAGTTGGGCATGGATATGAGTGTTTCAGGAGGAAAGCCTCCATCTCTGTTGCCAATTTGTTCTTGAGCCTCCTCCTTCCAACTGCTGCAAATTAGCTCCCCAGATTTACATCTTCATTTCCATTGCTGGGGGCCGACACAGTCTGCCACTCAGCGTCAGGGCCCATGAGGCTTCTTCTGACATGATAGTTCTCTGGTTCCGTGAGACCCCACATAGATCATGGTCATGTCCTGGTTCCGAGTACTCAGATAGAGGCAAAGGCCCTCATTGCTTGGCCTTCTATATCCCACCCCTGCCCCTTTCTTTATTCACTAGAATGTGGTGATGCTTTGGGCTAGTGGGGGCTCCCTGGTGATAGTCTGTCTTACGGGAGAGAGTGTCTCGGTGCCCTGGGCTGTTCTAACTGTCCCATTTGTGGGCAGCTCCCTCAGTAGGGTCTGTTTCTGCAGAGCCGTCCCATGACCACAAGCACTCTTGTCACCTTGGCCTCTCCAGTTCATCATGACTTTTCCTTCTTTCCCTTTATACTGGAGAAGAGAGTGTGAGGCTCAGAACCCAGTAATAGAGAGGCACAAGCTGAGATCGGCCAGCTAAGCCCAAAGGGGCCAGCTAGCATAAGAGGGAGCACTGCCTGCCTCTCCCCAAGCCTTTCTCTCTGGCTTTGCCAACTATGTTTACACAGTCACTGCACTTCTTAAAACTCAGCTCCCTCCTCTGCTGCAAACTGTGTAAAGAGCCTGAGTTCTCCCTCCCTCCCTCCCTCCCTCCCTCCCTCCCTTCCTCCCTCCCTCCCTCCTTCCCTCCCTCCCTCCCTCCCTCCCTCCCTCCCTCCTTCTCCCTCTCTCTCTGTCTCTCTGTCTCTGTCTCTCCCTCTCCCTCCCCCCCTCTCTCCATCTCCTCTCACCCCTCCTCTTCCCTTCCCCCGTCCCTTCTCTCTTCTAGAATTAATACATTAAACACATAAGGGCACTATGTAAAAAACTTCGTACTAGAAGAAGAAAGTAAGGGATGGATGCAATTGTTCAGCCTCTAACTTTCCCATCAAAGTACGAAGCAGATGTGCAGCTTAGTTCCACGGTCCTGCTTTTGACCCATATACCTTGTTTGTTTCTTTGTCAGAGATTTGAGGGAGAACAGAAAAATGTGCTCACTTGTTCTCTAAGTATTGGTGGTGACTTTTAAAAAAGATTTATTATTTTTATTTGTATGTGTTTTACCTGCATTTGTCTTTATCGTGTGTGTACAATGCCAGCGAAGGCTAGAAGAAGACATTAGCTCCCATGGAATTGGTGGTTGTGAGCCACCATGTGAGTGCTGGGAACAGAACCCGAGTCCTCTGGAAGAACAATCAGTGCTTTTAACCACTGAGCCAGCTCTCCAGCCGCTAAACATGTTTTGAGTCCTGGTGCTTTTAACAGTGAGGCGCTAAAGAAAAGGGGTTGGTTTTGCACATAGAAGAGATGGATGGTCTGTGGAAAGCAGGACCATTATCTCATTATGCCACATCAGACTGAGGAAGGCACACGGGTCTGAAAATGGCATGGTCTGTAGTAGCAGCACAGGGATCCTGAACCTTGCTCCTGACAGGTGTTCATGGGGAGTCACTTTGTGTAAGTGCTGAAGTGAGGCTCGATTACAGACCCTCCAGACATCAGAACTCATTTTTTTTCTCATCACATTATAACTTGGTTCTGTATTCAATTTTGATGCCATACATCTCATTTTGCATTTGTTAAGTCCTCAAAATAATCAAAGTTTATAGCGCACTGATGGGAAATGGAACTTCTGCTGAAGGTTTTCCAGGGCTGGATTTAAAAAAGGCATTTTACATTGTATATCACCAGCGACAACCCTCTCAAATTCCTTTTAAACATCTTAGCTCTCCCTCTCCCATGCTCATTTCTCGATTTTACTTCCAGGATCAGGCCACCTATTCTCTCTCCCTCTTTTCTTGTGGCTTCTTGGTAGCTCCTTCACAGTTCTACATGGCTCATTTCTCAATCCAAGCTGGAATGCACACTGGCCAAACCAAATCCTGCAGTTATTTGACCTGACAGCCTTTGATGTCAATCCAGTGAGCACCTGTATTCTGAAATGCCTCCGGTGGCCATCGGTGTTCACTCAACAGAGCAGGTGTCCTCTAGAGCCAGAGAGGACTGTGCTATACGTCATGTGGGAGGCAATAGAGAAGAAGAGAGTTAGGGGCAAGGGCTATGGCTGTAGGGATGGCAGCAGGGAGAAAGAGGTGCTAAGATAGACACATAGGACTTGCTCTCTGTCTAGAAGCCATGACTTCTAGTGTTCAGCTCTGGGCACGGGGTAGAATGAGATGGAAAATTCTTGAAGAGGAACTGATTTGAGATGAAAGTGGAAAACAGGAGGGTTTAGGGCATATAATTTATGATTTGAAAGTAGAGCCTCTTTGCTTCTGTTTGAGCCTCCTTACCTGGCTCAAGCAGATGTTTGACCTGCTCTAGCTTTGTCACCTCTGTCAGTCCAGCATCAGTGAGAAGAAGAGGAGCCATCACGGAGCCCCAGGACTCCTGACAAACTGGCCCACTCCACCATTGTGACAAGATTTTCCTGCAACTCTGATTCTACCTCTAGTTGTCAGAAACTGGTCCCACTATGGGGGATTCCATTTTCCTTATTCCAGCTGTGTTTCCATGGTCTTTTCTCATACAGCAATACCCACAAGATCTCAGTTTCTCACATCCGTCATTTATTGGTGGCATTCCTGTTTTCTAGCACTATTACTAGATGAACTCTTAAGCAAAACAAAATCAGATGGAGGGGAAGGCACCACGTCCTGTCCGAGATGCTCTCCTGAGCACCTGACCTCCTGATCCTACTTGTTTCCGTATCTTTCCTGTCATGCTTTGAATTCCTTAAGGATGGGAAAATTAGCTTATTCATTCTTTGTTTCTAGGCACTAATAACCGTTTGTATGTTCCAAGTAACTTAAAGAGTCTTTTAAAAACTGTATGCCCTTTTCTTTTGTAAATGGGGAAAAAACCCCAATGCATAGTTTCCTGATTCCTTTTTGTATTTTCAATTAATTCTGTTCCTGAGTGACTCTTCTGTGTTAGCAAGAATTCAATCAAAGACAAGGAAACTCCAGACACTCCAGGAAACCTACATGCTCAAGAAAGTTCCATGGCTTGTGGCTTCAGAGTTAGGGAGGATGAAGGATGAGTGATAAGTTGAAGCTGGGCTGGCTGTCCGGCCACAGCAGGCCTCTTATGAGTGGTGGTCCACTTCACAACACACCTGTCATGCACTTGTTATCACACCAGGAACATGAAGTGCAGGAGAGGCAACTCTCAGTGGCCCTGTCTCCAGGAACCAAAGAGATCAGTGAAACCCACGGGTAGGAGTTGGAGAACACTCCACATTCAAGTTTTTAAAAAAATGCAGCATTTTTCAAGAGTAACATTTGACAAATCTGGTCCTGGCAAACTGTCACTTGTTAAATTGATGGTCATGCACTTAAGGATGATGTGGGTCTCCAAAGGACAGTCATCCCTGTGGGAAAAACACTTTTGCGAGTGGTGCCAGGATTTCTACTGGTTCAAAACCAGTCCTTGGCAGTCTATCTTTTGGGAGATGATTGTTCCTCCAGCCCACCACACTGAGTGCTCTAGCATTCATGGAACAAAGAGGACTATCAAAAAAAAATGAACTCTTCTTTCAGTTGGTGACTGTCACTTGGTCATCATGGAGTCCACTGAATAGCTCATTCTTAAGGTAAAATAGCACTATTTCTCTTAGCTGGAACATAATCTGCTCAATGCCAGGGCTGACCTCAGATGTCTAAGGCTGTGGTTTTTTTTTTCTATGTTCAACTATGGTGTTCTTTCGGGGGCTTCCAGGACAGAAGAATATATGGCAGGGCCATGCCCATTGGCCTATGAAGTCACCATAGAGGCACCATTCAGTCCAGACAGTGCTGCCTAGATTTTGTCTCTGTCTGTAATAGAGGCTGAAGTGACTCTTAGCCAAGAGGCCTAGGCTTGCTTGGTGCCAAGCGTAGCATTCTAAGCACATCAAAATCCTGTGGCCTAATGGATAATGCCATTATAGACGATCTAATTAATACGGCAGATCGCTGTTTCATTATGGGAACTGTGGGCTCCCGTCAGCGTATGTCACTTAGAGTTACTGCCATCAGCTCCTTCTAGTTCCTGGCGTTGGAGTGGCTAATGCACTATATAAAGATTCAGAGGCATTTAAGATGATCACTCGTCATGCTGAATTAATGTGTACAGCTTCCTGGCTTGGGATCTCCAAGTCTAGAAATACTCAGGACTGAAAACTAAAGATTTCTCTTGGTCCAGATCTTCTTAGCTGCGTTACGGTCATTCCCTTGTAGGTGGTTTCAGATAAGAGTCTACTATAGTGGGAAATGTTGTAGAATGCATCCTAAGTGGCAATTGAGACACACTTCTGGTGGCTGTGGGGTGGCACCTGATGGGATCATTATTTTATCACCAGATACCCTTGTTGATATCAACAGCTGTCTCTCCCTCCAAATTCTACCATTCTTAGAAGGACTCGTCTTTGGAACTCCACTTGTTGGGCATCTGATGAATCCCAGAACAACCTCTTCATAACTTGTTAAACAATGTGAAGTGATGTGATGAGGCTACACTCCTGAGGCTCTCAAGTTCTTCCCAAGCATTGCACCTCATTTGTCCACCTGCTCCTAGGAAGAGAAGGAGCCTGAACTGGACTCAGGGTTCAAATATCAAGAGCATCTAGTTTTCTTTTAGCTGTGGTTAGCAGAGTGCAAACCAAAGCCGAAAGCCTACTTATCATTTCATTTTGGGATATTGTGCCTTATAAAAATAGAACTTAAAAGTTAAACTTTATTTAAACAGAGCAGACAGAGTGTTGCTGTCACTGCAAATCGTTTCAAACCTCACAAAACCTCCCATCATAGTAGATACCATCTACAAGAGAATGACAGAGATGCAGCTAAGAATGCTGGTCTAAGTCTCACAGATCAAAGTGTTACCAGATCACCTGGAAGCTGAACCCATTTCTTGTTTTTTCTGGATGTTGCCAGAATTCCCTTCTCTGTGGTTGTGGGATACAGTCTCTGCTTCCTTGCTTGGTTAAGGGCCATGTCCTATTTCTAGATGCTACCTCATTCTTGGGAGGCACCTTCAAAGCCAGCTACAGTGGCTTGAGCCTTTCTCATGCCAATCTTCTGATTTTCAGAGCCAATGTATCTAGGTTATATGATAGGGTAACCAGAACCACAGCTATCCAGAACAGCCTCCTCTTTTCATATCATCCAAGTACTGGCTTTCATTCCATCCACAGCCTTTAACTCTCTTAATTTGGGCACATCTTTGGCTGAACCTATTAAGTCTGTCATGCGTCAGAAAACCCATAATACATTTAAGATGAGAGGGTTTGAGGGGGGCAAGAAGGACTCTAACATTTGTAAAGCCCAGTATGGCCAAGTCTCATCCTGGTCCGGTACACCCATGATCGCAATTCTAATGTTTCAACAGACTACTCATTTACTGATGAGTTACAGGAAGTTTAGAGAAAGGGAATAAATAACTTGCCTGAGGTTCAAAAAGCTCAGCAATGATTGAGTGAGGGTCTGAGGCCAGAAGGGAAGCCTAGCATCATTCTTTCCGTTGCACTGTGCTTCCCCCACCCAACACCCCATTCAAAAGATTCAGCATTAAAGGCTTCTTTGAAGATATGCATGTCCTGTAGCTTCACTGCCTCTGCTAGACGTCCGAGCTTGAGGTGGCCTGCAAATCCTCTGTCCTCTTTCTCCAGTCTGACCAGTGGCAGGGCCAGAAGCAACAAGAAAGACAACTGAGCAAGTAAAGAAACTGTGTTGTCGTGGCCCATGGCTGTGCTGAGTGCTCAGTTGCCTAAGGGTGGCTGAAGAAGAAACAGCTGTGTCCTGTGTATCAGTAAGCTTTCTGTCATTAGAGCTACTTTCCCAAAGACAGAAGCTAACACAGAGAGGAGGTTTATTGAGACTTATGATTTGGGCGATGTCAGTTGTCCCAGACTTGTGAAAAGTCAGCACATCATAGCAAGAACACGTGACAGAGAAAAACCTTCTCACTCTGTAGCAGAAAGGCAAATGGGAAAGAGACCTAACAGGGATCTGGGTCCCCACTGTGGTCTTCAAGGTCTTATTCCCAATGAGCTAACTCCTTCCCACTGGGCCTGAACTCTTTAAGTTTCCATCACCTCCAAGAACACTAAGTTGGGGTTCAAACCGTTAGTACATAGGCCTATGGGAAACATTCAAGATCCAAACAAAGCATTATCCCTACTGGGCATCCCAGGTGGACGTCTACTAAGAGATAAGCTGGTCCATGCCCCTCCCCTGCTCTCAGCTCAGCTGCTTGGGGCTCTGAGGGGAAGATTGTTTGGGGGTAGCAGCTCCTACTGTCATAGTTGACTAGAGTCCTAGAGACAGCTGGGTGAGAGATGGAGGAGATCTACAGAAGAACAGTTTCCAGAAACTGTGGGGATAAAAGGAGAGAAGGTGGGCCAGAATGCCATGCTAGCTTAGTGTGGCTACCGGCAGGACCACGTCTGCAGTGTTTTTGCTGATTTCTTGATGATGTGGAGGGTTGGCTCTGAGTAGGCTACCCATGCTGTGGCACCTTATTTGGCAGCTGACATTTGCATGCCAGAGATACTTGGTTTGTGCCTCAATTAGAAAACTGTTGAGAGACGTTCAGTTCCCTCCCTAAGAAGCCTGTCACAGTAACAACTCTTGGAGCAGCCTGCTATTTCAGTTTTATATATACATATATGGGGGATCACGCATACACTTTCAAATAATGTAATCGGCTTCTGTCCTGCTTTGGAGTTCTTGGTTTTTTAACTCCAGTTTTGATATTGCTCCAATGGTCTGGCAGTGTACCATAAATTTGCCTTTGCACATTGATTAAATTGACCTTGGTGCACCAGGATTACAAGCAGCTAACTTGCATTTGGGCCTTGGGTGCTGCGGCATTGCAGTGCCTATCCTAATGCCTTATCACCCGTTGGTTCTGCATTAAGAGCCAGAAATGCTGTTTGAAGTGCTATTGGCTTCTTTTGTTTATATTTAGAAGGGCAGGGGTCCAAGAGGAACCTGGGAGCTCTTCCTGTTGCATAACCAATTCCTATACGCAAATCACTTTTGTGGAGGTACTGGCCTCTAGGTACCTTTATTTCATTTTGGGAAACATTGGTTAGAAATCTACTTTGTGTATTCTAAGACACAAGATGATGAGTCTCTCCAAAAGGCTAGTGCCACATAGTGTTATGATTCTGAGTGGCAGGGAGCAATAGGGTGTTACAGGGTATGTAAGAGAGAGCTCTGCACAGCCTTTGTGATGGTTGGCCAGGAAAGCCTTTCTTATGAAATTAACACGCACACAAACTAGTGATCTCTCTCTCTCTCTCTCTCTCTCTCTCTCTCTCTCTCTCTCTCTCTGCCTCTCTCTCTCTGTCTCTCTCTGTTTCTCTGTCTCTGTCTCTGTCTCTCTCTCTCATGTGTGTGTGTGTGTGGGTGTGTGTGTGTCTGCCTGCTTGCTTGCGTGCCTATAGGGCCTTCAAGAAGTGAAGAGGTACTGTAGCTCTAGACAGACTAGAAGACCAGAAACATGGACAAATACACACAGGTCAGACAGATTTCAGCAAATGGGAGAATTCAAAGCAGATTCTGCACGAGAATTGGAGAGAGCTAATATTATCAAATGGTGAGGGGAAGAGATAAGATTTGCTGGGGGGGGGGGCGGTGGAAGCAAAGCAGATAATGATACACAGACCAAGTGAAGCTACTGGTGCTTTCACTTGGGAGAATTGCAGAGCTACTAGATGCCTGGAGAATAGCCAGATGATTTAATTTGGCTTTAGAGAAGCCTATGGTAGCTGAGTGACAGAGAACGGCTTGGGGGAGGCAGCACCAGAGTCAGGGGGTCCAACTGCAGCACTGAGAGTAGCTGATAATAGCAGTAGCCTGACTTACAGACTGGGGCGAAGAAGATGAAATGTGTAGGGACTTCACAGAACAGGAGTTTGGGGAGTGACTGACTTGAGGGGAAAAGTGATGACAACAATAATGCCCAAATCTCTAATTTGGGCATCTTGGCAGGTAATAGTAAAACCATTCATTGCTACAGGGATGCAATGCTGGTACAGGTGTGGCAGGGTTGGGTGCAGTATGCTATGCTGAATTTGAAAAGCGTATGGGATAATAAAGACTGAGTTACAGTTGGTATCCCATATAGGGCTTGGGTCATGATCATAAATAACCTCTGACCAGAGCAGCCCTCATTTGTGTCCTTATCCACTGGCTTACATGCCCTAACCAGCTTCTAAGATCTCCCAAGATCTAGAAACTAAACAATTAATGTGCAGTGCAGAAAAAAGTCTCCAATTTTGCTTGGTTAACATTTTTGCCACACCAACTCATAATTTAAGCATCTTCCTTTAAGGACAGTTAAGTGACCTGGAGGCATCTGGTTAAAAAGTCAAGAGCTTTGGAGAAAGAGAAGCTATGGCCAGGAGTACTCTATCCAAGAGCCATGAGTCTAAAGGCAAAGCCTTGAAGTGGGACAGAGTTGTTGGGAAGAATGTACAGGGTAAGAAGAAAAGGTCCAGTGCTAAGGACTTTGAACTTAATTTTGTAGCTAATGAGAAGATGAACCCCTTTAAGCAGGGCATGAGGCAACACGGTCAACTCAGGGCAGCACTGAAGAAGCCTGGCATGCTAGTTAGTGCCTTCCAGGAACTTGCAGCCTAACTGGGGCAGGCAGGTAAGTCCTTTCTCTTAGAAAGGCATGAGAGCTCCAAGAAGATTAATAAGGATTAGGAAGGACATTAAAGGGGCCATGTCTTCCACAGTTCAGTCCGGAGCCCTCATGGAAGAAAGAGGTTCTCCTGCCTGGTAGTTAGGGCCAACTGAGGGCTTAGTAAATCTATGTGCCTTCATCGGGATTCTCCACAGAAAATATTGCTCCTCAGATGAGACAATAATTGACTTTTAAGTTTCCCTTTCAAAGCCTAGGTTTTGGAATAAGCAGGCAGGTTTTTAGTAGAGGTGATTGTGTATGGTGGTTTAAAGTTTCTATATGGTATTTGCAGTTTACAAACCCTGGGATACACATGAGCTCATGTCAACTTCTTAGCAAGTACACTAGAGCCTGTTGAAGAGGGAAGGAACTGATGATTGAGATATGTTAAAAATTAAATAATGAGACTGACTCTGACATGAACTCTGGTGCTCCATATTTGACCACCTCCTCTTGGTGGGGAGGCCTGGTGGCACTCAAAGAAAGAATAAGCAGGCTACCAAGATGAGACCTGATAACCTATGATCATATAGTAGGGGAGGAGCTCCCCCTTGGTCATAGACCTAGGGGAGGGGAATAGGGTGAAAGAGGGAGGGAGGGAGGAACAGGAGGATGCAAGTGATGGGATAACAATTGAGTTGTAATCTGAATAAATTAATTAAATAAAAATTAAATAATGAATTATGGCACCAGCCTTTAAATATGGCTCTTCCACACTTCATCAGTATTTTGCAATGTGCGCTCCCTGGGCTTTTCAGGGAAGCCCAGGAACTGTGGGTGATGGAGAGGAATGGGGAGGCATCCAGGTGATATCCAGGTAGCAGTGCCTCAGTTCCCAGGAACTGGACTTTTCTTGAATGCTTCCTTGCAACTGCTTTCCTTCAGGAAGCAGTTCACAACATGGCAAGCCAACACTATTGTGTCTCTAGTAGGCCTGTCCCAGCCTGTCTTCTGAGGCTGGCTTGCATTCGTCTTCTGAGCCATGACTAGACTGATCTTTTCTGCTGCTGGTCCTGTTCCTTATGGTCCTTCTTCTGGTGATGCCTCCTTGGTCTCTGTCCCCAGCACTTCCTGCAGCATTCCTGGCACTCCTGATACTACATAATGGTTCTAAAAATTTATCAACTGGGATTTTTTCCCAGACACCCATTGTTGTTGCTCCTGTGACCATTAGGAGGGCAGTTTTAGTGTCTTCGAATGTTGATGGACTTGTGTTGGACACTTTGAGGCACTATTTTCCTGAAACCAATGTATTTAAAACATTTGGATTAAAGTGCCCTTATCCTCAGAAATTGAACCTCCATTAAAAAAAAATACCTTTTTCCATTAAACTATTTCTAAAAGGCCATCATTTGCTTTGATGTACCAGCAAATATAAGTTAGGGCACAAAGAGAAAGGACCCTGAGGCAAAATAAATCATTTTAATTCCTAATTATATGGTGGAATTTGTGGTTTCCATTTCCGAGAACTGCCTAGAAGTCTGTGACAACTTTTGACTCATAGTGTGTGCAGCACAGGCCTACGGCCTCTTCCTTGTCTCAAATGTGTATCGAGTGCCCAGAGCCTCAGCATGAAGCTTACTTCTAGACTCCGTAAAGAATGCAAAGATTTGAAGGAATAGTCCCTGCCCTCAAGACATTATTTTTGGGTCCCTGTTATGTGTTTGAGCAATACAAGAGGTAGGGAGAGGTGGATGGAGAAAGTGCTAAGGATAGAGGGAAGCAATTAGTCTATTTCAAGGTTCTGGATGAGAACAGCAGTGCTGAGACAGGTGGCCCTTTACTGTGTTACACACAAGCACAAGAGTTGGCGGTAGAGTCACACTTGGGACGGAGATCAAGAAGCTGTGACTGTAAACATTGCTGTCATTGTCCAGGCAAGGCTCAGATGCTGGTATGGGCGATGGTAGTGAGCTCTGGACTCATGGGAGTTCTCAGTTTGGACAAACTCAATACATTTCAATTGCATATTTTTCAAAATGTACTTCGTCACTAGTGATTCTTGATCTCTTGGCCCCTGGGATAGCCCGCCTGTCAGTTCTTGTCAATGAGACCATGGGCTTTGTAGCCAGAAGCCTGCATTCATATCCTTTCTACTGTGTTGGTTTCTCAACTTAATCTTACCTTGGTTTTCATGCAATGCGAAGGGATTGTTGAGACCAGGGGAGAGAGTTCTGGGGAAAGAGCTTGGGGTTCATTAAACAGCACTTCATTGTTTTGACTATGACTCCAGTGACTTCTTAGTGGGATCTAAGCTCACAGGCTATAGTGGTGAGCTTCCAGGACCCTTTTCTCTTCTAAGTGGTTGGCAAACTATACTGTGTAGACTGAAAACTACATTGTAGGGCAGACAGAGGGTCCAGAGATAGGGTCTTCCCCAGAGCCTCCAGGAAACCTTGGTTAAGGCTTTTAACTTCTTAAAGTTTGGCTTGTAGTTGAAATTCAAAACTACAGGGAGCACTGGTGGACACAAGTTTCCAGAGTCAAGGGGAGGCCTGGTAATTGAGCGGTGGTACGCTCAGGAATGTGTTGTTGTCACTCACACACTGGCAAAGCATGAAAAGAAGATTATAGCACTCTGAGTTAGAAAGGTCCATACGCTAAATCTAAAATAAAGATATTTGGCAGAACAGCAGCTGAGCCCTGGAAGAGGTCCAGTGACACCCCAATAGCAATACAGGGGATAAAGTCCAGCTCCCAGGATAATGCTCCTTTTCCACAGAGTTGCTCCAAAAATCCATGGCGATTTGTGGATTTGGGCAAACTCATGAATTTAATAATGTGTTTGAGGCACTATGGACCAGGCTACCCGTGTCATAGATGTATGCTGGATCGGCATCGTTCAAGAGTCTATGGCATGAACATATCAAGTGGGGATGTGGGAACATGCTCCAGTGCCCGCAGCCCTCTCCTTTTGTCCGCTTCCTCCCCCACATAAGTATTTTTGTACTCTGGCCTGAACCTCTCTCAGAAATGACTCCATGTGTACAAGGCTTTCTGTTCTGTGGACACTAAGGGAACTATAAGACAGGGCCTGATCTGAGTGGTCTTACTGTCTAGCCCAAAGAGAAGTTGGGAACACGCAAAGTTGGGAAAGCTGAGTAAACACCACAAGAAAAAAAGAGCACTCACATGCAAAACAAATGTCAAAGGAGGGCTCTATCTGTGATCCCCAAATGCTAATTTATGGATTTGTGCCTCTTGATAACAACATATTTTTGGGCACACTGTGAAATGAAAAAAAAAGTAATTATTTTATAAGGCTAAATTTATTTGTGTGTGTGTGTGTGTGTGTGTGTGTGTGTGTGTGTGTGTGTGTTTTAAAAGGATTTCCTAAGATTATACCCTCTCAACATTTTGTTGCCAAAGTCACTTTCTTTTATGAAACATTATAGCACAAATAGTGGGGATTTTCCCCCAGAGCCACTAAAATGTTGTCTATTTTATGTTGCTTGCTCTTGAATTTGCTTACCTGTAAGACAAAGGACAACAAAACAAAATAAAACCCCAAAAAACAAGAACCGCTCATGGACACACTGTCAGGGACCACGGGAGGAGTAGCTGGGAGAGCAGGGAGTTTTCTGGGAAATTTCCAAAGACAAGGATAAACACTGACAAGGACCTGACAAACTGGGGTTTGGGGTGCTTTCTCTTAAGGATGGTGTGAGAGGAGCTTTGGGAATCAGATTGGAGGGTCTGGTTAAATGGTAGGGAAACCTTCAAGGGGCTAAAAGGAATCCATGCACCCAGGCAATACAAAAGGATCTCTGACTCCCCTGAGTTAACGAAACCATGTCTTTCCATTGCTACCACCAATGATCTAGCTAACCCTGTCCTCCGGGTCCAGCCTTCTATGTCATATGTTGCTTTCATCTTGAATGCACTTCTAATTTTGAAACATTCCTCAAGCCCTTTATTCCTAGAGCTGCTTTTGTCAGCCATTTTGTCAGAGCGATGAGAAAAGTCACTAATCCAGAAGAAGAGAAGAATTTGCTCTCGGGGCGGCCTAGACCAGGAATGGGGAGGGAGGGAAGATAGGGAGGGAGAGAATGAGGAGGCTGGAGGAGAAGGGTCAGCTGACACAAGCCACCAAGGACTTCTAATCAAGGGCTTCTAAGAGGCCACGTTAGGGCTGCAGAGACATGACAGGGAGATGGAAACTGAGGCGTTCTGTAGCACAGGAAGGCTGGAAATTAACATAAAAGGGGATAGGCAAGTGAGCTGAAGGTGGAAGGTTTGGGGGGACAGGAGATAAATTAAGAGAATCAGATGGCCTAGAGGTCACACATTTGTATGCCGAAGATACCCTCGCTTTCTGGATTAAGAGCCATGTCTTGCTATGGGTGAACAAGGTAAGGGTTAGGGGAAGGAACGCTCCGTGAGAAACCCCCACCTTTGCTTGGTGGCTTCACGTCTTTCTGGATGCTTCTTTGTCTTCAGAGGAATGAAGTCTTTGTCTCCAGGGCTGTGGTAAGGCATAGGTACTAAGGGTATTAACCTTCTTTAGGCTTCTTCATGGGCTCCTGTGAGTGGAGAAGAGATTTGAGTTATTTATGTGCCTGGAGTCCCGAGCTCATGTTTTGCTTATTTAATCAGCTTCCCACGCTGCAGGGAGGCTCTAAGCAGCACAGGTTCCCATTCCCCTCTCCCTGTCTCTCTCCCTCTGTCCTTGGTATCGTCCAACACCAGCGGGGGTGCTAATATTTACCTGCAGCACTAGCTGTGGGACTGTGGGAGGTGACAGCTGGAGGAGACATTCTTCTACCTCCCTCCTCCACCGGTCTTTCCCTAGAGGGCTAAAAATGGGGAAACTGTAATTGTGATCTTCACAGCTGCCTGCTTGAGACTTCTCGAGTTGCTGGGAAGAGGCACAAGGCCTTGGGATGGCTTCTCTATTGGAAGGACATAGTTTTGTCTGTTTGGACTATAATGAAAATAAGGCACCAACTGGGTGTCTTGTGAAGAAGAGATATCTATTTCTTATTGTCCAGAGGCTAAAAGTTGAAGACAAACCCATCCTAGATAGGGTGATGACTCAAAGAGCTTGTGTTGCTGGAGTCCCCTGCAGGGCTTACACTCAGCTACACTACTCAAGAGCTTCCTCTCCACCAGCACTAATCACCACATATATAACTCTGGGGCTAGGGTTAGGGTTAGGGTTGGGGTTAAGGTTGGGGTTAGGGTTAGGGGTTAGGGTTGGGGTTAGGGTTGGGTTTGGGTTTAGGTTTGGGTTTAGGGTTGGGGTTAGTGTTAGGGCTAGGGTTAGGGTTTAGGGTTGGGTGTTAGGGTCAGGTTTAGGGTTTGGGGTTAGGGTTAGGGTTGGGGTTGCAGTTGGGGTTTGGAGTTAGGGGTAGGTTAGTGTTGGGGTTAGGATTAGGGTTGGTGTTAGTGTTAGTGTTAGCATTGGCGTTGGGGTTAGGGTTAAGATTAGGGGTTAGGTGTTATGGTTAGGGTTATGATTAGGGTTTAGGGTTGTGTATTAGGGTCAGGGTTATGTTTGGGGTAAGGGTCAGGGTCAGAGTCAGGGTCAGTGTTAGCCTTGTAAATATTGTGCTTATTTCATGAGCTTCATGACTCTTTCATACAATATGGAGGAAACAGCTACACAAGCAAGCCCCACCCTTAATTCTGTCCATTTGGGAGCTGAGAACTTTAACATGCAGATTTGTGAGTATATAGACATTATCGAATAGAGGAAGATGAAGTTGGTGAGAAGATAGCTTAGTGATAAGGGCATTTAGTTGACAGTACAGGAAGGAAAGAGACTGACATGGAAGCCAGGATTTAGTGTCAGGACCTGGAGAGTATGAGTGGTAGGGTCTGAGGCATTGGTGTGGCTGGCTTCACTTGGTGCTATCTAACACAGGCAACTTGGACAAGGGAGACCGCCAAGCTTTCATGTTGCTATGCACAGTATTCAAAACTGGGCTGTAGTTACTCTCTTCCTGGTGGGAGTATGCATAGAGGTCTAACCTCTGCAAAGTGTTCTGCCTGAGTGCTCACCAACCCACTCCTCAGAAGCTGATAGAAAAGAAAAGTGAGCAAATGATTCGGCCCAGGAATCAGAGGTATGTCTGAGCTCAGCAGGGTCTGGGAATGAGAAAGGGAAAGATAAGCTGGCATTCTGAAATCCTTGTTACATTCCCATCAGGGATAAAGATCAACCCTCTCTAGGGAAGCTGGAGAAATGGAGCAAGTGTACAGGGTCAACGACGGGGGCCTGGAAGAGATGATGGGTAGGCTCTCGGTGCTGCAGATCTCAGGTCCTGTGCTTGTCTGCATCGATAAGCCAGTACCCACAGTGGGCAGAGGCTCTCCTCCACTCACTCCTACATCTGCCTCCCGGCAACTTTCTAGAAAGCCCATTCCATTCTTCCAACTGCTCTT
This sequence comes from Acomys percivali, assembly GCA_907169655.1. NCBI lineage: Eukaryota > Metazoa > Chordata > Mammalia > Rodentia > Muridae > Acomys > Acomys percivali. The sequence goes on along the minus strand of OU015747.1, from coordinate 108,359,389 downwards.
TTCAGCTGTGAGCCAGTGACTTTTCTCTTTCTCTAATTTGTCCCCCAGTTGCTATAGTAGCTGGTGAGGGGTCCCCAGCAGGTGGAGGGTGTCCTGCTGGTAGGCCATGAAGGTGCGCTCAGGCTGGTGCTACAAACCCACTTCTTGTCCCGTCATCACCACCACCATCTCTCTGCAGTTCCTACAACCTCTCATGTCCACCAAAAGGAAAAAGTCAAGGAGGAGCCAAGGTCAACATTTCCCTTCTATTCTGGCTCTTTCCACAACAACCTGCCAAGGTATAGACTACCTGCATCTAGGTGGAGTGTCACAAGTGCTGTGATTGGAGAATGGCCCTCTGCGGGCTGACTTGTCCCATTCACAATTAGAAAAAGAAGAAAGAAGGAAATAGGATTTGGCTGTTGAATCCACAGCTGGCCTGGGGAGGTGGTCTGTAAAGTGCCTGCTTTGCAAACACAAGGACCTGAGTTTAATCCTCAGAACTCACATAAAAAGACAGGCATGGTGGCGCACATCTGTAAGAGCACAACTGGGCACGTGGAGACAGGCAGATCCCTGGGCCTTGCTGGTCAGCAGCCTACTTGGATGATACTTAGCATTGTCCTCTGATGTGTACACACACACACACACACACACACACACACACACACACACCGGTGTAGATACGAGAACACACACGCTTCTAAGAAACATGAAAACCTTAGCGTCACTGTGATTTTAGCAGGCCCTAGATAGGATTCTCCCAGTTCTAGAATACAGACATTTCTGTGTGGGGTCTTGACTTCTCTTTGTGTGGGCAATAGTCCTATGTTTGCAGTGCCATGAGGTACTATAGAATGGCCTTTTCACTCTTCATTTTGGATTTCCATTTAAACCATTTATTTATCTACCTACCACCCATTTACTTAACACATCCTAGAAATAATTAGTTTTCACCTTGGAGCTCCTGTATTGACTTTGACCCATGAGATGCTCAGAATCCCCCTTGGGCAGCATGAAGTTGGAGAAGTTAGCTCTCTGCAGAAGACTGGTTTGATGGATGAATCCCGTGCTCTGGTGGAGTGCCCTGAGGTGCAGTTATCTTTTAGCAGTGGCTGGCTGGTTTCCACACTTTCTACAGGCTTTTCCCCCTCCTCTGCCTTCTCTTCCCCCCAACTTCTACTTCAACCATGATGGTATGCCTTAAGAAAAACACCCTTGCCTTTGCCCCAGGCTAACCCAGAGATTTAGGAAGCAGCGGATGTTAGACAAATTTCTATCTTACTCTGAGGATTAGGGAAGGTCTTCCGGGAGCTTTGGGCCAGGCAATGCGTGATCAGCTGTACTCTTTTAAACAGTTACTGGGAGGACAGATTAAAGAGGAGCAAGGTGAGCCATGAAGAGGCTGCTCCATAGTGTGGTCAGGAGAAGGGATGATCCCAGCCAGAGCAGAGGCCCTGGACTTTGTGAACTTGTGTGTCTATGTCTAGGCTTCTGAGACAAAGCTGTATTGAGAAGGGTGCTGGTTAGAGGGCCTGCTTGCTCTCAGAGGTGGCTCGCTTCTGCACAGAATGGAATTCACTGTATGGCTCAGCAGGACCCCAGTTAGAACTTTCCATAGTCCCTCTTTGTCTGCTGATCATAACAAGGCTCTAACCTTTGGGCACACTGCTGAGGACAATTGGAGAATTGCATTGTGACCCCAGGCTTTAGGAAGATACCTAGGACCCCACTCTTGCTTAGGGCACAGTGGTCTTTTGCCTTTATACATTTAATTCATTTGTTCTTAGAGTAGTACTATTTTATACATGAAAGAAAATACTGCTACCACTGCTAAAAAAATGTTTAGCTTAATAAGAACCCAGGTTCGTGGGTTCCAAAAGTCCTGAGTTTCAATTCCAACTTGATCCGTTCCTAGGTATCTAGCCTTTGTGTAAGTTTCTCATTTGCAGTAAGAGATTAACAGCACCAACTTCCTGGAGATTTCCTGATAATTCAATTACTTCAGTGCAGAATGTGCCTGATGCATGCTCTGTTGCTCTTTTATTGGGCCCATAATAAATCAGACTGTAGAAAGGTGATGTTCAATGGCAGCTGGCTAAAGTGCTCTCAGTCTTGGCCTTTGTTTAGCTGACTTCCTTCAAGGCTTAAGCCTGTGCATTATAGAGTTTGTATCATTAACTAACTGCACAAAGCATTCCTGTGGAGTCATTCAGAGAAGTCTGGAATTTGAGAGACTTGGAGCAGGGCCCACCTGTGCATCGCCGCCAAGGTATCTCTATGGCATAGTTTGAGAGAGTTTTGTTCAGATGATTTTTATAGATGTAAGATTCTAATACTTAGCTAGGCGATGGTGGTGTATGCTTTTAATCCCAGCAGTCGGGAGGCAGAGGAAGGCAGATCTCTGTGAGTTTGAGGCCAGGCTGGACAGGGCTCTGTTACACAGAGAAACCCTGTCTTGAAAAATTAAAAAAAAAAAAAAAGATTCTAATACTTCAGGAAGCTGTGTATTCCACCCTAGGGGTAAACTGTAGGGCAGTTCCTGTTCCTTTTAGTGATGTCTTCTTCACTTGCTCAACTAAAAGTAACACCAGATCTTGCAGAACAAAGCATCAGTCTATGATGGTGGCTTATGTGGACCACTCAGATGGCCCTTATAACTACCTTATATTTAATTTTGTTTTGAAAGTACAAAATTATTTTGTTTGTTGTAGAAGATATAGAAAAGTACATAGAAGAAAATTAAACTTACCTATAATCCCATAAATCATTAACATTGGGTAAATATTTTTCTATATTTCTCCCCCTTTGTATATACATATGCACACTTTCAATAGCCAATGAATAGTTTATTATCCTAAGTGGGGACTACATATTTCTATATAACTTGTTTTACTGATTAATAATATATTGTGAGTAGTGAGTATCCTATGTCATTAAGTATTATTTGGTCATGTAATTTTTCATAATTACAAACACTCTATTGTGCATCTGTTATAATTTGTTAACCAATTATTCATTGTTATTCACTTAGTACAACAATAAAAATAAATCCTATTTTTTAAAATATTCAAATATAAGTTCACTGATGAGCTTCATTTATGAACAAGTCTGGGGTCTCATTAGGACAAATTCTCAAAATTGAAAAATTTAAAGCTCAGGCTGTGTACATATTTGTGGCCCCTGAGCTATACTGACTGATTTTCCTCAGTACTGACGTTTGCACCAATTACATCTCCACCAGTGGTGGATAAAGTTGTCTTTGCAGCTCTGGGGCCTTCAATTGCCCCCAAATTTCTTCTAAATACTTACCACAATTATGTTTTAAATATTTAACATGGAAAGACAGGACACCTATGTATACACTACCAAGATTAAATGGGCAATATTTTTCATTCTTGCTTTATCTCTTTCCCAGTTATTAACAAATAAAGCTTTATAAATGCATTTACATTTTTACTCCTTATCCAGAAGTTACCAGTTCTCTGAAAAAAAATTATTTTTTACTATGTGCGTTTTAGTTAGTTTGCTGCACATGCATGTCTCACTATATACATGAGTTTCTTTGTGAGTTTTAAATAAATGATATGTGGGTTGTGTCTTTTTGCTGCAAAGTGATCATTTATTTTAAAGATTTACTGGCATCATTACATGCGCACTTAGTTCATTATCTTACTTTCTACATGGCGCTCCACTGTACGGATAATTGCTGGTCCTAACTTAATTCATTTCCTCCAATGCTGGTGATACTGGGCCCTCCTTCTGTTATTATTACAGGTAATGTTAAAATGACCGACCTTGTCTGCATTTCCTTGGGCACAGTGTGAGAGTTTTCTTCTCCACGGGAGATACTAACCGTGGAATTGCTGAGTTTGAGAATATACATTTCCAGCTTTGCTGTCATTGCTTTTTAGAGTGAGTGGCTGCTGTTTCACTCCCTCCCATTTCCATGTATTGTCAACAACAGAGAGGATCATAATTACTAAAATGTGCCAATCTGATGAGTGCAAAGTGGAACCCAATTATTATATTAATTGAACTGTCTCTGATTACTGTTGCTATTAATCGAAGTTAATTGGTCATATGAATTTCCTCTCGTGTGAATTGTGGATTTATATTCTCTGCTTATATTATATATTTATAGAAGGTGATTTATATTTTTTATGGCTTGTGGGGATTATATGTATTCTGGATGTGACTTGTAGGTTGTAACTTTTCTCCCCCATGACTTGCCTTTTTCATTTCTGCTAATGGTGCTTTTTTTTTCATACTGAGTTGTTAATTTTAGTGGAGTAAGAATTTATCTGCTTTTGCCATTATGAGTTTTGTTCATCATGTCTCATTTAGAAATCCCTTCTATACACTGATATAAACCAGGAGTCATTTGCATTTTAAACTAAGAGTTTTTACAGTTTTGTTTCTCACATTTGCCTCTTCTTTATGGAATTAATTTTTGTGTACAATGTGAGGTAGGTTTTACTTTGATTCTCCCAAGCCCAGCCCATGTTTAGTCCTTTGACCAATATTATTTAGTGATGAGGTAATTCTTTCCCACCATTTCCAGGCATATTATTTAACCTCCACAGGTCGGTATATTCCCCTCCACCCATGTCTTACTAATTTAATTTTTAAAATAAAAATAGAGATTTGGTATGTTTAGGGTAAATTCTCACTACACCCCTGCCAAGTAGTCTTGGTGATTGGAGTTTTAGTCATTGCTCAGCCTTTAGAATCATCTCATCACTTTTTGTTTTAATTGGAATCGAGTGGACATATTGGTTAATTTGGGAGAGGACCTTCGTGTCTCAGCATTTAAGTTCTCTTGTCTTGAAGTATGTAGAGTCCTTCCTATTCTTAGATCTTCCACGAAGTCCCTTAAATCATTCCCTCCTACTTTCTTTACAAATTTTATTAGATTTGCTTTTGGGTGCCATATGGCTTTGTAGCTTCTGAATGGCATTGCTTGTTTGTGACAGGGTCTTACTATGTAGCTCTGGCTGTCTTAGAATTCACTGTGTAGTCCAGGTTGTTCTTGAACTCACAGAGATTCACCTGCCTCTGCCTTCTGAGTGCTGGGATTAAAGGTGTGTGCCACCACACCAAGCAAGAATCTGCATGGCATCTTTTAATAAGTATACTTTCTGATTATTTGTTGGAGATATATTAGAATTCCTATTTTTGTACATTGATACAAAAATCAACATCCTTGTACAGCTTTCTTATTACTTGGATTGGCTTTTTAAATATGTGTGTAAATAGAGGTGTGTGTGTGTGTACATACTTGTGCCTGTGCATTATGTAGGGACCAGGAGGACATCAAGTGTCCAGCTCTACTATCCTTTGTCTTATTCCCTTGAAAAGCAGTCTCTCACTGAACCCTAAGGCAGCCTGAACCCCCAGTAATCTTCCTGTCTCCACCTCCCACAATGCTGGAGTTATGTGTAACCAGTGATGTCTGGCTTTTTATGTAGGTTCTGAGTTTTGAGTTCATTTCCTAATACTGAGTTTTAACCATTGAGCTCTCTCCCCAACAACTATTCCTTTTATAATCCATGCACCTTTATTTAGCCTTCTTTATTTATTACATGGGCTGGCATTGCATTCCCAATAAAATGTAGAGCTCTGGTGGATATCCCAGTCATGTGACATTGAACTTGAAAGATAGGTTTTGATTTCAAGTCTGGGCTCCTTCTGAGTGATACTTCACCCTGAGTACTGTGTTGCTGTTGTCCAATAAGCTCCTTGGTGTGTGTATTCACAGATGATATATTGTATGTTGATATAGATATATTTAGAATTGGTTTCATAGTCACCAATATCTTACCTCATCATGACATTTTTCTTAGATGTCATTCCTTTCTTCCATTCACATTTCCTTCTTGAGGAACATTTGATAATACCTTCTTGATCTCACCTGGAATGATAATCTCATTAAAATTTTTCAGCGAAAGTATTGATTTCAACATAAACATTGTATTAAAGTTTAGCTGAGTGTTTCCCAGTACTTGAGTATGTTATTCTGTTACTTTCTGGCCTCTGTTGTTTCAGTTGATCGTTTAGTTGCAGTTTCTTATGGGTATTCTGTCTTCTCTCAGGATGCTTTTTAATATTTCTCCCTCACACTTTTGATTTTTTTCATAGTTTACCTGATTCTATATAGGTTGGATTTATTTCTATTCATCCTGCTTAGAACTCATGAAACTATTATCCACAATAATATGTATATTTCATTACTGTTAGAAAATTTATCCTGTAATCTTCAAGCTCAACATCCATCTAGTCTCTCTTTCTGAAATTTCCATCTGATATGTTTTTTGTGTCATTTCCTGTTGTCCTTCATGTTTTGAACATTAGCCATGAATCTTTTTTTTAAAATCTATTTGGAATATATAACAAGAGAGTTTCCTTATTTCTCTTTCATCTTGAGATGCGGACTCCTCAACAAGAGTATGAGACAATATCAGCATCAGAAGCACAACTCTGAATTCACTCCCATCCCTAAAGTCTGGCTTCCCACAGGTGAGAGAGGACATGTAAGAAGTGAGGTCCACTTGGACTCGCTATATTTCTTGGTTACAATGACTGGTTAGGATGCCAATCCTGGAATCATGAGAAATTCATTTTATTACATTAGTGGTCTCAACCAATGGTGATTTTACTCCCCAGGTGACTTGTGCCTAGTCCCTTGTGATTAGAGGTCAGGAATACTGTTCAACACTTATACAACATAGGGGATTTATTTGACAAAGATGATCGGAAATGTAGGGAATGATGACTTGGAGAAAGCCTGCTGTAAATGTCTTGCTCATCTGTAAAGTGGAGAGATTAAAAGAGTAGATTGATATATGTGGCAATATTAGGCCAATTTTATACTCAAATTATTTTTAAGTCTAACATAGACCACTTCTACCCACATCATTCATTGTTTTCTCTCTCTGTATAGTCACACCACACACACACACACACACACGCACACGCACACGGATCATCCCTATCCTACTCAAGAAGCCAAATCTTGAGAGACACTGTGCTCTCTGTACGTGGTGACCATGGTATCTGCCTCCCCGCAGTGAGACATTTATCTTGCCATGTTGTATTTACAAATTGCACTTGTGCTTGTGAGGTGAGCCTTGGGCATGGTTTTCTGTGGCCTGAACAGATTATCTCTAGATCAGGTTCATGACTTCCAGTGTCTTGCACAGAAACCTCCCAATATAGCACAGATCCTATTAAATCCATGTTTTGCTTGAGTGCACTTGGCTTTGTTCGATGTTGCCATTCATTTATTTATGTATCTATATAAATATGCAAGGATACACAAAAATGAGGCAGGGCACTAGATGCTGCAGAGGATGCAAAGGTGAAGATATAGGCACACCTCAGTGTTGGGAGCAGGGTGACATAAGGTGCCAGAGGTTCTTAGAGGAGTGGGAATTCACGTTTGTTGTATGGTCACAGAAGGGGTCATAGAAGAAGTATTGTCTAAACTGGAATTTTAGGCATAAATAGCCCTTTAACTGGTGGCTATGAAAGTAGGTGGGAAGAAGGGAAAAGAAAAATGAGAAATGGTGCATTCTGGGAAAATTCAGGGCATGTTTGGAGAATACTGGCAGTTGTGCTTCACGGGATTGTTAATAGAAGATATTGCTGTGCATATAATGGAGAAGTAATAAAAGCCTGGATTCAATGAGACTCATGTTTAGATCAATCTTAAATTTATAGTGGTTTTGTTGTTAAGTATGATGGGCACTAGAGAATTTCATTCATTCATTTGTTCATTCATTTGAAAAAAAAGTAATCTTGCTTAGTAATTCTTTTTCTAGATGCTGGGGTAGAACCCTGACAAACGTTCTATGTTTTACTGCCCTGAGGGTAGGGGTAGGGTCACAGCTGAGCTAAGCACTGAGTTTTCATAGAACCCAGAAGATGAAGATAGATAGGGTAGGAGCCATGTGCTGAGCAGTGACCTGACATTGTGAGCACAGAGGTGACAGTGCAAATGGAGACAGAAGGGAGACCATGAGCATGGCACAGAGCAAAGGGGAGCATTAGGTGATGATTGGCATGAAGTAGAATCAAATATGCAAAGTGTTGTGCCCCAGTGAGGGGGAGATGGTGAAGACAGAATCACAGACCTGTGATGGAGCTGGTTTTGAGGGAAAGATGATGAGTTGCTTTTAAACCAGTTGATTCATGATACTGCCCGGCCTTCCAGGTGTGGGAGGCCATCTGAGCAATTGCAAATGGCACCAGACTTCAAAAAGAACCAGGCCAGAGAGAAAACATTGGGCACTTTCCAGACAGTAGCTTGAGTGGAAGCCACTAAGACGAATGAGATCACCAAGGATATATATGTACATAGTGAGCAGGGAAGGCAATAGGACCTGTGGGAACTGCTCATTTAGGAGGTAGAAGCAGAAGAGGCAGGGATGAAGGGACGGTTAGAGAGGTGGAGGGAGATCCCCCGAGGGGGCAGGGAGCCTGCCCAGGCCTGGATGCACAGTGGGGCGTGCATGCCTTAATAGTCCTCAGGGAGACATGCTTTGGTGGTTTTAAAAGTCTATCCGATGTATTTGGTGTTAAGTGTTGTGTCTACTCGACCCATCTCTTTATCTGCTCTTAGTGCCTTAGCAGGGAGGGTGAGAAGGCAAGGGGGCTTTCTTGTGGGGCATCCTTCCTCTGTGCTAAGGCTTGGCTCAGTAGGAAGGCTGCCTGATGCATTCTGTAACGGGTTCTTGGAGCACTGTGCCCACAACAGGGCTGTAGATGGTGTGAGCACTTGTTGGTTCCTGCAGGTTACACCACCAATGGGAAGACAGTGGAGGTGGGCTGTAGCTGATTTTGTTTGCGCCATCCTGTTTTTCATAGCCTGGCTGGTTGACTGGCTATACGAAGGGGCTTAGCTCTTGCAAAGCTACTTTCCAGGTAGAGGAACTTTTCATCTTTCTCCTTTCGTCCGTGGATTGCAGAAGGCTCAGTGTCTGCTGCTCGGCCCTCATTGATTCCTGAGTAGCTGCAAGCTCTTCTTCCTCAAGCCCTCGAAACTCTTCTCCTCTAGTGGCATGCAGGTTTCAGGCCACACTTGTACCTTCAGCTTGTCTCTTGTAAGAAGGCTGTCTCAGATCCTCAGACTTGGCAGAAAGCACTTTTACCCACCGACCGATCTCACCAGCCCAGGCTCTGTTTCCTAATACTGTTGCAGTGGGGACACAGTTCCAGCCTAAAATCTGGAGTGGACGTAGACATTCAGGCATAGTGGTGTGAGGCCTCTGGCACATGGCAGGGTCAGGCACCAGTTCTAACTGTGCTACGTGATGACACAGACTTGATTTCATTGATCCTGGTTTGTCTAATAGAGGATGTGCTTTATACTAACCACACCTACTGCATGGACTCCTTGTGTAGATCAAGCAAGGTGATGCATATACAGAGCTTCTGTCTCCCACGAATGTCAGTTATTAACAGTTGCTGACTTAAAATGGTAAAAAAAAAAAAAAAAAAAAAAAATCACTGAATTCTCTTCTTGTTGAGAGGAATTACCTTTCCTTTCCCGGAATATTTTTCGTTAAGAACATACAAGCCCAGTTATGGTAGCTCAAGTCTGTAATTCCAGCACTTGAGAGGCTAAGGCAGGGTGTTTGCTATGAGTTTCAGGCTAGCCTGGACCACAAAGTGAGAGCTTTCTGTCTCCAAAACTAAGGCACAAAGAAGATAGCTAATTTGAAGAAAGTTGTAACAGAACCCTTTGTGTCACCTGCCTTGTTCCCCATTTACTGTGAGTATAATTCCCCACCTGGGAGCATGGAGTTGTCTTTTGACTTTGTCTGCAATGCCTGGTGTGTCCCTGCAAATATAACAACAGTTCTGCCTGCAGTGATAGGACCCCTGTATTTAGTAAGTGTCTTTATAACTATTGTAACAATCTTGACATCATCCCACAAGTGAGATCTTTTACCCCCGTAGCTGGTACTGTCTTCACTTTGTGTGTACAGGTGTATGGTTTGTGTGTGTGCATGGGCATGTACAGCACATGTGTGTGCTTGAGGGATTGCTTCTTTTCTTTTAACACAAAAAGCTAAAGTTTCAAAGCAGGTGGGGTGTGGGTTAAAGACCGTTCTAAATGGCAGGCCTGCTGTTCGTGGGGAGGGAGAGTGGCCTGAAGTTTAAAAATAACCCGAACATTATAGACTCCTGTGAATTCTACAGCCCAGAGCACTGTGAGTCTGTGGGTGTTTTACCTGCTGGAGTGCAGGCAGGAAAACAAGCTGAGAGGCAGGAGGATTTAAATTTGTTGAATCCTTTCATGGCATGCGTTGGCAGTACAAGTGTTCATGAAAAAGTTGAAGCCACTCTTAATGTTCAGGATCGATATTCCTCGGAGGTGGAGCCGATCTCTGGATTCTCTGACTACTCCATTCTGGGTCACATCGGTGTCTACTGCTCAGCAGATCCCTGCTTCCAGCTTCGGAGCCCTGTCCCTTTCCCCTCCCTGACTTCACTTCTTCCCTGACCCCTGCCAGAATTTGGCCAGCAGCTTTTCCAGAAGGATTATGGGATTAACCAACAGAAAATTCAGGGGTTAGTGTATTTCAGATACCTTTAGCCATTCATTGGCAAACAGATTAATATGTGCAAAACCATACTCATTGTGGGCAACAGCATGCCTTTTGGGGATTGAAGAGTTTTGAGGAGGAGTTGAAGCAGGTTTTGAACCAGGACTCAGGTTGGCATGACAGATGTTGTTTTGAGAGACTGTAATGCGAAGTTGTCAACGAAACTGAATATAGGCCGGGCTATAGCTTGAGCGTTGCTCACCATGTTTAGTCTCTCCAGCAGTCCCTGAGTTTGTGATGCTATTTTGCACAAGTGTTTATAAACAGAACCGGGGCTAAGGTGTAAGTCTCCTAGCAGTGCTGTGTGCTGCAATGACTGTGTTCTGAGGACTGTCAGCACCAGCTAGAGAGTCTGGGTGTGTCTTCCACCCT
>OU015747.1:108318425-108345925 GCA_907169655.1 Acomys percivali | reverse complement strand
AGAAGATGTGCCTTAGTTCACTGAGTGTGAGGTGAAAGATGAGAGCTTGTGTGTAAATATGAGAGTACGAGGCAAGGATAGGCTCTCCAAGGAATGCCACCATTGGGGAAAGAGGAAGAGGCTGAAGACTCACAGAGTAGTCTGTCCAGTAAGGTGAAAGCAAGAAAAGGAGCCAGAGATGGGAAGTGTGAGAAGCTGGGAGATTTGTAACTGGGATGTAAAGATGAGGGCTGGTTCTCAGGGAATAAAAGGAAGCTGACTGTACCAAATAATGCAGATTGGTGAGGGAGAAGGAGGTTTAAACATCAGCCATCCTAGGTCACCAGAGAACCATAGTGCAGTATCTGGTGAGTGGAAGAGGCAGAGCCAGCAAATGTCCTTCCCAGGTGTACATTGCCAAATTGGCCTTGAGTCCAAATCATATGGGGATGCCTTATTCACTCTGATTATTTTATACCGAGTGGGTGCAACCAGCTGCTCAGTGTAGGGGAGAGTGGGAGAGAGAAGGCGTGGTGATGGACAGGTGGTGGCTTAATCTGCTGTCGATTCCCACCCAGAGGGCTCCGGGAGAGGCACGACTGGTGAGTAGCAGGAACCAGTTCTTTTCTCTTGGCCTCAGGGTTCTCCCAGAGCTCTGCTTCAGCTGTGAGCTGCTTTCTTTGCATTGGGAGCAAAATCTTCAAAAGAATCCTCCAGGGAGGGAGGCTGGACAAGAGTGTCAGGCACAGCGTCCACTCTGAACCCTTTCCTTCCTAGGCACTCCTTACTTGTTCAAGCACCAAAGCCGAGGCCTGACACACAGACAGCACTCGTTGCATATTTGCTGAAAGGACGGATCAATCTAAGCCCAAGTGGCCAGAGAGCGCTTCGTAGAATGTATGCTCCATTGTTGAGTTTCCTGAGTTAGAAGGCCATGGGGGTGGGTGGCCGGGCTACTTCCGTTTGTGGTTCCTATTCTCTGATCTCCCTCCATAGTAGGGGCAGGAGCTCTGCTGAGTCTCTTGTTTAACTTGACCTTGGCAGAGCAGCTCAGGTGGACCCCTAGGAAGGGAAGTGAGGTGGGTGGTGAAGGTGGTGAGACCCTGTCTTTCCCAAGGCTCTAAACCTCCCCAACGGACTTTCCCAATGGTTGTTAATGGTCTAGTAGGTTCAATGTATTTACTTTTTGTTTGTTCAGGCTGAAAAGTGATCTCATTTGACAGCAAAGAATGGATTGAAGAGGTAAGGCTTATACCGCTGAGTTTCCAGACATGGGGCATGCACGATAGAAATGCAGGCCTTTTGTATGTGTTCTCCAGTCCAGCATTCATGCTATAGGCTGTCCATCCTGGCCAACGATGCTGGGGTCTCATGGGCACTTTCTCTTTCTGGTTGCCTCCAGTTAGAAGGTTTGTTTCCTTCTCAGTCTTTTCCTGCACACTCCCTGTTCTTCTTCTAGGAGCGAGCCTTTCAGGAACTGATCCCCCATATTTCTCCTTTAAACTCTATGTTCTTAGAGGCTCTGACTACATCTAATTTATCTTTGCACCCCAGAAGTCCAGGAAAAATGCCTGACACATAAAAAGGGCTTCAGGAATATGTGTCAAGTGGGTTTATTTTTTTATTTTTTATTTTTTATTTTTTTTTATTAATTTATTCTTGTTACATCTCTATGGTTATCCCATCACTTGTATCCTCTCATTCTCCCCTCCCTCCCATTTTCCCCTTATTCCCCTCCCCTATGACTGTTCCTGAGAGGGATTATCTCCCCCTGTATATGCTCATAGGGTATCAAGTTCAAATGCATGAATTACTAAACAAAACACTTAGATCTCTCAAGTGCCGTTGGCCTTTGGATTCCTGGTACTAACCTCTAATTTGTCCTTTGTTTTTCTTTTATCCTCCTGCTGCGTATTGAACCAAGGGCCCTGTACATGCTAGGCAAACACTCTACCACTGAGCTGCATCCCTAGCCTTGGGTTTCTGAGCACACTATGTATGCCAGGCTGGCCTCAGAGTGCAACTCTGACTACCTCAGCTTTTCTGAGTGCTGGAAGTACAGGCCTATACCACCACACTTAGCTTCATTCCTTTTTTTTTTTTTTTTTTTTTTTTTTTTTGACTATGTCTTAGGCACTTACATGTCTCTGCTCCTCCATCTACCCCCAGCCCCCAAACCAAAGTCATCCAATGACTGTATTTTGTCCTTTCTGAAACAGGAAGCTATCAGATAGTCACAAAGTGCTTGCTGTGTGTTACTCCAGCCACAGTGCCATAGATAAGATGTGGGAAAAGTGCTTACACAGCACTTACTGTGTAATAGGTGCTGTTCCAAGAGCTGTATACATACTAACCAACAATCTTTCATAATGCTCTAGTGGTGTAGTGGTGTATGTATTCTTATTTAATCTTCTGGGAGACTCTCAAACTTAAAGTCATGCCTTACTTCTGCAAGACTAAGATCATGTCTATGACTTAACTCTTAAGCAAGGAGGACATTGTGTGACATACATTAATAGTGGCCACTGCCATAAGGAATCTGAGGCTTATGATTAGGAGACCTGCCTGCTCTTTCCTAGCTCTATGCTATTGGAAAAGTTCCTTTATCTGAGCTGCAGATAACAAATAGAATATGTCTCATGGCCCCTGCAGCAAAGAAGCAAAAAGATGCCCTTACACTGTTGTTACTGAAGTGATGTTGAGTTGTCATCAAAGGATGGGTTCAAAAATCCCTTTGGGCACATTTTTAGCTGTTTGATTGATTGATAGGTATCTGTGTTCTAGGTGTTCTCAAGCCTAGGTTTGCGAGGTGCTCATTCCAGGCCGGACATTATTATGTAAGGATGTGAAGTTACATCTTTTACCCGAGTCAAGGCTGTGTGGTGCTGTGAATGCCAGCAGCCTCCTGAGATGTGTGCATTGCCATCCCGCTCTTCGGCTTGGCTATGCATTTGCACATGGTCTCCTGCCAACTTTCTCTTAGGAACCCACTCCCAAATCCTCTCTGCATTATGTTCCTTAGAGCACTGTTTTGCATAAGAGTCTATTTCTTGGAAAAGCTCAATAAGAGAAAAATAGAACAAAGGGGCCTCTGATAGTTTAAGCATAAGCATAATTGGCAAGCCGAGGCAGAGTAAAGATTAGGGCTGGTGTGAGGGGTGCATGCCTCTAGCCAAGACCCAGATTTTCGGATTCCTCAGTGATGGGATAAAATCGTTTGTGAAGATGGCCCGAAGCCTATGAAGTCTGGAAAAATCTTTATGAATGAGTAGGGTAGATTTTCTACTCTTGCCACACACATATGCCTTAGCACATGCTCCCGTGGCCTGCCTGGCCTGGGGACACTGTGGTGGCCCTGCTTCCTGCCTTTTACACATGAGGCTGAACATACTCCCTGTTAGTCTTTTTCAATCTTTTCCCACCATTGAATTATTCACAGGAGTATCAGGGCTACAGGATAAAGCTTGGAAATTGAATAAATTGCATATGATCAGTAATATTGGGGGAAATTCTTTGCTTGCTTCCTCTGCTCCCGTTGAATTCTGAGTCTACAGATCACAGTTTGCAGGCAAACATGCAGAACATTTGACTGCTACATCCAAACCATCCCTGAACCCTGTGTGTGTGCGAGTATGCGTACATGTGTGTGTTGGTAACCTTGTGCCCGATGTGTGGGTCTGAACTTCTTGGAAACTGTAATATAAACTGCTTGCACTGCAAAATCGAGGGCTTGGATCTCAGCGAAGGCCCACAGGGGAGTGGCATAGGGCTGGTGACTACAGGTCAATTGTTAAGGATGTCTGGGCTCTCCAGAGTAGCGCCTGGGGTGCTGGACCACTGGCTAAGTACTTATGCTCAGAGTGAAGTCTCACATGTGACCAGTAGATGGTGCTCTGACAACAGGGAAATAAGGCTTCTGGCTCTCTGAGGCTGAGAAAGGGGTTTCCAGGGTTCTGATCAGTTGCTGATTTCCCACACTTGCGTTTTGTGGGTCTTTAAGGGGCCACACTTACCAGATTCCATTATAAGGATCATGATGGCAATGAATGGATCACTCTTGATAGTTCCCTTTAACATGGTGCCCAGAATATTTAGACATGCATGGACCAGATTCATCTTGAGGACACAGGGCAGAGATTTCCATAGGCTTTGCATCACTGTTTCCTCTCTTGATGATGTACAGTTTGCAATTATGCAGCGTGGTTATTAGAAACTGACAGTCAGATCTACTAGACGTTACACTCTGCCTCTTATCCGATCTGAACCATCATCACCTTCATGTTTGTGAAGCTCTGTTGTTTTGTGGGCTGCATTAGTGCCTCAATTCCAGTTCTTCTAGGCAGAGCGGAGAGGCCTGCAGTGATGGCCAGCTGTAGGGATAATGTAAATTGTAACCACATCAATCACTTCTGTGATTTAATCTCTAAAACTGTATCCACCTGGCAGTTTGCAAAGTGGAGGAGTAGAGTGTGTAGAAGCCCATATAGAAGCCCATAGGCCTTAAAGCATCAAAAGCTGTGGCATCCAGGGTGGGGATGAAGAGAGAGGAGTGTGCCATGTGCCCTTCCTCCAGCTTTGCTGCCCTTCAACCAAGCCCCTTTTCCAAAGAATTGATGCCGTAGTATTTTCCTTGGTTCTCTTTGGGCTGCTTCTCCAAGAATCCTCATTGACTCCCCGATGGAGCCATTGGTGCAAGTGGGCTCTGCCTAGCTGTTTGTGAAGCCTGCTCTTTGGGAAAGCAGAAAGGCTGGGTTCAGCCCCACCAGGTCCCAGCACTGCCATGCGTATTGACTTGCATATTCCGGGCCTCCAAAGAATTGCAGCAGTCCCATGAAACTCAGGATATGGTAGAAAGAGGAAAACAGAATTGGTACTAGATCTCTACTCGGTGGCTAAAGAGACAAGTGCAGGGCCCTTAAATCTTTCTCAGAGACACTCCTGGAAGGTAAAAGGCCAGTGTGCCCTGTTTAACAGAAAGATACGAAGAAGGCATGACCAGGAAGGAGGGAAAGGTGTGATGTCTCAGCATGAATGTGAGATTTAGAGCAGAGCCAGCGAAGCACCACAATCTCACTTAGGTTATGAAAGATAATATCATTTATGTTATCACCCATATGGTGCATTATCAAACCCTCAATGTCTAAGATAGGGTCTGTTGTGGGGAAATGTATGTGCAAATATTTGTTAAATGAATGATTTGTATGGCGTCTGTGCCATGGATGACGCATCTTCTGGAAATCAGATGACTTAGAGATTTAGAGAGTTCTGACACAGCCACTTGGTCTAGGTGACTCTCTAGTGGGACTTCATGGCCAGCCCCCTTCACTTCTGTCTCCTGTTACACTCGCTTATTAGCAAAATGAGATCATAATAACAGGTAGAGCTCCTCCAACACCTCCAACAGTAATTTGGTTTGCAGTGGGCTCCGCTGATTCCCAAGGTCAACATGCTGTTCTGAAGGGTAGCGGCACCTGAGAGGAGAGCCTGTGTTGAGACCCTTTCTTTGGATTTCTTGTACACAGAGCCCTTTCCATCACAAGCATGGACACACTTGACATTCTCACACAATAGCCAAGTGTTGGTGCTCGCATGGCCCCGCCCACACAGACACACACAAGTGGGAGTACACATACCTCACACCCAGGCTTCACTTCACCTCTCATCCCTTCATTTCACACGGAGATATTGCCTTTCCTGCCCTGCGACACCACGCTCATCCATGACTTCCCACATCGGGCTTTTGCTTAGCCTTTTTGCTTATGTTGTCAGCCACTCCTTCCCCTCATCCCTTTCCTTACCCACTTAGGGAGGATGTGGCTACTGCTATGTGTTGAAACCAAAGGCAAGGAGAAACTGAGGAAAGTATGCTCCAGCTAGTGGAGATGGTGGGAGGGGACGGGGTGAGCTGTCCACGGAGTTTTCTGTAAGCAAGGACTCAGTTGCTAAGCACAGAGTTTCTTTCCCTGGGGTTTGAAGCCTGCCTTTCCTACCTCTTCAGCTCACTCAGTCTTTCTTTCTTTCTTTATTTATTTATTTATTTATTTATTTATTTATTTATTTATTTATTCTGGAGGGAGTAGGTCTGAGAAAGTCAATGGTTCTTATTTGAAAGTAAAAGGCAGTGGTGGGTGGGAGAACCCCTTTATTTTGAGGGCAGTTTGCTCAGGCTCACCAGTTAGGGATTGGAATATCTGGGCCATCTGCCAGGAGGTAAGGCATAGAGGACTGCTGGAGTCCAAACTAGAAGGCAGCCTTGTAAGGCCTCTTAGGATAGACAGGGTGAGAGGGGTGGGGGTGGGGCGGCGGGGACTGGTGGAGGAGGTGGCGAGGGGGGGGCTGTCCCAGAGAAGCAGAAGACACTCCTCTGGATGAGGCCTACAGGGTGTTAAGTGTAGGTTTAGGAAGAGGGTGCTATCTTCGCCCTGGGGATCCTGGCTGGTAGTGGTGGAGCATAGGAGATGCAAAGCAGAGGCTACACGGTCCCAGGGAGGGGGTGTTAAAGGTCCCCAGCCTCCACTAGAGTGCAGCGAGCAGGACACTACGCAGGGCATTGAAGGAGGCTCAGCTTTGGCTACTCTTCTGTGCTAGGACAAGGAGAGCATTTCTGGACAGGTCCTCGATCTGTTGCAGTTTCTCCAAGCGCTGCCAGCTGCAGCTCGCCTATCTTTTGCATCACTTGACGAGGGACCGGGGAGGGGGGGCGGGGGGCGGCGACTCTTCCTTCCTTGGACACTTGCCTAGGTAGCCTTTAGACAAATGACTAGTAAGCCAAACCAGCCACACCACGCTGGACTCTCAGAGCCCCGCCCCCGCGTTCCTCTGGATCCTTGGCCACCTTGCTGCGCTGCTGCTGCGCTGTGCTCCTCACCCAGCCTTTAAGCATCAGTTCTGCTCCCTGTAACCAAGCAGGACAGGAGGAAGAAGAGCTGGTCTTTGGTGAGGAAGTTTGGTTCATGGATAAATCCTATTCCCTGCCTGCGCTAGCTAGGCTGGCTGCAACCTGTTCCTCGCTGCGAGTGCTCGACCGCCCGCCCGCTTGCTCGCTCGCTCTCCCACCCTCTCCCCGGCGCAGCCGCGGATCGCTGTTGCATGCTGATCCTGGGAGGCGGCGGCGGCGGTGAGCGCTCTGGGCGGATGCTGGCACTTGGGCTTCGCTGCTTTCTGGTTGCTGCTCAACTTCTACCCCAAACGCAGAAGATGTGAAGTCATTTGCCCCTCTCCGGCTGGATCGACTTCTTATCTTCATTTTTCGGGCATTGCGGTTTACGCAGGAACCTTTGTACCGCTCTCCCCTCTCCATCCCCCTCTCTCCAACCTTTGGATGCATCTCTGCTGGCAGATTTAAAGAGCCAAGTCTTGGCTGTGGAATTTCTTAGATGGACTCGCAGGGGCTGGCGTTCTAAAGCATGTCACCGTAGCTGGCCCTCGTCTTTTTTCTTTTTTTTCCTTTTCGTTTTTCTTTCAAAGTTCTTTTGTTTTCATTTCCTTCTTCCTCTCTACCCCTCACCCCAGCCAATAAATCAGCAAACTGTTACCTAGCGGGCTGCTGCCTGCCTTTTTCTGAACCAGGTGGTGCGTGTGCCAGAAGAGGAGCTGTTTGGTTTGTGGAGCAGCCTACACCACCCCTCTCCGGTCCCTGAACACCACCCCACGCTGGCATTTTGGGGGAAAATACTGCCTCTAGAAGCTGAGCACCCCCAAGCCCTACCCCCTTTTTCTTCTTCTTCTTTTTTTTCTTGAGGAATGGAGCTTCGCAGAGGTTGCCTTTAGATTCAACAGTTCAGAGCAGGGCTGAAGAGCCTGCAGGGGTCCCCAGAGGCGGAGGTCCCTACGCCTGTGTGTGGATAAAGCTCAGTCTGGCTGTGTCTTTTCTGCCTCTTGCTGTGTGCGGGTGTTCGGCGATCACCTTTGTGTGTCTTCTGTCTGTTTAAACTTCAGGATGGCTCGCTTCGGGGAGGCGGTGGTCGTTGGCAGGCCGGGCTCAGGCGATGGAGACTCGGACCAGAGCAGGAACCGGCAAGGAACCCCCGTACCGGCCTCGGGGCCAGCGGCCGCCTACAAGCAGTCGAAAGCACAGAGGGCGCGGACTATGGCTTTGTACAATCCCATTCCTGTCCGGCAGAACTGTTTCACCGTCAACAGATCCCTGTTCATCTTCGGAGAAGATAACATTGTCAGGAAATACGCCAAGAAGCTCATCGATTGGCCATATCCTTTCTTGCCCACCATGGCTTCCCTCTCCCCCTTGGCATTCTATCGGGTGAGGGGGGAACACCTAGCACGGAATTTATTCCCCATCCCTTCCTGGTGCTAAAATTTACCCCTTTGCTGAAGTGCACCTTACCTCGTTGTATCGAAGGGGCAAGCCTGGTGCCCTGGAGACCTGTTTGGGCACTAGTGGTTTTCAAGGTAAGACTTTTGGTTTGGGATTTGTTTTCCCTGTGGAAATCTCTACTGTACCTAGGTGCCAGGTGTGGAGATATATCTGCCTCATTCTAGGTTGGGCTTTGTCTGTTTCTCGGCCACCCACTAAACTCTAACCCTTTCAGAAACTGCATTCCATGTGGACTGGTTTACCTCTAATCTCAGGGCTTTCTTTCGTAATCAATCTCCTTTTTTCCTCCACTTAAGCCAGTCCCTCTGCCCCCATTCCTACCAGCTGGGAAGGCACTTGCAGTGTCTGCCAGTGGAGAAGTTGAGGCTTTGGGAGGGGAATATATCAGCCCAGAAGCTCCAAAGAGCACAAGCCAAACCCATGCATACAAGCATATAAACGAATGCTTATAAAACAGGCTTTCAGCCAGGGACTCAGCTAACTCTAGAGACCAAGTTTAAGTGCCACTGCAAGTGAGTGGCTGTCAGGGAAGGTGATCAGGCCACCCTCCCAGCCCAAGTAGCTCAAAGTTGGAGTTCTCTTTTCAGGCTAGGAGGTGTGTTTCCCCTCCCTTGGCCCTGGGTGGCTGCTCTTGCTTCTGAATTTTTGGCACACCTGGCTTCTCCCAGTATCCTGAAGGCAATAGAGCCACTGGGCCTGAATTCATCAGTGATGTGCAAACAATCTATCTTTAAAGCCAAGGGTATTGCTGTTCACAAAGAGTGCACAGGTCATCTCTGGAGGTGGTGGATTCAGGGTGAGAGGCCACGGAAGGAGCTTCTGTGCGGGGGGTGGGGGTGGGGGGTGGGGGGTGGTTTACCAAGTGTACCAAATGCAGGCTGCTGATTAGGCATCTTACTGCCTGCTTTGCACTAAGAATTTGCATCCCTGACAGGGCCATTGGAGTTGGGGGTGGTAGGGTGTTTCGAGGGGGGGGGGAGGATTATAGAAGGCAAGCCAATGATTTGGGGTTGGATGTGGGGGTTGCCTTGGAGACAGGGGCTTTGGTGCTTGTGGAAGTACAACTCTTGGGAAGACTACACCTGCAAAGGAAGCTCCTCCTCTCCCCCATTGCTCCCTCTTCCCTAAACCTCCTTTCAGGTGTGCAGCAGGAAGACAGTCAAGTCTGTGTGGGGGGGGGTTGCGGGGATGGGGGGTGGTCTCCAGTAGTAATCTGCAAGGCAGCTTGTTTCTCCCCAGGGCCTGGGCCTCTCCCTGCAAACCACCCCTCCACCCCCAACCACCCATCTAGTTTTGGGCCTTCTTTTTTTTTTTTTTTTTTTTTTTCTCTCCCCAGTTCCCTGTTTCAGCTGCTTCTGGATTGGCTGGCTCATGGTGCTTCTAGGCAGCACCTCATTAGAAATGAAGGAGCATCTCTCGGAGTGATGCTTCCTGCTGCTGTTCACATCCTCCCACAGCCACCCCCCCCCCTCCCGTTGGGTTTCTCCCTTTCTCCTCTTAGTTCTCCAGTTCTCACCTCCCCCTCCCACCCCTACAGAATGATCCGGGCCATAGAGTGCTTGGGTTGAACTATCTAGATGGGGGCTTTGGGTGGGGGGAAGGGGGAGGTCTGCTCCTTGCAGTCATGCCTGTCAGTGAGCTGCACAAAGCGGACAGATTGCATTGTGTTGCACGCTGCTGCGGCTGCAAATAACTCCTCAGAGCAGTACTCTACTGATCTCTCAGTAAAGGTCCTCTCCCTCGCCTGCCTCCTACAGTTCTTTTAGATTTCCCACCCGCTAGGTGCCACTTTGCTGTGACCCTCTTAGGACATTTCCTCCCCCTCCCCCCACCGGCAGTCCCCCTCCCCATTTGCCTGCAGTAGACAAAGCAGCCTTGCTATCCTGTGGATAGCGAAGTGTGGCAGCAGCCATCCTTGGCACCTAGGACAGCGCCAGCCATCAGAACTCCCTTGCTCGCCCAGGGTTCCTAGTCACCTGGTGCGGCACATCGTGTACTTCCGGCTGGGCTGGGACATGGTGCATGTTGCCTACATCAAAGCCTTTTTACCTCTTCTCCTGGTTTCCACCAGGCGTTGTGAGAGGAAGGTGCTGCTGGGTTTTATGCCTCCCCTCTCCCTGCATTGGCCAAAATGGACTAAGGAGAGACTTAGGAGGGAACGGATTCCACTGTCATGCTCAGTGCCTTGGCCACAACTCCAGCCCCAGTCATCTTTCCTCTCCTCATACTTAGACATTTTACAGTGGCTCTACAGCCTGTAGGCTGCTGTAGCCTGTTCGGAGAACATCTGCTACGATGTTGAGGGGAATGTGGTTGGCCCTCTCCCCCCTTCTGGCTGTACAGTGTAACTGACTAATGTATTCCCTCTGGTGATGACCACGTGGAAGCACTGTGCCTCTGTGGGCCCTGCACCTTCTCCCAAGCTTCATCTAACCCAGTCTCACCTTTCCTTCAGCTCTCAACATCCACTACCCCAAATATCTACTTTGTCTTATTGAGAATCAGTGTGAACAGCAGTTAGCGTTAAAGCTCTCTAATTAGGCTGCCTGAGTTCAAATCCCAGCTCCTCCAGAAGCCCTACGACCTTGAAAAGTTATTTTGTTAACTCTGTGACTCAGTTTTCTTACCTGTAAAATCAGGGTGTTAAGAGTTACTGGGAGGATGGAATGAGTTAATGTGTCAGGTGCCTAGAGCAGTACCTAATTACCCAATAAGCATCCATTATTATTAGTGGAATCCTTTGGGGATTTCTGCACACCTGCAGTGTGGGACTCTTAGTTCAAGGTGAAGTCACTTAGAGCCTTGCATCTCACTGAGAGCGAGGAGACTCCTTTGTATCACTTGAGAGCTCGTTCACCATCCAGACTCCGGGGTCCCACATCACAGCTGCGGAATCAGAGTCCCCCGGGGATTAGCAGTAATCGCCTGCATTCCTGGTGGTGGAATATAGTGACCAGCTTAAGAACTGCTTTGTTCTTTGTAGGGTCCAGATTTTCACGACAGGAAAATTGTTAGAAACTGTTGTTAAGACCTGCTTTGGTACTGACCTACAGTCACACACATGCAGATTTTGGTAGCCATGCACTACACTTTGTGAACTTCATACTTTCTTTCCCCCCCTTTTTGGTGACAGAAGGTCACTGAGGAACTAGGATGATGAGGTGCTTTTCTTACACACCAGGTGCTTTAATTTTATTGATCTGAAATGATGAGCTGAGTAAAAGGTGTGATTTGATTTGTGCTTATAGGGCCCACTGCCTCATGAGAGTCTTAATAGGGGTTGGCTAGTTCTAATTTGAAGGACAATGTCCACAATAACCCAGATTTGGTATGAAAGATGGTGGAAAGGCAAACAGCCCACTCTGAATGTATTTCCTTTTTCTTAGAAGCTACATCTGCATAGGGAGATAATTTTATTTTCTCATGGCACTCTCTTCTGCAGACGATACCATAGCCTTTTTGAAAATGCTAATCTGATTTAAAATGTGACATCACATTTTTATGGCATTCCTTTCTTTCTTGCTTTCTCATCTAATAGATCTAACAAGAGTGTTCTTCCCCCCCTCCCCCCAGGCATTGGATATTCAGAAATCTATTCACTGGTCTCTGTACTGCACACTACCATTCTGACTGTTCTTTGCTCAGGGACAGTTCTGAGGGTAGGCACTTGAGCTATCTCACAAACTGTGTGAGATAGTTTGCACTTTTGCAGATCAGAGGTGATGGAAAGAAATGGTGTGTCTGCCTTTCTGACTTGGAGACACTACGTGATAGCCGGGCAGTAGGAGATTTGTTTCCTTCACCTATTTGGTCATCTCAGCAGGGAAGCGTATGTTTTATGTGGAAATGAACAGTTCAGAGCAGGTAGATCAAATATGTTTGCCACCTTTGAGCTGATAAAGCTCATTATAGTGAACCCGTGGTTGTGCATGCCTGGTGTCCTGTGGAGAATTTCAGTGTCTCCTCAGAGCACTCTGGCTATGGGTCTGAGGCTACGTGTGTGTAACACAGATTTCCCCCTTGTAAATTGTAAGTTTATCTGGAGGATTTTGCTGAGGATTAGGGAAAGTGTTAGTTCTCAAATCTCCTATCTTGGCACATACTCTTCTTCCCTGGTTGCCTCTAAATATGCATGCCTTGTGAGATGGTAAAGCGCAGGCCTGAGAAGTCATTCAAGTTTGATGTAACTCCAGCGGGTCATGAGTCTTGACTGGGGAGAGACTGAGCATGAACAAGGATGAAGCCTGTGACTGTATCCTGGGGTCAGAGGGTGCAGGGCCCTCATGTTTTCCATTGGCCATTCATGTCATGGCTGCAGTCGGCACAAGAGATGCAGGATACAGATCTTTGTTTTCTGGGGTTCCTTGTTCTGTTCCTTGTATGAGGTGGGGGTTATGTGTCTTCTGGAAGCCTGGCCATGATAGTAAGGACCATCTGTAAGTGGGACACAGCCTTGAACGTGCGTTGGAATTAAAGAATTTGACAGGAATGAAATGACTTCAGGATGAAGACAAAAACATGTTGGATGTGATAGTTGGGTCTATTGGTTTACACGCTATTATTCCCCTCCTGGCACTTGCCTTCCTCTCAGTAGGTGTAGCACACAGTGTGAATTAAAGGAGGAAGAGGAGGAAAATAATGAGCACAGGCCCTTCTTCCTCCCAAACCATCCAGACTGGAATTGGTGGCTTCATCTAACACTGCTTATGTCTTTATAGCTATTACTGTACAAGACGCAGGTGCCTCTTACTGGCTTCTGCCTTTACTCTTTATAGGAACATCCTTTTTTTTTTCTTCAGACTTTGTACTCTTAAACAAAAATGAGCTGGGCATGATGGTGTGTGCCTTTAATCCCAGAACTGGCAAGGCAGAGACAGGGGGATCTTTGTGTGTTCGAGGCCAGCCTGGTCTTCAAAGCAAGTCCAGAACAGCCAAGGCTACACAAAGAAACCCTGTTTCGAACAACAACAACAACAACAACAACAACAACAACAACAACAACAGGAATCAATATTTGCTAAGGGATAAGAACTTTTGCTCTTGAGAGACTTTGGCTCTACCTGTCGGATAGTCAGCTTGTTGAACTTTATAGTCCCCTGCTCAGGATACCCATAGGACACAACCACCCACCATGCAGTCCA
This sequence comes from Acomys percivali, assembly GCA_907169655.1. Lineage (NCBI taxonomy): Eukaryota > Metazoa > Chordata > Mammalia > Rodentia > Muridae > Acomys > Acomys percivali. The sequence goes on along the minus strand of OU015747.1, from coordinate 108,332,470 downwards.
GCCCTGTAGAGGACATATTGATGATCTGTTTAGCACTGACCACAAAGACATGAAAGAGCACACCTAAATGCAATATAATTAATACTCTTCTGCAAGGAGCCAGAGGTCTTCACTTTCTCTTTTAGCCCAGCCTTCTACCCATCATTTCATCTTTCTAAATTTCTCCCTCTCTCATTTTTAGGTTCAGCCTTAGTGAATAATTCATTGTATGTGTGGGTTTTTCCTAGAATCTTCAGAAAAGGGAGGTTATTTGCCTCTGCTTAGATATGACAATGGTCTTTTGCAAAGGGACAGTACCAAAAATCAGCTTTTTTCCTCTAAGTCCTCTGTTTTCTATAGTGAGGCTGTCATACAGGCAAAGACAGCTGGGAGGAAAATCTTTCAGCATGCGATTTCTTTCCATTTTAATAATGAACATCTCCTATTCAGCCCGGTTGCATTTGGGTATTTGAAAAATAGGTAGGCTTTGAGTTAGACACCATGGAGGAGGAGGAGGAGGAGGAGAAGAAGAAGAAGAAGAAGAAGAAGAAGAAGAAGAAGAAGAGGAGGAGGAGGAGGAGGAGGAGGAGGAGGAGGAGGAGGAGGAAGAGGGGGAAGGGGAAGGGGGAGGTATTTACATCCCTAAGTATTTGTCACTCAGACTCCTCAGGTTAGCTTGGCATTTTCATACAGATAAATATAAAGCCCCTGATCTGAGAATTGGGCTTCTATAAATACTTTAATTTCCAGTGAGAGTTCAGATAACCATTGGGGTGGAGTGTTGTAGAGGGTCCCACTACCACTGCCACTACTACTGTCACTGTCAAGTCACATGGCTTTTAAAGCAGTCCCTTTAACAAAAGACCCAGTGATATGGGAGCTATACATCACTTCCCTTAGCGTATTCTAAGACTGCACAGAGACGACTCATGTGGCCTTTCCAGTGATGTCTCTAGCATCCGTCTTCATTAAGGACAGACATCATAGCACAAAGTTGGAGGCTCCCCTGATCTAGTATTCTTTTGTACGTGCAGCTCATTTCAAGGAAATAGCTGAGATGTAGCTTTATTCAAGGAGTATTCTAAATATGTTTCTTCAATTTGCCATCTCTGGTCATTTTTTTTTTCTTTTTGGACATAAACTCAAAAGAATCTTCTATCTCATCCCTGGAAAGCAAAGAATAGCTAAATAGCTAGAATATATGTCCTTAAGGAAGACAAGCCACATCACAGAAAACAGCAACACGTGACTTAAAAGTCTCCCTAAAAGAACAGTGTCTATTTCTTGGGAGTCATTTTTCTCCCAACCTCCCTCCCACAGGGTCAGAGATTGAACCCCAGGCTTGGGAGCACAGCATTCGGTTAGATGCCAGTCTCAGGTTCATGGAATGTATCTCTCTTGTGTAGGGTGTCAGAGAGAGGTCCCGTGCCGTACCTACGGCAGGTGTGGCCTTTTGGGCCAAGAGAGTTGCTCTCCACCACTGTCACAGCTGTGTGACCCCGAGGCTTTAGTTTTTTTCACCACCATTGGTGGTGCATTTTTGTGGTAAATGCGCTGTCTCTCTGAAGAACCAGGAAAATGTGTTTTAGGTTTGTCCCTTGGTCCTTCTGCCCTTCAGGGAGGTGTAATAACACGAGACACAGCTGCACAGTCAGTACGTGGTGACTGGAAAAAGAAGTGCTCTGGGAAGCGACGTGAGTGGACACAGGGTGCTGCGAGGGGCCTTCTGGACCAGAAAGGAAGCTCTGGAAAGTGTGCATAGGACTCATTAGTTTATCTGTGAGTTGAAATGTTTTAAACTGTGTCACTTTCCCCAGTTTTCACACTGTTGTCCCATGGGGATGGTCAGAGTCAAAAAAGCATGAAACGAATTTTCAACAGTTACTAACATCCTGGTAATTTCCAGCCATGTGCTGTTGGGAACTAGTTTGCTACTATTCTGTCAGCCGCCATTTCTTTCAGTAGGAGATTTCCATCAGCACCAGGGCTAATTTCTCATTTGGGTCCTTTGCGTTGAAGTCAGGCGTGTATACTCTGCCAGTTTCGGTAAAGCTTCAGTCTCAAAACTTTAGCTTGCCCCAGAATCACTTGAGTGGCTTTGTTAGCATGTAGCTTGGTGGGTCTGACTCTTAACTGACTCAGTAAGTCTGAAAGATCTGTGAGTTCTTATGTTGCACAGGTTTCCAGGAGCTCTTGCCACTGCTGCTTCTGGAAGCTATGTTGAGAGGTGCTGCTTTATACGTACAGTTTTGCTCTGTGCCTTGTCATACCTTCAGAGACATCATCGTAAGAATTGCTAATCAGCTGGGCTGTCATAGCACATACCTTTAATCCCAGCCTTTAGGCAGCAGAGGCAGGCTGAGCTCTTTGAGTTCAAGACTAGCCTGGTCTACAGAGCAAGTTATAGGATAGCCAGGGCTACACAGAGAAACCCTTTTTAGAAAAGCAAAACAAAACTGCTAAGGAGATTGCCCAGTCTAGATCTGTCTCTGATACGCTAACCTAAATCTCTGCTGTGACCAGTAATTTATTCTTTGAGCTCAGATAGTGAGGCTTCCAGATCATTCTATCAAAGTAAGGGTGAGATCTTAGGTATGGGAATGGACTCTTGATTTTTTTGACATTATTAACTTTGAGTTAGTTCATTTTATTCTTTTTGGCCTTATGACTGAGAACAGGCTTTTAGGGGAATGGGTCCATCCATTGTAATTGCAACACCTAGTACAATGCTGGCACATGGAGAGTAGTGCATATTCTTTTATTGAATGATTTGTAATTAAATATGTTGCTATTGATTTAACAAGCATCAACAAAGTGATTATGCTGTCTCTAGTACTGCTGTGGCTGGGATCTGCAGGACCTGGGCACTGTGGTGGTAGTGTAAGAGCACTGCCTGCTGGGAGAAAGTCAGGGGTCATTACATGGGAATTGAGGAGTTATAAAAGATAAGTATTACTTCACAGTTTCCTTCAGAATTGCCCCAATTTCCATATGACCCACTGCAGACTTCCCCACGGTCAAAGAAAATGCAGTGTTTATTATTTGAAATTTTTCTACAAAAACTCTGTTAATTGGCACCCAGAGATCCATAATGTAATGACAATTGAGGTTTCTATTGATGGCCTCGAGGTACATAGCATGCTGACGTGCTTTCTGAATATTGTCAATCAACTGTTTAGTGTACTATGTTCAAACAGTCTGAATGGACCATGCACCGTATTCTGAGCTTTCACAAATTGTAGTCCACATCTACACATCAATTAGTTATAAATAATTTATTTATATTTTTAATTTTAAGTACATTGATGTTTGCCTGCATGTATGTCTGTGTGAAGGTATCAGAGCCCCTGAACTGCAGTTACAGACAGTTGTGAGCTGACATGTGGGTGCTGGGAATTTAACCTAGGTTCTCTGGGAGAGCGATGGTGCTCTTAACCACTGAGCCATCTTTCCAGCTCACAGTTTATTAATTTTTCATATATCAATTTGTTAAGTTATCCCAAGATTTCTGTAGGGATACTGGGCTCTCAGGTAGTGTTTCCTAACTACATACCACAAACTTTAAATCTTGTATGGTAGGAACCCTGTGTGAAAGGGCTACAAAGAAAGGTTTGCCCAAGACTGACAAGCCAGACTGCCATGGGATCTCACATTCTACCCAGAAAACATGAATTCGACCAGAAGCCCTTCTCCATCTCCAGATGCTTAATAACAAAACGCTCTCTGTTACTTAAAACCCTTAAGAACGAGACATCAAAATAGCCCTCTGGAGCTCCCATGTGCTCTGTGAGTCCCTTTGGTTTCTGCTGTATGAGGAAATGCTGATCCAGTCCACTTATTTACTTCCTGTTCCTGTGGTGCACAGCATCACTGTAGAGAAGAGCTCTCTGTGATGGTGGTTGTGTTTTGATTTGTATTATCTGACAGGGTACTGTAGTGCGCCTACATTTTATCTGATTTTAGTTAATTTAGATTTAAATGCCTAAGCGTGGCTAGAGGCAGGGGCAGATAAGCCAGAAATCTGTTTCCCCTGGGGCCTAACGTTTATTACCTTTGTAGCTGAGCTTCCTTGGCTTGGCGTACAGGGTGGTCTCAGGATTCGCAGCAACTGCCTCAGTTTCCATCCTCGCTCCCGTTCTAGCCAGTCCACTGACGGCAAAGGCCACTATCTTTGACTAGGGCCTTCAGGTCCTTACACTTGCCCCTCCCTATGTCCTTAGAGGTCATTTTCTTTTTGATACCTTTCCTTGGTTGCTCATGGAAGAACGCGGCCAAGCACTTCCTCCATTGGGCCCTCGTTTATTACATTACCCTCATCCTTCCCCATGACTTTTATTTTGGTTGAAAAGATGACCTGCAAGGGGAGGGGCCACTTTCTATTATTGTTTTTAAATTCCCAGCATATAGAACAATATAAACATATTTATTTCAGTAAATATGATTTTGAAATTTTTTTTTTTTTTTTTTTTTTTTAGAAATGGCCTTAAGCTTGTGGTCAACTATAAAGCTTATGTTCTTTTCACATGAGGAGATGACAGAAGTTCCCCCCGCCCCCACCTTACTGTATCTTCAGTTTGATTTTTAGCTTGATAGTTGGGATCCAGGTTTGTTTAGGATACTGTTATCTCTTAGTTTGTTTCTGATGTTTCAAGTGGAAAAGAAAGCCAATATCCATCTATAGCCACCAGACTTTCTTACATCTAAACAAACTAACAGCCACAAGTATGATTATAAGCACCTTTTCCCCATTTATTTGTTTATCTAATCACTTTACAGTCTTATCCCAGCCCCTCCCTCTCTCCTCCCAGTCCCACCCCCATTTTCCCTCTTCCCATTTCTCCCCTCCTTCTTCTCAGGGAAGGGGAGGCCCTCAAGTGGCACCAACCCACCCTGGCACCTCAAGTTGCAGCAGGACTAAGTGCATCCTCTCCCACTGAGGCCGGACAAGGCAACCCAGCTAGGGGAAAGGGATCCAAAGACAGGCAACAGAACCAGAGACAGCTCCTTCTCTTATTATTGGGGGACCCACATGTCACCAAGCTGCACATCTGCTACATATGTGTAGGGGGTCTAGGTCCAGCCCATGTATGCTCTTTGGTCATTGGTTTCGTCCCTGTAAGTCCCCACGGGCTCAGGTCAGTTTACTCTGTAGGTCTTCTTGTGGTGTCCTTGACCCCCTCCAGCTCCACATCTTAAATGTGGGGAAGCTGAGGCCAAAGAAGGTTAAGTTACTTTCCCAAGTCCATCCCCAGAGAACCTGACTGTAGGTGACGGGCTCTGATGCTTCATTGCTGGTACTGTCGGCCACACATTTGTTGTCTCTGGACAGGGCTGCTTAATGAATGAGACCCCCCTACCTGCTCTGTGTCATCTGCAGATTTGATAAGCAAGTGCTATGAGAGTTGAGCCAGGTAATTAATAAAAATATAGTTAGAATTAGGGACTTTCTTCTGCCGATCTTCAGTGTCTTAGTAAGTCCTCATGGACCGCTCAGCTTTTCTCAAATCCTTTGAACTGCTCTTGAGCCAACTGTCGCTTCTCTATATTGTCTGTAAAAATACCGTGGGGGGTATCCATGCCACACGCTTCGCTGGAATCCATGCATACGTTCATGATTGTTTCATGTCTATTTAAGCTAGGGTGCAGTATATTGCTTTTTCCACCTAAGGTATTGTTTTCAAAGTCTCAGTCGATATTTTATTTTATTTACTAGATAATAAAAAAAAGCCTCAGAAGCTGAGGAGACCTTTGCCATCATCTAGTTCAAGGCCCAGCTGATGACAATGTTGCCTTAGAGTTTAGGATCCACCAGCCCCCTGCTCAGAGCAGGAGAGTGCACCATTGTTGAGAGTGTGGCCTCTGGATCAAATCTCAATTCCAACTCCTAGCTTTCTCCTAGCTGCCTCCTAGATGTCTGTGGAGTCAACCTGCCTAGCTTTGCTCTGTCTCAAAGCCCCCAAACGTCAAGTGGAAATGGTGATTTAGCCTATAAGGCACGTTGTGTTGGATTTTCTCGGCGTTTGTGTGAGGCAGTATGTATAAACTCCACAGTATAGTGGTGGGCACAAAGTAATGTGTGAATGACTCTTAGGTATTAGTATCTAGTTAATTATGGATGAATCAGCACGAAATATCCACAGCCAAGTTTCTCCCTTCTTACAGTATTGTCTTGCTTTGTCTTAGCTTTCGGCAGATTTCTTTTGCCAGATATGGTTCTGTGCAGGCCTCTGTAGTTACTTGAGCCTCAGGGCTTCACACCTCAGCTATGAGGCAGAACTTATTTCCCCCTGCCAGGCTCACCTGCGAGGACTGTTTCTAGGCCAGTGCCAGCTACTGCGAATAAAAGTCCTCTGCAAACATGTCAGATATTAGTACATGTGCTATAATGATGATACAGTTCATAAAAAACCTAGCATTTACTAAATGCTTACTGTATGCTGGGGTGCTGTGCTGAGTGCTCCCCACGGGAAGCACCAGTTAAAATCATTCTTTGCGACCACATCAGAGAGACACACAGTTTTCCCCCCACATCCCACAGTCAGCGGATAAAGTATGGAGAGCTTATTTGCTTAATATGACCCACTGAGCGAGAGCTAGAGGCCTGGTTAGAGTTAGTGTATTTTTTTAAACTGCTGCAGCTAGATTTACATAAAACTTTTCTTCTTGTTTTCTTACAATTATTGAGTTTACTTTTTTTTTTTTTTTAAATAAAACTTAAAGCGTTTACATCAAAATTGGTCCTCTTTTGTATGTTTTTCAAATACTGATTTTACACCAGTATTTCTCCCAGGACTCATCCAGATTTAAGTTGCAGGAAACAAAAATTTGAGGAGCAACGATGGGGCAGGATTTTCCCAGCAAGCTGCTGACTAAAGCAGAGGAGGTGTTCAAAGCCATTAACAGCCTTAACCAAACACACTGCATTTTTGTTTTCATTTGTAGAAAATTGGTAGCCGGATATTTCAGACGGCCCAATTAGAGGCAGATGGAAGCATCCCTGGGGGACACAGTCCTAACTTGGCCACCTGGCACATGCTTAGGGCTTACCAGAACTTCCAGTGAACTCTTCCTTGTCTCTTAGGTTTCTTAGATTTGCAAGGTCTCTGTGTTCTACCAGCAAAAAGAGTTGGGAGGAGCTTCTGTCAACTGTGCAGGAAACCCCTGGAAAGGTTGGAGTCCCGTGTGTGTGTGTGTGTGTGTGTGCGTGTGTGTGTGTGTGTGTGTGTGTGTGTATGTTGGGGGGTGCGCTCTGAGCTTTTGGAAGTGTGCCCAGTGAGCTCTGTGTGGCCATCTGTCCTGCAACCCTGAAGGGTCTTCTACCAGTGGGAACCAGACATGGATGTGTGTGAGCGTGTAGGATTTGGATGGATCATTTAGCTCCTGGAAACCAGACTGAAGAAGTCTCTGAAGCAGTAATGGGGGTGGGCAGGAAAAAGTTAAAGAAACTCTCTCTCTCTCTCTCCATTCTGCTAACTTTGGATTGTATTTGCATGGAAATTAGTGTTTGTGAAATAACTGAGCCATATGGATGCACTGAGATGCATGCGTTCTTCTGGTCTGTGGATAGAGGAGCAGTTGAAGGGCGTGGGCTTATCCGGAGGTGGAGTGAATGGGTGGATGTGGCAACACAGGGAGGGGGCCGGTTTGGGGAATATGGGCCTATGTAAATGCAGAGGATCTGGACGTGTTGGCAAGATCACACTCCCTTAGCGAGAGCTATGCATGGAAGTATTTGCTTTTGAGGTCACTGCCCCTCAAGTTCTGTGAACGAGATTGTTGCATCTCACGTGTCTGGTGACAGTTAGGGGGTAGAAGATGACACTCATGGGATGCACAGGCTGTGGTTTCATTTTCATCACAAACATCAGTGGACAAAGCTCAAGATAACAAAGCAAAGGAGCAGATTCAGGGATATTAGAATTGTCTAGAAGCTTTGCACACTCCTGTCTGAAAGGAGCTCGGTTGAGAACAATGTTCTCAGTAAAATAGGCCCGTTTCTCTTTTTCATTTTCTTTATTTCTATCATATACTTTTTACCAGCACTCCATAGAGACTATCTTTCAGACCTATAAGGTCTCAGGGATGGACTAGAAAACTAATGAATGCTTATTGTCTGATAGTCTACCGTGTGTTTTTGAGACCTGCTTTAACTTAATTGATTGGTCTTCACAGACGGCTGGTGCAGGGTCATAGACAGCTGTGGTCTTAGCAGCTCTGTGTGGTAGACAGTTCTCCTTCCCCTGTTCCATACTGTCTTGTGCAAAGCTCTCTTAGGCACAGGTCAAATCCTGGGATATCTTGGTCTATGTCATTGGGGTGCAAGTTTGGGTTGGACTCTGGGATCTTTGGTTGGTCTCATCTTCTTTAGAGCCCCACTGCTGCACGGCCTCCATTGCTCTGCAGACAAGCTTTCCATGTGAAACACCAATTTTCCTTTCAGCTGGTGTTTCTGTAATTCAGTTGGGGCAGAGAGCCACTTATTTTCTAGAGTGAGAGATGGGTCACTTACCTTATCTGTTTAGGCATCTTCCACCCTCTTTTCTTCATTTATTTCTCCCTCTCTTCCTCTCTCCTCCGTATTTTGTGAGATAACTTTTTTTCTGTAGTCCAGGCTGACCTGGACCTAGATGCTCTTGCATCAGCCTGAAGGGATCGTTGGGTTTCAGTGTGCACTACCATGCCCAGCTGCTCTGTTTCCTTTGTGTGTATTTTGATCACTGGTGGATTCGTCTCACTTCCCTTGCAGGTATTTGTGAGAGAGATGGAGCCCCCTGGGCACCTTGGATTTCAGCCTAAGATAATAAAGTACTTCTGAGAGGTGTTGTGTTGGCAAAAGCACTCATCCACAGCTTCTTCAGGCAGACCTTTGGCTCCTCCAGACTTCCTGAAGATAGGTCTAGACAAATGAGGCTGAGGGACAGAGCCACTCTCACCCAGCAGGCCCTGACATCCCTGACTGAAGACTTTCTAACCTTGATTCTTCCTGGTTAAAATAACCTCTAAGTATGTGAAGATTGACTTAGCATAATGCCCATCAAATGGAGAAATTCCTGAACACTCTTGACAGTCTCCCAGAAACAGGAAACTTACAGTAAGTCATATGCTGGGACGGGCCTCTCCATGCCCCCAGGTGTCTTTCATGTATGCTCCACAATCTCTCATGTAAATTAGTAATTCCAAATTGGTCACAGGGAGAATATTGACCATCTAGCATTTGCAAGGGCTTTCTTACTGATGGCATTTATTAGCATGGCATTTCATTTGCCTCTTAACAAAATAATTCATTTTCTTATGGACAGTAGCAGATCTCTATATTCTCTCAGATCTGCCTTTGGGAGAGGAGGGGTCTTACTCTCTAGAATAACTTCAAAATTATGGGAGCCCTCCATTCCAAGGTGGCCTTTGGATGTTTGAAAGCACCTACGTTGCCTCTTATGTCTTCCCTATGCAAGCTGAGCATGTTCCTTCCACAGGTGCTTATCTGGTTTCCTGGCTGGCTGGTGTCTTTGAACATGGATACTGTTGTAGAGCTCTCAACAGAAAACAAAATTTCTCCAGGCAACCCTCTATGATCTTTTAAACAAAATGTTTTTCATTTTCTTGATCCATTTTCAGCAGCATTTGATGCCCGCCCTGTGATGAGTGATGCTATGAAGTAGGGTACAGTTTTGGGTGTGGCTTCTCATTGTAGCTCATGTTAGTTTGCTTTTTTTCCTCTAAAGTACAAGTTTCTGCCAGAACTCTTGATGGACCGGGATTTGTCAGAGTGTCATCAAAACACTAATTTTCATTTCCAAAACAAGTAATCTCCCCACTGCTGATTTGTTTTCTATCAAAGACTTCCAGCGTGCACCTTCTCTTCATTCAGTCATTTGTCTCTTGATCACCAGAACTGTGTGTGGAATGACGGCTGTTTTAAATCCAAGATCCAGTCAGACACATAACAAGTGAGTTTGGTAAGACTCCTCCAGGTGACAGTCATTGAAATGGCACGAGCAACAGAAAGAGGAGGGCAGAGCGGTCTCTTTTTTTTTTCCCCAGAAGTATACCTTCCCACTCCCCGGCAACCATGTGGTGCAAATGGGTCTAGAACTGACTTCTACTTATCCCCTGTCCCTTTGTCATTCTTTCCTTTTGGTGGATTTATTAGGGGACAGGGTCTTGGAAGTCAGGCAGAATTCTTTGATGCAGAAGCTGTGAGAGATGAGACATAGTTTCATAGTTAACAACAAAAGAGGAATGCTAAGGGTCATTTGTCTTGAATAATTTGAGTTCATGGACCTCTGTAGTAGTGTACCTAGACTGCTCCCGCAGGCGGAAAGCCCTCCGAGTGCTCCTCTGCCTCTGTATTGTGTTTTCAGTGTTGCTTTCCTTGTCATCCATTCACGGGGCTTGAAGTCTTTAGGAGCAGGTGTAATGGCATTTCCATCTCTTGACAGGGGAAGGGTGGGTTGAAAGAGAGGTGCGTGAGCATTCAGGGTTGCCTGTCAGATGGTGGATTGGAAAAGGAGCGGTTGTCATGGTGATGGAAGGTTGCATCCCACCACCATGGAAACCAAACTTAAAAAGATAGTGTTAAGGCTGGAAGTCACATGATACATTTTGTTTTGTTTGTTTGTTTGTTTTTAAGGAAAAGGAGTTTAATTTTTACCCATCTGACTTTTGCTTTTTAAAGACAGGATTGGGAGGTGAGAATAATTGTGCCGAGGAAAGCAATGAGATCATAAAATAGGGCAGCGTGGAGTACTCAGAGACGTCTCAGTTTCTACTTGTTGTAGTACAGTTTTCCTGCCATGGTGGGAGGGGAAGGGCAATGTGGTGTGGAGTTTCATGTTTGCTGTCAAAGCCCTGCACTGGTAACTCACAGAGAGAAGCATGTGCTAGCTCTCCAGTCCTGTGAGGGACCTTGGTCCCACCCTCAGTTAATCTGCTGAGGACAGAGACAGAACCCGAGAGCAAGGCTTGCAGAAGAACCCGGAAATGGAGCTGAGCACATGGCTTGTTCCATAAGTGAGGGCGGTCCATATGTTGGTACATTATACAATCGGATGACATTTGCAGCTTCGGGCTTGGTGGAAGTCAGTGCCCTGCTTATTCAATCCATTCTAAAAGTTGTTTGTTTGTTGTTTGTTTGTTTTTAAATCTGTTAGTCACAGGACTGAAAACAAACCCAGGATAAATTATACTTAGGCTGTAGACTTGCAATGTTCCAACCTCCCCATGTCCACTGAGGTTCTAATTAGTTGATCAGCCTTGCAAAAGGCTCAGAGTAAGGCACTGTTTCTCCCTAGGAAACTTTTGTTCATACTTGCTTTGGGCCGTTCCATCTGGCCAGGCAGGGCAGAGGAATGAATGTTCAGATGTCCAGACAGAGCTTCTGCACTTGACCTCTCACACCAGGATTGACGTCTTACCCCAGGCCCTCTCATCTGACAGACAGGGGCAGCTAGCTTCGAGGCATTAGAAAGCCTTGTTGAAGTTCCATCGTTTTCTCTCCCGCTTGCCCCACCTACCCCTTCCACTGTGATCAGCAGAGAAAGTGGTGAAATGCCCGCCTCCCCCATGAAGGCAGCTGACCCTAGGCCTGCTCTACCAGGAGCGAATTTCCCTCTCAGACTGAAGGGCTGTAAGCTTGCCCTCATGGCATGTGAAGATGTGTTAGGCAGTAGAGAGTCCTGTGGGGGCATTTGTCTTGGGAAACATTGCGGAGGATCACACCAGGTGAAAACACAATCTGCCGACGTGCCAGCTACTGTGACGGCTGTGTCTATGGTTTAAGCACAGGTCCTGCCCCTTCATTGTTACTCATCTCTGCAGGACAGATGCATCTTTCTCCACAGCCTCAGGCAGAGTGGATGTGATCTCACTTGCATGACCTCACTGTGGCTCCAGCAGGGTCTGTAGGAGCTGGAGTTGGACATTTGTGGTGGTGGTTCAACCCCTCCTGTCCTTAGCTCTGGCCTTTGGTGTGATGAATGTCCCTTCTAACCACCAGGAGAGATTGCATCAGAGCCATCAGCTTCATAAATCCTCCTCCGGGGACTTGGTGTTTGAAAGAGCTCTCCATATTCCCAGGAGGTCTTGGGCCAAATGTCTTTACTTTCTTCCCGGAGGCCCATTACTATAATTTTCTTTTAAATTCTTTACTGGGGTAGATGTCTTCAGGGTCAGATCATAGCCGCAGCCAGCCAGGCCCCTCCTGGAGGCTGGGACCATAAACAGATGCTTTCCCCAAAGCCTTGAGCCACAGCAGACACTTAAGACTTGATTTAGTAGGGTAATAAAAGCGACTGTGATTTGTTTAGGGGCTTTGTGCTCATGTGTCATTTTAGGTGCTGGTCCTCTTGTCTTTCTAGTATCTTCTATGGAAGTGGATGGTCGTGGCCTTCCCTACTTGGAGCACTGTGTTGGGCAACTTTTGTAGTGAGAGCCCTGATTCTTCTTGTTTCTCATTGACAGATTTTTTTTTTTTTTTTTTGTCTCCATTGCTCTCTAGGTCCAAGGCAAGATCTTGATTTTTTTTTTTCCTTTTCAGTCATATAGAAACTTTGAAGAACTGTCTTTTACATTTTGTATTTATAGTGTCTCTTCTGAACCAAGCTTCTGACAGAATCACAGAATAGACAGGCTCTTTCCCTTTGAATCAATAATCATATTGCCATATTTATGTCCTGCTGAGGAGTGGTAGGCATATGCAAAGACATGGAAACCATTGTCTGAGACTTTTATGTCTCTTCAAATCACACATCCCTAAACAAGGAGGCTGAAGGGAAAATGGGACTTCGACCCTATTGCAGGCCATTGTCTTGGGTTTGAGACTAGTGCTAGAGATGGCTAGTGGAGGTTGAGATCTATCTCCTGAGAGACAGGGAGCAATTGTAGCGAGGCTCCAGAGTTCTAGCAAGTGCCAAAGTGGCCACATTTTTTTTTTTTTTTTTTTTTTGTCCCCACAGAAGCAATTTTTTTCCATTAGGTCTGGAGCTTGAAGAGAACACAGTGTTCTGTCAACCTGCCTGTCCCTGGTGGCCCTCAGATCATATTCATTTGCCTTACACATGGCGACAAAGGCTCCGAGAGGGGATAGCTGAGAGCAGAGGGGTCTCAGAACACCTGGGTACATACTTTCCCACTACTCCCTACATTGGCTGTCTGCAGCCTAAGTCTTTGCCAAGTCTGTGCCTCCGGCTGGGAAGCCGAGAGGCTGGCTTGAATCAGGCAGCCATGCTTCCAGAGCAGTGCAGGGCTCCACCTCAACCCGGGTTCCTGGGGCTCCGTTGGCAAGCAGAGCCGGCACCACAGCAGTACCAGGTCCACGCTCTATCTTGCCCCAGCTTTCTCTGCTAAAGAAGGAACTAAACAAATGGCAGGTGTGCAGGCCGAGCCACGCTGCTCAAATTAGCTGTGTTGCTAGGGAAACAAGTCAACTGGTTGAAGGAAGGAGCATTGGGTAAAAGGGATAAATCAATAAGCAAGCCTATTTTTATCATTTCCCTAATGATTGTCTTGAGGCTTCTAGACAGGCAAGGAGAAGGGAGAGCGGTGGAGACACCGGTCCTCATTAACGGCTCGGAGTGAGTGAGGAGCGGAGGGGGACCAGGGAAGTTTATGAAGTGAGGCCCCTAGCGAGCAGACAGTGAGATGGACGCTTCCTTGCAGGTTTGAAGCTCCTTTGTGGTCCTTTCCTTCTTTGGCTCAGTCTGGGCCTTTGTTCGCCCACATTTGATCTTTCGGGGATCTGGCATGGCCTTCTCTGATCGTCATCTTCCTTATATTCAGGCTGATGTGGATTTTTGCTTTTGGTTTGGTTTTTCCTCCCCCAGAATACATACAGCATGAATTGATTTTATGATTATAAGTTAATACATGCTCATTATAACAGTCAGATGATGGATAAAGGAGTAAAGGAAAAAATGAAAATAACCCTATTACTCAGAGAAAACTGATTATCCTTCCAATAAAGTGGGACCCTCCCCCGCCTTCTCTCTCTCTGTCTCTCTGTCTCTCTGTCTCTCTGTCTCTGTCTCTCTCTCTCTCTCTCTCTCTCTCTCTCTCTCTCTCTCTCTCTC
>OU015747.1:108276910-108311932 GCA_907169655.1 Acomys percivali | reverse complement strand
TGTGTGTGTGTGTGTGTGTGTGTGTGTGTGTGTGTGTGTGTGTGTGTAATTGGTCCTGCTCGGTGTTACGTACACTGAAACATTTGAAGTTTCCTGTCTAAGCCACTCACTTTTATTTTAAACTGTCATATATTGATTTTTTTTTAAAATACAGGAAAAAATCAAAAGGGGAGAAGAAACCGTGTTCACTGATTAAAAGCAATTTCTGATTTTAAGAGCAATTTTTGGTTTTTATGGCATCTTCTCCCAGCCCTTTAAAGCTAAGAAAGCTTTCTATCAGATGTCTGTAATTTTGCTGCCTTTTTCAATGTGTATTGAGCATATCACACATCATCCTATAGTTTACTGGAATTTTGTGGTAAATGATCAGCACTTTGTTAAGAGGATGTGCACGGCTTGTTTCTTGTTTCTGCTTGTTATTCGACACTTAGATTGCTTTCTGGTGGTTGCTGTGATAAATAGTTATTAAAGAGGCTCTAACATGCATCTTTAGGATGCCACATTCTACTAGACATTCTGACAGGTTGACATGCAGTCAGTTCTCTGTATCTTTGCCTTCTGAGCAAATCTAGTTAGGCGTAGATAGGAAATATTTGGGGAAAATGCAACCATAGTGAACTGGCAAAGACTTTTTATCCTTATCACCATTCCCTACGCAGTGTAGAATAACTAATATTTATATAGTGTTTATGCTGCATGGTCTTGTAGGTAACATAGAGATGATTTAAAACATCCAGGAGGAAGGATGTACATGTATTACATGCTAATAACAAGACGCCTTATATAAGATATGTGAGCGTGTGTGTGGTTACATATCCACAGAGTCTCAGAACCAGTCTCCTCTAGAGACCACAAGACAACTGTACTTTGCAGGGGAATCTGGTGGTTCTGGTGTGGGAAGTGGGCACTGTGATGGGTGTGGGAGGTATAGTACCCTTTCCACTTGGCCAGACAAGGGAGATACTGACACGAGCCTTATTAAGGGCTGTTGATAGGGCTGAAATCAGCAAGGCACCTTTGCTGCTAGAGACAGGGAGCCCTGTATTCTTCACCTGCATGCCCAGAGAGTGTACAGCTTGGCCAAGTCAACTGTCCTACCTGAGCTCTCTGCCCAGCTTTCTTGGTGGCTCCTCAGACTTTGATGGTTCTACAGGTGACTGACTCTGAAGCTGGTACTTTCTAGTTGAACCAACAAGACTTTGCTCCTGATCCCACCCTACCTTCAGTTCAACATGCAGGAGCTCTTTTTAGTTTACATGCAGGTATTTTCCAGGCAACAAATTCACTGAGCTCTTGACTGCTGAGGGATGAGCTTCTGAGCCTCTGGAATGGAATGGGTCATTGCATGGTCTACAATTGTAAATTCATCTACTGTCTTGCTTTGCTGCTAGGAGGCAGCCCATCTCTGAAGTCAGTCCTTGTCTTTGAATACTGGCATGGCAGAACTCAATGGTGTTTTCTTCTCTCTTATAGTTGTGCATTAAGCTACCAGACATTTTGCATTTATAAGGCCTTAAAGTCAGTTAAATATGTTGCAGTATCAACTAGTAAGGTGGGTAGAACAGACTTCAGGGATGAATTATCTGGTACCCAGAGAAGTTATAACATTTGCTCACTATCACCTGCTCTCTGGTGGCAGATTCTGATGTTTAAATTGTGCCCCCAGATGCAGGGCTGATATTTTTAAGCCTACTATATGCACCCCATCTCCTGGATGTATAATCTTCCTTTTTTTTTTTCCTTCTTGACACCTGCATCCAGAGTTATCCTTGCTGGCAGCACGTCCTTCCCACCTTGTCTTCAGGTGTCACCTCACATTCTACTCCTGTGCACTGGGGAATGACAGTGTTGGAGCATGACATGATGTTTCAGGGTTGGGGCTGCACAACATCTCAGTTCTCAGTTTTGGTGGTGGGCGGGGACGGGGAGGGAGGGGGTGGGAGGGATGGTGGATGCTGTGATGTCAGACAGCTGGTTCAGCATGAAGCCTGTCATCATCAGCCTGCTGTTAAGAGACAAGTATTTGGGGGGACTGGAGCCACCACATTCTGTCTGCCTCCCCTAACCTTTCATATTCTTGGATGTATTAGTTGAAGATGTGCATGGTTTAGAGTCTGTTTATATTAATTATTTCATATAATCCTCATACACTCATAAAAGGGGTTGTCTGGGTCCATTTTCTGCAACTAGAGAATATCAGACACTGGCCATTTTTTTTAAACAAAAAGATTTATATCCTACAATTCTGGTGTCTGAAAAGTCTAAAGTTGGGCCCTGACATCCAATGAAGCCCTTTTTGTCATGTCCTTACAGAGCCAATGGCATATATGATGAAGAAGAGAGGGAAACTAACCAAACGCATCCTTTTATCAGGAGTCTGTTCCTGTCATATGCAGCCCATTCTGGTTATAGCAGCAGTCTTGAGCTATGTTATAGGGAGGCGTCCACATGACCAAATCATCTAAAAAAAGGCACCTCTCTTGTTATGTCACAGAGCTACTTAAATTTCAACAGGAGCATTTGCAGAGGGTCTTTAGATGACAGTGGGGATCTCGTTGTCCTCATTTTTCAGATGATGATATAAAGGTTCGTAGAAGGCACATGTCTAGACAGTAGACACTATCTAGGACAGTGGTTCTCAACATGTGGGCCATGAGCCCTTTGAGGGTCAAATGCCTTTCTCATGGGTTGCATATCAGATCATATGTTTGCATTACAATTCATAACAGTTACAAAACTACAGCTATGAAATAGCAACAAAATGATTTTTATGGTTGGGAAATCACTATAACATGAAGAACTATATTATTAGGAAGGTCTAGACCTACTGATCCAGAGGCTGTATATTCTGCCTCTAAGCCCTTTCTTCAACATTTTTTTTCGGTTTTATACCATCAGCCACCTTTGCTACCCCAAGGCCCTGTAGTTGTAAATCCCCTAGAAACAATGGATGGAGCTCAGCAGGGATGCATAGCATCATATAGGTGTTTCCACTTTAAAGTGGAGGCTGCAAGTGTGGTTTGAAGAAGGCAAGCACTCTTGTGTCCTCCTGAGACTTCAGTCTGTGGGCTTGCAGAACAGTGGCCTGCTCTATGGTAAAGAAGGAATGTCAGCTCTTAGCGCAATGTTTGGTGTGTGAGAGTAGATCAAAAGGTCCAGCTGACTTCTTCATGAATTGGTTTGTTTAGTCATTCATTCATTCATGCATTCATTCACCTGTTTATTCGCAAGACAAATATTGTTGACAGAGAAACATCCAAACCAATGTATTCTCATCTCTGCTGAAACAAACTTCTATCTGCTAGAGCTTGGGCTCTCTTGAATTGATACTAATTCAGGAGGCTTTATGTTTAAATTTTTGTCAGCCCACTTGGAATATTCTATATTACTTAAAATCACTATTATATATTAATCTTAGTAGGAAGTTATTAAATCCAAATATATGGGGGAATAATAGGAGATGGCAAAAATGTACCCCTTAACTGTTGGTAAGAGCAAGTAAATGGGGAGACACCTGTGCTTTTTTGACCTTTGTTTACCTATGTATGCCCAGTGTCTGGTATATAGTTACTGCTCAATAAATTCTGATAACTCCCAAAATCTCATATCCTCTATAGGATACAAGGAGAGTGTTGGGGCAAGTCTGGGTCTGGGGTAGTGAGAGACTGTCCCCACACCTTCCCTTTGTCTCACAGGGATCTGTGTGGACAGCTCCATCTGACTCTGTTAGGGAAATGGAATCTGAGAGTATGTACTTCAGGCTAATAAGAAATATTGGGCTCTCAGTGATATCCCCTTGGGAAGTGTTTCTTGAGTGGTACAAGTGGAATCAAGGCTTTTACAAGTAGCTGGAATAGGGGTGCAGAGAGAAAACAGTACTTGGCATTACATCATTTGTCCTGTAACACTTGGCACTTAGCAAACCATGGTCCAAAAATCTACATTTCACAGATAATACTCCTAATTCATAAAAGTAGTACCATGGATAAGAATTATTAGGTTTAATTATTCCCCAGGCCCATGTCAGGGATGGAAAGTTAAGGCACAGAAAAATATAATAATGTGATTATATTCAAACGAATGCTGCAGTACCCTCTCTTCTCCACAGGTTAGCTTCCTACAGTTTCAGTTATCTGTGGTCAACCACAGCCTGAAAATATTAAGTGGATACTTCATAAGTATTGAATAGCATCCTCTTCTGAGTAGCATGGTTAGATCTCTGGCTATCGCTCACTACCCGACCTGAGACATGAACCATCTCTTTGTCCAGCATGTCAATGCTGTGTGTATACACCTACCCATAAGACAAAAAGCCCTCTGTCATCAAAACCTCCTTTCAAGGTATTGAAAAACTTGTGCTCCAATGTCCCTTACTTTTACTTTATAATGGCCCAAATTGTGAATGTAATAATATTGGCAATTTTTTTTCCTACAGTATGTTGTTCTAACTTGTATTATAATTATTAGTTAATTCTGTTCATCTCTTACTGTGTCTAAACTATAAAGTAAATGTTATCATAGGCAAGTAGGGAAAGTCATGGTGTGTGGAGCTGTGTCCTAGCTGTTGTTCTCCATGCCTCCTGGAGGTCCTGGACCAGACCTCCTGCAGATAAGGGAGGCAGTTCTATATAATAAGCAGAATTTGAACCCAGTCTGTCTGCCTTCCTCCTCTGAGCCATGATACCCTCTGAGTTCAGAGATGCTGCTAGCTCTTCTTCTGCAGCTGAAGAGGTTCAAGCTTCTCTATTTCCTCTGTACATCACTGGTTCAAGCCCGGTGGTGGGCTGTATACTGTTCCTCTCACACGTAGGGGATCTGTATTTTCAGATGCATTACGGTCTTGATGGTATTACAGAGCTACCCTCGAGTTCAAAGCTGCCCTTGGATGCTTAGATAGTCTATTGTCCCATTGAAAATGCCAGTTAGTTCAGCACATACTCTGCTATCATGATGATAGGCTGTGCAGTGGGGCAATGGCCTGTTTGAGTGGACAGGGAGTGAAAACACTGTATTCATGGGTGTATCTAAACCTTTTGCCTCTGCTAAGGTATTCGCCACCAGGCCAGGCAGCCATCACTGAGCACTCGCGGTCTTGAGCACTGTACTAGGTCAAGTGTCTCTCACCAAGGCAGTGAGCCTATATTTTAGGCTCTTGGGTCCCAAGGAAAGCTTCTTCAAGGAAATAATGCTTAATGTCCTGAGGCTCAGAAAGGAAGGGGGCATATAAGGCTGGACAAGGAAGAATGGCTTTGCTGGGGGGAAAGAATGCTATGTGCAAATATTTGGGAGTGGGGAAATATGAAGAGACAGATAGAAGGGCATCCCTAGGAACTTGGTGAGTAGAGTATGAGAGCCACTTCTGGAGAGGTTAACAGGAGCCAGCCTGGTTCATACAGGAGCATTTGGTCTTGAATCTGAGAGCAACAAGGGAGCCCTGAAGACTTTAAACTGGGGGGTGGAATCCTGCTTATAACTCTGTTCTGGATGCTGCACACATCTTTGAACAACCCTTTCCACCCTGCCATCACCTCTAAGGGAAGCTATGGCAAAGAGAAGGGGACTGTCTCTGCACCTCCAGCTCCAGCTCGCAGGGAATTGTGTATATAACCAAGAAGAGTGAGGGAAGACAAAGGCAAACGTGGGCAGGGGAATGCTGCAGAAGAGTGGGACCAGCCATCCTGCAGCCCCAGCTTCCAGCCAGTGGCACACACAGAGTGGTTTAGCCCAAAGCCTGTTTGTAGGAGGATGGTATCTGGAGCTAAATATACATCGATAGGTATTTTTAGAGGGTTTCTGTAAGAAGGCTGCCCTAACATATGAGTTTCCCTAGCAGCTAAAGATCGAGGAAAGCACAATTTTCCCCTGGGAGCCCTGTCTCTCTGGTGCTGAGAATGTGGGGGAGGTGTTGCTTATGCAGCCCCAGGGGCCCCCCAGCCCGACTCAAATCCCTGCAGTAATAGTGTGATAGCCCAGGGTATTTATATAGCGAATCATGTCGGGAAGCCTCATGGGGTTTTATAGACTTGTCTTTTACTCACCCTTTTAGCTGTGGGTGGGCCAAAGCCAGGGGGTTTGCAGAAAGTCTGGGTGGAGGGAGGAGGTAGGGGGCTTGTAATTTTGGAGATGGGAAACTGACGCTAAGTGAGGAGATGCGGGCAGGGGCCTAGGAACTTAGTGTCCTCATTATTGCTGGTGGGGATGTCTGTGAGTCCTTAGCTTCCACTGCTTCTGAAATTCTTCCTCTCAAGCAGAGCTGGGAGCTGCTTCCCTGGCAGGTTTCCACCTCCTCCCTGGCATTTTTGTTCATTTCTAGCTCCACACAGGGCGAGCACTACAGTAACTGCTCCATGCAGCATCTTCTTTCTCAGAGGACTATTTCTGTTCCAGTTGTATGATGGCAGAGTTGCAGTTCAGATGCGGGATTTTGCTTGTTATTTTAGTCTTTATTTTTAGAATAAATAGATTGATTCAGGGGAAGAGGTGGGCAAAAGGCTGCATGTGAAAGTTAACGGTCTCTTCTGACTTCTATACATTCACGGAGGCTCCAAACAAGAATGCGTTAGTAATTGATGGATTCTCCATTGGTTCAGTAGGCAGATTTTTCTCGTATGTAGCCCTTTCTTTTTTCCTGCTGTGATACATCACTAGTTCCCCGAACAGGTATTTATTGAGCATTGACTATATTCCAAGTGCAAAGTTTTGGTGTTAGACTTCTTTTTTCCCCCATAGGTGGAAGTTTAGTCAGGAAATAACAGAATTTATCTATGGGGCCAGAATTTAGTTATGCTGCCAGCCAAGACAGGATAAGGCAGAGGGAGTAAAAAAAGCTTGGTGATGCCAAGGACGTTGGTTTGGGGCATTTCTTCTTGAATTTATATTCATTTAAGGTGATTTAGGGAGAGAAACTGTGGCAGAGTGCATTCTCCGTAGACCACTCCCAACACTGTGCCATTTAATCCGTGTGAATGAATGTGTGAGTGATGGAGTGAGAAGGCAGCATTGTGCTTGCAAAGTAGAGGGTATAATAAAAGACTTCATTCTGCTGGGCAGTGGTGGTGCCCGCCTTTAATCCCAACACTTGGGAGACAGAGGCAGGTGGATCGCTGTGAATTCAAGGCCAGCCTGGTCCAGAATAGCCAAGGCTACACAGAGAAACCCTGTTTCCAAAAAACAAACAAACAAAAACAAAAAAAGAAAAACCCAAAAAAACCCCAAACAAACCAAACTAACCAGCTAAACAAACAAACAAAAAAGACTTCATTCTATAGACTCTGAAAACAGAAAAAGAATTAAAGTGGGTATTTGTGTTTCCACTCTGTGGATAAAATACGTCTCCTCCTTTGAGTAGACATTGTAACTGTTTCTGTGTTGTAAATATAGTCTGCGGTTAAGTATAAATGCATTGGTGTGAAATGTGAAGGCACGAGGCACTGCTTAATGTCAGCGAAGTCAGGGAGAGTGAGTGTGTTGAGTACAGAGTAGTTTTTGAAGGGGAGGGTGAGGTAGGGCAGCATAGACTCAAGAAGACAAAAGTAGGTGGCCGGGTGTAATGCAGAGTCAATATAAGCAAGTTAAGTCCAAGTTATTCAACCACAGCTACTGCATTTTATATGTGGGAGAATGGTAAATATGTCCAACTTTTTCACGGAAGAGAAAACTGCTATGGAAGTAGCTAAGTGTCGTGTCCCGGCTCTTTTAAGTAGGATGTATGAGCCACGGCTTGGAGAGTGATTTGTTTAATGCAGCTAAAGATCCCTGAGCATAATAAGAAAAATTATAACTGAGAATATTCAAAATGCTATGAATGAGAATGGCCGCCCCTCTGCCCCATACTTGTACCTAAGGAGAACACTTTCACTGAATCTATTGCGAATTCGGAAACTATGGCTGTTTTTGAAGGTTTCTTTTATTATCGTTTTGTGCCAAGACAAAATTGAACAATAGGACAGCTCTTGTTTCTTTTTAGTAGTATATCTAATTTTATCAACACTTGGAAAGTCCCCCCTACCTATTATTAGCAAGAACAACAAAGGAATTCCAAGAGTAAAAGTTGAAATGGAGGCTTTCATTTTTAATTTTATTAGCAATGAGAATTTTCCCCTCCTCTAGGGCCCTGGTTTTTCTTTTCTCTCTTTTTTTTTTCAGTCTTCCTATTCTTTGTCTTCTGGCTCTTTCCCCCACTTCTCATAAGACCCTTATAGGTCAGAGGCCCCCACAGGGGAAGGTGAAGACAAGCTTCCTCTGTCAGGCAGGAATGTCCAGTAGCCCTTGCACAGAAAGGAACTTAGTCTGCGCTTCCAATCCCTTCCTTCTTGGCTGCCACTCTCCTGTCAGCTGCCTGAGCCTTGGTGACAAGATAGCCAGGGAAGGAGCTCAAGGCCATGGCTTTTGTCCCTGGCCCCCAGCTCTGGGACAGTGACTCTGAGGCAGAGTGACAGGTCTGACTGCTTCACATTTCAGTTTCCATCAGCCATGCTTTTGCGGTGATCCGAGTCACTGTAGAAGACGCATCCTGCACCGTGACCCTCCAGAGCCCAACCAGACCTTGTGTAGCCATTCCTCACCTCATGACTTGGACATGGGGAGCTGCAGCTAAAACTGTCCTGGCTTGAGGTGACTTTGCTGTTCTGTGAGAGGAGACAACCAGAATGACGCACTTCTGTGACCTGACCCATTGAGGCTTAAGCCAGATGCCCATATAAAAGTATGATGGGACCTTTGCAGTATGAAGGGAAAGGTGACCTTTGGAGAGTTGAGAGGGGAGGAAAAGGAAGAGACAACTAAAATTATTGAGCGCATCCCATGTTCAAACATAAAGCCATTTCTATTGCCTTTGAATTTGCTGTCTAGCAGAGAAGAGAGATAGACATTTAAGCTGAAGTGTATTAGTGTACTGAGTAAGCAGAGAGAAGGGTTGGAGATTTGGGATCCTGGACCAAGTCAGAAGGGAGGAGGGTCAAGAAACTGATGATGGTCTTGAGACTGAGGCAATGAAAGGAGAAGGAGGGGAAGGATGAGGCAAGCTGTGGACAGAGGGGAGGGCAGGCATGCAGGACCAGATAAAGGCCACACCAAGCACAGCTGGGGAAGAATAAGACTGCTAGGGGACTTGTGGTGACAGTGGCCTGAAGAAAGAAAGGAATGTTTTACGGGAGGCCATTGAGGGCCTCCGAATAGAACAGTGAACAAATCTTCAGGCAAGGGTATTGTTTGATGGGAAGGGAAAAAAAAGTCACTGAATGACTCTATGTCTGTTCAGAATTAGGAACTTGGAACTAAGTCCCCAAAGAATCCATTCCTTTTCCCTGTCTCCTCTTCTCAACTTTGGCCCTCAACTATAATTTTGTTTTATTTATTGAGGTTGTACCAAAGCCCATCTTCTAGACCATATAATCCAGCCTATTCCATTCCAAAGACTTGTTAACCTGCCCAGAGTGGAGATGTAGTTCCTACCCCCTAAGATCGTGCTTTGAGCATCTCCTACTGATTCAAATAATGGGTAAGAATTGATGAATGCGTGGGCTTTTATTTTCAATGCTCAGCAGAGAAATTATGTTAAAAATGCTTTGCTGAGAACATTGCTATATGATTATTATGATTTTTATTTTCCAAATAGAACAATAGTCAAAAGATCAAGCCAACCCACATGCTTGTTTATGGGATGTTTCTCTTCTCTCTGCTCCTTAAGCTCATGACACGTCATGATGCTGAATCTGGATCCTAAAAGGGCTCTGGTTAATAACGATAAATATAACACGCTGTCATCTAGGGGTAGATGTGGAGAACCCAGAGTGCTCTGTAATTTACCACCTCCCCATTTGCCATTTGAGAATTGGAAGCAGAGCCTACCCGTTCCCTTTCTAAGTATGATGTTATTATAGAGCAGGAGTTCCAGATGTGTCCTTCATATCTGACTGGGAGGATAGACATGGGGAATATTAAATTCTCAGCCCAGCAGCCTTTTCTGCTGGCCACTTGTACTCTGTGTCCTCTTTTCTCAGGAATATATTCAACTAGCTCCCTTGTAGAGCTCTGTCTATTGAAATAACTTGGGCATCTAGTCCTTCCTCTACAGCAAACAGAAGAAGTTTGCAGGAGATTCTTTCTCTTACTCAGACTCTGGTCAGATCAAGGTTTAATCAGGCAGTTCTACAAATAAAAGGGGAGGAGCTCCTGTGGTTTCAACTTCCCCAAGCAATTACTGGACTGAAGCACACTGAAGCCAAGGAGTTACCCGTTTCCCAGGGACATAATTTTTATGATCATAGTCATGTAAACTAAAGCAGTATGGAGCTCAGGGTTCATCAGTCATTCCAATGGTGTTCAACCTGGGGCCATGGGACTCTGGAAAGTCCTGGAATTATGGTAACAGATGAGCAAATCTGTGGCTTCATTAAGCACTGGCTATTCCCAAGTTATGTTTTCCACACATAAGTATCATAGTATAGTTTCTCTAAAGTATGTACATGACATCCTGATTTACAGATACAGATACATTTAAATTTACTCTTGTTGAATGGTGGCTTTCTCCCTTTGGTGAGTCAGCAAAACATAGTGATTAACCACTGGGCAGTAGTATGTAAGTAAATCCATGCTCATTTGCTATGCTGTTTACTACCTGTTTGACTATGGGCAACCAACCTAATTTCTGTATACCCAGGTGTCCCTCCCAATACTAAACAGAGCTGGATGAATAGCGGGTTTTAGTCATTGATGTTAGACCTCCATGGGGTGGAGTGGGTCTTAAACTTGTTGGAATTAGAAAGAGATTTGCACACTTGGAGGATAAAAATTCTGAACCATTGTAGTTAAGTGTGCTACTCAGTGTTGACTGTCAATAAGATCTGTAATCACTGAGGAGACAGGCTAACCTGTGAGGGATTATCTTGATCACAATAATTGAAGTAGAAAAACCCAACATAGATGTGGACAGCACTATTTCCTGAGCTTGGGTCCTAGGCTGCATCACAAGGAGAACATGAGCCAAGCATTGGTGTCTATCTTATCTTCCATCTGGTTCATGACTGTGGATGCTGTGTAACTAGCTGCGTCAAGCGTCAACCACCATGACTATCCCCCTGTGGTAGACTATACTCTGCTCAAATACAAGGCAAAGTAAGCCCTTCCTTTTGTTAGTTTTGTCACAGAAACAGAAAAGTGATGAAGACATCATCCCATTATTACAGATGAAGAGAGTGACTCAGAACTCTGAAGCATACCTGATACCCTTGTGTCTAGTTGGAAGGTCACTTGCCCACAGCTGAGGGTGGATGCTCACGTTCAGTCTTGTGTACGTGTGATGGGAGAAGTAGAAGTTGGCCATCGGTCTTACACTCATGAACAGAGTAGTTTGACAGGAGCAGAGTGTATATGGGTGGAAGAGACACAGGAGACTGAAACTCTGAGGCCAGGGACCTGAGCTCAGTTTTCCATGGCACGGTCTAGTCTTTAAGAGTGAGTAGAAGGAAAGCATGTCGGTTGGACAGGCAACACCCAGATAACTTCCGAGGTCACATCTTTTATAATCAGCCTGCATATTCAATGTCTTTCCTCATTGGTTAGAAATGGGTCCTTGGATAGTTTTGTTTCATTGGTCACTTGCCCACCCTTCCTCCTCTTTTCATATGTAGATTTGGTGTCATAAATGAACAGGTGTTTTTCTGAAGACTTTTCAGTTTGAACATAAACGTTGAAATGATTACTATTTGAGAGAAGAGAGCAACGTTAAGATTTTTTTAAGGATGTATTTCTGTTTCCTGAAACTCACCAATGCAAATTTATAGATTCGTCATAAGCTGAGAGACTTCACAGGGGAATCTGAACCAGGCAAGAAGGTGTAATTTGGTCTGTGAAGCTCTCACTGTCCTTGGCTCTTATTGCAGGAGTAGGGTGAGGTGGGGAGGGTGGAATAGGAAGTTGGTGTTCTTTTACTGGCTTTCTTTATTTTTCTCTTTTTGTATGATAATCTTATACATGCTTATAATGCGTTTTGATCAACTTTACCTCCATTCTGTCCCCTTGAATTCCTGCCCTATCTCCCTGTTGTTGTCCCTTCCAATGTCATGTGCTCTTCTTTACCCTCATGGAGACTACTTAGTGCAACTTGTATGTTCATGTATGTAGGGCTATCTACTTGCGCATGAGTAGCCTCTCAAGGCCTGTATCCCTGAATCAGCTTTCTCATTAACATTGCTTTCTGTCCTTCCCATCCATTGTCCCTCTTTCCATCCATCTAACAGATTGTTATGTATTAGGCGCCTACTGAGTGCCAGACACTATCACAGATGCTAAATACACCAGCAATGAACAAAATTGCTATGCACCCTGTCTACATGGAACTTACTGCTAATCTAGGTCATAGAGAAATTTAGAAGACATGGTATTGCCTAGTTTGCACTTGGTAGTAAATGAAAATAGTGATCTCATAGATCTCTCATCAACACTAAATCACCTTAATGGTATAGCCCTCATCAAAGGACTAAAGACCTTGATGTTGGCAGATCCAGCTTGAACTTGAAGCTTTGCTACTGAGGTGTCATTTTGGTCAAGTTACTTAATTGAATCTAAGAACTTAAAACATAACAAGTATTTTTCTTTTAAGGTTGATGGTATAGATTGAACAGGGTTACATGTTTTAAAAGCAACCTCTCAAATGTCATGGGTTAACACAATAGGCTTATCTCTTGCTCCTTAAACAGGCAAGTGTGTTCACAGCTCACTTGTTTTTTCTCTACTTACTAGTTTAGAGGCCAAGGCCCTAAACTATGATTCTACCATTTGCCAGATCCCATGATTTTACATAAAGCCAGAAATAGAATATGAAGGAGGAATTCTCTTAATTTTTGGTATATCAGTGATGTGTATAATTTCTGCTAGCATCCTATCGACAAAGAATTACAGTGGCTCAACCCAGTTGCAACAAAAGCAAAAGATCTGATCCTAATTGAGTAGCTATGTCTAAGTGACAATATTTCACTGTTGAAGGGAGAAAAGAACAGTACCTGTTTTGGATCCTTTCCAAAAGACTAGTGATGATCTTTCCATTATCTGCACGAGAGTTAAAGAAAACACAGGTATTGCTAGACATATATGAGATATGTAACAGTTTTCCTTTTGATTATTAGCAATATTATTAAATAAATACTGTACATGCACAAAACCTTTGTTAAGAACTAGGGCTAAAATGATAATGAGATACCTGCTTTCAAGGAGCTTTCAAGTGGAGTGTGTGTGTGTGTGTGTGTGTGTGTGTGTGTGTGTGTATGTGTGTGTAAATAACTAAATATATAATTTTAATGTGAACTCTGAAGAAAATACCATGGGAATAAATTTGTTCCATTCGCTCTCTCTACAAACCTTTCATTGAATGTTTGCTGTAACATGGCCCAGTAATAAGCTGTATGAACAACAACAGAGCTTATTATGGGAAATTTGCCTTCCTTCTTCTCAAAGGCATCAATTGATACTTGATAGATACAAGTGCAAGAAGCGATTAAACCACTTACTTCCCTCCTAGTGAGACTTTGAATGATAAGAATGAGAACTGATTTGCTTTGTTTTGTTTTGTTTTTTCCCCCTCCTCTTCAAGATCACAGAGATGAGCAGTAGTTAGCCCTGCTGAGGCTGTTGATGAATTTCTATGTTGGCCTAGATAACCCCACTGGTTAACACCTGTCAATCTCTGCCCTCTGTGCCCCAGAAGCACAGGTTTCCACAGGACCCAGTTTCAGAGGAAAAATAACTCGTCCACTTATTCATGTCTTTCCTGTTGTTAGTTTGTACCAAGATAGTTGAGGAATAAAGTTTAGTTACAGAGTGAGTGTAGCTATGATAAATAGATTAGAGACAGAAGCAAACAAATGATTACCATGGGCCTTTGGAGAAGGAATTACTTCTGTGGAAGTAGAACTGAAACAGCTGGTTGAGGAGTCAACTTCAATTAGGTCACTCCTGCAGTCTGTGGGCGGCCTTCTGTATAAGGTCCTGGAACTGGATCCAGAAGAGTGATTCCTTTCAAAACACTTTAAATTAATTAACTAATTAGTTATTGTACATGCATCCTCACATGTGAGCAGAAGTGCATGCCTCTTTATTGAATTTTTAAAATTATTATTTTGTGTCAGGCATAGTAGTGCACACCTTTAGTCCCAACACCCAGGAGGCAGAGACAGGCAGACCTCTGTGAGTTCAAGGACAGCCTAGTCTACAGAACAAGTTCCAGGACAGCCAAGGGCTGCTACACAGGTAAATCCTGTCAGGGCGTGGAGAGCTCTGAGTACAATGTGATTTTACTTGCATGTATGTCTATGCACTACTTGTGTGCCCAGGGTCAATGAAAATCAGAATACATTGGGTCTCCTAGAACTGGAGTTTGTAAGCTGCCATGTGGGTATTGAGAATTAAACCCAAATCTTCTGGAAGAGCAGCCAGTGTTGGTCCATCTCTCTAGTCCCACAAATGCATGCTACTGTGTGTGGCAGTTAGGGGACAATTTGCAGGAATTGGGTCTCTCCTTTGCCATATGGGTCTTGGAGATCAAACTCAAGTAATCAGACTTGGTGGGAGTTGCTGCTACCTACCAAGCCATCTCATCAGCAGTGTTGCCTTTTAATTGCTTCTGTGATGAGTTTTCCTTATTTGGAAGAACTTAACACAATAATAATTTTTTGTAATGAATGGTTTAGATTCTTCATTTTCTTTTATGTTTGCTATTTATTAAACCAAATATCTTTCTTCATTTTTATTTTTTGAGTTGATCACAGTATTATAAATTAATTTCTCATGTGTATCAGTCATTTTATTAAATTCTGTAATAGAGATTCCTTTACAGCCAACAGGCATGGATATACAGAGAGCACTATGTTTGGTACTGGATTTACACATATTTAGTATTTCTGCAGAGCTAATGATAACACAATTAAATACACACAATTCTAATTAGAAATAAAATACTATGCTTCAGTTGAAAACCCACCCAGACAAAAATAAACAGTATTGACAGTGTAACTATTGGGCTAGTAGAGTTCCTGAGTCTTAATTTTAGAAGAGATACTTACGTACAAATTGTTAAGATTTGATAGAAGGACATTTTTGAAAGCATCTGGTTCCTTCACTGCTGCAGGTAGGTATACCATCCCCCTGTCCATATTTCTCTTCTCTCTTCCACTACTCCATAGAAAGCACTAGAATGCTTTGTGCAGTTATCGGCATTCTGACCCAGCAGTGCAGAGAAGGGAGCCCATTAATGCTTGAGTGTTCTCCCAAGAACAGCTGGCCTGGAGGGACTGAGATGGAAGAGAAGAGAAAGAATATTAAATAGAGTGTTAAGAAACACTGTAGCTCTTGAAGACAGGCACAGGGTCCAGATGTGTGCCCACCTTTTATCAGACTATATCTGCACTCATGCTTCATGTACATTCTTCATATTATATGTTGTGCGGAGGAGAATCTTGAGTGATGTTCCCCAGCAGCTTTTGTTTTTGTCAATGATTTTGTTGGAAGGATTTACGAACTTATTCCTCTCTTTGAGGAAAGCATAGTTTGCTTCTACAAACTGCCCCAGGCCTAGATTCCACTGCCTTTCTATAAGCTGCTCTAGGGAACACCCCTTTTCTCCAACCTCATTAACATCCTTAACCCTTGACCTTGACCAAATCGGTTGTTTCTTTGTTGGGAGGTCCAGCCCTGTGATCTGGGTCTTCAGTATGGCAGACAAATCCTGGTCTTAGATGGATGTTTGAAACTGAATTTGCCTTAGGAAGGACAGAGACTTAGACCGCATTCTACTAATAATTCTGGCCTGCTGTTTTGAAGGCAGACTCATTTCTCTATAGGAAAAACTGCGATTTGTGTATTTATTTATATAAAGGGAGAGAGAAAGGAAAGCCTTGTTAATAAATTCTGAAACACAACCTCCTTCCACATTTATTATAGGGTAAAAGCAAAATGAGAAATCAAAGGATTATAAATAGGGTTTATTTTGTTTGTCTCTTCATAGACATCCTAGGACTTCACATGCACATACATGTGTAAGTTCTCTCTCTCCCTCTCCCCCCTCCTCTCTCTCATACACACACACACACACACACACACACACACACACACACACGATCTTTAATTTTTTTCTGTATCTTTGATCTTTTCCTATTGAACAGATTTTTTTTTAACAAAATAATGTCCTTTCCAATACCGTCAGTTATATCGGTGGAATTGAGTCTATGTCTTATCAGGAGGAGACCTCAAAGTGGGTCCTGGGTTACCCTAGGCTCTTCCAGTGTCCACTTAGCATCCCTGACTACATGCAGCCTATTCACTGTAACTTGGAAGGGATAGAAAGGGAGACTTTAGGGAGCCATGAGCTGCCCAGCATGGCATTGAACATTTCTCCCCAGGGAAAGGAGCCAAGCATAGCCTTTCATCAAATGAGCCTCAGACTACACTGCAGGACCATTCTATTACATCACCTCCCAAGCCCCATGAGCCTGAGCATTTATCTGACTTTACCTTCCCGTCATCCAGACTTTTCTGCTATGTTTGATGGCTTTGCCAATACTCAGCTACAGCGGGTTACAGAGATTTTATCCTTCTCTTTGCCTGTTTGTACTTTGACATTATAGTGAGATCACTAGACCAGAGGCCACAGAAATCCAATGGGAGACTAGAGATGATATACAATGGCCCTTCTACCATTACTTTTCCATTTGATTTTTGGGGTGAGTGGTCTGACCTGACTTTTTGGGACTCCAAAGAGTCTTCTGTGGCTGTGGTCTTTAGTTACAACATGATCATCATAAATGAACCCAATTCCTGAAATAGAAGAGCAACTTGACTTCTGATGTCAGACCCACCCTTTCTCTGACCCATCATCATACGCTTGGTTCAATAGCTTCTTTTCTTCTGACAAGGTTTTCTTTCCCCCTTTGAAGTGGCAAGAAAAAATCGTTGTCTTGAAGCATCTGAGAGTTCCAACCACTGACTGTTCTCCTCTTGTCTTGATGTTCTTTGCCCACCTGTCTTGTCACTGCAAACATGGCCTCTTTACCCAAGCAAGGATGGATTCTGTTGTTTCTGTCTGTCCTATCTCAAGCTCCCTTCTTGTTTCCTTCTATTGCTACTATACTGCCTTTTAAAAATATTCTTCTTGCCTTTAGCAGATCCATTCTATGGTGTTCTGTCTCATGACAGACAAGGCTCCTTACAGAAATATCCTTTTCTTCTGTAGACTAGCTAGCATTGCTTTTCCTCTTGTGACACTTTTGTCGGCCTTTTGTTTCTTTGCTGAGGTTGACAGTGGGGTTATGTCCTCCTTTCCTTCTTCTCCAGGGTGATTTATAGTCTCAGACCCATAATACCATATTTTTTGGACATAAGATGTGCTCCCCCCAAAAGTGGGGGTGAAATTAGGGTGCATCTTATGGGTGCTGTCCATTGGGCATCAACAAAGAGGTCACTTACCGATGTCTTCAGCGTGCCAGCCAAGGAAACTAGAAAAGTGCTTGACTCTCTTAAGTCTTTCCTCCGTTGCGTTAGCACTGTTTAATATTACCGTATTTTGTTATATTTTAATAAATATTTTATTATACTAATACTAATTTGGTTCAGAATATTTTTTCTTGTTTTACTGTTCTAAAAACTAGGTCTGTCTTATGGTCTGAAAAATATGGTAGATGCTAACTAAACAAATTCAAATTCAGTGTAGGGTTAGAAGCTAGGTCTGTGCATCCTGCCCATTAGTATGAGGAGAGGGGCTATATCTTATTCTAGGTCCAC
Source organism: Acomys percivali (assembly GCA_907169655.1). Taxonomy (NCBI): domain Eukaryota; kingdom Metazoa; phylum Chordata; class Mammalia; order Rodentia; family Muridae; genus Acomys; species Acomys percivali. The sequence goes on along the minus strand of OU015747.1, from coordinate 108,294,163 downwards.
CCATGCTCTAGTCAGGGTGTATTTCCCAGTTTTGCACCCACATGTAGGATCTAGGCTGTGACCTAGGGCCATTGATACTGAGCGTGTGCCTGCTGAGCTCTTGCTAAGAGTTCTGGGGCTAAAGGTACAGAATAGAGTGACACAGAACGTGCCCTTGATCAGAACTTGGGAGAGAACAGTGTCATTCTTCCCTTGTGTTTCTGGGGCAGTCTGTGTTACTAACCCAACTAGCTTAGAGGAGGCTATTTTCTTTCTGTGTGCTGTCATTGTGTTGTTTGAAATAAATGAAGCCTTGGTACTATCAGTTGTTTGTAGGGCAGATTCTTTCTTCTTCAATTAATCTCTCTTCCCACTTGCCAGCCCCCACCTCTTCCTGGACAATTAGCAAAGTGTTTGGTGTTTGGTTTGGATGAATAATTAATTAAGAAGCTTTGTGAATGATTCATGGCCCATATGCTGGAACAACAGGATGTGGTGTCTGTGTGTTTGTGTGTATAGCACATCAGTGTGTTTGTGTGTATAGCACATCAGTGTGTTTGTGTGTATAGCACATCACACTGAAGGTCAGAGGCTTCTCCTTAGGTCAATGGCCCTAGGCTATGTGTACCACCCCAGTGGTAGAGCAGGTTACATGTGGTCTTCCTTTTGGAGATTCTTCAGGGGGAAAAAAAAGCCTCTCTATGGGTTTATGCATTTTAATTCTAGACTGGTGTTTCTGGTTTAGGCCAGATTACTTAATGAATTGGAGTTTATCTTTTTAAAATTAGCTATCAGCTGTCTTCAAGATGGGTGGCTGACTTGATACTTCAAATCATTAAAGGGAAGTAAATCACTTCCTTTGTTACGTTAAGGTATTCTAAAGCTTCCTAGACAAGGGATATTTTATTTATTTATTTATTTTTATTTTTTGCTTCAGATTGTAGTCTAGTTACTCTTGCTACTCCGCTAATTCTGTTTCCTGGTGTAGCTCCACTGTCGGGAGAACACCCAGTCACAGTTCACTCTATAGGCTTTCCTTTGTCTTTGAAGAATGCTCTTACATACTTACGTGCATGAGAATATGGGGCTTATGCCTGATCTGTAGACAGTTGCCTCTCTGCCTCCTCCATTTTGAGTAGAGACTCTTGAATATGCCCCATTCCTGGAAGCCAACAAAGAATAAACCTGTTACATTAAATCCTGAACTGAGTTCCTTGTCTCTTAGGCAGACAGACTTGACATTTCATTATATAGTGATGACACAGAGTAAAAGCCAAAACTCTGATGAAGATATGATAAGGGTTGTGGTAATTTCTTTTTCAGGAGAGTCATGAAAGCATTCCCTTGTATTTCCTAAGGTTATATAATTGAGCTTATGCTTCCCATTTTTATAGAACTTATTTATGCGTATGCTGTGAGATTTGCCTATACCTATATTTTTTCAATAGCTTCTCAGTTTCAGTTAACAACTGATTATCTCTTCCCAACTGGTATTAGTTCTACTTCTGTTTGTATACCAAATTCCCATATGCATGCTCTATTTTTGCATTCCATCTTCTAACTCCATTGGCTATTTGTAAAGGCTGCATTTTTGTCATGTGTTGTAAAAAATTTTACTCTATTTATGTATGTATTATTTTTTATATTTTTTGTATGTTATCCCCTCGCTTTTATCTTCCCATTCCCTCCTCCCTCCCTCCCTCCCTCTTTCCCTCTTCTGCCTTATTCCCCTTACGAGACCTCTGATGAGGGAGGCCCTTGTCCCCCACTGTCTGACTACAGCCTATCAGGTCTCATCAGGATAGCCTGCATCCCCTTCCTCTGTATACAAACAAGAATATCCTGCCAAGTGACAGTGATCAAATCATGGGTACCAGAGTACGTGTCAGAGGTTCAGTGGCAGTCTCCCTCTCTCAGCGTGAAGAATGAGCTGTCCATAGGCTACATTTGAACAGGGGGTCTAAGTTCTCTGCATGCATTGCCCTTAGTTGGTGCATCAGTTTGTGCAGGCTCCCCTGTATCCAGATCCACCAGCCTTGATGGTCTCCCTGTGGAGCTCCTGAACCCTCTGGGTCCTTCCATTCCCCCCTCCACACTCTTCAACACAACTCCCAGCAGTCTACCCAGAATCAACATCACTGACAAATGGTGCTGGTCTAACCAGATGTCTACAAGTATAAAAAATGCAAATAGATCCATATTTATCACCCTGCACAAAACTAAAGTCCAAGTGGACTAAAGACCTCAGCATAAAACCAGACACACTAAATCTGTTAGAAGAAAAAGTGGGGAGGAGCCTTGAACACATTGCCAGAGGAGACATCTTCCTGAACAGAATGCCAATAGCTCCGGCTCTGAGATCAACAATTAATAAATGGGACCACATGAAACTGAAAAGCTTCTGTAAGGCAAAGGATACTGTCAGCAGAACAAGGCAACAGCCTACAGACTGGGAAAAGATCTTCACCAACCCTAAGTCTGACAAAGGGCTGATATCCAAAATATATAAAGAATTCAAGAAATTAAACACCACCAAACCAAATAATACAATTAAAAAAAAATTGAGTACAGAGCTAAACAGAATTCTCAACAGAGGAATATCAAATGGCCGACAAATACTTGTCATGATTCTTTTGATGACTAGTAGAGCTAATCTCACGTTTTTTCTTTAAAATTGGAAGATCTTATACTTTATGGTTTTATCTGAACTCAGAGTTAATGTGTCAAAGTCCTGAGATTTTGTTGGAAATGCTGTGAGCTTATTGACTAACATGGGAGTGTTGCTAATGCACAGATAAATAATATTGTGTCTTATTTGTTGATGCTTTATTCAGAAATTTCATAAAATTCTTTTCTTAAAATAATTCTATAAGGTTTCTTAAGTTGCCTTTGTAACAAATTATATAAACAACAAACAATTGTCATCACTTTCTCATTTGCCTACTTATGTATTTTTCTTACTACAGTAGCCAAAGTTGTTAGGAAGACATTGAATAATGGTAGTGAGCAAGGCCATTTTGTATTGTTTCCTCTTTAAAGCTTTTTATTGATAGATGCTTCTTGGAGAATGGAGATGAATAGCTTTTATAAAGGGCATAAGGAATAACGGTCAATGGTTTTTAATAATAACTCAATGTTTTAATTTAATTAACAAACTGAAAGGGCATTGATTTCATTCTATAAATGATTAAACATTGAACTTATGAATGCTACTGGAAAAAAATCAGTTCAAAAGTTTACCAAAATATTAATTTGCTTTTGCAGTGATCATATGCATAGGATTTTAGTGGAATGGGCTGTGATTGTATAAACAAAGATTTTGCTTGGGAAATTTATGGAACAAAAGTCTGTAAAATGAGTCATAATGAGAATATAATTGATAATTATGGCTAAGAAAGTGTGATATTGCACAAGTTGAAATAGAAGCCACAGGCAATGGGAACAGTAAAGAGTGAGAATGACAAAGTTCGGCAAATTCATTAAAAATTAAGAAGAGAGAGAGGAAACAATTAGAAAATAAGGTGAATAGAAGATAGAGTAGAAGTGAGTTCTGACAATAGCAAGCAGAACAAATGTAAATAGACTCTATAAATTGAAACTCCCAGCTGCATAAAACGACACTAGGAAATTGAACACAGAGTGGGTGGGAGAAGATAGGCTATAGAAATGTCAATGAGAGGAAGTGGCTGGTGATAGTAACAGTTAAAAACAGGAAGGGGCTAGCATTCGGGACAAATGATGACTGGCTCATCCGTTGAGATGAGTTAACGCTCATGCACACTCAGAGTGATATCTGCTGGAGTAGGGGTGCTTTCCAATTGGATTTGAATAAAATTCAACCAAGATTTAGGATTTACACAAATTATTCACATTTTAGACAGGGGAAATAGAGCCTCCACGGTTCCCACAGCTGGACAATTGGACTGATAATGAGCAGCTGGGGAACGGAGGTTTCTGAGAGTTCTTTGCTTATTCAGTCAGCTGGTCCAGAAGGTGTACAGCTGTGACTCTGTGTATAGAGAAGACACTAAAATTCCAGAAGAAATTTGCTTGTCCAAATGTACATGTATCTCTCTCTCTCGGTATACGTATATATCACATTCTCTCTCTCTCTCTCTCTCTCTCTCTCTCTCTCTCTCTCTCTCTCTCTCTCACACACACACACACACACACACACACACACGTGATTCCTTTAAGAAAATGTTAATTTCTCTAGTTTTTTAAAATCTTTTGTGGCTGAGATTATTACATTTCAGAGAACTTTCCCTGCCCTCCCTCTGAAAACAGTAACATGTGTTTTCCTTTGTTTCTGGTGTTTTCAAGTTTAACTAATCTGTGCCTTATGTGGTGACTTTTATTTTTGTTGTCTATGGCATTTTAGGGGGAGGGCATCCCTTTCTTTTCTAAAGGTTAACAGTTGTAGTAAGTGCTAGAAGTACTTTGGAATGCATCCCTACTCCCTTCAAGTTTTTTCCCGCTTTTTAAAAATACTGTAATCTCTTCATTTTGTTTGTTCTGTATTTCTGGTATTCATTTGGCTGATCCTGTAACTCTCCATAAATCATATATATATGATTTTATATATATTTTTTTCATTTTTTATATGACTTTGTTTGGATGCTGGGAATGTTGCTCAGGTCCATTTCTGGGTCTCTAGTCCAGCTATCTATTTGGCCACTCAGTCTGTTTGATGGCTTTTAACATTTTCGGTTGGTGAAAGCTTTGTTTGCTCTATCTCTGGATGGTTTTTTCACAGGGCCTGTGATGTCCCCCATGCTTTCCTTCAGGCTATTAGTCATGCACATTTACTATGGAGCTCAAATTCTTTGATTGACAGCTTATTTTTCTTTTTCTCTTTGTGGTAATGAACTTATTTAGGTATTTGATAAGCCTTGGTTGTAATGCCAGCTTCTACCCGCCTGTCATATCTTTGCAAACTGCTTGGCGGAAGAAAGATTGTAAATCCGGCAGTGCAGTATGACTTTGACAGTGTAGTGACTGCTGGCAGTTTGCTCACCCCAGTGTCCAGTCATCTGGGAGGGCACTTGACGTTCCTTCCATTGCCTTTTCTCCCAGGCACAGGCAGATACAATGGGTACCATTTCTCACCCACCAGCCATGCCTCTTTCTCCTGTCTGGTAGGCAGACTTTCCCCTTGTTTACTGGTCCACTGTGGTGAGGAACATAGGATGGAGAGCCAGGAGCAGTGATTTCACCTGCTTAATATTTCTGCCACAAAACCCAAACTTCCCTGTTGGTCACACTTGGATGCTCACTATCTACAGACAAGAATACTCCTGGTAATGTGACCATGTTTAGAGTTGTCACTTTTTTTTTTTTTTTTTAAGTTTGGAGGCTGGGTTTGTTGTTTTGTTTTGAGATAGGATCTTGCTATCCAGCCTTAGCCAGCCTGGAATTTGCTGTGTAAACTAGGCTGCCTTCAAGCTTGTGGCAATCTTTCTGCCTTTGCTTCCAGAAGAGTTCAAGAGCACTGCAACTATGGTTTCTTTTTAAAAATCTGATTGAATCCGCTTTCTGTCCTGCGGAGTTTGTCAGAGCCTGCAGATTCATTTGCCTTCTTGCTCTCCAGTGTACTGTTTTATGTGTAAATAAAAGGTCTTCTAAGAATTTGTTGGGGGAGAAAGTAATAGTATATGCTCTACATGATCATCTGAGAAAGGAGCTGATGTCATTTCTTTTCTCATTGAGTTTCACTATTTGCATGTGAACAGGTACGTGTGTGTGCATGTGTTTATGCATGTGCCTCTGTGTGTGTGTGTGTGTGTGTGTGTGTGTGTGTGTGGTGTCCTGCTCTATCACTATCCAGTTTATGTTCTTATGACACTGTCTCTTTTTTCCCTTTTTAAAAAATTAATTTATTCAAATTACATCTCAATTGTTATCCCATCACTTGTATCCTCCTGTTCCTCCCTCCCTCCTGCTTTCACCCTATTCCCCTCCCCTAGGTCTATAACTGAGGGGGACCTCCTCCCCCACTATATGGTCATAGGCTATCAAGTGTCGTCATGGTAGCGTGCTTATTCTTTCTTTGAGTGCCATCAGGCCTCCCCATCAAGGGGAGGTCGTTAAATATGGGTCACCCGAGTTCATGTCAGAGTTAGTCCCCGCTCTCCACATAACTGTGGTGAATGTCCTGTCCATTGGGTAGATCAGGGTAGGGGTTCGATGTTTACTACTTGTATTGTCCTTAGTTAGTGCAATAGTTTGAGCACACCCCCCTGGTGCCCTCATCCACCTGTTACGATGTTCTTCTTGTAGGTTTCTAAGACCCTCTGGATCCTTCTATTTCCCCATCTCCTATAGTTCTCTTTATCTAGAGTCCCAGTAGGATGTGCTCACATCTATCTCAATCTGTCTTTTATTGAACCTGCAGCTCACCATTTTTCACCTAGGCTGCCTAGCCAGAGAGCATGGGGATCCAGCAATTCTATATAACCTGACCCCAGTGCTGGGGTTACAGTGTTAGAAGTGTTTGGCCATGCCTGGCTTTTACATAGGTGATAAGAAATCAGACAAGTCCTTATGCTTGTGTGGCAAGCCTTGTTTACTGAGGCTTCTCCCAAGCCCGACCCTCACTTTCCTTATGGATGAGATAACATGATGATAATGAGGGTGGCGATGGTAACAGTGGCATCCAGCCAATGTTTGAAAGTACAGCATCTGTTGAGCATTGTCCATGTCCTTCACTTCTGTGAGTCCATGTGATTCCTAGACATCCATGATGTGGATTCTATTCCTATGGCCATTTCACAGAGGAGGAAACTGAGGCACCAGGAAGAGACTGAGTGACTCAGATAAGTGTCTATTGCATAGGGTTAGTTTGAAGATTGCTGAACTGACACATGCCAAGCGCTTGCCAAGGTGCTTGAATGGCAGTAAGGCCACATACATACAAACACACACACACACACACACACACACACACACACACACACACGTGCGCGTGCACAGCCAACAACAGAGATGGCTGAGAAGAGACAGGAATAACTCAAGAATGAATGGAGAGTTAACAGAAAGTTTTGTTCCACTGAGTCTACTGAGGACACTCTGGATGGAGTTGCCGGGAGACAGTTCTGCTGGATGGTTGTGTGTGCTAAAATAACTGTGGGTTTTGGGAAAGGCACTGCCTCACTCACAGCCCACCAGGTGACCATCTTAAAGTTTTAGGTATTGAACTTAAGGTGCTTGAAACTAATTTAACTTTTTCTGATTTGTCACTTGATATTATTTAAAATAAATTAGTGTGTATGATTTTTTTAAAAAAGCAATTATTTTTGATCCCTCACATGCAGAATGCTGAAAAGGATGTTACTCCAAGGGAACTTACGTTTCAATTTCCCCATACAGTCAGCCCTGTTGTTCCTGGGTACATCCATGGATTCAATAAACCTTGTGTGAAACATATTTAAAGAAAATATATCTGTACTCTGGACACGTTAGACTTTTCCTTATGTGAAGAATACAGAGAAATAACTATTTATATAATGTCTATATTATAGTAGGTATTAAAAATAATATAGAGATGTTTTGAAATATATACAAGGATATGTGTAAGAACATGCAAATGGTGTGGCATCTTATTTAACAGAATGAACATTCTAGAGTCTTGCCATGGATACTGAAGGGTCACATGTACATTTGCATGTGTGCTACATGGGAGTGGTACTCCTCATTGGCCGGTACTGCATTGAGCACCAGCATCCAGCGCCATGTCTGGTACAGAGCAGATGTTCAGTGAAGTCCTACCAACTGACTGGCGTGTTTTTCCTGTTACATGGAAATGGGCATTCATGTGTAAATTAGAATGTAATTTCTGCCTTCCTAGGATCTATAGTCTAATGGAAGAGAGAAACTGTTAAGAAGTGGTTGGAATACAGCACAGGAATGCTCTGTGAGTGTACCCTAGGGGTGAGGAGGAGGAAGGTTTGGAGGGAAGTAAAACCTCAGACAAGGTGATGCTTATCAGCCTGGGTGTTGAAGATAATAGGGGGTTGCCAAGGAGAGGGTGGGAAGACTGTTAAATCGTGAAAATCGGACAATATCACTTAATATAAAGCAAACTGAATAGCAAAGTCCCGAGACTTAACAAAGTGAAAATCTACTCACTGACATAGTATTACTCTGAAAAGGCTTCTGTTGAATTAGGAAAAAAAATCTTGTAGAAGATGATAAGCGTGGCTTCACAAAAGCAATTCAACCGGCGGCACAATGCCTGCCTTGCTCAAAGAATTTCAGTGGCTCAGTGTTCTCGGCAGCAGAGTGTGAGACCATTCTTGACCCTCCCGCAAGCGGCCTGGCCTCCAGCCAGCTGCAGCTACTCCTCATATTGTAGCTCTTGAATGTTGGGCTATTCCGTGTCTCTTGCTTTTTGAGTATGCTTCATTGCCTGTTGTTACCCCACCCTGACCAACTCAGCTGACTGTGATGATTCTTTCTCCTGTCCCTCCGCCTTCCTCCTTGCCTGGGCCACCTCTGAACTTCCCCGCCAAGGCTGCTGACGGGGTCCTCTACTGTTCTCACTATAGGTTTGAGGGCAACAGTGGTATTGTTGTGTGCCTGGTGCTTAGTCCTGAGTCAGCAAATATCAGTGAACAGACACAATAGATGAACAAGCTAATGAACAGAGTAAAGGGAGGCAGGTATAAAAGGGGGTATGAATTTTGGAAGGCAGGCAAACTATTCCAGTGATATTTTTAAAGGTACATGAGAAAATACCACGTTGACACAATCTTTGTCCAGTGTTGCTGTCATGGGAGGAAGTTTCTATTACTACCCAATCTTTTCCTGTTCTATAACTGTGTTATAACGTTACTGATGCTGTATGTTGCCCTACAGTTTCTGAGTCCTACTAGAACCTTCCTTAATTATAAAAACAACTTGGAAAAAATTGATAAGATTTTTTCTCTCTCTTAATAAAAATATTTTCTCAGAGCAGTAACTTTTGAATATTAGATATAAAGCCATTGCATTATTTCATGGGTAAGACTCCTGTTAAATTTTACTCTTTTTTCCCCATTAGAAGAAAGAATGAGAGTCAAGACTTTATTTTCAAATCCTATATGGAAAACTGATATAAGCAACGACACTGTATTCCATGTCTTAAGTTAAACTAGAACAAAACGAAAGACTGATTTCAGGTCCTCAGTCTTCTAACATACAAAAGACGTCCCATTTTGTCCATGTTCTGTCTCTGCCCTCTTCTTCACTCTGGACAGGTACTTAAGGAACACCTCCTTTTGGGGTACTGTGCCTTGTGTCCTGGTGGTCCAATTAGCAGGTGGAGGCTTCAGAATGTTTATTACAAGGGAGATGGAGGATTAGTGCAAAAACTACCCTAATGGTTCTCTACTCTCTCCATTATTTAGAAGGGGGACTAGTCTTATATGTGCCCGGAGTAAACATCAGAGGTCTGTGTCTTCCTCACCGATAGACTATCCTGCATCACTATCTCAAACATCATAGTGTGAGGTTTATTCCCCTATGTTACCATTATAGTCTGAGATCTATGATAGAATGAAATGTGTAGTTTTATATATGTTTTATATGGTATATATGTGGTTTATGTGCATACACATATACGGTTTTAAAGGTGACAGTTTTCCTCATGTGCCTGAGGGTAGTCACACTGTAATGCTTGATGAGTATCAAACATGCTAACAAATGAAGAATTAAATGGTAGATAGTAATGGGGAAACATTTGGGAGGTATAGGACTCAAAATATGCTTTCCTCAAGCATGACTTCAACATATTGAATAGTTTTAGTTGAGGGAACCTGAGGAGCAAGATGTGAGGAAAGGTCTTTGTGAACTTTCTTTGAAGCAGGTCATACAGCCCTCATGTTAGATGTGCCCCTTTCTCTCTTCCTGGAGGGAAGGAGAATTCTTACCCTTAAAGATGGCGGCTCCTTGAGAAATCTGAATGAGCAGACCATGAAAAGCCTCGTCTGGCTCATTGCACTTAGCTCCTTACCTTTCAGCTCTGTGTTTCCTTGTGCCATTCTGTTCCTCATCAAACTGACAATACAAATACTCAACCAGGACCATTTCTTGGAGCTTCATTTTTTTTTTTTTAAAAAAAGGAAAACTGCTTGTCACATAAAACTTACATTAAATAATCAAAGTTTTGTGCTTTCTACTTGATCTTGTGTCCTTCTCTTATAGAACTCTAGTATAGAACTAGATGGTGGGTTGTCACACAGTCAAAAAGACTTCAAAGGATGCAATTGAGGGTCTGAGGGTCCTGAGGTTCAGTAAGGTTTTGGGGAAAAAATATGTTTTTCACTCCAGAATATTCATTATTCCTGCCATGCTGGAAAACATATACCTGAAAGCAGTTTGAAAGTTTCAAGGAGTAGGGTTGGAGGATTAAAAGAATGAGGAGTTGTGAGTCTCTCTTGTTAGGCAGGTGGACAGGACAGAATGAAAGGGAAGGGCATGGCTTCTGGTTTAGTGGTAGCAGCGTTGCTGAGAAGACAAACAGAAGTAAATTGATGCTCAGCGCGCAGATTACTTAAGAACAGCCTAATTAGCTAATGAACAATTCCAGTCCTGAAAAGCTCTGTTTTAGGGCGAGCCACAATTCTCAGCAGCAGCTGCAGAGTGTGTGGATGCACTAACAGAGCTGAGGAACACATGCTAAGTTCTGACCTTCAATGGCTGCTCTTTTTATGTTCCACTTGCTGGAGGGAATTTCAGAGAGCCTTGTGGGCAGTACTACAGAGTAGGGTGGTGGCAGGGACGGCAGTGGCAGCGGGGGTGGTGGTGGACTTGAGTTAAAATCCCAGCTCAGTTCAAATCCTAGCACAATGCGCTTTGACTCCTTGTGAGCAAGAAAACATAACAGAAGTGAGGGAGGCTTTTTTTTTTTTAAATCAGCACATATTCATTGTGCATACTGATAGGTTTCATACATGTATATTATGTATTTTTGGTTGCAGCCATACATCTTCTCTCTGTCTTCCTTCTCTTCCTCTCTTATCATTCCATTCTATCGATACCTCTTTCCTCTGTTTTTTCTTTCTTTTCCTATGATTCCCGTTTATCCACGTACCTCTCTCTGTGGGTCCATTCTCTCTCCTGTGGTTCCCGTGTATTTCCCCAGAGAGTTGCCATTCTGCTCTCATGTCCTATTGTCCCGGCCTGTGGGGGGGTCTTTAAATGGAACCTGGGAAGGGGTGTGGGAGTAAAAGAAGGACAGGAGACATGAAGAAATGAGGGCAAGTCTGGATTCTGATCAAATCCCGTTTATTGAAAAATTTTACAGGGTTTTACCCCCCATCCGTCCTTGACAGGAAGAACTCCAAGATTAGGGAGTGAGCTCTGAGGGAACACAGTTATGGAAGCAAGATAAGCAAGCGACCTCCCAGGACCCAGAGGAGCCCGCTACGTGTCAGGCAGCAATTCCCAGGGTCCGGGTGGAGTGGCCTGGGCTGACCCCAGCCTGTTACGTGTCAGGCAGAGGTATAGAAAATGGAGTCTACAGACAAGGTGGAATTGCCTAATATTTTAAGCCAAGAGCCACTAAGGGCAGCTCCCCACATCCTATGAACATGCTTTTTTTTTTAATCTCTAGAAAACAAAGAATCCATAAATCCAATCAAGCATTTGTCTTTCTTAGCCTGATTTTGGGAACAGCCTTTTGAAGTGATGAAAACATTGTAAAGTTGGATAATGATGATGGTCACAGAACTCTGTGAATACAGAGAAGGCCACTGGATTGTACACCTTGGGAACATGGATTTTGTGGTTGTATATATGACCTCATAAAGCTGCCATGAATAAAGAATGCATGTGGCTACTAAATTAGGACAGCAGCAAATGTAAATTACAGTAACATTGTCACTTGATTTCTTTAAAAAAAAAAAAAAGATTTATTTATTATAATGTATACAATGTTCTGCCTGCATGTACACCTGCAGGGCAGAAGAGGGCATCAGCTCACATTATAGATGGTTGTGAGCCACTATGTGGTTGCTGGGAATTGAACTCAGGACCTCTGGAAGATCAGGAAGATTAACCTCTGAGCTATCTCCCTAGCCCTTGATTTCAATCTAAATTGCCAGGGTGAGCTGGTATATACTGGACATATAAATACAGATGGACCTTTAGCTCTCTTCTCCCCCTCCTTCCTGCCTGTGAAGATAAGAAATGCCTGCTGCTGTCTTATTGTGACTCTGAGTGAGCTGTGGAGGTGATGGGGGAAGCTGGTGACTGACCCTAGGTAGTTGCAGAGTACAACCCTTCTTCAGCTCTGTCATCCATAGAGGGCAGCAAATGACAGATAGCAATTTAAAAGGCCACCCTTCTCAGGATTTGGTTGGTCATTTGGTCCTTTGTGATTGCCTTTTATTTTAGTTTACTTTACCTTAAGAAGGCTTAACGTCATAAGCAGACTCTGTGGCTCTAAGTGGCTCTTAAGGCTTTGTGTGCACCAAAATTATCAGGGGTTCTTGTTAAAATGAGAAATGTTGGCCTTACCAGCAACAGTTGGGAACCTGTAGTTACTCAGGTGCTTGGGTAATTCCGGTGCAAATGTTTCACGGACCACATTTGGGACCTGAGAGGGAGAGAATCATAGTCCTAAGTTGAGGAAGTGTAAAAGTATGCATGAGGCCAACCCCACCAACCTCAAGACATAGCTCTCCAGGAGGGAGAGGGAGGAAACCGGGGCTAGACAGCCTCACCTGCCTCACAGTGTCAATCGCTCTACTGCTTGCTAGCTCTGGGCCTGACCCCAGGTCTCACCTGCTTTAGGCTCAGTCTTCTTTTTACTTCTCATTTTGAGATAAGATCTTACTGTTGCCTGGCTGGCCTCGAACTCATTCTAGCGGCCCGTGTAGGATTTGTAGTTGTCATCCTCCTGCCTCAGCCTCCTCAAACTTTTAACATATGTTTCTAGCAAAGATCAGAAAACATTGACACCCTGCCCACCCCCATTAAATACACCACTGTGTATATTTTGACTTCTGGATAGATTTGAAAACTATTGGAGCTACTGTGTAGCAATGAGTAGTTGAAGATCTTTGGAATTTTGAATGTAAGGGCTCCATTAAAGATCAGCTGAGGCAGAGGCAGATGCAGATGCCCCATTTAGGCTGCTGTGTTTTCCTGTCAGGCTGGGTGCAATGGCAGGGGCCTCTCTAAGAAGACGTCTTTGGTCATGGCACTGGCCCCATCACTCTCATCCTCTCACAGGCCTTCACATCCAGCCGTGATTGCCCCTGCCTCAGGCAGAACTCAAGAAGTGTAGACACCATCGGGTAGCCTTTCCCCTGTGAGGACAGAAGAGAAAACTGCAGCCTGCCTGCTCTGCCACAGGAGACTCTTGCTCAGGGAGTTTGGGTGGGTTCCATATGTAGACCATGGTAATTGTCACTTGCATTCCTGTGTCCTCCTAGCTTCTAAGCTCTCCCGCCTGTCCATCCCCTCTGCTTTGAGGAGAAAGTTCTTTTTTTTTTTTTTTTTCTCCCCTTGGGGTATTGCTATGTCACAGGCCCTCAGTCCAATCACTTTCCTTGATGTTCCTTCAGCTATGTCTTTTCTTTGGCCGCCTGCCCCGCCCCCTCCCCCAAGGGGCAGATGAGGAGATCAAACGTTATCCCAGGGGCTGGAGATGAACTGAAGACTGAGTGTTGTACAGCCATCTGGCGGTGTTAGAGATTACGGAGGGGCTGCAGAACAATGTGATGACTGGCCTCGACTGGAGAAAAACTGGCTCGATGTAAAAAGGGAAAGCGACAGAGGAGCATCTGGTATCCCTGACAGTTGTAAATGGAGAATGCTCATCAAGTAGGCAAAGGCTTGGCTTGAAAGGGAATATGTGCCAATTTGTTCAAGTTTGAAAGCAGTCTTGGGCCAGCTGGGAAGCAGGCCAGCATGTGCCATCCTTAAGAGAGGGTATCGGTGGAAAGATCTCACTCTGGCCTGAGGAGAGATACACTAGGCTTTTGCCAGCATCCTCTTTCATTGAACCTCTGCCTGCTGGTCTGAGAGCAACTAGTGCCCTCCACTGGTTCCATACAGGTGATAGGGACAGTTGGGCATATGCTGCAGGCCTTTAGCCCTACTGCCTTCCTCTTCACCTCCTGCATTCCTGCTGCCTTTGGGCTTTCTATGTGGCCAGCTTCATTATGGCCACCAGGGTCAATGGCCATATCCAACTCATGTTGTCTGCTGTACTCTTTTAGATCTGCTCTTTTCTACGCTTGATGTGTTTGAAGTTCTAAAGTTCCACAGGGGGACTATGTGGATCCCTCTGTGGACTGGAGGACAAGGAGGAATTTGTATTGTTAAAAAAAAAAAATCACCGCTAATAGCTACTATGCATGAGTCACGGTAAGGTTCACCCTCTTCCCATGCTGTCTCTGACTCTTTGTAACAAGTAGCCAGCTCTCAGGACACAAGTATTGAGCATGAGCACTGGACCATTTCCACTCTAGGATTTGGGCTTAGGTACCAACCCAGGGTTGACAGTGTTGAAGTAGAATTGACTCCTCATTTTTTCTGCATTCTTTATACCTGACAGTTTCTCGAGTCCTGCAAGTGTGTGTGTGTGTATGTGTGTGTGTGTGTGTGTATCCCACACATTTGTATGTGCATCAGATGCATTGTCTGGTGCCCTAGGAAGCTAGAGGAAGGTTTTGGATATCCTGGAACCAGAGTTAGAGATGGTATGCGCTAGCACGTGGGTGTTGGTAATCCAACTCTTAGCCCCTGAACTGTCTGTCCAGCCCCATTGTATACACTCTTAACCACTGAGCCATCCTCTAGCCCCTCACACCTGTCTTGAAACAAGCCACAGGTTCTTTCTTTTGGTCTCTTGGCTGCCAGCATCTCATGACTTGGATGTTGTCTTGGCTTTTCAGTAGGCTTCCTACCGTCACATCCTTCCATTTCTTGTTTGCTAATGGTCACGAGAAACTTCCTGAAGCCCCATCTACAGAGAGACACATCCTAAGATGTGACCCAGGATGCCTTACTATTTCCTAGTCCCTAGATTCTGTCTTCTCTTTGTGACGTGTGATGGCTTCCTCGGCTGTGTGCTGTCCTTACTCTAGATGTCTACTCCTACTCCAAACACTTTAGTCCCCTGCCTGCCTCTGTTTGCTCCTGCACACTCCTTACAATGTCACATCCCTACTGGTGATCTACCCGCCCCCATTACTCACTTCTTGTATACACAGCAGGACTGTTTAATACCAGGCTTCCTGTTTATAGTGAACTGGTGCTTCTATCACAATGAGCCATCTAAAGATGACAGGACGCGTAGGGGGTCTCTTATTTGTTGTCTTTGCCATACAATTAATACTTTATTATAGTCCCTTCTCATTCTTTTTGTCACACCCACAGATTGAGCCCTTTATTGTGTCATACGATGGCACCAATTTGACTGCTATTTCATGCATTGGAATAGAAACTGTCTCAATGATCTTTTGTAGCTCTTGGCATCTCTCATAGCTCCAGGCAAAGGATCGAACCCACTGTGTATTTCATTCACCACATACCACAGGCAAGTCTAGAAAGTCTCACATTTGAGTTACTAAATATGGTGAAGACCTGTCCACTCACAGCACTGATAGCTTTCCTTAACTGTTGATCTGAGGCTTCTCAGAATCGCCTCGCTAGAATCAGGAATACTTCCCCTTCTGTTTCCACAATCCTTTATTAACATCTTTGTTTTTGCTCAGATCCATGGGTCATTTTGAGCAGACTCCTGCCTGCTCCTGGATTCTAAGTCTCTGGGGCCAATACATAGACTTTCTTTATGTGGCTCATGGGAATCTTTGGCCATGAAGTGTGTTGCATATTATTTTTCTCAGTGTCTGGTAGGTGAATTGGATTTTCTAAGGAATGACATAGTTAACATCATATTCATATGTGGTCTATCTGCCCATCACACAGCCTCCTTCTACATTGTGGCCAAACCCCAGACTGGGACCAAGGCCAGGCTGGGAGGGTTTGGGATGACTTCCAGCTGGGCAGAGGTAGTTGTGTATCTGGGCATGCCTCTAACCGCATCTCAAAGCCAAGTATACAATCAATTACCTTGGTCTTATCCATCATATTTAGATGGCTAGGCTACTTCTTCCATCAGCCCAGATGATAAAGAGATGGCATTTGTATTGTTTATGCTATGGCACAGAAAACAAAGCCATGTCTAGGTAACAAGGCATAGGAGCCTTTTCTGAACACTCAGACAGAGCTGGCCTAGGACAAACAAGCGTGTCTGAGAAACAAAAAGCCAGCCAGAAAAAGGAATCGATCTGCAGTGATTCCAAGCCCCAGGGATCGTACAGAGCCCTGCCACTGATGGAAAGCAACCCAGTGTCACAGGCGTGATGGAGTTGGTTCAGGAAGCACAGGATGGGATCTGAGCTCTTAATAAGACTTTCCACAGATACATTAAGTTACAGGAAATGCAGCCCTGTTGGATTGTTAGCAGTGTTCTGAGGAGAGCAAGGAGAAAGATAAGTGATGGATCAAAGCAGAAGTGGAAGGAACCACCCAGGAACTAAAAAGTGGAAGGAAGAAAGACCAGAGAGATAGGGAGCGCTATTTGCTTCTGGGTTGCCTACTTTCTGTTTCATCTCTCTGGAAAGAAGGTTAAGTAGAAGGAGAGAAGACCAAGCTCGTGCCCTAAGTCACCACCTCTGGGTGGGTGCGCATCAGGCAGCTTAACCCTAGGCTGCCTTCTGACCCCTTGATCTCTTTCCCTTGTAATAATGTCATCTCAAGGTCTTACTTTCAAAACTTTCTAGAAAGTTCTGAAGAGTGAGTCATCCAATGATAAAGGATAGATGGAGAGGAGTCATTTTACTTCCTGTCACGTTTGTAAAAACAAGGGGTATTGGCACACATCTTCAGAAAGGGTTTCTAGGCTGGATTAGTGGTAATGTTGGTGAGGAAGTGGGGAGTGGGGGAAAAGCATAGAGAATACAAGCAGAGGCATGGTATTTCCAGAATGCAGGATGAAGGTGCGTGTGTTCTGGGCCTGGAGGGAAGGAGCCTAAGGGGAAATGGTACCAAACAGAGGTGAACATGAGGGACTTGCTTATCATGACCACATGTTTGTACTTTATTATGAAGATAATGGGAGAATGTGAATGGGGTTTAAAGGTCCTTGGATAGATGGACTGTCAAACTCTCAGAGGTTTGAGTTCTTGCCCTTACGTGTTTGCATGAGTGAGTGAGAGAGAGAGGGAGAGAGAGAGAGAGAGAGAGAGGGAGAGAGGGAGAGAGAGAGAGAGAGAGAGA
>OU015747.1:108148709-108273357 GCA_907169655.1 Acomys percivali | reverse complement strand
ATATATATATATATATATATATATATATATATATATATATATATATACACACACACACATACATATCCTTCTATGTATTTGCTTCTATATCCTAGCATCCAATCTGGCAATCAACCACTGGTCTTCTGAGGTGGTTGCTGTCGTTATTTTACTAATGAGGAAGTGGAGTCACAGAGAAATTGCACCTACTGCTTTTAGCCACACGGGCTGTAATAGCAAACTTGGTATGTTGCAAATCAGTGCTTCATGTACTGATCAATAAAATTTGGAAAAGATGTTTTCAAGCGACAGAAATTCAAAGCAGTCCTCTCTGCCACAGTGATGGTGGACTGTAAGAGTGGTTTGCTCAAGTCTAGTGATACCAAACCCTGAGCATTTTTTTTTTTCCTGATAGATTGCCCAGTAATCAATCCTATTGAAGCAGACAGCGAGGTTAACGTAGGTCAGTTTATCCTAAGCAACCCCAGACTGCTTGCTGCCAAGGACAGGCCGTGGCTGCGGTACTTGCCACAGCCCTCACTTTTCTGAGCCTGCACTTGTACCAGACGCTGAGCTAACACACTTGTCCATGCACTATCTGGGCATCTTACTTTCTAGTTGCTTTCAAATTGTGTACAATATGCAGCCGAGTTCTTCTTGAGCTGACAGTGAGCTCACTGGTAATTGTGCTAGAATCTTCTTTTTTCAAAATCAAGACCCTTTTGCGGGTTTCCAAGGCTTCCTGTTAGAATAGTCTGTCCCCAGGATCGCTGAGTTTGGGAGTCGAGTAGGTGCAAGTCCAGTTCCGCTATAGGAAACCTTAAGCAAGCGAGCCATGACCAGCCTGGGTGGCAGGGACCTTTACACATTGACTTTTATTTCTTTTTCTTTTTCCCTTCACCGTCCCTCATCCTGAGCAGGCTACTCTGGTGCCACCTGCAGTTTCTTCTGGGTTGCCATGAGAAGGAAGCTGCACAGATAAAAAGACCGGCTGTCTCCTCTGTGACTCCAGTGGTGCCTTGTTTTCCTTGGAAAAGCATAAGGCCTTGAAGTCATGAGCCAGGACACACATGGTATCAAAGTCAGGAGCCACTCTCTCCTATCCCTGGGCTTGGCTCGTAGAGGATGTGGCCTGTTAGTTTGGAAAGTGGAAACAGGACACATTTATGTCAATATAATGGCCTCTGCCTGCAGGAATGGATGGGCAAAGTGTAGAGTTCTTTCGCCTTTGCTGTGATTCCTGCCAGTTTGGGCAGTACAAACCCTTTCTTCAGCTTTGTGCAGACGCTCAGACAAGCTCCCCCAGTCCTGGCTCTTTCAACTCAGTCTAAATAAGTAAACATCTGAAAAACGATGGAAACATGGGCCTACACGAGCTGCAGGCTTTGCAGTAGTGGAGGTGTGCTTAGCTCCCCAGCTACTGTCCCTGGTGGTGGGGTGCCAGGGCTGTGTCCATGTGTCTTCCTTCACTCTGAGGATTTGGCCAAAGAGAAGGAGGACTGGGGTGGTAGAGATGTATAGGTGTGATTATAGACTCAGGTGGTCTTCCTGTAACAGCAATGCTTTGTAACAGATGCAAGAGACTCATAGAAGATCTCTGTGAGTGGAAGGTAAAGGTGCCAGGGCAGAATTGACTGGCTCATCTTCCCTGGGCTTTCCATGGTCAGATAGCCTCTGGCTGCTGGTCAGAGATGGTTCCTCTGCCATAATCCCTACCAGGATCTTCTCAGCCAAGGACAGTTCCCCTTAAACAGAGAATCTTCCTAGAGTACATGGGTCTGGGAGTCACGACTGAGTGGGACCAGCAGGCAGCTTGGTCACCCTGAGGTAATGCGCTACTGCAGCTCCACACTCAAGATGGATTCCTTTTCCTTGGTGCAGCTGCAGCTGCTGTCACAAAGAGGTGTAAAATACAGGTTTAGGAGAGTCACGGGTAACTAGCTAGTTCACAGCCTTTCTCAGAGTTCTCGGAATTCTGAGCACCCCTCCCAGTTCATTTAAATCTGTCAGGGAAGGTGAGACCAGCAGGCGCAAACATCATGTGGTGTCAGAGCAGGAAGATGAGGTGTGCCTCCCACTTCATGCCGGGAGAAGGGTTTTAAATGGGCCTCAGGGGAGTGTCTATTTGTCTGTGGGGTCAGAATCCGCACTGCCCTCCTCCCGGCCACTTCATGTTGTCTTCTGGAAGACTTGGCCTCCCGGCTGCCAGCATGGTGTATGTGATGGCGCCACATGGAGTACCCAGTCAGGAGCCAGCTCAAAAGGCTCCGAGGAGGGCAGGACCCAGATGTCCTGGGTCACTAGGAAAAGGCTGCTGACGAGGCCTCTGTTTCCTTTGAAGCACCTCTTGGTGGTTTTTCCCCCTCTTAAGCCCTAATTTTCCCTGTGGAAAGACACAAGCAACTTCCACCTTATTATGGCCACTCTTTGCCACTCAGAATTACCCAGGTTCTTTCTCATAGCGTCATGTGCTTTCCCAGGCCTCTTGGCGGCCACATGAAGCGGGCCTTCCCTGCTGGTTCTCTAAGCACTCTGAGGAGGTGGAGACAATATACTTCTTTTATAGTCTGCAATTTTCTTCAAGTTCAGAGCCTTGCTCCCTTGAAGCGGGCCTGTTACAAATCGTCTCATCTGTTGCCCTGGTGAGACATGTCTCTTATCCAGCCACCAGCCACCTTTCATCCACTGCAGCAGCTTTCTACTGCGTAGCTTTCCTCACATGATTCCTCTGGTGGAGATGCCCTGGGGAGTCTCTACTGCTCCCAACACGGGTGGGGAGCAGCACTTGAGGAGATAGATTCATAGAGATACACCCTCTGGCTTGCTGTGACCAGCGACCAGTGTCCCAGATGAAGATTCAGACTGGCTATTTCTAAGTTCATTCCTGGTGCCGTTACCTGCGCAGTGGTTTAGAAATTGCCATATCTCAAAAGAGCAAAAGGGAATGGGTCTAGGCAAATCAGCCCAGGATAGCTGGGGTTTGTCCAAAGAGTGATGTACAGAGAAGCCAGAGAGGGATGAAAGTGGGCTTGGAATGGAGAACAGCTGCAGGAGGAAACAGTGGTCCAAGATGCTTGCAGGACTGACTTGAAGGCATACAAAGAGAGGGAACTCCAAGTTCTGGGGGTGCAGGCTCCAGTTCCTGCAAGGGTCTGAGCAGAGGCTGAAAAGAGCTTAGGTTGGGACATTTGACAGAGGTCCTATAGGTTGAGCATTATGTCCGACTTAGGATTCATTTGTTCATTCTGTCTTGTCATTTAATTATATTTACTGCATGGAAAGTATCTTACTCCAGACTGGAAACCAGGCACAGGCCTTCCCCTGAAAGAACCATCTAATAGAAGAAAGCAGATTATAAGAGAGAAGCTTTGGGGAAGGGCAGTCTATGAGAGCTTCCTGGACGAGGTGGTTAGGGAGGATCTGGCTCACAGAGAGGATGATGCAAAGAGCACAGAAGAGCAATGAACTATGAGGAGCTCCGTCCCCTCAGGAAACTGTGTTAGTGCAGGTGACTGGAGGGTGATGTGGGACAGACATGATAAAGGCTGGGAGGCGACATGGGGCCAGACCATCAAGACATTCCTGATAGTTGGGAGAGCAGAAAAGCCTTAGACTGAGGAGCTCCAGGTCAGACTTTAAGTTTGGAAAGGTGGCTATGGGAATGGCCTGCAGCCCAGGGTGAAGGAGCAGAGAGGCGGAGAGAAACCAGGGGTATTCCTGTGAAAACCGGGGAGCACACTGGTTGTGGGAATAGAGAAGCGGAGAGGCCATTTTGGACTACATGGTTAGTTCAGGGCTGGAGTAGGTGCTGAGAGCTTGTGAGGAGAAGAAAGAGCAGATCCACTCCGGAGGATAGCCAGTGGCTAGAAGCCATTTAGGGCACTGATGGAGGCACAGCAGGGCTGGAGAATGGATAAGCTCCGGATGTACACAGGAAGATGCAACCCAGGAGAGTGGGAAGATTGAGGTACCTAAGAAAGAGAATGTGAGTCAAAAATGAGAGGGGCAACTATGAAATCTTGAGGGATATGACATTTAAGGGGAGAGGGAGTACTAGTCAGGAAAGGGGAACTCAGAAGGAAAGATGAGGCTTCAAATCCTACCATTGTCAAGCAGAACGAATATCCCTTATGGGAAATGCTTGTGGCCAAAATATTTTGGACCAGATCCAAAATATTTTGGATCAAGATCTTTTGATGATGGAGACCAAGTCTTAAGGCACAATTAATTTGTCATCTGTATACATCTTATGCATATAGTTTTAAGGAGATTTTTATACAATATGTTTACTATGCCTGCATTCTGACTGACACCTGTCACATGAAGTGAGATGTGGCATTTATCATATTCACCTTCACTAATGCCAGCTTTCAGAGCAATTTGGATTTGAAATGTTTGGATTAGGGATGCCCAGCCTGCATTACAATATGAATACCAACAAATACATCTTAGCTCTGGGGACCTGGAGGCCACTGAGGACATTTAGTAAGTTTCTTTTTTTCATAGAGTTGAGAGGGCAGAAGCCAGGATACAGCAGGCTGAGGATGTGAACCGCAGGCAGGAGCTGGCCAGAGCAGAGAGAATAGTAAAAAGGGAGACCTGGAGACACAAGAGCTTTGTCAACCCAGAGCACTGGGGTGAAGAAACAGAGGCCTGGCACACACAGAGTGGCTACTGGGAAAAATCACAGAATTGCTTCCACATATCTGTGACTTGCAGAAGTTAAGGAGACACTACAGGCAACATCAACACTAATTTTTATTTACTTACAGTTATTTGAGAGCAAGTTTCACCATGCAAGCCAAGCTGGCCTTGAACTCATATCAACTGGCAATCTTCCTACCTCAGCCTCCTCAGGGTGGGGATTACAAGTGTGAGTGGCTATACATGAGCTACACTGTCTTTTACAAAATTATAATTATTCTGGTCATTGAAGAAATATGTTCAAGGTCTATAATGGGTACCTGAGACTGCCAAGCCATATGTTTACTGCTTCTCCGTATGTTTGCATATGCATGATAAAACTTTACAAGTAATATACAATAAGAGAGGAGCAGTGATAATTAACAGCAACCTATAGCAAAACTCCTGGGACTGTAGCCTCCTTCTCGCTTAAAGCGTCTTGTTATGTTTTATCGTTAGGCTTAAAGGGACAGATTAATGTTTCTCTTTCATGCACTTAGATTTTCAAATGCCTTTGTCCTTTGGCCATTATTAGATGTACTGCGGTGGTACAGCAGTCAGTGTGATGACAGAGACAGCTACCGAGGAACTAGTGGGCTGGTAGCACATACGGCGTAGGGATGCTGGACAAAGGATGTGCTAAACTTAGAATGGTATATAATTTAAGTTTTATAAATAATTGATTTCTATGCTTTTCATTTAATGTTTCCAAAACTTAATGAACTGAAACCATGAAAAGCCATCTAGCAAAAGGTGGGACCGCTGAGCAGCTGAGCAGCAGCGTCACTGCCTACAGATGACAATGACTGTTACCATTTACTGCATTTCCTTCAAGTCATATACATTTCACATGGTAACATTTACACTCAAGGTAAAATATTTACCCCTTAAAATGATACTGATTTTCTGCTGTAAGGCTTTATGTACCATTCTCCATGTTAATAAACAAAATATTCTATAGACCTAACATTTTAAAATGAAGATGGTGACATTTTTATTTTATATGTATGCTTATTTCTCTTGCATGGCTATCCTCAGAGGCCTGAAGAGAGATCCCTGAATACCCCGGAAGTGGAGTTATGGATGGTTGTAAGCCACCATATAGGTACTAGGACCCAAGCCTGGGTCTTCTGCTAGAAGAGGAAGTGATCTTAACTGCCTTGTCATCTCTCTAGTCACTAGCAATAATATTTTAAAGGTTACATAGTATTCCACTTAGTGGGACACTGGTGATATATGGTTGTAGCGTGTACCATTAGATTCAGCAGCTCCGTTTTTGGACTTATGTCCAGTGGAGTTAAAGCCAAGGATCAGCACAGAGTTTGCACATTCATGGTAGCACTATGGACGATACCCAAAAGGTAAAGGCAAACCAAATGAGACCGAGGGACTGATGAGAAAGCAATAGACATATATATATATATATATATATATATATATATATATATATATATATATTATGTAATTATAAAGGAAGGCAAGTCCGGGCGCACGTGGGTGAACCCTGAAGATGTCATGCTGAGACAGAAGGACAAGGGTCGTGTGATTTTACTCACATCGTATTCTTACAGTAGTTGACAGAAAGTGGAAGATGGCTGCCAGAAGCCAGCAGGACAGGAGAGTGACTGCTTTAGTGGGCACAGGGCCTTATTTGTGGAAGATGCAAAAGTCCTGTGAATGAGTGGGGATTATGGTTTTATATGTGTGTGTGTATATATATATATGTATTATATACATGAATGTCTTTATGTATGTATGTATACCTATATATACACATGAATGTCTTTAATGCTGCAGAACTACCTGAAAGTGTTTAAATTTGTAAAATTTATGTTCTACATATTTTACCAGAATTAGAAACAAACCTAAGGACCAATTCTTTTTGAAGTCAGATTTACTTGCATACAGCAAAAAAACAAAACAAAAACAAAACAAAACAAAGACCTATCCTTTTAAAAGAAATGCAACTGCATATATTTTGACAGTAATCCAGGTACAGACTATTTCTGTACCCCCAATCACCTGAGCCCCTTTCTAGTCCATTTTTTTCTATCCCCAATGCCTGAGGAGCTATTGAACTGCTTTTCCTTCTAGACATAGATTTTCTGTTCAAATGAAATCAGAGCACAGCCTTCAGACTGTGGCATAATGCTTCTGAGATGCATCCCTGCTTCGTGCACACACCAGTATTTATTCCTTTTTGTTGCTACCCAATGCTCAGTTCTATGGACAAGCAAGTTGTGTTACAACTGAGTGACATGCCAGTTGAGTGCTATTTGGATTGTGTGCAGTCTGGACAGCTATTGGTAGAGATGTGGCAGATAACTGTTGCTGGGTGTGATGGTCAGCATGTGTATAACTCCATAAAGAACAGTTCGGCTGTCTGCCAAAAGGCTCTGCTCTTTTGCATTTTCTGCAGAACGCTTGGTTTCCAGTTGTTTCTGGGTCTCCCATTCTTCACCGTGTTCAGCATTGTCAGGCTTTGGCTTGTTTGTTGGGCTTTCGGTTCAGCCCTCTAATAGGCATGGAGTCACTACTGTTTGGGTTGCAGCTTGTGTTTCCCTAATGATGTGAATTGCATCTTTCATGTACTTCTTTGCTCTTTATGCCTTTCTGCAATTGAAACGGCTTTTCATTACATTGGGCTATTTTTAAATAGGTTGTTTTCTTTAGTTGTAGGTAACTTTTAGGTCATTTACAATTAATAGATACTGCTTAAATATGTACACTTTAGATACCCGTATGTAAAACAGTATACATAAACAACAGTATGTAAAAAACATTTTACTTAAAACTTGCCTTCATTCAAATAATCTAAAACTATTGAGTCAAAGAGAATAGACACCTTCAACATCCTTCCTTAAGTATATATTATTCCACAGTTTGTGAAGTGGTAGTACCGATTTATTAACCTTCCAGGGGTAGCAAAATAATGGGCGTGCCAGTTACTGAGTGTAACCATTAAGCAGCCTATATATATGTATATATGCTTGCCCTTTTTGATGTTAGATTGATACAAAAGAGGAGTGGAGAGGTAGCTCAGTGGTCAAGAGCACTTGCTGCTTTTGCAGAGGACTTGGGTTCAGTTCCCAACACTCACATGGTGGCTCACAACTATCTGTGATTCCAGTTCCCTGGGCATTTGTCATCCTCTTCTGACCATTGTGGGTATCATCCATGTGCATGGTGCACTTACATACATGGTACAAGCAAAACGTTCCTGCACATAAAATAAAAACAAATAAATCTTTAAGAAATTATAATGTCACAGACATTGACACAGTACGTGAATCTTAGTATAAGGATTGCTGGTTATCTTTTTTTTTTTCCTCCATAAAATATTAATTGGGCTCAGCCTGGTCTCTTTCATGCTCAGAGGCCATGTCTAATTTGCATAGCAGGCAAGGTAAAAATAATTTTAGACCAGAAAGGAGAAATTTTTGTCACCAGTTTAAACTTGGATACCAGTGCCAAGACTTCTGCGATGGGCAGCAGTTTCTTTGTCTAGACTCCATGATTAATGAGTGCACTGTATCATAGACTCCTCACTGAGAAAATGGCCACGCCGCTTAGCTGCGCACCTCCATGACCTGTGGATTTCTGTAACAGCTCAGCACTTTATTTATTCACAATGATAATACAATTAAAGCCACTTACACTGTTTGTGCTTACAAGTCACCGTTGAATAGATTTGGATAACAAGCAGTTCCTGTATAGAGGCACAATTCTTTTTAATTATTAAAACTGCTGCTATTTTTATTATATTCCAAATAGGTGGTATGGGATATGATATGACTCAGAACTACTTGAATGAATTTTGCCTTAATGACTCTAAAAAGCAAAAAGGATTTTTGTTTTCTCTGACAAATGGCTCTGGTTCATTTGGGGTTTTACAGACAGTTGGTATTTTATAGTAGGTTTATGACCGCCTCTTCATCAAACCTGTAATTATGGGTTTGGCTTCTTTGTAACTATGGGAAATTTTACCTAGTTTTGTTTTCTCCCCACAAATACTTGTCATACTGGAAGAAAAGCGGCATATACCTGTCATGCGGATCACCCAGGCATTGCAAGTAGAACCAGGAATGAGGAACAGTGAGCAAACATATTTTTCTATAGTTTGTGGATCTATAATTTGTCAGAAATTGATTTGAGAAACTTTTATAAAGTCAAACAGATTCTTTTAGCAAAGTTGTTCCCATATGGAGGAAGCAAAAAAGAGCAGCATACCTCATAGAACTCTGAAAAGGTAGACTTTCTTTTCTTTTTTTTTTTTTTTTTTTTTTTTTTTTTTTTTTTTTTTTTTTTTTTAGCATGTTTTCCTTCTACCTTGAAGGATTTCTTGGGTCAGCATGTGAAATGAAGGTGGTGTCACCTGTCTGGGTGAAGGTCATGTGTACCGTGAAACTGCCAAATGGTCTTCATCATCTCCTGTGCCTGCATGACGGTGCCAGTGTCCTCCCCATGCCCCCTGTGCAGTGTTGACCTCCCTCAGGAGGCTTTGACATTTTGAGAAGGGGATTTTTTGACTTTCCTTGGGGTCATGAGTGAATATAAGTCTTGAGTCTCTTGGCTGTTGAAGAGGGAGTGCTATTCCAGTATCTTAGGCATCCAGCCACTTGGTAAAACAACATCAAGACAAAAACTTTCATGTTCTGTAACTAGAATATTATCTCCATGCCAGGACATGGTTCTGTGTTTTTCTCTGTCACCTTATATATCTTGTGGCTTGTGTAGATGTGGGCAAGCCAGTTATGCCAACTTTGACATGGGTTTCTTTTCTAAGTGGTGTTATCCAGATAGAAAAGATCATCAGTTATTGTGATGCCGTTGTGATAGGAATCTACGTTGGACTGTTTTGAGCAGGAAGGCCATACCTCACAGAACTACCATGTTACAGAAAGACCAGGGAGTAACTGGGACCCCATGAACTGCCAGCACAAGCTCCATTCCCTTGGGAATCTTTTGGATTTTTGTTTTCATTTTATGTTGTGGAGTTTCCCTCTGCAGCCATTCTCCTTCATTGTCACCTCTCTGAAGCACAGTTCTGGTCATCGCCATCTGATGTTGCAATCAGAGGGCACCACCAGGCTCTGCAGAAAGGCAGCTCTGTAGCCATCCTAGGGAGCACTTATTACACAGATGTGTCTTTGGGATATGCTTCTAGCTATCAGCTAGTATCTTTTGTAGCTACCAAAAAAAGCACCAAAGTTAGAATCCAAATGTGTGGGTTTGAGTCTCAATTTAATCATTCACTAGTGCAGTGTGACCTTGGTCTAGGCAGCTTCTCTCTCTGGGCATTAAATCTCAAACTTAGGAAATGGAGATAGCGCCATCGATGTGGGTGGTGTCGATGTGTACTGTGAAGCAATGAAACAACTGTAATTTTTGTCTTTGTCATCCTTTCTGGGACCTGCATGTTGATTGGGGTCTCTCCTCTTTTGTTTTTTGTTTTGTTTTGTTTTTTCCCTTTTTGTGGGGGTTGTTTGTTTTTCTAGATAAGGTTTCTCTGTTAGCCCTGGCTGTCCTGGAGCTCGATTTGTAAACCAGGCTGGTCTCGAACTCACAGAGATCTGCTTGCCTCTGCCTCCCAAATACTGGGATTAAAGGACTGCACCACAACCAGGAATGGGGTCACTCTTCTTTTGGCGTTTTCATTTCTTGTGTCAGCATACAGAAACCAGGACCTCGGTAGACCTTGATTCCCATTTTTCTTGTGATAAATTAGTCAAATAGATGCATTCGTTGTAGTTTTCTAGCATTGGAGAATGCATTTTCATAGTCGGTCCAGCTTGTTGCATCCCACAGGAGTTATTTAGGGTATTTAAAGGCAGTGGGGCATTTCTTTCCATCAAAGTTGATAATCCTTTGGAGTTAAATTTTTTTTGGCTGGAATCATATAAGCAACCTCTCACTCTGGTTAATCGGGGTATGTGTTTCCTCCCTGTGGGCCTTGTGGGAAACAGGTGCCTTTGGTTAGTTAATAGGGTTTTTTCATACTCATGAGGATGATCAGAGTTCTTCCTGTTCAGCTGTTCTCCCCCAGGGGTAACTGTGCTTCCCAGTAGACATGCGATGATATCTGGAGACATTGTGTCATGCCTGGTGGATGGAGGGATGCTACCCGTAGCTAGTGACTAGAGGCCAAGGATGCTGCTAAACATCCTCCAGTGCAAAGGTCAGCTGTTCAGTACCAAGAGTGAACCATCCCCGGATGTCAGCATAGCCTTTCCTGTGGGACATGGTTTTGACTGTTGGGATTTCTTTCAGTGGCAAGAAGAGGAAGGGCTTATGCCGTGGCTTTGCTTTTTCGTCAAAGGTGTATTTTACTCCTACCCACTGGCTTTCCTTTGAAACATAACTTGGGAACCACATTTTCTATTCCATATGTGGTTTCCCATTTTTGCTAAAGTCAGAGGCACTTTTTCCCTCCTGTAAATGGCATAGACGTTTCTTAACGGAAGGGCAAACTGACCTTGCCTGCCTTTCCATCCTCCCTCTTGGTTGTCACTTATTGTCTGTGGAACTGACAAAGAGATAGAAAAAAAAAAAAAAACACAAAGAACACAAAAACAAACCGGAGACAGATACCATTCTATGAAGTGTGTGTGTGTGTGTGTGTGTGTGTGTGTGTATGTGTGTGTGTGTGTGTGTGTGTATGTGTGTGTGTATGTGTGTGTGTGTATTTGTGTGTGTGTGTGTGTGTGTGTGTGTGTGTGTGTGTGTGTGTGTGTACTTCTCTGTGTTCTGTCACTCATTTCACTTCAGGGACCTGAAAGGGGAAGAAGTTTCCTTCTATAATGCTGTGTCTCCAGTTCTTGGAACACATCAGTAAAGCCTTTCAATGTAAGCTATGTTTTGATTGGGAGAAACATCAAGAAGAGTCATGGTTCTGTTAAATCAGCCACTCACATTGATCTGCCCGGCCTTTTCAGAGCAGTATCCTGGATTGAGGGGGCTGGTTAAGAGGTACTGTGGGTCATTTTTATTAGAAGGCTGTGAAATGAACTTGTTTACAAT
Organism: Acomys percivali; assembly: GCA_907169655.1. NCBI lineage: Eukaryota > Metazoa > Chordata > Mammalia > Rodentia > Muridae > Acomys > Acomys percivali. Next base: position 108,261,675 of record OU015747.1, on the reverse strand, counting down.
CAGCATTAAGCATAAGAAAGGAAGTATTGAAGAGAAAATTTCAAGTCTGCCACATATAGAGTAAATATTATTTTATACCATCCTACTTCTACTGTAAAATATACTTTTTACTAAGCTGTGATCAAAAGGATCTAAAAAAAATCACCTATGTATATACTCTACTTCTACTTTGTTCTGTAATAGGTTAATTGAAGTCCTGAAGACTCTTTTCCCCCTTATAAGATCAGGGGCATGAGCTGGCCATTCCTAAACCAATCACTGCTTATGACAATGCACCACTTGTTAAGCTTGATCTAGGTCCATACACAGCGAGTCTGGAACCCAGCGCAACACATGACCACAGGAGATTCCTCCTACCAGAGACAAGTTAATTCAGGTATAGAGACCAAGTCCAAGGCCCTGGCTGTAGCAATTGAGTCTGGGGTTAAAGATAAAGTGAGACACCTTCAAGCAGGAAAGCTCTTTTAAATACAAACTGGCTCTGTGACTAGCTGATGTAGCTGCTGCTACATTTAAGACCGCCAGCCAAAGCTCTTGGAACATGGTCAGCCTCCATCCAAGCCAACACATCTCAGGAGGTCTTCCTTGTTGAGTTCTGCAGAATGGTCCGTCATTCCCCGCTATCCCTGACTCTCCAGTTTCTAGCCACGCCACTCTGGCATTAGCCATGCTGATGTCCTGCCTTGCTTGCTGCTTCTTCTGTGTATGCCTCTTCCTGTGTTGGAGGACTTCTTCCATCCTCTGCCTACCCATAGCTCACCTTTGACCTTCCTACTCACTATAACCATATCTTGCATTAAGTGTCATGAGGGCAACTTCCTCTTCCATCTTGGCCCCTGTGAGAATGCCAGTGTGTGTTCTCAGTAGTCCTCAGGTGGCCACAGCATGGGTCTTGGGCTTTGAGATGGAGCTTACCCCATGGCATCTAAGGACTACAGCATAGCCGCTGAGGAGGAGGAGAAGGCTGCTTTCTGGGACTGAGAGTTGGGCAGTCAGATGGCATTCTCATTCTTAGCCTCCTTGACTTCCCTCTAATCTATTTTGGTTGATTTTTTTTTCTTTTGAATAGTCGCTATGTGAAAAATTTAATAAATGAGGCCTTCTTTCTTCTTTTTTAAAACAATAAAATGAAATAAATTCTCTAGAAATTGATTCCCAAATCGAATCACACTTCCCATAATGTATTTAAAGGAAATGAAGAGCATAGCATTACATGTAATTCAATGGATTCTTGATGGATCATAATGATTTACATGTGTGGTTAAAGTGCTCTTGGTTTGGATCCCTGATTATTAAATAACTGCCACAGGCATATAGGCACATCTCCCGTGCATGAGTCCAGCCTTTCTGCCCCAGAGAGACCCTTAAGTCAGGGCGGTTTTGGGGTCCCACTGTTCCTATTGCTAGAGAAAGGGCCTATAGTGGTTGGAAACAGAGAGACATCTCTTACCATCAAGGAGCTGGCTCTGAATTGAGTTACAAGGACCCAGCTATTTGTCATCCACTAGACTTTTCAAAGGCATGCGAGCCATGGATGCCTGCATGTTCCATGAAATGATCAGACTCTTGCTTAAGATCTGGGAAGCAGGTAACTGAGTGCCACAGAGGATGGTTCCACTTGGACAGGTTATGACTCAGGTCTCAAGCTAGAAGGAGCCTGAGAAAACTTTCTTTACGGTTACCTCATTTTATAGGTGAGGAATCCAATAACAATCTTTCTCTTCCTTATCTGGACTATCAGTTTGTCATGTGCTTTGCGTGAATCAGGCGATAGTAGACACTGGTTTTTGAAATTGTAATTTATTTTTGTATTTATATGGCTCTTATCTCCCCTGTGGGGAGTCTACTTTGTGTGCCTTCTTGCCGGACTCTTGTTCACCTTGGAAATGGTAAAAGGTTGTCTGAGTGCAGCTTGGCTGTATTTGCCTGGCCGTGCTGCTTAAGGGGAGAATCCAATTCATCATCCTCTCCAGCTTCTGGAGTTATATCCCCCCCTCCCTGTTCTTTCAGACTCTCCATCTTCAAGCCTAGCATCATGGTTCTGCTCTTCCATTGACATCATGACTCTGGACAAGTCTTTCTCCGCCATCTTCTCAGATGTACCGTTGCATTTATAGAACGTCGTATATTCCAGAATATTCTTTCTGTATCAAGATCTTTAACTCCTAGCAAAGCTGGTTTAGTCACATAAGATGACATTCATAGGTTTCTTAGAATAGGACCTGGCCATCCCTAGCACACCAAGATTCCTGCTTTCTGAATTTCTCAGAGTCATCTTCTGATATTCTTTCAATTCTGTGATCTCCTGGTATGCTCCTGGTACCTCTTTGGTGGAGGATTGGATCATCTAAACGTGTTTCACCTTTAAGACAGCTACATTTTATTTCCATTGCTTATGCTCAAGAATCAATGTGGTAAATCAGTACTATGTAAAGAAATTTACAAGCATTAGCTTTTAAAATTTATAACCTTCCTAACAGGGCTTTGTCCCCATTTTTTACGTAAGAATATTGTATCTCAGAATAGCAGTTACGTACGTTTGAAGGCTTGTGGTGGAGATAGAATTGAAAGTAGCTAGTTTGGTTGGAGACTATGTGCTTCACTCATTTCCCAAGGTGGAAGTGTGCAGTGTTGACTAGAATATGAAGCCTGAAACATCTTGTCTTGATAGGGAAGGCAAGGCAAAGAAGAGGTGGTCCAAGCAGGAGGGAGGATGAAGCAAGAGGTGAACACAAGACACGAAAGTTAAGGGAAAAGTGTAGTACAAGATGTTGCCCTTTTGGAGGTACAGCACAATGAGAAGTGAAGGAACCAATGATTCCATCTTGGATCATAGAATACTTCTAAATGTACCATGGCATATGTGGACTGTCCACACTCATAACAGTCTAACTCAACTCTGCTGGACATCTAGCTTGAATTAGATCCCTTCCTGAGTTCTGGTCTCTTCCTAATGTGGGCTTGTTAGACACCTGACACCTTATACCAATATTAGCCTTTCATGAACAGCGTGCCTTTCAAAAGCAAATATAGCTCTTTCCTCTTGGTTCTATGGGCAAAAGCAGACAGGTGAGTCTTAGAGGTTGGGTGGCAAGCCTAGGCCTATGTTAAGGGCTCCTGGCTTCTGACTAGTCTCCAAAGAAAATGGTTGCATATTTGCTGAAGGTTGAGCAGCAACTAATGAAGGAGCTCTTCACACAGTAACATCTGGCTCCCAATTGAGTTATGATCGGCTGGACTCACTTCTTTTGGACATTGAATGAGACTGCAGTGTGTATGTGTGTGTGTGTGTGTGTGTGTGTGTGTGTGTGTGTGTATGTTTGTGTGTGTATGTGTGTGTATGTTTGTGTGTGTATGTGTGTGTGTGTGTGTGTATACACCCACATACCATACATACATGGTGGAACATAATGCTCATTTCATGGTAAATGATAAGTGAGAGTAAACAGACCCAGGTTCTACAGTGTGCTTTGAAGACGTACCATCAGTGGCCTCAGATCTCCCAATGGCTCTGCCTGTTCTATGAGATAGGGGCCAAGCCCTTTAACACACAGGCCTTGAAGGAATTTCAGACCCAAACTTCAGCACCACCTCAGTGTCACATCTAGGCTTAAGCTGCTTGGTTGGATTAGTTACCTTTCGCATCACTTAAGAGAGAAGGTTTGTTTCATTTTGACAGTTTAAGGAGAAACACAGGTTCTCATGGCAGGAAAGACATGGCAGGGGATGTAAGACAGATGGTCACACCACATCTGTCATCAGGGAACAGGTAGTGGCCAGAAAGTTGGGTCAGGCTATCAAACCCCAAGCTCTGTGACCCACTTCCTCCAATGATGCTTCACCTCCAAAAGTTTCTCCCTTCTCTGCATGCAGTGCCATTGGCTGGGAGCCAGGTGTTCAGACACACAAGTCTGTGGGGGAAGGGGAGTGCTTCACATTCAGACCAAAGTACTGTCTAACTTAAATGCCAGATTTTAGATAAAGAATGAATATCCCACACATTATTTAAAAAACTGCACTAAACTTATTTAGTTGTACTAAGAACTATTTCTGGTTCTTTATGTGAAACTTAAGTTTCACTGAGCAACCTATATTTTATCTGGCAATTCTAAACATAAGCCCACTGCTGCAGGGTATTTTCAGACATGGAAGTGAACAGCAGAAGATGTCTGTAAAAAAAAAAAAAAAAAAAAAAGACACTATTGACCTGGATTGGCAAGGAGGCTAAGAAAATATCCCGAGGTCAAAAGGAACCAAACGCTGAAGATCTATGGGTGGTGACTGATTTAGGGGAGATGGCTAAGTTCTAATTGTCCAGGGCATCACTTCCAAGGTCTTCTTTTTCTCTGTGCCACTGTGGTTGCCATGGCTAGAAAGACATCTGTGTCATCACCAGGATCATATCAGCGTCCACTTGCCACCTTCTTAGCTGCTTACAACAGAAAGCAAACTATTAGAGGAGAGGCTAAGCTGTGACAGCCAGCCCGGAACAATTACTGAACTGGACTGTGTGTGCTACGTGTTGTGTGTATTTCTGGTCATCTGCCTTCTGCTGTGGGAGATTGTAGGAATTAAGTACGCCTCTAAACAGAATTTTCCATCAGCTCTGTGCCTGTGAGCTGAAAAGAAATGGGAAGCAGAGCCTCTGCACACATACATATGGCTCTTGGGACAGCAGAGAGCTTAAGCTTTTATTAACTCAGAATTGAACTTATTATCCTTGGTGGCCTTCCTCTGGTTTTGTGGTCTCTCTCTCTCTCTCTCTCTCTCTCTCTCTCTCTCTCTCTCTCTCTCTCTCTCTCTCTGTATGTGTTTGTGTGTGTGTGTCCAAGTTTATGTGTATAAATATTGCAGCTGACACTACCTGCCATTAAGGCAACTTTATTGTAATGGAGAAAGATACAGAGAGGATTCTGATGGTCCTGCAAGGGACCAGTGGCAATTCACTTGGTGGTTTGTGGCCTTGGGATGAAAGGAATCAAATTCATTTATGTGTTCAGAGATAAAACATGGTGACACTGGGAGTCATACTGGAATAGTGTTGCTGAGCACTTCTAGGCAAACGCCACAATGGGATGAGAGCCGACGTAACTGACTTTCTTTTAGCCATTTAATTTTTTCTCAGCCTGGTTTCCTCATAGAAATGAAAGATAGACAACAGTCTCATTAGGAGATTTTTGATGATTTAATGATATAACATTTGAAAATGCTAGCAGATAGTAAATATTGTGTATTTTCCACCCCAGTGTTTCCTAAACATCTGTTATGAATCCTCATGGTGTGTTGTAATTATATCTTCTGTGTGATTTCTTCCACTGCATTAAGTGTCAAGAGCCATTTCCTACCTCCCTTTCCCCCTGTCTTCCTGCATTTGATTTGATAGAGCTGTATATACATCACCACTTAGGTTTGGCTTAGAGAGGAAGCTTCTAGCCTGTTCTCTTTCCCTCCTTTTCACTCCCTCCCTCTATCGTTCCTATGGAAGACATCCTGTCCTTTGGGGTCCTGCTTGGGTCTGTAGTCTTAGGAATATATTACAAGATCCTCATCCAACTTTGGATGTTGGAGGATGGGTTCCTGGTGTACTCCTGGATGCTAAGACATACCTATGTCTGAGTAGCATCCCAGCTTTGCTATTTTAGTTTTCTCATCAGGAAGCTTGGGGATATCCGTGGCCTCTATCAGTTATTGATCTGTGCAAATTCATTAATATTTGTCCGTGAAGACCAGGTTCAGATCATCAGGCATCTGTTCAGTAACTAGGAGGGTAGGTTTGAGGGTACAGGGGACTCTGAAGTTGACTCTTTTGAGGGTACAGATGGCTCTATTAAGTGGCTCAGGCCTGGAGAGGGGTGGATAAGAATGCCAAACTCCTCCCCGATGCGAAGCATTGACGGAGATGGCCATTAGGTTTAATGGGAGCCAGAGCAGGGCCCCTCTCCTTAACTAAATTTGCCCTCTGTGAGTCCATTGCTTCGGATTTTAACACGTGGTCAGGGGAGCCAAGGTACAGTTCCGGCCCTCAAAGATTTTGTGAACAATAGAAATTAAGAAGCAGCTATGTATGTTTTGAAAGTTCTGTCGATCATCTTCTTGCATTGGAAGAAAAGGGACATTTCTTAGCCACAAAAGAGCTTGAGGACATGGGCCAGTTGGTTGTTGGGAGTGTGCATTTGGTTTAGTAAAGAGCACACCTGGTGGTGGCAATGTGAACGTGTCCGTGTGAGCCCCTGCAATAAATAACACACCCTTTCCTCCATCTTTCATGTTAGCTTTGCTTATGTGCCCTTTGTCATATGAGCTTGCTTCCATGTGTCCCTGACACTTGCTTCTCCATTAGTTTTTCTTATGTTCCTCCTTGCCTGCGTCTCCACATTCGCACTACTTCTCTTGGAGTTTCCTGTCTTCCTGCCGTGGTGTGTTTGTGCCCTCTCTTAAGACTGGCTTCTGCCTCTGCCTCCGTGTTCCAAAGCATACCTGTCATACCCAGGCCTGGGGAGGAAATTTTCACCTCCAGCAGCTCTTTGTGTGATTCGAAAGAACATCTGAGTACCTGGGTATCCTAGGAAACAGAACTCTAGTTTCAGAGCAGAACAGATTCCACACACACTGTGTTTGTGTGAGAGACGGTGGAAGGGAGTCTCGCACCTGGGCAGCCCAGGAGACTCGGTGTCAAGTCCAGCCTTTGTTCAATGGGGATGCAGAGCAATGGGCCTGTTTTCCTTCACATATCCTTGAAGTTTCTTCCTCTTTCTCTTCTTTCTTTTCCCTTTTGTCTATTTCTGTCATTTTTTTCAGTGCTATTTTCTACATTTCTCTTTGTTCTTTTCCTCTCTAGAAGTTACACCACCCCCTTCCCAGTGTCCTCCTCTGACTTTGTAATCTAGAGCCACACGTAGTGTCTGAGATGCTGCTCCCTGTGCTCTCTTCTTTTCAGATGATGATATGTGACTTGCAGGGTCAAGAAAGATGGAGAACGCTTAGAAAGCTTGCCTAGCACATGTTCTTTATGAAAGTAGGAGTACTTTGTTTATTAATTGTATGAGCACAGAATTACATAATATATTTATATATGTTGTGTGTGTGTGTGTGTGTGTGTTATTTGTGTGTGTGGGTGCAAGCATAAGCTCTCGTGGTGTTTATGTGTGGAAGTCAGAGGACAACTTCGATGTATTGGTCCTAAAGCATGTTCTACTCCCTGTTTGAGACAGGCTGGCTGACCCCCGGGCTTTCAGGAACCCACATATTTTTTGCCTCCCATCTCACACAATCTCTGGGCTCACAGGTGTGCTTTATCACACCTGGCTTTTTACCGCAAGTTCTGGGGATTGGAGCACAGGTTCTTGTACTGGTAATGCAAATATTTTACATACCGAGCCATCTTCCCCAGTCCAAAGTGTAAAATCCCAAAGCTGAAAGCAGTCTCTACCACTCATTCCAATAACGTGATCCCGTGCCAGCATCCTCTCCATGTCCTAACGTGAGCTGGGCAGCATTGTGCACTTGAAGGCTGCTGATATATCGGGAGGGCTCCTCTGTGTCGAGGCTGCTTGTCAGCTGCGAGCTGTGTGTTCACAGCCATCTCTCTGACTATGCCATCCTGGATTGACAGTCTCAGAACCTGTTGGTCTTGCATCCGCTTCCTAGAGCCATGAGACCTTTCACCTGGTTCTCTTTACCTACATTTGAAGTCTTTCAGAGAGGCTAACGAATAGTTAAATCAGCCAGGCTTGCTACTATGCAGTTTTCCAAATGACTCATTTCCCAGTGCTTCTAAATAGAGGGGCTAATCTTGGAGAAGTTACGAGGGGTAAAAGGTATTATTTCACAAAACAAAGAATAAGCTAGCAAAATTTAAATCAATATTATTGATCTTCGTGTGAGAAACAATGTCAGTTATACACTTTGTAGTTTCCATAGACTTTTTTTTTTTTTTAAGAGGTGGTACCTCACTGAGTAGCCTATTCTGGCCTTGAACTTGCAGTTCTCTTGGCTCAGCTTTATAAGTACAATCATTATAGGCACACATCACCATGCCTGGCCCAGAGCAGTCTTCATCTTTAACAGAGTGTAATTTTATATCTAAAACTAGGTCATTGTACCCCTCTATTTTATAGATGAAAAAAGAAAACGCACCTAAAGGTTGAGTCATTTGTATCAAGTGGATAGTCCTTTGGGCCAAGACTTAAACCTAATTCTTCTAACACTTAGTTGTCTGCAGTATCACTCCCAAATACATGTGTGTCTTTATCCCCACAAAGTACCTGCTTTGTTGTTAGGTGACATGTAGAGCATTGTCTCAATACTTGCTATACACAGTCTGATAGTATTCTTGTGGATGTATGTGGATATGTGTGTATGTGTGTGTGTGTGTGTGTGTGTGTGTGTGTGTGTATACATGTGTGTTCCTGGGTATGGCTGTAGAAGGTGAAAAAAATAAAAGCAAAGAAAGCCCATCCAGGTTAAAAAAAATGGTTTGGAGACAATTATAAAACACATTACTAATGTATAATGACCACAGTCATAGCTCCCATCATGAACATCAGTGTAATTACTTATTTGATAAGAATTCTGAGTTATCAAGGAGGAGGGGAATAGTTATTTCTTCACTGAAGTTAACCCAGACAAATTCCCTAAAGAGAACAGGAGATACAAACATGTGACCTTGAAATAGAAAACATAAGGTCCTGGTTGCAGGAAAGGAAGGAAAGGAATGTTGCAAGGGGCGGAGAGCAAAGTGAGGGACCAGGCTTGGTTCAGGTGCGGGTCTTATGTTGGAGACCATGTGTTCTGCTTATAATTTGGGACTAAGACTCCAGTATGATGGTAACTTTTCCTTTGCAAAGTGAAACCCATATGGCTATATTTAATTCCACTCAACGCCACTGGTGATTCACCCAGGCTCAGGTGCGCCCACATACAGCTGGCACTAGCTTTGTGTACTTTCCAGGCAGAGCCTGCTATAGCCCAGACTCCCCATGAAACAGGAGGGGACAGACAGGCTGTGGTAACCTTGATTCTTTTGTGTCTCCATCTGCAGCATCCTGGCCACCGCGGGAACCCATTTCAACACCCACGTGGACCTGCGGACCCTCCGGGCTGTGCGTGTCCTGAGGCCCTTAAAGCTTGTGTCAGGAATACCTAGTGAGAACCTACTTTCTTCTTTCTGATTGGCCAGTATCCTCAATGGATCCAGGTGTAAGACAATGTATGATAGGCAGGAAAGAGTTCTTCTTGGAAGGAAGCCTCTGGACATGCAACAATTGGGCATACCATTGTCCTTCTAAATTTAACATTTTCTTATATTTAAATAACAATGGAAGATTTTTTTAAAAATCAGAAAATGAAAACAACAGAAAGTAAACGAAGACCGTTCCTTATTGTATCACTCTGAAGTAAATGTTAATTTGATGTATTTTTATTCCCTTTTCCCTATGTGTTTTTATATAATTGTAATCATTATATATCTGTAGTTTTATCTGCTGAAATAAGTGGTTCAGTTTCCTAATGTCAAAAACTCTATGTGTTGTCAAAGGCTATTGCTTTGTTAATCAGTGTTGTGGTCTTCTCCCAGTGGGTGGGGAGCTGGATCTGAGAGAGAGTAATAGAAAGAGTCAGCTTTGCTCCTATTTTGTAGGATTTGTACACTAGCAGCAATTGGCTTAATTTTCTTTGAGTAAGAAACTCAGTCTAATGAATTTAATCCATGAAAGAAACATAGGTTATCATGGAGGACACAGAGGAGGGCAGTATGTAGGCAGTTGGTCAAGGAATGGTGAGGAAGAAAAAGGAGAAGGGACATAGGTGATGGCAGTCTTCAGTTTGACTTGTCTTGGTTCTCTCTTTAGGGATAGCACCTATCATCTCAGGATTAATGGTTCTTTCCCCATGGAATACTAGGAGAGGATAGACAAGCTCATCATGTCAGGAGGCAATGAATGAGGGCTCTGCTTCCTTCTCTCCCTCCTGTCTAGGCCTGCAGATTGTATTAAAGTCCATCATGAAGGCTATGGTGCCTCTTCTGCAGATTGGCCTTCTGCTCTTCTTCGCCATCCTCATGTTCGCCATCATTGGCTTGGAGTTTTACAGTGGCAAGTTGCATCGTGCATGCTTCATGAACAATTCAGGTAAGGCCATTGCTTTCTGTCTTCTGTGTCCCTGCTTCTTCTCCTCTTTGGTCATGAGCATAATAATTTCAGGGCATTTAGAGCCTTGCTGAAAAAATATACTCTATCCCGACTCGAGAATTACAGTCAGAAACTTCCTAATGTATATTTGAGTTACATCCAGCTTAAAGGTCTACCTTGCAGTTATATTGCAAAACACATAGCCTTGTTTGTAGCTGGAAGAAGGGCTCAGATAGGTGGTCTCAGATTGTCTATCCAGGATAGAGGGCTTTTAGAATACACACCAAAAGCCATCGGTCTGAATAAATACTCTCTAGAACGTATCCCTGATCCATAGACCAGAGAGACCCCAGAGACCGGAATCAGATGGGGGGCCAGGTGGATCTGCAAAGAGAGTTCCCTTCTGTGCTCCACCTCACATTTGCCCCCTCTCTCCCTCAGAACTGAGGGAGCTCTGAGTTTGGCTTGTCAGTTGTGCCTTGGGAATTATGGGATACACAAAACCCCAATTCCCATAGTGCCTTGTTTGTTCTTCACAATCTAAGTAGTATACTCTAGGAAGAAAGTCAAGGAAGGAGGCTGGGGAGTGGTGAAGGACAAGTTAAGGAATCCTAAATAAGCACCATGTTTTTATGAAAAGAAGCTCCAAATGATTTTTACTTTATCTTTAGTTTAAAACCAAAAATGTATGCCTGAAAAGCAAAGGGCTAGGAAGATAAAGCAGGCATTGGCTTACAACTGTCCCTGAGAAACTTAGGGAGAACCAAGGTTCATCCAAATCAACACGATTTTGCCCTTGCCTCAGTGGCTTCTGTGGAAACCAGCTCTATGAATTTCCATGGCAGCTGAGGCCAAAGTAGAGCTTCGGGTCTGAAGAAGATAGAGACTTCTTTAGAAGCATTTTGAGTTGCATGTGAGTGTGAACTGAGGTGTTTAGAGAGCCCAAGGTGGGAGAGGGGCTGAGATAAAATGGCCAAGCATCTTGTCTATGGCAGGAGAATTGCTTGCTTGTGGCTTCCTAAGATCATTTCCGGTTCATGCTAAACACCACATGGTTTCTCTCCCACTCTCCACTATATCTACAGGTATTCTAGAGGGATTTGATCCTCCCCACCCGTGTGGTGTGCAGGGCTGCCCGGCTGGTTATGAATGTAAGGACTGGATCGGCCCTAATGACGGGATCACCCAGTTTGACAACATCCTTTTTGCTGTGCTGACTGTCTTCCAATGCATCACTATGGAAGGGTGGACCACTGTGCTGTACAATGTGAGTGAGCTGGTGCATGTGGGGTGGGGTAGGGGGCATACGGTGGAGTTCTGGTGCTATTTTGGTTCCTCTGGGATAGGAAAGTCTGGGGAGAAGTTGGGCTTGTCTCTGTTCAACTTTAGAACCTAGAAGAGCCTAGATGGTCATGTGCCCCTCCCCCATTACCTTCAGTTTTTTGCTGAGTGGAAGTATGTACGTGTCTTATTGCAATTGGTAGATTGCACTTTGTAGTTCTGTCAATGGGTAAAGGAACAAGTTAAATCAGATTGCCTTGTTGTGGAAAGTTTTGGCTCCACATGGTAGTGGGGGCATTGTGAGGTGTTTTAATAGGTGCAAGGTTCTCAGTTACTGTCCCCAAAGGGCCCACCATCAGATTGGAAAGCTGTTACCGTGGTTCTCAACCCCAGCGGCCCATTAGAGTCAGCTGGGAGCTTTAAAAATTATACTGCCTGGGCTTCACTCCAGGCCAATTAAGTAGGAATGTCTAGGGGTAAAGGCCTGTCATTGACATTTTTTAAAGCTTCCTAGCTGATTTTAATATGCAGCCACTGTCAAAAACTACTGCATTACATGCCCAGAGAAAGCATGGCTAATTGTGAGACTCATTAGAAAGTTCCCTGAAAATTCGAGTGCCTAGGCTCCTGCCCCGGAGATTCTGACTTTGGACAGCTCTCTCTAATTGGTAGCGGTGCTTTGAATGGAGCCCTTGGCGATTCACATGGTCAGACTTGTTGCGGGAGGCTCTGAGTTGGTGTATGAGACAAAGCTGTCCAGCTGCCTGAAAGAGATGCTGGGGATTCCAGCAAGGAGACAGAAGCTAGACAAAGTGACCATGATGTCTCTTCTGCCTTCCAGAGTCTGAAGTTTATAAGCTATCCAAGGCATGGTGCAGAGTCCAAGCTCAGTAATGAGCCTTGGGGAAAGGCATATTTTTTGCTGTGCATGGAGTGTAAGGGAGCAGGATGGGCAGACCAACTGGGGAAGGTGTCTATGAAGAACTGTATCCTCTGTGTCTTTGCTTTCAGCCATTGGTGGCCAAAGTAAATGCCTTTGGAGTCACGATCTGACTTAGGCATACTCCCTTCACTTGCCTTTAACTCAAGGTGCCCACTGTTTTCTTCTGGTCATCCCTGAATCTTGTTAATCTGATCCCACATGAACAAAACTTATTAGCTGGGCCCAGTGTGACTTATACAGAATTCAGTCTTTGGAAGGATAAGTGAAAGGAAAAGCTGTGTCTTTGGGAGAGATTCGATGAAACCTGATACCCAGAGAACAAAGATTGTATGAAACATATCCATGTAGGCACTTAGAAATTGACTGTTGCAGTCAGTCCCCTTGATCTTTGATTTAATCTATGGATGCTACCAGCTATGGATGCAAAACTTTCTATAATTTGTTAGGTTAATGCCAGTAAGTAATCTGCCCTAGGGTGGCAGTACCTACACCAAACATCTATAGACAGTTTCATCTTTGTCACTAAACTTTGCAGTGTAACTATTTCCATAGCATTTGCACTGTATTGGTCATTTTTAAGTAACAGATAACTGATTTAAAGCAATGGAAATTTGGATACAGTTATATGCAAATACTGTGCTATATATGGGACTTGAGAAACCTCAGATTTTGGTATCCATGGGAGGTCCGGACACCTATGTTCTACAGATGCCAGGAAATGACTAATACAGGATGAGTAAGGTAGAACTGAGAAATTTAGCAGGAAAGAGTTACAGGCTGTTGTGCTAACATCCCAGAGGGTAGGATAGAGGTTTCCAGAACCAGGCGATGCTCAGCAAGTCCTAGACTACTATGAGACAGAAACCCCAGATGATGCTCTGGGATTCCTATTAGCTGTGGGAGGCAGCAGGAAGGAGGAGACAAACTCGGTGGGGACAGGCACTTCCCATTTGAGATGGGAAGGTTGCCTTGAGGCAGTGTCACTAAGATTAGCCAGGAAATTATAGCACTGGCCCTGCAGTGGCTGGTGTCACTTGTGGGGCCTTGAGTGTGATGAACTTCAATTAGATGTGTAGACTCACCTAAGTGATGTGATAAATGCATGGAAAGCCTAAAAGGAGGGTGTTGCATTTGAGGATACAGGTGTGATCTGCCAATCCTCTGACCAAGGATCAGGTGGTACCGAGGCATGCAGTGGGGGGGGGGGGGGAACACATGAGCCACTCATCACTCGTATACTGACTGCTTCATTTGTTCATTCGTTACTTATTTCTACATCTATCGACCGAGTAGATGCTCTGTGTCTAGCACTGTGTGCTGAAACACTAGAAAGATGGCAGTTGGGGTGGGGGAAGTGGCATGACCCCTGCTGTCACGGTTCTCTCTTCAAATTCCCATCTCTCTGGTTATCTGTCAGTTGTAGCAATAGAGGCTACGCAAAGCGATGGTGACCTAGCTCTCCCCTGTCGTTTTGCTCCATGAAGCAAGCAGGTAAGAAAGGAGGTCAATTACAGATCTTCTGAATCCTTTCATCACACCAGTTCCTAAGGCCACAGACTCACGCCTCTCTCTGAAGCCCAACCTGTTAGCCGTTGAACGGAAGCATCCTTCTAGTCTTGATGGTTGGATCCAAGGCATAGGGGAACAGGTTGAGCAATGAGGTTGGTTCTTCCAAAATATCTGGCTACAAATAGGCAGAAAGAACTCTTGTGTACTCTGAAAAAAAAAAATCACCTTCCCAGGCACTGGAGCTAGGAGCAGGGCATGGAGCCCGACACCACAGGCAGGGGTGATAGTCGTATTGAAGTACATAGCTGCCTCTTGATTCAGGAGAAGTCAAAGAAAAATGTCACTCAATTTTCAGTGAGTGGGTCAAAGATAGTCTGTATTCTTCTAGAGAGCCATCAAAACCAGCCTTAGGTGGGCAAGGACCTGGGGTATAAAGCAAGACCCAATCAGGGCTGTGTAGAGGAGCTGGGTACAGCTTGCTTACTTAGGCCTCCTGTCATTGCTGGAGCAGGCTCTGTAAGACTGACTCTTTGGACCACTGAAAATAGGACTGACTATCATAAAATTATAATATGCGAGCTTTCTATTTGTTGAAATTTAACTATTCATCTTTGAAAGGAAAAGGGGAAGGGGAAAAGGGAGTAATATAACAGCTGAAATGGTATATAGACAAACGTGTGTTTGCTTCTGTGTGTTTGTTTTCCCTGGCAGGCCCATTGCCAGGGCTAACATGGAGATGAGCACCTAAAAAACTGGCAGAAAAGTTTCATACTTGAGGATTTATTTTTTAACCTTGGAAAATCAATGAGTTCATTGGGGTTTATTCTGGCAGGTGAGTGAGTGAGGAGTAACTTAAGAGCATGGGTTACTCAAGGCAGCACTGAAAATTCCACCTCAGCATGAGTGACAATTCATGGACACTACATACCTGAAGCTCCCTTACCAACTTGCAGACAACGTGGTTGGCTAGACAGTGCCCTCATCCTCATAGTTGTTAATGAGTGTACAAGTTCAGAGAGAGAGGGAACTTACGGGTTGTTTACATTTTGCTTATTTTGTGAATGTTTTGATCCTCTTCCTCCCTCAAGAATATTTTATGTGATTTAAACTTAGATTCTGTGATGGCAAAATGTGTATACACACACACAACACATGCTGCTTATACACTGTAGGCATAAGGTTATTGTGTAATTCAAATGCTGATTTCTGTACCTCCCATATCTGGTTGCAATTCTTGTTCTGAGAATCTCCTGCCTCAGTGTTGTGGGAACACTGCTCCTCAGTTGTCCCCTGGCATGCCAATATAGCAGTTTACAGCCAATTGCTAAGCAAGGGAGAGAATAGGGCTGGACTTCCTGCCAGCCAGGAGAGGAGGAGTTAGAGGAAGAAGTAGGGGATTGAGCCAAGGGCACAGGTCCAGGAGAGATCAGGAGAGGAACTGGGACAAGGAAAGTGAAAGTATCTCTGAGATGTGTGCTATGAGGCAACCAAACTAGCTTAGAGTGTTAATAATAGAGTGATAACTGCTCAGTTATTATGTTGTGAAGCTTACTATTAAACATATATAAAAGAATCTCAATACTTATGTGATAGCCAGATTAAGAGAGAAACTATAAGAAACAAAGTTTTACAAAAATAACTTTAACATACACTGTCAAATTCACTATGAATAACTGATCAACTTAATATCATAAATAAAAGTATGCATGTCTTGATATTTTACACTGAAATCCTCTAATAAATGCAGACATTAATATATTGATTTCCCTTCTGTATTAGTCAGGGTTCTCTAGAGGGACAGAACTGATGGGATATATATATATTTTATTAGAGTAGTTTACAGGCGGTGGTCTGGCTAATGCAACAATGGAAAAACCAATAATCTGGTAGTTGTTCAGTCCATGAGGCTAGATGTCTCAGCTGGTCTTCAGTTTACACTGGAATCCCAAAGAACTAGGTGTAAATGTCAGTGAAGGAATGGACTTGCCAGAAAGAGCAAGGATAAGCAGGTAAAGATCACAAAATTTTTCTTCCATGTCCTTTATATATGCTGCTACCAGAAGGTGTGGCTTGGATTAAAGGTGCATCTTCCCAGCTCCAAATTATCTGGATTAAAGGTGGGTTCTTCCTGCATCAAGCAATTTAATTAAGAAAAATCCCTCACCGGTGTGCCCACCTGCCTGGGTTTTGATTAATTCCATGTGTAGTCAAGTTGATGACCAGAAACAGCCATCAAAACTTCCTGCTACTTCTCATTCTGGGATGGTCCAATTCATTTGTGTTTCATCAGTTAAGAAAAGGGAGCTTCTATCTACCATTCCATTGTCCCTTCTTTTCAATGACTGCAAAAAGTATGCAAGATTAGTTGGCCCTAGTTACACTCAGCAAGAGAGCCATAGTTATGGATGTCATATTCTACAAAAAAAAAAAAAAAAAGCTCTCAAGCATGAGGGCTCATTTTAAATATTTTATCTAAAATGCTGTCCTAGTTTCCTCTCTATTTCTGTGATAAACATCATGAGAAAAAGCGTGTCACTTTGGAAAAGGATTTATTTGGCTTATACTTTTAGGACATGGTTCATCACTGTGAGAGGTTGGGGTAGCAACTAAAGCAGGAACTTGAAGTAGAAGGCATTTGCTGGCTTGCCTACAGACTCATGCTTGCCTAGCTTTCTTTTATAGCAACTGCCCAGGGAATGGTGCTGCCCATTGTGGGCTTGGCACTCATATAGCAATCAATAATCAAAACAATCCCTCACGGACATGCCTATAGGCCAACCCAATCTGGGCAGTCCTTCAATTGAGATTCCCATCTCAGATGATGATTAAAGCCAACTAGGACAAACACAAAGGTTATTGTCTTCTTTCCACTACACAGACTCTTTGTAAGCACCTCTGGTGGCCTTACATCACTCTGCCATTGACCACTCTTAGCCTCGTTTGTGTGTGTCTTCTCTCTCTCTCTTTTTTTTTTCCCTGGCCGACAGAATGTTTTTATTTTATGTTTTTCAGTCATAATTGCATTTATATATTAGGCATTTTGATGCATTTCAGTAAGGACTTTATTTTATAGTCCAGTTTTCTTTTCTTTTTTTTTTTTTATTAATTTATTCTTGTTACATCTCTATGGTTATCCCATCCCTTGTATCCTCCCATTTTCCCCTCCCCCTATTTTCCCCTTATTCCCCTCCCCTATGACTGTTCCTCAGAGGGATTACCTCCCTCTGTATATATTCATAGGGTATCAAGTCTCTTCTCGGTGACCTGCTGTCCTTCCTCTGAGTGCCACTAGGTTTCCCCCGCCAGGGGTGTCTTCTCTCATTACCTTGCTAGGCTGTAAAGGATAAGTCAGGGACCCGTTGTCAGGGCTATATGGAGTTTCCTCAAGGTTACTTTAGTCTCTACCAAGATTTCAACTTGGCTCAGTCAAATTCCAACTGTATTCTTGGCTCCCCTTCCTCCTGGGGTAGAAAGAATACAAAACAGTTCAGTTCTGCTGGCTGCTTCTACCTATTTGCACTACAGCTCCCAAAGGTCTCCTCAACTCACAAGCTCTCCCTGACACTTACAAATTTAATTGATTTTATTTATCCCAAACCTAATAGGTGTTCCTTTCCAACACAGCATGTTCTTTCCCTGATCAGTGCAGTTCACTCAGCAAATGTTTCTTTGGCTTGAATATTAAATGTTTATTCCTCTTCACTGGGACTAGATGTTGTTGGGGCCTGAAAATCCAAAACAGCCCAAGCAGTCACAACAGTTCAGCAAAGGCAAGATCTTTATTTGAATTAGGCAGCAAAAACTGACTAGTCAGGGACAACAGCACAGACTCTGGAGCTGACTACCTCTTTGAACAGTCATCTTAGTAAGTATTTAAGCAGATGACAAAAATGTATTATACCCGGCTGCTACTGATATCAATTAGGGCTACAGAACAGACTTGGGAGCTGAACTGTGACCTGAGTCAGAACGGTAGAGAGTTTTTAAGCCTGAACTCCACAAACATTTGTGCTGAGTAATCCCACCAATCAGGATCTAGGGATGAGGGCTTCCTTAAGAACATGTCTTTGTGATACACTTATCCTGTTCCCGTTGATTGAGTTATTCAACTATGGTGGGGTGACTTGTCTAGTGCTCATGTCTCAACTTCCCAACTGAGATGCCAGTTACCCACATACAAGTCTCTTTCTGCCAAGCAGAATGTCAGTTACCCAGGTCTTGGGAACTTAAACTTTATTTGGCCCTTATTCAAAATGGAAGTTTTATTCAAAATGTCTTCAGTTTGGTTCCTTCTTACACCGTGGCCAAGAAAATCAACTCTCTTGTGATTCTAACCTGAGTTTTCTTCCTCTTTGTCATTCTTGTTTTATTGCTAACTGCTGGTTTTGTCAACTGTTTTCTTCCCTTTAGGGTTAATATTCTGACTACTGAGATTCTCAGTCCCCATCTGCAGTTATTCAGGTTTTTGCTGTGAATGTCCAGGTTTTCTGTATCTGGGGTTATTTCTGTTCTCACTTGCTGTTGATACAGAGGTGCATGTGGAAATTCCTGGAGCTGTGCTGCTTTTCCAGCTTTGTAGTTTGTCTGAGCCGCTGTGAGGGAAGATGTCTTTGAAGGTGTTACAGGCGTTTTGGCAAAAGAGGCAACTTAGAGTCTGAGTGCCTCGTGAGAGCCTTCTTCACTCTTCAGAAATCTGTTGGTATATACCAGTAGCTGTCTTTTATCCTGCCTTCTAGCTACACAGTTAATATTTTTTAAATTTGTTAGCATCTGTTCACTATTTGCCTCATTGAGCTTTTGCGCAGGTGCATGATATACAAGCATATTGAAAAAAAAAATCCCACCACATCCCAGGGCTAATGAAAAGGCTGCCATTTTCCTCTTTGAAGTAATTCTGCTGTTGTGGTATCTACAGGAGACATCACAGTTTGTGGGATGAGAGACTAGGGAGCGTAGCTAATCTTTGCGTCAGTCATCCATCCTCCATCACTTTCTCCACATGCTTTAATGATAGAAGGATGTCTGTCAAAGCTTGCTTGACAGATGAGTGGCAGGAACCGTGATCTTCTCATGGAGCTAGAATAATGAGGTACCCCAGCTGATCTAGGAGCTGACCTGAGATCAGGGAGCTAATATCTGGAACCACTTCTAGCCAGTTTCACTCGTGCTTTGATACTGACAGTTTTCTTTACATCCCCCATCTGCCATCTGTACCCCCCTCCCATTCCTGTGCATGAGCCTGTCATACAGGTGAAGGTAGCATTCTGATACCTGTGTGACTCATATGTTTAACAGAAAGATTGACAAGTAGATCTTGGAAGGAAGTCTTCCCCCTTTCCTATGAAGGCTACAAGGTAGCAGGTGCTTAGCAAGAAGCTATAACTTCCCCTCAGTGGTCCCAAGTACCTGGCCACACATCCTATTCCCATGTTCTTCAAAGAGGGAAGAAGGACATTAGGTGATATTGTTTCTACAACTCCCAGTAAAGGTTTTTTCTTGCCTATGTTTCCTCTCATAGGCATTTAGAGAGTCATACATTAAACTTATAATTAAGTTATCTAGTATTTATTACATGCCAGGACTATTGTAGATGCTGTAGATATAGCAGAGCCCCTACATTTGTGGACTTCCCATCTTAAGGAAATAAGTTCAGAACAGATAGCAAGCATATAGAATAAGTCATATAGTGTGAGATGCTGTGGAGAAAAAATTGTGTGGAGAAATGGGAAAGATGTTTTTACTTTTAAATGAAGCTGTTAATGGGCCCATTCTGGGAAGATGGCATCTGAGCGAAGACTTGAAGCTGGTAAAGAAATGAGCTGAATGGTTTTCTTTTCTGGTTTTCTATGTCCCACATAGCCAGGACAGCAGTGCAAAGACCCTTTGATGGGTGTGTGCCAGTCACATTTGCAGAACAGCACAAAGGCTAACATATTGGAGTAAGAGATAAGTAAAGCCAGGGGAAGAAGAAGTAGACCTGGTGATCATTGTAAAGATCGTTGTTGTTGTTGTTGTTGTTGTTGGTGGTGGTGGTGGTGGTGTTTTTACCATCAGTGAGATGGATAGCAATGGGACAGGGGTTGGACGAAAGAAGCGGTATAGCCTAGGTTGAATTCTAAAAGTCCAGACTCTAAAGGAACAAGGCTGGAAGTAGGAGGACAGGTTAGAGGTCAGTGAAATGATCTAAGGCAGCGTGGTAGGTGCTCCCATCAGGGAGGCAACACCGGAAGCTGTACGAGGCAGATGGTTCTGGGCATGTGGTTGAGGTCATCATGGCAGTCTCTGGTTGGATGGTTATAGGACTGAGAGAAATCAGAGGACTGGAGTTATTAGCTGGGGGTAGTTAGTGGTTTGAAGAAAGATTAAGAATTGAGCTTGGGCCGGGCGGTGGTGGCGCATGCCTTTAATCCCAGCACTTGGGAGGCAGAGGCAGGCGGATCGCTGTGAGTTCGAGGTCAGCCTGCCTGGTCTACAAAGTGAGTCTAGGACAGCCAAGGCTACACAGAGAAACCCTGTCTCGAAAAAAAAAAAAAAAAAGAATTGAGCTTGGACATGTTAAGTTTACCAGGCTTATTTGATGTGGTAGTAAGACTATGAAGTGGAATAAATGGGTTCACTGTGGAAGCTTATTCAGGAAATGTCATTTGGGGGTGCTTTCAGTGGATGGATGGTTGATAGTCGAAGTTGTGAGACCACGAAGGGAGTGAGTGTAGAGCAGGGGAGATTCTAGGATTGGGCTCCAAAGGTGTTGAGATAGTCACCAGCAAAATGTGACTGAGAAGGAGCAGTAAGAAAATGTGATGTCCTGAGGCCAGTGGAAGAGGGTGCTTCCGGGAGAGAATAAGAAAGTCAGTTCTCTGGAATGTGTCGCCACCTCCCCCCCGCCTCCGCCATTGTATCAGTGTCACATATAGCAGCCCCTGTCCTGCATTCCCTCGCTGAAATGGCTTGGAGCTGTACATGTTACATCTGTAGGATCGCTTTAACTCACGTTCATATTTCCTCTTCCAACAATGCTTTTGCCCATTTGAGCCAAATGCTTCTGGTGGGTCAAAGAAGATAGACGTGGGCGGGAAATGAGGTGTCTTAGGGCAGCAACAGCCACGGAGTGTGGAGAGGTTAAGGGAAAGGGTCTGAGGGAGGGAGGAGGATGTTGGAGGCTTGTGGAGAAGATAAAAGCTAGCTTCCTAAAAGTGTGAGTAGTAAATGGGGTAGGAGAATGGCAGTGGCGTGGTTCCTGTGCAGCATCGAAGAACCCCTTGGCGCCAGTGGTGATGAAGTTCATGGGAGACCAGTCAGCAGCAAGGAGTATTTTCCCAGAGCCTTAGCACTTAGCTATAAACAGTGGTGGATGCGGATCTGGCTTTTGCCAAAGCAATTTTTGCCCCATGAGTTTACTCAGCTAGAGAGGAGGGCTGGGAGTGTGCTTGTACCTTGGCAGTGGAATCTGGCCTAGGTAAAGAGAAAAGAAGTAGGAGAGAAATTGTCACGAGAGAATAGAATAAAGTATGAAGCCCAGCTCAAATGTGCTGGGGCAAATTCAGTCTGTGGGGTGAACTGGGAAACCTGTTTTGTTTTTTTGGGAGTAGCAAGTGGGCTTTGAAACTGAAGGTTCTGACTCGTGAGTAGGTGTCTCCCTGCCCTCAGTACAGTGAACATGCTTACAATATGACGCACATGTACAGAGAGGCTGTGACTGCAGTCGCCCTGCACACCCTCTAAGTCAGCGGTTCTCAGCATGTGGGTCTCAACCCCTTTGATTGCCTAAGACCATCAGAAGACACAGATTTTTGCATTGCTGTTTATACCAGTAGCAAAATTACAGTTATAAAGTAGCAATGAAAATAATTTTACAGTTGGATGGGGGGGTCACCACAACATGAGGAACTGTGTTAAAGGGTAGCTGCATTAGGAAGGTTGAGAACCGCTGAGTCACCTTAGTCAATCCCAGAGAGCCTGGGCCTACTTCCACTAAATTTCAAATGTTTTCTTGAGCACATTTAGGCCCAGATACCTGCTTCACTGGCATTGTATGCCTGAATCTGATTTTCACCCTAAATTGATTTTTTTAATTAAATTATTTATTTTTGAGTTCATGGGCACGTGTGTATGTGGAGTCCAGATGGTGACATCGGGTGTCTCTCTCAATGGTTGTTTATCTTAATTTTGAGCAAGGGTCTCTAACTGTATGTGGAACTCACTCATTAGGTTAGACTGGCTGGCCAAAGGGGTTCCTTCTGTCTCTCCCTCCCCAGTGCTGGCATTATTGGCACATGCTGCCATACTCAGCTTTTACGTGGGTGCTCGGTATTAAACTCTGGTTCTCATGCTCGCACAGCAAACATTCCACAGACTGAACCTTCTTTCCAGCCCCCGAGTTTAGCTTTTTAATTAGCACATGAAGTAACAGGTTTCTTTATGGCATTTCCACACATACTTAGCTTGGTTAATATCCTCTCCTCTCCCCTCTCCCTTCCTCTCCTCCCCTCCCCTCTCCTTCCCTTCCCTCCCCTCCCCTCCCCTCTCCTCCTCTCTCCTCCCCTCTCCTCCCCTCCCCTCTCCTTCCCTCTCCTCCCCTCCCCTCTCCTCTCCTTCCCTCTCCCCCCTCCCCTCTCCTTCCCTCTCCTCCCCTCCCTTCTCCTTCCCTCTCCTCTCCTCCCCTCTTCCTCCCTCTCCTTCCCTCTCCTCCCCTCTCCTTCCCTCTCCTCCCCTCTCCTCCTCTTCCCTCTCCTCCCCTCCCCTCTCTTCCCCTCTCCTCTCCTTCCCTTTCCTCCCCTCTCCTCCTCTTCCCTCTCCTTCCCTCTCCTCCCCTCCCCTCTCCTTCCCTCTCCTTCCCTCTCCTCCCCTCTCTCCTCTCCTCTCCTCTCTTCTCCTCTTCTCTCCTGTCTCCCCTCTCCCCTCCTTGCCTCCCCTCTCTTCTCCCCTCCCCTCTCCCCTCCCCTCCCCTCCTCTCCTCCCCTCCCATCCCCTCTCCTCCCCTCCTCTTTCCCCATCTCCTTCTATTCTATCACAAACTTTTCCCTACCATATGACCCAGATATACTCCTGGGCATATGCCCAAAGGATTCACAGACATATATACACATTCATATTTACTCTTGCTCTGTTCACAAAAACAAGGAGATGGAATCAGCCTAGATGTCCATCAACAAATGAATGGATAATGAAAATTTGGTACATACACACAATGAAATTTTATCCATCTGTAAAGAAAAGGAAAATGATAACATGAAACACATAGGAAAACAGGTAAACTGGGAAATGTTATATTAAGTGAGATAACTCAGGCTTAGAAAGACAAATACTATATATTCTTTCTTGTATGTGGATCCTAGCTCCTAATTCTTATATATATGTATATGTACATGTATGTGTGAGTAAGGGGAGGAGCCAGGAAAGTGGAAAGGGGCCCCTGAGAGGGCAAACAGTGAGGCTATAATGGAGGGATGGTTGGAATACCAATAAACACATGTGTGGTTTAGAAATTGAAGGAGGGTTACTGGGGGTGGACAGGGGGCTCAGATGATTTTAACTGACTTTCAGAAGCACGAAGCACGGTGGCAGCCTGTTTTCTAGGTTGGTGACGTGTCCTCTCTGGAAGTCCTGCCATGCACCCTGCTGGAACCATTGGCCTATAGCATTTCATTCTGTGGTATGGGAAGATGCAGATTTTCATCCTCACACCTGTCCGGTTCCCATTCATAGCCATCTCCGCTTTGAAATCACTCCTACTCTCTGCAGATCCATCTCGATTTCTTAATAATTTGTCAAACTAGGGATGCCATCATGTTTGGGAGGCTTTCCAAACGCGCCACTTGCCTCCTGATCTGGTGCCTGCATTTCACACCATGCACCAGGCTGGTCTCCCAGTCTTTTGTCTGCTCAGGGCCATTAGGCTGGCTCGGGGCTCCTTTGCCTGCTTTTAGTCCACTCTAATACACAGTTTAATTTCTAATCCATGCCTTGGGTGCCTGATGTGTCACACAGCCATAGGCTATGATCTCTCTGTGTGGAGACAATACTGAGCTTTAGGTGATCTGTCCCTGGGCTGCAGAGACAAAAATTAACTAGAGGTGGTGTGTGGTGACTCAACAGCCATTTCAGGTACTTTTCACTGAATCATTATGGAGCCAAATGCTTCCAGAATCCCAACCAGGCAGGGATGGCATAGCTACAGTTCTTGGCCCACTGGGTAAGCCAAGAGGTCTCTAATTTTCTTCTCAATTGATCATTCACTGGAAAAAAAATATTGAGCAATGCTTTTCAGGGCCCCTCCAGTTGTGGCCCATCTTAAAGTTATCGAGGGAATAGCCTCTGTAATTTCAGATCCTGGGTCCTACCCTGACCTAGTGTGACATCGTCCCTAGGGGTAGAACGAAGGAGTCCATTTTAGCAGGCTCCCTCAGGAGGTCATACCCTGCAGCCTGAGAAGCACCATTCAACACAGCTGTAATTGCCAAGCACTGAGAAGGAGGCAGCCTGCAGAGTGGGAGAGTGGGGAAGGGAAGGCACACTCGGCCTCCAGGCTGCACTTGCCACCAGGTGGGTTTAAATGACTTCACGTCTCGTCCACTCTTTGTCTATCGTACAATGATAGGCACAGAATGGCCTCTAGTTGTGATTTATGGACACAAGTCCTGAAGGGGCGGCAAGTCATGTAAAGGGAGATAAACATCTCCTCATCAGGCAAAAAGAGTAGCATAAATGGCTAAGGAAGAGATATTCATGGTTGCCTGGGAGGACCAAGGGGTCTGGCTAACATAAAGGGAGCATCAAAAAACTGTGTAGACTTGGCTGTTTAATGTGAGGGCCGGGAACAAGGGGATCTGGTGACAGCAAGTTGCATGACAGGCCGTGGGACAAACAAAGTTGACAGGGCTCCTGACATGCCATGGAGGAACATATTATCTAATATACACTGGGATGTTAGTTTATATTCTTACTGTTTTAAAGGGGGTACCTCGGAAACTGACCTTACGAGGCTGGTGGTTGTGGGGGGGAGGGTAGGAAGGGCTACCTTTCTCTAAGCTACCATCTTCTGGGCTTCACCCCACTTCTCATGTACTGAAAACAGCGTTCAGAGGTTGCCTATTGGAGCCTCCTTAAAATTCATGTGTTACGATTAGGCATCAGCTTTGTTCTCAGTTTCCAGCCAGTGCCTCTTGTTTTCTTCTCTCCTCATGAGGCTGATTTCACCTGAGCTTCTTCCAAAGATGGGGTGGGGTTGGACTGGAGCATCTTCCCTCTCAGGTACTGAGGATCCCACTTAACTTCTGGAGAGTCTTTTTAAAGGGTCCCTGAGACCGTCTTACTATTGTCTGTCCACACAAGAAACAGGATGTTCTGCACTCACCTAGAGGCAGAGAACTGAAATTAACTACAAGGAGAGAGAGGATATTATGAGAAAAACCAATTAGAAGAGTTTGGTTGACCATCTGAATAGGAATATGTCTGATGCCCTGGGAACTCACGATGGTCAAGAGAAAGTAAAGAGGCCATAAATATCAACCTAGTGCCAGAGGAGCCAGGTCTTCTGACTTTCCTCCACCTCAGCATTACCCGGGTTCTGTGCACTTTGAAATGGGAGAATGAGCTAGGAACCTCCCATACTTGCATGGAGTGGCCTTCCTCATCAGGAGCAGAGGAGACTCATGTCAGTCAGCAGCCTCTGCGGCTGGGGCTGGGGGTGGGGGTGGGGAAGGATGCTGCATGTTTCTATCCCCTGTAGCACTTTCCTCCTCTGCTTGCCACCCTCTCCCCCAGTCATCACTAAGATACTGGTCCTTGCTCTAGGGCAGGGGCTTACCCACTGAGACCCATGGGCAACCTTGGGTAGCCCCTATAAAACCACGTTTAAACTATTTTAGTGTGTATTGATTGTACAAAGCAGTGATTTTCATTATGACATTTCCTACACATATATAGTATACTTAGATTTTTGTCTTTGTTTTTAAGTTTTTCTTGGGAATTTCACACAAGTGAACAACGATCATATGTGTCCCTATTTCACCTCATCAACCCTTCCTCATCTCCCTTTTAGGGTATGGGAATCCTATCAGTTGGCCTTGTCCTCAAAAGACTGATAGTCTCTCTCCTAGAAAGTAGCAGTTGCCAATAGCGCCTAAGAAAGGGATGGGGCCTTTCTGTGCCAGGATTTTGTCGGGCTCGTTCTTATGAACGTCTTGTGCAGGTAACCACAGTTGCTGCATGGTCATGAGCGTGGTGACATCACTTCACAGCACTTCTCCCCATCCTTTGGCTCTCACATTCTCTGTCTTCCTTTCCAGCTGTTCCCTGAGCCTTGGTGAGGGGGAGTGGGACTAGCAGGCTCCGTGGCGGAGTCATGTTTATTCTCAGCACTTTGTGAGGTCCTCTATTGTCTTTTAACTATCATATATCTTTGAGTCAAGGCCCATTGACTGTAAGATCTACCAAAAATTCTATAATATCATTTAAGGGGAGGAGAAAAGGGTATTCCATTTTAGGTGTTATATCATGTATTCTGAACTCGAAAATCTTTGGCTATGGAAAAACAGCACTGTAGAGTTGAGGAAATGTAAAATTAAGGGGGGAAAAAAACCTAATTTAAAAAGCTGCGTGTGATCAGTGTGCTAGAGACCACATCTCACACTTGGAGGCTGCCTGTGGTGAGCTGGCTTAATTTGCTTTTAGTTCAGCCTATGGAGTAAGGCTCCCTCTGCTCTCATCTCTGCACTCACTTGAACTTTGTGTGAATGTGCTATTGATTTAGAGAGCTTTCCTTCTCCTTTCCTTAGTCCATCATCCTACGCTCCCCCAAAATCAAACCTAAACTTGTGTGCCTACCTAAAGTGGCATCAGCGAGCCCACCATTGATTTTCTATGTGATTCAAGATTTTTTCCCCCAATACTATGAAGCAAAACAAGAGATCAAGTGGATACTAAGGCTGACTCAATATTGCGGGATTCATCTATTACTTCTGCTTCTAGTTTTTCCAGAGACAACCTCAGATTTTAAGCAATAGTAAAAAAAAAACAAAAAACAAAAAAAAAACAATATTTACACTATGGATCCATTTGTATAAAAGGCATCTAATGTGTTTATCCCTAAGATGTCTTCCTTTGAGAGTTTTAGGTATCGATGCCATGATGACGATCTTGTTAAAAAATGATTTCTGATCCTAAAGGAGGGATGACAGAGGAGTTAGGGGCCCTGCTCCCACCTTCACTGAGATGTTTTTTAAAGGTTGTGCTCCCCCCGCCCCCCTCCCCTGTCTCCCTCCCGCCTTAGCTAAAAAGTGAGAATTATTGTGAGATTGCTCTCCTAGAATTGTATGGTGATTGAGTAAGATGACAGGAATATTGCTTTCGCACATCCTGACTCATCACAGCACCACAGTGTCTGATATTATTAAATATTTTTTTTTAAAAACACCATCTAGAGTAGACAAGCAAAGCATCCTCTTCCACGGCCTCTTTTACACTTTTCCTGCTCCTCGCTGGCTGTTCCTGTCTCGGAGCCATGTCACTTTGTACCTTCCATTTGCTTCCCTGCCAGCCTTGAATCAATCCTTGTTCTTGGAATTGTTGAGGTTCGGTTTTTTTTTCCTTGCAAAACTCCAGGGTACCTCCTCCACAGAGTGTTTGCTGGCCGTGGCTAGAAGGTCAGAGAGATCTTTGCATATTGATCCACACACCAGTGGCCTGCATCTGGCACTTTCCCAAACTGCCATATTTACTAGTCATCTTTTAGGTATCTGTGTCTCCCTCCCTGTCTAAATAGTCTGCCTTTTAGCATCAGCCACCTTACCCTAGGCATGGCTCAATGGCGAGCATCCTGGGTCTGGGTCCTCTTCAGATGAGCTCTGTAGACTCATCAGAGACATAGCAGCTGCAGGGATATGCAGTGTGGGCCCTGTCTTCAGGCAGGTCAGTCCCATCTGGCTGGAGATGCTAGTTTTTGACAGTGCCAAGTTATCAGCACCACCACTGCTGTCTCTCCTTCACACCAGCTCAGCTCCCTCCTGTGGCTGTTAGAGGGAAAAAATATCCAGAGAAAAGTAGGGGAAAGGTAATTTGTTCAGGTGCTTACAGAGGGTTTGTATATAATTAACAGTTCATTTCTGTGACACAGTTGGCCTCCTTGCCTTGGAACCTGGCTCTTAAATACTCTTAAAGGGACACATACCTAGGAAGGAAGGAAGAAGGTGGCCTAGGCCTGGTGATGACTGACATGTGATTGAAAGCAACCTCCCAGTTAAAGATTTCTCTCCCCTCCCCTCCCTTCCCCTCCCTCCCCTCCCCTCCCCTCCCCTCCCCTCCCCTCTCCCTCCCTCCTCCTCTCCTCTCCTTCCCTCCTCTTGCTCCTCTTCCCTTGACTTTTACCAGTTCTGTTTTCACATATGCTCACACCGGCTTGGGGCGCTGTGGACAGGATGGCTGCTGCCTGTCCTCCTTCGTGAGCTCCGTGATGAGCAGCCAAATACTCAGCCTCTCCTTCTAAGTATCAAATAGATGAAAACACAAATGTGCATCTGACTTTTCATCATAATATGGGGGGAAGGGAGGATGATACGCCTGCTGCTCCTACCTTAAAGCAACGTTGTGGCAATCGTACAAGCTACACCATGTGAATGTACCTGGGAAAATATGCTCACCTCTTACTACATGAATGCTCTTTGTATGACTTTTACTCATGTGGTGGGGTGGGGGGCACTCACAGACTCCATTTTGCTGAGTGAGCAGATTCTTTCTTTTCCTTATTCAAAGAAGGTGTTTGGTTACATCAGGGGCAAGCCAAATACAATAAGTTCTCATGCTATTTTCTGTTCCCTGGCATATTTGCTAAGTCTTTGGTGCATGTCTGAAGTGCTCTCATGCCCTGTGATCCTACTTAGACATACAGTTTGTTTGTCACATTATTCCCCACATGGAAAAACCCACCTCTGGTGTAAAAATGGCTCCGGAATGCGTCCCAGGCTCCTAACTAGCTCATGCCGACTTGACTTGCATCTGCTCTGAGTAGCTGGGGAGATGCTGACCTTGCAGCTGCTTCCAGCCTCCATGCTTTCATGCTTTAGGACTCTTCCCTGTCTGCAGATGCCAGGAAGACTTGGATTCCTGTGTAGAGGTGTTCCTAGAGAGCTGTGCTGAGCTTCTAGTGAGATCTTTACAAGCCTGACATACTGAGAAAAGAATAGCCACATAGCTTATCATAAAATTGCATTTGTTCAACATGAAATTGAGTTATAGAAATTCTTTTGACATTGAAAGCCTATCTTGATATGAAAAAACAAAAAACAAAAATAAAAAAACCTAACCCATGGCCAGCCCAGTTTATTCTGTCTTCATTTCATGACAATTTTGTGATCTTTGAAAGCTTAAAGTAAATATTTTGCTAAAACAAATTTTTTCCTATGGTTGATCAATGTAATCTATTAAAATGTAATTACATTGAGATAAATAATTCACTTATAAATGAATATAGCTATTAGCTGCTTGATACTCTTTTTTTCTGTTGTAATGACACTGAGGGTGTGTGTGTGCATGTGTGTGTGTGTGTGTGTGTGTGTGTGTGTGTGTGTTGAGGTATTAATAGTCACTTCTATGACTTGTCTTAGGGAATGGGTTAGGCTGAACTGACTGGCGAATTCATTAAGGAACACAGTAGTGTTAGGCACTGAGGGATGCTGGGAACACCCATCTTTGATCCTGGTTCTGCTTCTTTTCCATTATCTGCCCCCCTTTGATGATTTCAGGCAAAGCATTCGACCTGTGAGACCATTTTCCTCCTCCTTGAGTTTGAACACAAATCCAGTGCTTGGCTCCCACTGTGGCTGTAAGAACTAGATAAGAACATGGCCGGGCCCTCTGTGAGCCAGGATAATGCTTTGTGGGTGGAAGCTATCCTAAAAGCAACATAAGGTTATGAGCACGAGTGTTAGTCTCTATTATCGAGATTTACAAAGATGTTCCACACTTCATCTTTTAACATGTTTTGACGGATATGGTCAGTGGGGTCCCTTGGAAATAAAGGTAAAACATATATCCAAAATATCACCAGGATCATTCTCCTTTCTTGGTGTATAAAACCTCATGGTATCATGCATGACCTTTTCTGATCATTTCTTTGATGATATAAAACAAAGCCACCTGAAAGAATAGTTTATATATAAAAACCATATTTCTAAAAGATCAGAGACAAATGGCAGTGTAGGAACTTGAATTCCTTCCTGTGGGATTCCATCCATCCCTGAATGGTATGTACTCCACCTGCCCCTGACGGCATCTCTTCAGATGCTACCAGCTGCCTCATTAGGTGGTAGAGCCATCAGCTCCCTTAACAGTATGGAAGCAAAGGCAGAGGCCAAAGGGCATCAAGCATGTTGTACACACCTAGGGTCATACCTCCTATAAGCACATGCTCAAGTTTTTGACAGTACATGTCTCCCAAACATGAGCCATGCCAGAAGAGTCAGCTAGGTTGCTATGTCTGTCAACAAGTTTTCTTTCCCTTTCTCTGTGTTTCCATTCACGCTTGTGTCACCTACCTTCCTCTCTAGGTGACAAGCTGGTCATCCTTAGCAGATGGCATTGGGGTGGTGTGATGCACTCAAGGAGTGTGCTCCACGACCATTATGAAGAAACAGCAGCAAGGCACCAGTGATTAGGTCACTATGATAACTCACTTTGCGAAGAGTTTTTATGGCTCCCAGCACCTCAAATCCCATTGCTTTCTGTACTCTTGTAACCTATCCTTGCTATGCTATAGAGCTGTTACCGTGAGCACCCCTACCACACCCCATCATGTCATGACAAGGAAAGGTTGCCCCAGAGCATAATTGCTGGTGTTTAGTCTGTGTGTGACAGAACAAGAAAGGGGCTCAGGCCTGTCTTTTGTACTCAAGTTATTTATTGCATTTGTCTTACGGCTTCCATTTAAAGCCAACGAAGCTGCAAAGTAGCTTATTTAAGCTAGCTCTTGGGTGGGTGCTGTTAGCAAGCGGAGCAGTGGGTGGCAAGGAGAGAAAAAGATGGAAGACTGAGCTGAGGAGATTCACACAGTATGGTGATTTGCTCCTATAGTAGTGCAGGTCATAGGTGTAGCTTGTAGACACGAGCCTTTTTGCCCACGGGTGAAGACTTTGTCTCACACACTCAGGAAGAAGCCTCCTCCACACACACATGGATGCGTGCATGGCCCTGAAGATTGCACAGAACCTGAAGTGAGTTGTATTATCCTGGAAACGAAGCCCCTTATTTAATTAACTTCCTACCCATCACTAGTCACATGTGCTACTACCTGCCCTGCCCTGCCCTGATGAAGGGCAGACAGAAGAGGGAAAATGATCTCTTTAGGTCACATCGTTATCACCTGCCCAGGTGAAGTTTCAAGAGCCTTCTCCTACAGGAGTGATCCCTATCTCCTGCACCCAGCTCTGTGTGTGTTTAAGCATGTGTGTATGTGTATACATGGGCCTATCTATGTTCAGACTCTCTGCATGCCTGGGTAGCCCTTCGTCAGTTTGAAAGACTCTTTGTTGATCCAAGCCAGTCATCAATTCTCTTTTGTTCTGGTTTGATAAAGGGTCTATCTTGAGTACAAGAAGTACTGTACATAATTCATAACCCAGAGCAAGATGAAATAGAATGGGCGAGGGTGACAACCGAGGAAGCAAAAGTTCCCAGCTTTGATATTAGCTGGGAGAATGAATCAGCGACACATGTGTCTCAAGGTCGAGCTGTACTTGGGATCCGGACCTGAGTGTCCAAGACCAAAGAAGGAGGGAAACACAGGAAGAGGGGCAAGTAAGAATGTAGGGATGGAAAGACGAGGAGGGCTCCTGTGGCTGTTTCTGTTCCTGCAAAGAGGGAACATCCTGGGGTCTTAAATCATCTCTACATTTCTCATTCTGCTCCTTAATTAAATTCCTGTTGTAATTGGAAAGAGTTTCCATATTCTCTACAGCAAAGGCAACTGACCTCTTTTATAAGACCAACCTAGTATTTATAGCCTCCTTGCGATTTGGACCCTCTGTAGCTTTACAGTCAGGAGTCTGTCTATACAGTAGTGACCAGAAAGTTGGTGTTAAAGGAGACAAGGAAGCATGTTGGTTTGGCCAATGCCGTCTTGTTTTCCATGGCTTCAGGTGTGACTCGCCTCTCTGCTATCAGTGGGTGAGTGCTTTCTCCTCATCCATGTCTGTAGGCCTTTTTCCTTATCTATCTTCTCCTCTCTCAGGACAAAACACTTAGCTGAGATCTCTACGAAAACAGGCTATATAAAGGGTGAGGGATAAAAGATGTGCCTTTTGACCAGTGTTGGTCTCTGCTTGTTGCAAAGCTTGTTTGGTAAGAGTTGGGAGCTAAACTTGTTGACCGATATAAGGGTAAGCATTTAAAATGCAGTTTGGAATTAGAGTTTACGAAAGCGGTAGTAGTAAGTTCCTACTCTGAGTTCTCCAATTCATGGCCTCTCATTGACCCTGGGTAGTTGGCTAGGCTTCCTATTCTAGGCATGTCTTCTTACTTGCTGAGAAGTCCTTAAGTCAATTAGATAGCTGTTGGTTACCACCAAGATATGAATGCCACTGTTGCACTTTGAGGGATATCTCGTCACACTGGCCATTGTCATGATGCATAGTCTTCATAACTGGGTAGGGTTATTAGTAACTTCTCTCCCTTGGTAGCTTGCATGGCATCTCTGGTGCCATGAAAGCTCATCCTTGGAAAAGAGATTTTCTGTTCAGCTTGGATGCTGTGAGTCCTGTGTCAGAACTGCATGGTATCTTCAGCAGCAGGGACTCCCCTTCAGCCTCTTGGAGGTAACAAAATATAGACACACTAATGTTGAAGGAGAAAAATCATGGCACCCCACTCCTAGGCGAACAACTACAGGTAACTAAGGGATGCTGACAGTGGAAAAACTAGTGTCCCCACATGAAGGAGCCCCCAGTGGCTACCCAGTACCAAATGGTTATCCCTGAAACCATGCATGTGCAGTACTGAGTGGACTTAGTAGGTTGTTTCTATATAGGCATGGAGAAAGCAGGTAGCAGGGGAAAGCTCAGCAGAGGCGGGAGTGGAGGTGTAAAATGTGCCTCCATGTTGTGGAAGTAGCCACAGTAAAGAGAATGGGGTGGAAAATGTCGAGAGGGAGACTAGAGAAGACACTGGATGTGAATAGTAAAAGGTGTCAAAGGCTCCTTAGTGGCTTCCAAGTTTCTTCCATCAGGGAATAGTGTCATTGCTTGAAGCCATCATTGGCCCACCTGGGCTTTATTTTATCTGGCTGTGGCCTTGTATAGGTTCCTGCAGTGCCTTGGAGCTCAAGTGTAGGGTTTGGTCTAGGGGGCCTGAGTTTGCCCTTCCTATGCTTCCCATGATCTTTGAGTGGGGCCCACAGAGTCTGTACCACCCTGTCTTCCCTCTCGCTTCATGCCCCACCCATCTGGTCCCTTGCTCCTGCTTTTTCCATGAGCCCTAACCTAGTTATATTTACTTCCTACATTATTACCTCTGTTTTGAAAAATACCTTTGTGTGTGCATGGAGTATGTGTGTTCATATAGGTGAGTATGGGCATGCACGCACCATGATGCTAATGTGGAGGCTTGGTCTTTGTCTTCCCTTTGTTTACAAACATGGTCTCTTATTGTTTATTCCTGTGTATACCAGGCTAGTGGGCTGGACGATTCTTTTATCTCTGCCATCTAGATCACCAGGGGAATACTGGAATTATAAGTATGCATCGCTGCATCCAACATTTTGTGGTTTCTAGTGTTATAAGTTCAGGTCCTCATGCGACCTCTCTAGTCTCTTTTTGTTCTTTATTCTCACAAACTCTACTAACCCTTGAAGTTTCATCCCTAGTTCTCTCAATATATTTCCATACCATACCCCGGGCTTTTCTTCAAGCATTACCATTTCTTGTGTTGATTATTTAAGTTTGTGCTCTTTAAACTATACTCTAAAAACCATGGGTGTCAGATACCTATTGTTCTGTGATTATCCTCAGAAGCCCCTGTAGAGTCCAGCACACAGTAGATGCTCAGTGAATATGCAGGCAATTACTGGATGGATGGAGTAATAACCTATTATAGGTAGGCACTGTGCTATGGGCTGAGGAGATGGTAATGACCAAGCAAGATTCCTGCTCCTCTGGCACTCCTGTTCTCTTTACGGACATATATTAAACAATTTAGAAATAAGTAATGCCGGGCAGTAATAAATCACCAAGAATGGGAAGGAAAGACCAAAATGTTGTGGGGAGATATCTAATACATTAAGGCTTGAATGGGGGTGATCTAGCAAGGAGGTGATGCTGAATGCTGAGTGGAAGTCTGCACACAGGAGAGTCTCAGACAGGCTCTGGGAAGCCTGGAATGAGGGCGTCTCAGATGGAGGACCAGCAAGTGGCTGCTTGATGGATTTATAGATTAGCGAGAAAGGCCAGGAGGCTGGAGCACTCCACGAGGCAGCAGGAGGGAGGGAGGGCGGAGCAAGTTAGGGAAGAACGAGCTAGGTCATGTTGGGCCTTGTAGACCATTGTTAGGAGTTTGCATTTTGTCTTGGGTGCTGTGGAGTGAACAGTTGTAGAATCTGATATATACTGAAGCATCACTCTCCCTGCTGCCTGGAGAACTGGCTTCGGTGAGGCACGAGAAGAGGGCAGCAGTGGTTCTGATGGAACCGAATGGTTGTGTGTAAGTGGGAGGGCTGAGTATCTCTGTCGGTAGGGTCTGTGTGGAAGGTGGAACCAGCCACTTTCCACTAGGCAGAAAGTGAGGTAGAGAAGAGTGGGGTCAAGGTTCCTCAGCTACATTAGCATAGCACAACAGTGCTGTCTTTTCCTGAAGTGGAGGAACGGAGAGAAGGGGCTAGAGGCTGGTCAAGGACACAAGTTTGTTTGGCGAGTAAGTTGGAAACGGCCAATAGCACCTTACAGTTATCTGAGTTAGAGGCGTCATGATCAGGGTGCGGAGGTTTGTGTGGGTCTCACGCTGAATTAAGGCTTGAGGTAGACATTTGAGAGGATGCCATTTACTAAGGGCACTGTAGTCATGAGATCGGCTGCTCTTCTTGGAGAGAATGTATAGATAATACCAAGGGCCTAGAGCTGAGCTCTCATAGCTGCTCCATAGCGGGCCTGTTAGCAGGCCGGGCTCTAGGGTCTGTTTTTGCATAGGAGAAAGACTGGTTTATCAGCCAATGAGCCAGGTGCAGGTGTGTGACAAATAGGTGTGGAGGGAGAGTGTGAGTCAACTTGCTCTTGGTTCTTTTTGTTTGTTTGTTTTTAAAGATTTATTTATTACGTATACAGTGTTCGGCCTGCATGTAACACCTGCAAGTCAGAGAGGGCACCAGATCTCATTATAGATGGTTGTGAGCCACCATGTGGTTGCTGGGAATTGAACTCAGGACCTTTGGAAGAGCAGCCAGCGCTCTTAACCTCTGCGCCATCTCTCCAGCCCTTGCTCTTGGTTCTTTTCTTCCGTCTGTATGTGTGTCCATGTGTGTCTGTACAGGCTTGTTTGTGTGTTTGTGTGTGATATTACATTGGGTCTCTTCCTCAATCACTTTTTGTCTTGTATTTATTTGAGGTAAGGTCTCACTGGGTAGTCCTGGCTGGCCTTGAACTCATAGAGGTTCGCATGTTTCTGTCACCTCAGCACACCACCATGTCTGGCTCACCAACTTACTTTTTTTTTTTTTTTTTTCTTTTTGAGACAGGAGAGAACTCAACCTGGAGTTCACTTAGCCAGCTAGACCACCTGGTCAGCAAGCCCCAGGGATTCTTCTATCTATGCCCCACTGGCCGATGGGCTGAGATCAAGCTGGTGGTTCTTAAAGCTTGAGTTTTACTTCTACAGCTGCTCTGTTCATTCGACAAACTCCCCTGGGGGCCGAGTCTGTGCTAGGCAATGGTGCTGTGCTTTGGAATGTTGCTTTTCCAAGCCTGGGACTTCTCCAAATTCCTTTTCTGCTCTCAGAGTCATCAACTCTTTATTACTTAGTTCTCAGTGTATTTGCATTGAATATCTGCTCACTACTGTTCACAGTGTTAGACACCAAAGCTATTCAGTCTTACTTAAAATGACTATGGTCATCTGTTTTTGTCTTGCACCCCACACATTAAGAATTCCTGTTGGCCCCTTCATCCAGACTTAACTGGACATCTTGCACTAGTTCTGGTGTCCAGCCTAGGCCACCACAGTCTCTTGCCTGAGTTAATGCAGTATGTCCCCGATGGTACCCCACCTCACTTCAGAGTATCCTGAAGAGCCTGGTGAACATCAATCAGAGCATGCCACTCCTGCCCACTGAACCCTTTGGTATAGGCTCCTCTCAATGCCTGAAAGACAAAGCTCTTGCAAGTGTCTGCAGTCTCACATAAAACCTTCTGTCCCCGACCCTGGTCTAAGCACAGTGGCCTTATACCTGCAGAAGGCTCACAGGGTTTGCCCCCGCCACTTGAATCTTTCTGGGATGTTCTTTTTTGCCATGGCTGGCTCAATTTCTCTTTATTACCCAGTTCCTCTCCAGTCTTAAACTTGAAGTCTTTCCTAACTATACTCTATTTAAAGTTGAACCTCTTCCTTCCACCCCCTTTTCTATGTGCTTTATTTTTTCTTTGGAAAACATGCTAGTTTTTTTTCTTCTTCTTTTGCTTTCTTCCTGGGCTAACCCATTCCACTAACTGCAAGCCTCCCGAGGGCAGGGCTTCTGCCCCATGCTCTGTGCAAGTAGTTTCTATTAGAGAAATAACAAGGTAAATATTTAGTAATATTTGTGCATAGACAAATGCCAGAGCAGGTGTTCATGGGATCTTCCAGTTGTTCTTGTCCCTGGGGAGCTATTGAGATGTCATTAGGGACTGGCATCTACCGTTCAGAGCAGCATTGCAATTCTGGGAATCCAGCTGGGTTGGGCCTATCCACTAGGGTGCCCTTAGTATCATTAGGGCAAACTGACCACCTTGAATCCACAAAGGGCCCCTTTGAGGAGGCTATATTAACGAAAGCAACAGCCACTTATTAAGGATGCAGAAGGTGTGTGTTTAAGCATGGAATTAACTTTAGTATCTTTAGCTGGGGATGAGTGTCAGGACCAGGGTTCCCAAGGGAACCCGCCTAAGGCTTCCTTTAGGCTTAGCCCTGGTGCTGTGGCAAGCCTCGAACAGCTGCAGATAGGGTTTGAGTCTTAGTGAACTTAAAGCCAGGAAGGA
Source organism: Acomys percivali (assembly GCA_907169655.1). Lineage (NCBI taxonomy): Eukaryota > Metazoa > Chordata > Mammalia > Rodentia > Muridae > Acomys > Acomys percivali. The sequence goes on along the minus strand of OU015747.1, from coordinate 108,224,611 downwards.
ACACTTAGGATCCTTAAGAAAGGGGGGGGGGGCTTACTTATGTCCTTGGGGGCGTTTGGTGTTCTGAAAAGACCAGGGTGAGGGATACCAGCAGGTATTGGCTGCATCCAATTGATAATCTAGACCCTGTTCTGATGTGCTATAGGTGCATACAGCTTTGCTTTCCCACTTCACAGCTGAGAAAAGCGAGGCAGCTTGCTTTCAGTCAGAGCCTGTACCCTTCTTTATTGTGCTGCAATTAGCTCAAAATGAGTGTCATTAAGAGGGCTTTTGGGGAGATGGAAAAGTTATTTAATGTGCTTGTGTGTTATGTTTTGATTTGTGGAGAGTAGCTGCACATGAAAACTGAGGTTTATTATTTATTTATTTTTATTTTTATTTTATTTTTCTGAGCTATGCATGTGCAAGCACTGTAATTAGTATTTCCAGGAGAGAACAGTCCCCCACCACTCTGCCTCCCTGTTGGCTTCGTTCATGACACTTTCCCCATAAGAGAGAATGCTAAAATAGAGCTGTCTTTTTGATGGAAATCCTGAGGGTTCTGGGTACATGGAAACTGGTCAGGGGCTATTATGCACTTCTCACCTTTTATCCTCAGTACTGAGGAATTTTTGATTGCTCAAGAATGAGCTATAGGCTATAGAGAAGCCTGCTTCCTGCTGTCTCATGCTCTTGCGTTTGCCTGTGTCCTGTGTCTTGTGTCCTGTGTCCTGTACCCTATATCCTGTGTCCTGTATCCACATACACACACCATACACACTACACAGAAACCACACATGCACACACACACACACACACACACACACACACACACACACCTGCAGTAGCCTTTTGTGTAAAGCGATCAGGATGTTCAGGCCTCTATGCAGTCTACCTGTATTCAACACACAGCCTAGAACTCTCTACCTTTCTGGGCAGTCCGGAGACAATGTCTTCACAGAAAGTGACCTATTCGGGATCATGTAGAAGGGGGCTTGAATTAGCTGCACTTTCCCTTGGTATCAGATTGGGCACTGAGAAGTGGGAGGAGGTAGTGTGGTTGGACCAGTCCCTGGGGGCAGTGTCTAGATCATCCCTTGGTTCTCTGCAGAGTGCCAGGCCTTACTCTCATGTAATTAGGCTTCTAATGCCACTTTCTATTGACAAGGCGAACAGCTGCCAAGTCACTTCAGATGAAATTGGGTCACCTGTCATGATTCCTGTGGGACTGTGGGAGAACTGTGCTTACCCCACACCTTGCCCTACTTTAACCTGTGCCTGGATCTGGTCCCATACCTCTTTGGGAGGGACGAGAGGAGGCCATTCAGAGCTCTGCTGGTCTCTTCAGGGCAGAGTCTGGTCCAGAGATAATGCCCACAGCTTGGCATGGAGTTTTTCAGTGGAGGTCAGAGAGAGACTCCCTCCTGCCCAAGTCTAATTTGTAGAACAAGGGGAGGGCAGCGATCTTACATTTTCCTGGTGTGGGAGGATGAGGCGAGCCCCACTTGTCATTCTGAGAGTGGGGATGGATTTGCCTTCGCCCAGAAAGCCAAGCACTGTAGTTGATAGCTCCCCTCTAAAAATGGAAATAAGGAGAGCAGTCCAGAGATGAAGAGAGGGAGGAAAAGGAGAGAGAGCAAAGTCATTTCCAGTGTGCACACACGTGCCCAAGATGTCTGTGTGTTTAACTCCAGAGGAAGCAGGAAGAACTCAGTGAGAACCAGCAGGCAGAGTGCTGAGACACGGTGAGGGCTGGGGAGAAGGGGGCAGAAGGAGGAAACATGCTGCCAGGTCCGAAGAGGTAAAGAAACCACACAGAGGCAGAAAGAGACAAAAGACATGGGGCTCTCCCTTGGCTCCACCTTCCAGATGCTTCCACTGTGAGCCCCAGCCAGGCTCAAGGCTTAAAGTGGAAAGTGTGGCAACCTGAAGCCAAACTGCATTCCAACATGCACTATGTTTTCCTTACGTTCCTGAGCCTGGGCTAATAACAGCAAAAAAAAAAAAAAAAAAAAAAAAAAAAAAAGAAAGAAAGAAACACTGTGAAGAAATAGAGGAGAGAGGTGGTGGGGTGGCGGAGGTATGAAACTTTAATCAATACCTGGGGTTTCTAAGAAGTTCAGTTGCTGCACAGATCATATTATCTCTGTGGCTATTTCTGTTATCTCCCAACAACCCTCATAGCAGCACAGGCTCAGGTGGTGCCGGGCTCCATCACCCTGGCCTTCCTTGGTGGGAAGGAGGAGCTATGGAACCGTGTAAGGATAGGACGGGGTGTGATCTTTAGCACACAGAGGATTTTGGCTTTACCTGGAGTTAACCGTTAACCGGGTAGAGACTCTCATGTAGACCTTGGCGTGTTTGAATATAAACTTGAGCTAATGTAAAGATATAAAACCCAGCCATTGGCTGAGGATGTAGCTCCGAGGTAGGGTGCTTGTGCGGCACGGGTGGGGCCCTCAGGTTCTATTCCAAGACCACCAATGTGTTCTACTTATCTCTTAGCACCCCCACCCCCACCCCTACCACACACAGCTCTAAAGCTCAGTGTGGTGCCATGACGGAGAACCTTCTGTCTGTCTGGATGTTTCCTCTCCTCTGAGACGCTCATTTCTTCTCACAGGCTTTCTCCCGAGGGATTCCTGTTGAAAGTCTCTTGACTGTACAGTCTGTATACCGATGACTCCAGTGTACATTTCTAGGCAGAACACTTCAGAACTCCCAGTTTACCTATCTAATTAGCTACTGTTGGCACTTGCTGTGGTTTTCATGTTTGGCCCTTGTATTCCCATGTTGGGAGTTTAATCCTTAACGTCATAAGTTAATGATACTCGGAGAAAGGACAGTTGGGAGGTGACTCTGTTGTGAGGGCACTGTCCTAATGAGAGGATTTGGATTAGTGAGTTATCTCGGGAGCGGCTTTAATACAAAAGCAACGCCCTATGGCTCACCCATCCTGTCTTACCATGTTTTATCCTCTGTTCTGCCATGACCCAGCACCATGGCCCTTAACAGATGCTGGTCAGAGGCTGGCATCATGCTTATGGACTTCCCAGCCTCCAGAACAGTGAGCTAAAGAACTCTGTATTCTTTACTTAAAAAAAAAAAAAAAGAAAAAAAAAAGAAAAAAAAGAAAAAAAAAGCCACTCAGTTTGTGGTCTTCAATTAAACACAGAAAACATTCAAGCTAGCACCTTCTAAGAACCTCTCTATTGAGCTGCTAGCTGGTTTGACCCCTCCCCCTTCCCTCCAGCTCTAACTGTCTCAGGTCTCCATCTCCCTAGGTGTACTACTACTGTCTTCTTTCTTCCTTCCCTCTCACTCTTCTTGTGGTTCTGTATTTTTTGGGACCATAATACACATCTGACCATAAAGACTCACCCAGTTTTTAGAGCAGTAAAATAAGAAAAACAGCTAAAACAGCAATTGGACCATAAGGCACACCCTAACTTCACCCCCTCTCCCCCCTCACCCGCCACTTTTTTAGGGAAAAGTGCATGTTATGGTCCAAAAAATATGGTATTAGTTTCCCATCAACTTCAAGTCTATGGACACTACCTCTAAGATGTATTTCAGTTCTCTATTTCTGCCGTCTGTCTGTCTGTCTGTCTATCACCTATCTATGTACACACACACACACACACACACACACACACACACACACACACACACTTATTTGTTTGCTTGTTTTTACCAGTTCTGGCTACTGTTTCCTGGGCTACATCACCGTTCTCACTAACGGTCCAGTGGTTTCTCTTACTCCTCTTTACTCATTACTCTGTAGCCACAGTGATTGTTAAACAACCCCCACTTCCTGTGCCAGTTCCATTTACAAAGCCCCTTACTGGGCTCCTCTTGCATTTTCCTGACAAACTCAAATTCTTAATGTGACCCACCAGGCATGTGTCGTTGTTCCCCCAACCCCCCAAGCCGTCTTGCTCACTGGCTCCTGCTTTTTGCCCTGTAGCCATCATGGGTTCTGCTGGTGTCGAAAATGCCCAGGAGACATAGAACCTGTGTTCACATGATGATGACTGCTTGGAGGCAGCCCTTTGCCGTTTCAGTTGGCTCCCACTCGTTCGCATCCGAGTCCAAGGGCCTTATCCTCAAGAGTGATGGCTCTGAACATTAGCCAAAAACAAAGCTAGTTTCCCTGAAGGCTCACGTACCTCCTCAAGTTTTCTTTGGTCTGCTCAGCACCATGGCACTATCCAGGTGTGGGTGTAACACTTTCTTTAATGTTAATCCTCCTGCTAAACGTAAGCTCCAGGGCAGCCAGACCATGTCTGTCCTGTTGACTGTGATGTCTCCAGGATACAGCCCCAGGCCTGGCCCATGTGGAGGCTGAACATGTGACTAACTTCGTCTTGAAAACCTCTGTGCCTGTGGTTTTGGTTCTAACAGAGGAGCAGGTCAAAAACAGGGCAAGGTTTCAGAAAGCACAGAAGCTCAGCCTTGCTCTCTGTTTTGTGGTATTACTGCTAGCTGTGTAAATGTAGCTTTTTGAAGTGGAGTTCACGTGCATCTTGAAGACTGCGGCTTCAGTTTGGTTCACATATCCACTATGTTCTGTTTTCCTGGCTCCTATGTCTATGTAGCTACCTCTTGGTTCCCGTCTTACCAGATGTACTTCCCTCTCCTTCCACCCTCAGGACCATAACCTTGATATCCCAGCATTCCCCGGGGCCCAAACTGACTGGGTCATGACAATCTAACAGCTGCACGTTCTTGGTCCCAACCCGTTCTTAAGAAGCTTCAGCTCTCTGCAAAATGCGAATGAGATCGTTAGTGGTAATAATACCTTGTCTGTCTCTCAGGCTTGTGATAGAGATGAGTGCCTTTATGTCAAACACTTTGAAAAACATGAAATTCACTAAGCTCAGGGCAATGAAGAAAAGATGCCGGGGAGTGAGGAGAGCTGAGCAGTCACGCCTCAAGACAGCAGAGCAAAGCTCCCCGAGGAAAGTGAGATGGGGATGGCAGGGTGCTGGCCAGATACGGAAAGCAACTTCAGCTGAGGTTTTGAAGATGTTTGCAACTGTAGTACTTCATTGATGGGGACAAGCGTGCAGGGCCAGCAAGCAATGTGTAGGCCCCAAGGCTTGGTTTTAGCAGATGTTTTTGCTCAGTTCAAAGGACCGAGGTGAAGAAATGGCATGGTCAAAGGCCAGTGACAGCTGGGAGCAAGGAAGGGGTTACCAGATTGATTGGAGCGACCTAGTCCTACTGGAATTACATCTGGAAGATGCTGGATGGAGGTGAGGAAAGACATAGCTCAATTGTCCTCTTCCTGTGTCCTCCTCATAGGAAGGAAAGGACTGGAAAGGCAGGTGACGTCACTTGTGGGGACTTCTTTCTCGGGTCGTAGAGGCAGGGAACAAATCAGAAAAGGCAGAAACAAGCTAAAAGGCACAGGGTGTCCAGGGGAAGAAACGGTATGAGAAATATCAGAAAGGGTAGAAAATATTTAGGGAGTGTTTGAAGGCAATGGGAAGCAGGATTTAAGACGTATGTAGTGACAATCAGTCAATCAATCCATGAAGCTTATTGCCAGGGTCAGACAATCTGGGTTGTCCTAAAGGTGGGAGGAGCTCCAGCAGATGTCTCAGTATGGAGAGTCATCTTGAAACCTGTCTGTAGATGTATTTCTGGCTGAGGTAGGTGGGAAAATGGAAGCAGCTTTAAGTGAGGGTATGGCGGCCTGTGTGAGAATGACCAGAGCGAGAGCAGAAAGTACAGGGCAAACTGGAGGACAAAGGCAATGGAGGAGACAATAGGAATAGGTCTGGAGGTGCCACACCCAGCTGTGCGCGTAGGGAACCTGGGATCCAGAGTGACGCCAAGGTTGTCACTTCGTGGTGGGTGAGATTCCTTTGCTTCTTTCTCTTCTGTTTTAGTCTCAGGCCAGGGTCTGTGTGCCCAGGGCTTCTCTGCCACCGTCCTCACCACTGTTCTCATTTCTAGAGACTTCTGCCTTCCTGATTGTGGCCACAAACTCTTATTGCAGACTTAGGAATTCACAGGTGGAGGCGTCTGTGCTTGCTGGGGACACAGTGGTGTCTCCTGGGTCTTAGCGTTTTGTGCTGGAGCTGGGACCAAGTTGGCAGCTTGCACATCAGAGGAGATGCACACCTCCTCTTCCGAGGACCACAAGGAGTTAAGGTTGGGGAGAAGGAGAGGGTGAACTCTTTTCTTCCTAGCTCCCCCCCACCCTCCCCACCCCGCCCCAGCATCTGGTATTTTTCCCTTTAGCACCTGAAAGAATGTTTTCCACAGCACGGTCACCTCCTGCCATTTCTTTATTGTAATGCCAATTCTTACTTAACATCTGCCAAGCACAAAAGGTGCGTCAGGGCTCTGTGGAAACAAAGTGAAAGCTGGCAGTGGCCCCCCTGGGCTCAGTCCTGAAGAAAGACAAACAGGAAAATAAACAGAACCCCAGGAGATGTGGGGATGGAGAGGTGGTGGGAGCTTGCTTGCTTGCTTGCTTGCTTGCTCGGTTCCTGGCTGTTTGGACCGCCTCTTTTTATTTCCCCTCTCTCTTCCTGGAAAGCGTCTTGCTTTGAGAGAGGGTTGGGTCAGTTTTGTTTCCAGCCAGGCCTGTGAGTGTGAAGTCAAAAGGCTTTGAAAGGATATATATTTGGGGGGGCGGGGAGGATGCTAAATAGAAAACAGCCAGGGATGATGGGAAGGCTTGGAATGGTGGAGCAACTTCCTGGCACTGGTCATGTACTTACTATTCAGATCTAGGAATCCTGGAAGGGGGGGAAGAGCAGGGTAGACATGTGGGCAGAGCACATTGCCTTCAGTGTGGTTAAGGGAGCCCAAAAGCAGGCTAGAGAGTTAGTGAAGCCTTTGAATGAGTAATCTAAGAAAATGGGGGGGGGGGGAAGAAAAGAAAAGAAAGAAAGAAAGAAAGAAAGAAAGAAAGAAAGAAAGAAAGAAAGAAAGAAAGAAAAAAGCAGTACAAGTCCTAATCATGCATTCATTATATCTCTCAGGAAGTACTGAGATAGAACTGAATGGTCTTCCTTCACTAATTTCCATGTAGAGTGGACAGTCTGAGGCCATGAGTACAGAACTTGTCCAAGATCACACAGCTGTACCTATCTCAAGCAGGCCAAACCAGTATTGCCAAGGGCCATAGCTCATAGAAAGTCATAACTCCCATCTGGGCTAGTAAGATGGCTCAGTCATTAAGAGCACTGATTGCTTTGCTAAAGGACTTCGGTTTTGTTCCTGGTACCCACATGGCAGCTCACAATATTCTAACATCTTTCTCTGGCCTCTGTGGGCACCAGGCACATATGGTGCACAGATCTACCCACAGGCAAAACACCCATAAAATAAAATAAAATAAAATAAAATAAAATAAAATAAAATAAAATAAAACAAAACAAAACAAAACAAAACAAAACAATGAATTCCTGACTGATTGATGGGAGAGAATGTCAGCAGAACACATCTTTCACAGCTTCCGGCATGCTCTTCTCTCAGTCACAGAACACAACTCTCACCTCAAAGATTATTCGTGAACCAAATGTGAATGAGCCTAGCCTGGGAACACAGATTTAGATTGCCCCCAAATAACGTGCCCCAATGTGGAAATTGGTTCGTGTAATCCTTAGTCATGGAACTAAATAGAGTCATAAATCAAAGCATTTCTCCCTCCAAGGCATTTTTTTTTCAAATATATTTGGTGGAAACAAAGCAGGTTGCAGTGAACCATAGGAGTCTCAGCTGTAGGTTTCAGACACCTCCGGACGGTGTTCTTAGCTCCTAGATTGGTGGAAGATAGTGGCCAGATATTCCATAAGGTTTTATCTGACAGTCACCAAGATGTTTGTTATGTCAGCCACCGAGGTGGGTGGGCAGTGAGTGGCCATTAAGACTAAACATACCACAAGATAATCTGGTGCTGGATTTGCAACATCAGACTCACCATAGTTACAAAAGTCTAATCATTCATTCGATCAACCTTGTAGAACCTTTAGCGTGAGTGAGGTTTTGGGTTTTTTGTTTGTTTGTTATTTTTGTTTTTTGTTTTTTTTTTTCTGAGAACTTCAGATTATTATACTAGCATCTGTCCTAGCACTGTGTCCGGGGGCACAGCTCACGTATTCATGAAAAATCAGGAAAGTCTTGAGAAAACTCAGACAACATGTCAGTGACCTGTAGCACATTTCCTTACTGTTAAAATGAGTAACAGACAAAGACTCTTTGGCACCAAAATCATAGTCTCAGGACCCTTCTTAACGGCCAGACTTCCTGGTTTCTGCAGATTGGTGTTAACTAATTTTCCCAGATGCACTCTAACCTCTATCATAACCTAAATATAGTAGTGTTGAAGGGTCTCCTCCCATGTATGTCCTTAGGTCTTTGAGAGTTCTACAACATGTTTCTGAGAAGTTAAGAGAGGATCAAGTACTGTATTTTATTTAGCTTTTTTTTTTTTTACTTGTCTGGTCTGTAAGACAGAGCATCAGAACACAGAATTCTGTACCTCTGGTTTTGAAGTGTGACATACTGAATATTCTTAGTCTTTCATTGCAGTAGAACAAGCAGTCAGTTCTGACATTGTCTGTTATTTTCAAATTCACTAGGAATGTAGATATGAGGCCTTGTGACTTTGATCATTTTGAGATCTTATTTGGAAACATACTCAGATATCTGTAATGACAGTGATATTCTGAGGGTTAGCCAGTCTCCAAAAGACAAGGATGCTTTTGCTCATGTAGATACATTTTACACACACGCGCATACACACACACACACACACACACACACACACACGTCATAAAAGCAGAAGCAAAGGGGAACAAAAGTGTCTATTGGGATGGGTGAGAGGGAAATGTAGGAGAGTATGGGGGAGTATGCTCAACATACAGTATATACTTGTATGAGAGTATCCTTATATATCATAGAACCATACACACTGACTGTATATAATTTAACATTTTAAAAAGAAAGACTTCATGTTGCAGTCTTCTTGTTAGCCTTGCTAGGCATCTTAACACCTCCTTAGGAGCCCTCTCATGGCCACCTTAACCCACTGTGCAGCAGCATGCAGACTTGCCCTGATTTAAATGTAAACACTGCAGCAACTATTCCTATCTTTTTTTTTTTTTTCACATGCTAGGCACTGTGTTGAGGGCTTTCCATTCATTGTTTGTTCCTGCTTCTCACTGTCTTGCAGTGGTAATATCACTACTGTTTCGTTTTTGATGAGAGAGCTGAGACTTCAAAGTTAGTAGCTCGTCAAGGTCACATGCTTCCTCCTAACCTCTTCCCAGTTCCAAAAGACAGGTCTGCTACCCCAGGATGCTCAAATTCCTTTGCATCTTTGTGATCCTAAGCCTCAGAGCCAAGTGAAGGGAAGATGGAGGCCAAGTGTGTCCTTGGTCTAGCCTTCCTTTTCTTTATAATCTTGTTTCTCCTAACCATCACCAGGATGCCTCTCCCTCTCAGTGCCTTCCCTTGGAGATTATTTTAATTAATTAGTTCATCCATCCATTCATTCCATCGACTGGTACTTACTGCATATTGGCTATGTGCTAGGCACACTGTGGGTACTGCCCTAAGCAAAGGCTGGGATTTCGGTTACTCCTGTATTTGCTTCATGTGAGGTCAGTGTTTTCTCTTGAAAGTCATTTGGTCTAAGGACTTAACAAGGAGGTGGATAACAAACAGCTTTGTCAATTGACAGACTGACAATTTGACAATTGCAAAGCATTATCAGGCAGATGGTGAGGTGTTTGGGGCAGGTGTATTTTTACTGTTAAGCAAGACACCTGCCTCCTTCCTTAAGGACACTAAAGACCAGGGGGAGACAAAGTGGAAGAGATCAAGCATGGCTTGACTCCACCTCCCGAAGACCTGTCCCACTTGGTGACTTGTAAATTCAAAGACACAGGGTATTTCATTGTGATGTCAGTGCCCAGCCCTTACTCCCATGCCTACGTTGTGGCTAGGGACAGTCACCAGGGTTGTGTTACAACCACAGCTACCCTAGTTTGCTAAGAGCCACGGGGTGGTAAGATCTTCCTAGCAACTGTGCATAAGCCCTTGGGTAGCTGGCTCATGTTGTGGTTTTTAAGAGGAGGACTCCTGTATCTGTTTCTTCTAATGTATAATTGACTGTTTACTTCTCATGCAATAGTGGCTCAGAACGCACTCCTCTCTTGCTGTGTACAGAGGTGAACTGGTGTCCTCTAACTAAAGACTAAAGTCTTCTGAAGGCCAGTGCACCAAGCTAAGAGCAAAGATAGCCAAGCAGTCTCAGTCCCAGGACAAAGGAGCAGGCTGCCAGGGGAGTAGCATATTCCAAAGTGTGGTCCTCAGAGAACTGCTGGCTACCCAGGGAAGCAAGAGTCTGAAAAAGAGTCCCAGAGGAAAGCAGTGGCAACCACCCCAACCCATCTCGGGAAGGAGTACTCTGCCTAAGGCCTGAGCCTTGGGGTCCCTCTGGAGAGGAGCACGCTGATCCTACTCTTCAGCTTAGTGCCACTGCCCATTCCAATCATGGGATGCCCTCTTCTTCCTCTGAGCAGTGTTCTAATTCCAGGGTGACTTGCTTTTAGGGCTGTGGATTAACCTAAGATTGTGTGAGATCCGGTGTCAGCGTGGTGTTGTTGTCATTTGCATGCACAGTGTCTGACTTGAAAAACAAACCAACTGTTATGGCTGATAAATCAGATGAGAACTGTGACTGAACCATGTGCTAGCCCTACCTGGGAGGGTGAAGAATTTACTCTGGGGGAGGGAGTGGTGGTGATGTCTTTCATTGGGATCCTTCTGGGGAGATCTTGCCTGCCTCCCCCTCACCCCCCCCCCCCTCCTTTGGCACTACCTTTCATCCACTATACCATCCAGCCCTATGGGCCTTCTTCCCGCCCCTCTTCCCCCTGTTTTGTTTTTCAAGACAGGGTTTCTCTGTGTAGCCCTGGCTGTCCTCAACTCACTTTGTAGACCAGGCTGGTCTGAAACTCACAGATATCTGCCTGCTTCTGCCTCCTGAGTGCTGGGATTACAGATGTGCACCTCTGTTCCTGGCTCCAATAGTGCTTCTTTAGTAGAGGGCAGTAGGCACTCACACAGAGACTATTCATCACACCTATTGTCCACAGAGATACTACAGTCTACAGTGCCCAGCAGTCTTGTTCCATATTCAGGATTATTAATGTAATATTTTATTAGTTTTTAAAAATTTTCATACTATGTATTTTTTGTCATATACACTCACTACTTCACTACTCTTCCTACTTTCTCCCAGACCAAATTCCTACCTCCTCACTCTCTACTCTTTCTTTTTCTTTAGTATTGTTACATATATACATGTAGTATTAATATGTAAATGCAACCTGCTGAATCCATTTAGTGTTGGTTGCATGTATGTGCTTTTAGGGTCACTTATTTAATATTGGATTATCAATTAGGAGGTTCATTCCTGGGGAAGCCTGATTCTTCCTTTCTCCGCAGTCATTAACTGCTTGTAGCTCTTCGTTTAAGGGTAATGCCCCCAATCCATGTCGACATGTCAACTAGTGTTGTCTTTGTTTGGGTCTTGTTTAGGCATCCATATAGGTGAGATTTCATGGGTATAGCTTCCTTGCATAAATAGGAAATACTACTTACAGCAGATGTCCTAGTCTCCTGGCTGTTACACTCTTTCTGCCCCTTCTCCCACAATGTTCTCTGAGCCTTAGTGTAAGGTTGTATTTTTAGATGTCAACCCACAATCAGTTGTTTTCTTCATCTTGATCAGTTGTAGCTTTCTGTAATAATCTCGATCTACTACAAACACTGTTTCTTTGATAGAGAGATTGAGCTGTATTTATTTGTGGATAAGTATTTAGAATGTAGTTAGGAATTATATCGGTTTGGGGAAGTGAGTCTTACATTCTCCTCTCAGTCCCATGGCCTTACTAGCCATAGGTAGCTGCCTAAGTTTACAGTATGAGTCATGAATTCCCTCCTATTGACCAGGCCTTAAGTCTAATTAGACAGTGGTTGGTAATCCCCAAGATTAAGTGCCACTACTGCACCTTTGGGAATATCTTGCCAAACTGATAACTGTTGTGCTTCATAGGTACTGGTAGGAGCATGAGCTGGGTAGGAGCATGTTGATTGCTTTTCTCCCACAGTAACTTGCATAGCACCTTTAGGTATGATGAGAGCTAGTCCTTAGGGAGGGGTCTTCCAGGTCAGTTCCATCTCAACTTCTCCAAGTCATGTGTCTGAAGAGTGGTGTCTTCAGCAATAGAAACTTAACTTCAACCTCTGCAAAGTGACCAATGGCAAGCGACGACCTTACAGGTGCTACACACATACTCAGACGGGCTGCAAATTTTGTTCACTGCCTAATCTCCAGGTCATGATGGCATTCTCCTGTTGTGTTGTCAATGTGTTTTACTGATTTGTTTTGCATGTATATATAAAATGTGTGTGCATATGAGTAACTATGCATATGTGTGTGTACACATGTTTAATCACATGTGTGTAGTTGTACAAGTGTGCAAGCATGTGGAGGTCCGAGGTTGACATCAGGTGTCTTTCTCAGTCACTCTCCACCTTAATCACCGAGGCAGAGTCTCTCACTGGAACTCATAATTCACCAATAGAACTAGAAAACTTGCTCAGGAGACTGCCACTGCCTGTTAGTGCTGGATTACAGGTCGCTGTCATGCCCAGTTGGCATTTATGTGGGCACTGGAGAGCCGAACTCCGGTCCTCAGAGTTGCATGGCAGTTGCCTTACCTACTAAGCTGTCTCCCTGGCTGTCTTGATTTTTCATACTTGGTTTCCAAACTACCCAGAGTTGACTTTTTTCATGTGTGTTGAAATATGAGTTAAAATTTTTCTCCCCCAAAGACATCCAGTTAACCCACCACTATTTACTGACAGTGCCTTTTCTCCTGTGTCCTCTTACTTACCTATAGCCTACGTCAAATGTCTGTTTACAGCTTCTGTTATCCTCCATTGTATCTTTACTATCATTTTTCCTTGTGCCAGATGCCATAGTGTTTTTTTTAAAAAAAGAAAAATCATTTTATTAGATCTATTCATTTCATTTTACATGTGCATATTTTTCCTGCATGTATGTATATGTTCCAAGTGCATAATTAGTGCCTTCAGAGGTCAGAAAAAGGCATAAGAGCCCCTGGAACTGGAGCTAATGATGGTTATCAACTACCAGGTGGGTGCTGGGAATTGAGCCCTGGTCCTCTACAAGAGCAAAAAGTGTTCTTAATCACCAAACCATCTCTCCACCCCCTCCCAGTTTCTTAATAACTTTATAAGAACTTTGATATGTACTGATACAATTCCTTCAACTTACCATATTTGCCTTGATTATATAATTTTTGTTCTCAGCATTTACACACATATATTTTAGAATTAATTGGTCATTTTTCACTAAACTCCAGATGGAATTTTAATTGGGACGCCATTGAATTGGTAAATTACCAGAGAAAACTGACGTCCTCTTAATATGTTACCATTTTTATGTTTTGTATATGTCTGATGACTTTATTAAAACTCAGTTTTGATGCTATTGTACTTGGCATTATTCTAAAGTTACATTTCCTAACATTTCGCTAGCATATAAATACACAAGTTAATTTTGCATATTAAAGTTGTTCTCAGCTCTCTTGGTTATCTAACCAATTTTAATAGCCTATCTGAAGATCTTTTTGAATTTTATTTCATGTCATTTGTGAGTCAGGGTAGTTTAATTTCTTTCCTTCCCAAATTTTACATTTCTATACCTCTCCCTTGTCTTATTAATCTTTATACTCTCATATATCTCTCTTGTCTGTTTATTATATTAGCTAAGTCTTCAAGTATATATTAGAAGAAGGAGTAATAATGCTATACCCAAAACTTCAGTGGGAAAACTTCCACATGTTCTCATTGTACATGAGTTTGCTGTAAGTTTTTCATAGACACCTTTTTTTGTTTTTGTTTTTGTTTTTTGAGACAGGGTTTCTCTGTGTAGCCTTGGCTGTCCTAGACTCCCTTTGTAGACCAGGCTGGCCTCGACTCAGGGTGATCCTCCCAAGTGCTGGGATTAAAGCACACCTGGCCATAGACACCTTCTTGAGACAATTCTTAACTGTCTAATTTTATTTTTCAGTGCTGGAGTTTGAACTCAGGGTCTAGCACATGCCAGGCAAGTACTCTACCTTTGAGCTATCTCCTTATCCTACTGTTAACTGAGACAGGATCTCACCATGTAGCTGATGCCAGCCTTGAACTCACTATCTGGCTTAGGATGGCCTGGAACTTGTGATCTTCCTGCTTCAGCCTTCAAAGCACTGGAGTAACAACACCATGCCTTGCTTCGAAGTTTTCTTGATGAACAGAGATGAACTATACTTATTTTTTGCATTTATTATATTAATAACATAATCTTATCCTATATTTTTAAAGCAGTGAATTATACTGACTTTCTAATGGAAACTTTGGGCTAATGCCAACGTTGCTGTGATACACTTTTCCTGTATAAGTGGTCTTGATTGTTTAGAATAACCTTAAACCTGTGCTCAATAGAAAATGGCCTGTGATTTTCCTTTCATGCAATGGTCTTGGTCAATGTTTGATATTAAAGATAAATTAGAAATAGTCTTCTTTGATTACTCTTAAAGATTTTGTAAAATTCACATTCATTTATGGAGCCATCTGGCATTGTTGGTTTTGTAAAAGAAAAAAAAAAATATGTGTATGTACGCCTGTGCATGTGAGCCAGAGGTTGATGTCAGGTGACTTCCTTGAGCTCATTCTGCCTTATATATTAACTCAAACCTGTTGTTGAATGCAGAGATTACCTAGTTGGCTAGTCTGATTAGTCAGCTTGTGCTGAGGCAGGAGTGGGGGAGGGGAAGATGACCCCTGCCTCTGTCTCCTGAGTCCTGAGATTAGAGGTGGGCTGTCTTGCCTAACTTTTTATGTATGTTCAGGGGATCTGAACGCTGGTCCTCACCATTGTGTAGTGAGTTCTTTATCCTCTGTTCCATCTCTTTAGCCTGGATATTGCATCTTAAGTTTTGAACTTTGTTACATATGACTATGTATAGTATATGTCTCCTCTGTTTCGGGATCTCTTATTTTTTGTTGAAGCTATTGACCTTTGCTTTCTGTCTTCTTTTTTATTAGTCTTGTTTGAATTTTATTAATCCTTGCAAAAAACCAATTTTGAATCTCTTTATATTCTGATTGTAAATATATTTTCATTTTTATTCAGATTCTTTATGTTTCTTCCAAATTTGGGGTTTTAGTGTGCTATTCTGTTTCAGCCTTTCAACATTTTTAGGCTTTTTTTTTAAGCATTTAAAAAATATGCATTCTCTGTTGTCTGTTATGGATTCATGTATTTGAAATTGTGATACCTGGCACACCTTAAGTGTTTGGCCAGGTAACAATGGGTGAATGTGTGAATGAATGGCCAGGACAGAGCTAAGATGATCAGTTTGTTCAGCAACCAGCTGACGACTCCAACAGCCCTGGAGGCTTTGTGCTCTCTTCTCAGAATGTGAAGCAGGCAGTTTCATGCCTGTCTTTTTCATGCCAACCTCCCTGAGGACCTTTGATTTCCTTCCCCACTCCCATCACTCATAATTACAGCAGCAGCGAGAATCGCATGTTCTCTGCCAGCATCTAAAGGGCCCTTCCTTGTCAATGTTCTCCCAAGGAAAGATTGCCTCCCACACCTCTCTCCATTACAAAAGAGCCCAAATGACTCTGGGTATTTTAAGGGGTACAACGTTGTGACAGTGACAGGATGATGTGGTATTAGCACAATGACTCCGTTGGATGTGCCATTAGGGCTTTTCATGTCATTTGGGTGACTGCTGCTTTGTCCACATTTAGCTAGGTGAGTCCCAGAGCTGAGGGAGTTTATTTTCAGTGTGGGAGGAAAAGGCTTCTGGATCTGCATGGCCTGCCCTCCCCTCTCTCTGTGTTTAAGTTTCAAACTTCACATAGTTCCCCCTACCTTAAGAGGCACAAGGCTATGAGAGTGAGTCCTATACACGAGTTAATATGGTGTAATCTTACTGCTGAACCAACTATAAACTGACTGTGTGTGTGTGTGTGTGTGTGTGTGTGTGTGTGTGTGTGTGTAAACTTGTATGGATTATGGGGCGGTGGACTAGGTGAAGTAGAAAGAGTTGTTCTTAGGAAAAGTAGAAAGATACCAAAGAAAGGCTAACAGTGGATGTAGCAGATGCCACTCAGATTGGTAGGAGGGACTTTGCAAAATCATTTGCTTATCACTCTATCCTTGTGTACATGAAATATCACCAACCATTTATCATAGACAACATTCAGATATTTTGAAATATTTAATTATCTGAGGAAGAAGTTAAAATCTGGTTCTGATAAGCTTCTGAACTTCAAAGCCCAACAATTACATTCACCTCGATTACTGTTGTATTTCAAGGACTTAATTTTCTACCTAGCACATAGTCTGTGTTTAATAAATGTTTGCTAAGTGAACACTAAGTACATACCTGCTGCTAGTAAACATTCCTTTCTAGTTACTTTCTTCAGGGCGTCTGTTACTAACCTACTTCTTACAAAGATTATCAGTAATTTGATTGACAGATAGATGAAATCCTATACATTTGAGTGACTTTAAGTTTATTGAATGAGCATCCAACAAATTTTCACTAAGTATCTGTTGAGCACCACACATTGGCTTGGGTATTGGAAATGGAGTGGAGAACAAAGCAGTTAAAAATCCCTGCTTTCATGAGACTTCTGATACAAACTATGTCGACATCCAAATATGTAAGTGATATAGTCCTAGATGGTGGGGCAATCTAAGAGAGCATGGCGAGTCTCAGTGACAATACCTAACGGTGCAGCTTTGCTGTGTGTGTGTGTGTGTGTGTGTGTGTGTGTGTGCATGTATGTGCATGTTGTGTGTGCGTGTGCACAAGTACGTGCGTGTACACACCATGTACCCCTGTGGGGATCAAAGGACAGACAGTGGGAGTTGGTTCTCTCCTTCTATCCTGTGGCTCCTGTAGCATTGATCTCAGGTCTTCAGTCTCAGAAGCGGGTGAGCCTGCTAAGCTATCTTTGTGGCCCATGACACTATATATATATATATATATTTTTTTTTTTTTAATTGGGTAGTTAGGACAGGTCTTATAGAGAAGTTTGCTTTATGGTGTTTTTATATTTATTTATTTACTTACTCATTCATCCATTTACTCATTTATTATGTGTATGTATATGGGTGTGTACCTGCCATATTATGTGTGTGGAGGCCAAAGAGTAACATGCCGGATATTATGAGGTCCTGGAGAATGAACTCGGGTTGTCAAGGCTTACTACCTGATGAGCCATCTTGCAGGCCCAAGAAGTTTACTTTTGAAAGAATCCTTGAGGTAGAAAACTAAGCTTGTGCATGCCTGGGAACAAGTGTTCTGAAAGGGAACAGCAAGTGTGGACATCTTGCGCAAGGGCGGGTGTCTAGGACGGGGCAGGGAAGAGCTGGGGAGCAGTGTGGATAAGGTTATAGACAATCAGAGCCAGGTCAGGGGAAAGCCTGCAGGTTATGCAATGAGACTGGTTTTTAGAACACATTTGGAGAAGTTCAAAACCAACAGTGACTCATCTCACTTTTGTGGGGTCACTCTGGTTTCTATGGTGAGAAGAGACTGAAAGCGGGCAGAGCTGGAAGCAGGCACAACTTTTGGAGATAACTGCAGAAATGCAAGTGAGAGATGGTGCTGGTGATGCAGGGGTGGCCGCAGTGTGGGTGGTAAGGGGGAGTGAAATCCTGGTCAGAATTCTGAAGAAAATGTTTATAGATTTAATTGGTGGGCCTGAAGTAGGATGTAAGAGACTAAGGTATTGCAGAACCAAAAGCGACGTGAAGTTTTATACTGAGAAGCTTTATACATGAGAAGTTATTAAGGTGGTATTGTTACTAAACTGGGGGAAATGGTGGAAGATGATGGTGTGTAAGGGGCAATAAGGAACTCAGTTCTAGATGTACTGATTTTGATGTGGCTAGTGGGATGTCCATGAAAGATATTAAGGAACTGCCTATATGATTCTGGAGTTCAGGGTAGAGATTGTGGTAGGATGCAAATGTGTGTGTGTGTGTGTGTGTGTGTGTGTGTGTGTGTGTGTGTTTCTTTTTGTCTGTCTACCAGTCTCTCTGTGTGTCTTTTATCTGTGTATATGTAAGTAAACATGTAAACATACATGCATATATACATGTACATAAAGGTTACATAGCTTATCAATAGGTTTTTAAGGCTATGAAATGTGATGTTGTGAATTCTCTTGGGACATGTTCATTGGTTTTTCCCTCCTTAGAGACCATTACATTGTTTCAGGAGCCCTGCTGTAAGCAGGTACACACTACAGAGTATGAGTTAGCTCTGCAGATGCCCCTGCAGGGAGAAGGAGGGTGCATCACCGGGAGTGCCATTACCTGAGTGCAGCTGTGGGTGCTGAGTCAGCTCTACCATCACCCTTTCCTCGAAGAGGAGGACGTGTTACCCACTATTACAACCGTGCAGCTTAACTCACCCAGACAATGCCGTTCCACCATGATGACCCTTCCTCCACATGTTGAAATATGGGACATGGTCTATGAATGAGTTCCTTTCCTGTTTCTCTGATGGCTCATTCACCTCAAGGTGAGATTTTAGAGGTGGAAGTGACAGATAGACAAGAGATAAATCAAGGCATGTTTAGGAATGGTCAATACTCCACTAGCCATGAAACCCTGAATGCAGCTTCTCTCAACATGTTGTCGGAAATATTCTCTTCCAAGGATTCCTAAAACAGACTGTCCTACCTTCATAGGGCTGCAATGGCTGCCAGGGGTGCAGAGATGTTTGAGAAGGGGTGAGAAAAAGGTTGGTGGGTTCCTGTAAGGGACTTAACTAATAGCTCAAGTAAAAATACAAGATGGAAGGTACTAGAAAACAGAAACATGGTTTCATTTGGCAGAGTGCTTGCTGAGCATGCAGAAGGCCCTGTAGTCAGTGGATTTTTGGCACCTCATAAATGGGTTTGGGAGGTGGAGGCAGGAGGATCAGAGGTTTAACACCATCCTCAGCCTCAAAGAAAGTTTAAGACAAGCCGGGACTATATGATGCCTGCCTCAAAGGGCAGAGGGATGATGTTAACATCAGGTTGACATGCGTTTTGGGATAATCAGATAAGAGATTCTATGGTGCTATGGGGTCAGAGAAAAGCATATTAAAGCAAGAGATGGAGCTTGAGCTGGCCCTTGAGAATTGGAGAAACTTAAGATGGGACACATAGGTTTTCTTATGTAGTTGTGCAGGTCATGTATACACAATGTTGAAGCACACTAATTTTTGTTAATCATATTCTATGTATATCTTCAGCCTCCCCTTACTGGAGAGATGACCTAGGAAGGAAAGACTATGGATAAGATTAAGAGGTCGAACTATGTATCAAATATTTGTTTGCTTCTAGTCAAATATCTGCCTACTCATTCATCAAATGAAGTGTACGCTAACTGAGCAGGCCACCCTGAGCACAGTGGGGCATTTATGCAGGGAAGTGATGGCAAATGCATATGGGTTCATGCCCCATGTACAGCCTCAGATGTCAAGAAATGACCTTAGAATTTTGTCCTGTGGGCAATCAGTAGCTATAGTATTTTGAGTAAGTGCTTGAATTCTCTGTAAGTAATGATTTGTAAGATGTCTTGACAGCAGTGTTTGAGGTGGCTTTGGCTATGAAATGACTTATGGCAGAAAAGTGAAGGAAGACAAATGGCCTGGTAAAGAGTAGAGAGTATTGGCAGAGTCAACAGAAAGACATGAAATCGTTTCTAAGCAAGGGTCCACAGAGAGCCTAGCCCATCAGCCACGTGGGTGCTTGACAGATGCTTCAAGCCTTCATGATTCTTGAATCCAAGGGGAGACAGAAAAGAAGTGAGCCCCCTGCTGTCTCTGTATCTATCTTTTTCTTTGTTTCCCTGACTCATTCTGGCTGTTCTCTGTCGACAAATATATAGTGCATGTCCACACTTCAAGCAAGCCTGCTAATAATGAGGTCAGAACTCAGATAAGAAGATACAGTGAGTCAACTCAGTAATGGTCAAGACATCGATCATTGGTGGTGACCCTTCGTGGCTTAAAACATGACCAAATATTGCTAAACTCAATTTTCTCTACAATCCAATAAAATTAGTATTACCATCTCCTCTTCCTGATGAGAAAGGCTGCAGGGAGGCTGAAGGACTTGTCATGGCACCCAAATGGCAAGGTACATCTCTAGCTCTTGTCTGTGGAACTGAGATGCCGCCCTATCATCTCTAGTGCTGCCTTAGGTTATGTTTTATGGACTTCCTCTGTGATCCTGGGACATACTGCAAGCATGTAGGTGGGAAGGCCCTGGGTTAGAGGAGAAGAAGGCTTTCTCTACTTCTTGCTCTGTTTTTTAGGAGGGTGGTAAGCCTTGACCTTTGACAGAACACAGTAGCAGGCCCAAGCTTGATGCAGACACAGAAAAGGGGCTTCTACTCACAACTCTGTTATCTGTGAAGAGGGTCGCGCCCAGCTTAGCTACGGATACATCACCTCTCCAGGGTAGAAAATATTAAGAGATCCTGTAAGGCTAAGATGTCCAGCAGGGGCTTTCCTTCCCTTAGTGCCCAGAGGGCTTGGCCCATAACCACAGTGTCACTGAGTAGAAGAAAGACCAGTCCTACTCATCTCTCATTGTCCCTTGCCTAGTCAGGCTACCTGAAACGGCACCAGCTCCCCTTTGGCACTGGCCCATCAGAGCTACCTCATGTTTCTTGCCTCCACTTCAGAGAGCATTGGCATATATAATGCTAAGGCCTTCATTTACTAGCACGGAGACTCCTGTAGGCACTTGGAACTCTGGGAACGCAAGCTCTTGCCTAGGCAGGGAACTATTCTCTCAGCATCAGAGATATGGAGCCTTTCCTGAACATGAAGGTGAAGTGAAGTTAGAGGAAGTGGCGGTATATTTGTGTGCTGGGATTGTCTTAACAGAAGACACGGTCAGTTACCTTAAACAACAGAGATTCATTCTTACCCAGTTCTGGAAGCTACAATTCCTATGTTGAGGTCTCGTCAGCATCCTCTGAGGGTGCGCTCTTTAGCTTGCAGATGACAGCTTTCTCACAATGTTGGCTCATAGCATATCCTCTGTGCACGTACATCCCTGGTACCCCATGTGAATCTGTTTCCCCTATAAGGACACTACTGAGATTAAGCTAGGGCTCACTCGAATTTCACTTTAATCACTCATTTAAAGGCCAGTTTCCACATACAGTCACAGCTGGATTACTGGGATTAAGGCTCTGACATAAGTTTAACTGAGAGACAGAATTCAGCCCCAAATAGTGGGGAAAGTCCTCACCTCAATCGTTGTTTCTTCGTTTGTCTTCACTCCATCCAACTCCTTCCTATTTTCTTTCTGGCACAGGCTAGATGCAGAGAACAAAGGGCTGGTGTCTGGAGTGGTTGCTTAGAAAGACCTTGACAGCCCACTCTTGATCAGGAGCATTTGCTCTTGGACACCCTCCAACCCCTGCACAATTGGGTCCTCCTGTGGTACAGGAACAGGAGACTTTCCAGCTTCGTGTATTAAACTAATTAGGAAAAGAAAAGAAAATTCTCCAAAGACAACACATCTTTTTTTTTTTTTTTTTTTTTTTTAAAGTCAAAGCAGATTCTATAGCTAGGGCATAATGGCTGCTGATCCTCATCTGTATGAGGAAAGTTCACAGGTCATCCAACAGATACTACCCATTCCACTCCCACTTCCTACTCAGCCCTAAGTGAAAATCACCACAGTCCCCAAGGTATTCTTCTTAGCTAAAATGGGCCACAATGGACTCTCCTTTTTCTAAAACTTTTGTAACAATTAATATATAGGGAGAGAGCCTAGCTGATATGTATTATATGATACTTTGGAGCCTACATATATATCCTTCTGTCTAGCCATCCATCCATCCATCCATCTATCTATCCATCTAATAAACTAAAGCCTTCAGGGACAAGGCCCACCCATTCCTGACCTAAGTTTTGCCTGCTTGAAGTCACAAGGAAAGGCACCAAGTAGGTTTCTCACATCTGCTGAATGATTGAGTAATTAACCGGATTATCTGAAGCAGGAGTATTCCCCAGGCTCATAAATTTAGAAATTCCATTTAATCAAATAAGGTGTTCAATAGGTCATTGTATAGATTTTGTGGATTACGGCTTTTGAAAAAGTTTAAAATATAGCAAAATAATTTCTTCTGTCTCGGATGTGTGATGTAAACTAAGCATTGGAACCACATTAGGCACTGGCTTCCCCTTTGCCCTCCTGGGCGTCTGCACCTTAGGGGTTACCCCCTTGCCCTTCTGGTCATCTGCACCTTAGAGGTCACCCCCTTGTCCTCCTGGGTGTCTGCACTTTGGGCATTACCCCTTTGCCCTCCTGCACCTTGGAGGTTGCTCAGCCTCTTTACAATCTTTTACCATTTATAAAATAAGAGGATACACTCTTAGATGCCAAGTGATTTTCTTTGGCTACAGTTTTCAGAGAGCGGAGGTAGTGGTCTGGAGAAGCTATATCCAACCCTTCAATGTGGAATATAAGGAATGATTAGTCATGTCAACAAAGCTACAGGAGGGAGGACAGGTGGCATCTGTAGACATCTTCTCTAAGGTCACTCTCAGCAATGAAGTGCTCTGAAATTATGATTCACACAAATCCCTTGAGAAACTTGTGGGGCCCCATAGTCATCCGCAAGAACACTTGCGTACATTGTAAGTAGGAGTGCTCATTAGCAGAGGTTTCTGGTCAACCAAATGCTGGGTGAGCACATATTATGTGACTTAATCTAAATTCAGGAAAACGTGCCCTGGGCGTAGGACTTCCATACATAAATTTGTTTAATTGCACTGATGTTAAATGTACATTCAAGAGGGTAATGAGAGTGGCTGTCTGTACACGACAGTTGTGGGTAATTTATACTTTCCTGTTTGTGCTTTTCTGTATTTTTCAAATGCTCATGTGCTATTTTTATAATTAGAAGAAAAGAAAAGAAAATGATGAACACCAATCAGGGTAAAAAGGAAAAAAAAAAAAAAAAAAAAGACCTGAAAAACTTCAAAACTTACTTTAGTTCACTTTAGTAAACATTTGTCGATGTCATTCAACAAACATTTATCACTTACACTCTCATAAGTACATGCTGGTTACCAGGGACTGAATCAGGATGGAATACTGTTCACAGGAAAAGCTGTTTCATAGAAGATAAAGCTATTGAACTAGGCCTCGTAGGAAAGGCTAACAATTTGCACACTAGGGTAGGCATCTCAGGCAGAGGGAACACCCGTACCTGGAAGATGCACTGTGCTGGAAAGAGACTGTGAAGTGTACAAGATAGACCCTGTTGAAGAAATTCAGCAATAGACTGGATCCAGATCAATGTGTTCAGGGTCTCTAACTGCCAAACTGGAGCCAGTGTAGGGTCCTGAGCAGAGGAAGGCTGGGCTGGCAGACTGGCTGACTGCAGTGGGCTCAGGGGCGGGGTGAGGCTGGCACAGCAGTTAGGCTGGATCTTTGGGAAGGACGCTTTTCTAGATATGGATACCTCTTAGTCCTGAGCTTTTCTCTAGTGTTCTTGGTTATTACCACTTAAGGAGATCAGGGTTTAAGCTATGTCACTAATATATTCTCTTGGTGGGTAAGGCTAAGGGCTGTGGAGTTTGGAGTTGTGTTTATAGCTTTAATATCATGGTTCCACCCACCTCTATTTTCTCGTTCTTACTCTCCACCATCCCATGCTATCAGCCTTTAGTTCACATTCATTTCAATAGTAAAAAGAATTAAGTCTTATGAAGCTCTTGCTTGGATATATCTTATAATGTAATAGGGTGGGCTTTTTAACAGCGGTGTCAGCTAAGTCAGAATTTTTGGAAGAGCCCCCAGGGAACCATTACAGGTGGACCAAGAGTAGGATGGGCTATAGGTGACTGTTTGCTGTCAGTAACCTTTGAGTTCTAAACAGCTTTGTGAAAACCTCAGCTGCCTCATAGTATATGCAATGCTCATCTCCAAGCAGCAATTGCTGGGGCCCCTTAGGAGCTTTTCATTTAGGGGCTGTCAGGTGGAGCAAACTTCAGAGAGGGGAAAATTTCAGGGAGTCTGTGAAGCCAAGTAGGAGGGTACAGAACAGAAACGGTGGGTCCATTTCAAAACGAGGCCAATTGTATGACAAGATTGCCTTTCTTCTTTTCCCTTTTATTTATTTATTTATTTATTTATTTATTTATTTATTTTAAATCTGTGGTTGTGTGACACGGCCCTGGGTACAGTTTGCTACCACGGTAGTCCTCAGGCTGGTCTTGTATTCACACCCCCTCTGTCTCGGCCTCCTGAGTGCTGGGGTTGATAAGCATGTGCTACTGAGCCCAGCCTCAGAATGCCATTTCTCTATTTAAAAAGATTAAATCCTCCTTCCCAGGAGCTCATTGTCGGCCGTCTTGTTTGTAGCCTTATTATGAATTCAAAAATCTGTCACATCTGGAAGATCTGTGCTTGAAGTGTGAATGCTATCCCAGGAGTCGCTTTTCCCCCCCTTTAATCATAGGAGCATCTTTTAGGTGGGGTGTTATTGTCAAGACTAACTTGGAGAAAATTGGCTGCATTTGGGGCTAAATGACAGTGATTATTCCACAGCTCATCCAGAGCTTGAAGGGGAAAAAAAATGAATATTTAGATTTTGTATTGGACCAGAAACCACTTGTCTCAGAATAAAATATGGTAGCTGGAGAATGGCAGCCTCAGAGCCCTGACATGTGGGCGAGCCTTTCTTTATGAACCAGGCATATTCCTAAGATCCCACGTGTCAATCAGCTTTTTTGTTAAATGGAATCTTTGTTTTCTCCTTCGTTAACTTGCCCTGTAATTTCAGCAGCGTTTGATGTTCATCCCTGGTTGATCTTGAGTCGGTGCTTAACTGCTAACACTCAGCTCGGCATCTGAGCACATCTCCCTTGCTATTCTTGCTTTTCCTTCTTTGCTCTTTCCCAACAGATGCTTAAGGAATAGATACGGTGTGCCTGGTACAGTAATGGGTGTTGGGAATGTGAGTAAAGACCATGGGGTGACAGCTGCAGGAGACAGAGAACCCAAATCCCGTGGGTGCAGAGCATCTGTGATGCCACAGAACCCCTCTGTCTGGAGTGGGCAGAGAGAGCTTCCTGGACTGAGAACTGAACCATTTGAGGGTATGAGGAAGAACCTGCTTGGGTGATGCCAACCTAAGGACCAGCATCAGAGACATGGTTGGGGCTGATTTTCTGGAACGCTGATGCTGGGTAGTTTTGGTTCCAATACAGAAAGTCAAGCAGTTGATGGTCTATGCTTAGCTTTCTCTGTGAGCAGAGGTGAACAGTTTAGCCTTTATTAACCTGATTGGGTTGGAAGGGAGATTTTTCTTTGTGAGTGTGTGTGTGTGTGTGTGTGTGTGTGTGTGTGTGTGTGTGTGTGTTTGATCATTTTGTAGGCTGAAATGTCTTCAAGAAGACACATCTAAATAAGATGAAAACTGAAGAAAGCATGCATATTTTCATTTCCAATGGAAGCTCCATTTTTTGACTCAGCTTTTTCAAGAAATATTTATATAGAAATTATACTTCTCCAAGAGTAAAGACACAGTGTCAAGAGTTGATAGATTGAGGGAAAATGGCATGTAATACAAAGTTCTAATATAATCTTGTACAAAGAGTTTCTTCAAATGTATTTTAAAAATACCACCAGCCACAAGGGAGATGAATGCCTTTATAAAGGGCTTGCTATGCAAGCATGAGGTCCTGATCCTGATTCTGATCCCCAGCATCCATAAGAGCTGGGCACAGTGACAGCATCCTTCTGAATCCCATGCAGAAGAGGAGACAGGAGGATCTCTGAAGCTTGCTTCCAGCTACTCTAGTAGATTCTAGGAGCTGTCCAGGTTCAGAGAGAGAGACAGAGAGAGAGAGAGAGAGAGAGAGAGAGAGAGAGAGAGAGAGAGAGAGAGAGAGAGACAGAGAGAGACAGAGAGAGACAGAGAAAGAGAGAGACCAAGACAGAGAGAGAGAAAGAGAGACAGAGACAGAGAGACAGACAGAGACAGAGACCAAGACACACACACACACACACACACACACACACACACAGAGAGAGAGAGAGAGAGAGAGAGACAGACAGACAGACAGACAGACAGACAGACAGACAGACAGACAGACAGACAGAGACAGAGTCTCAAAAAATGACTCAGCACGTAAAAATGCTTGCCATGCTAGCCTGCCTGCCTAAGTTTGGTCACCAGCAGCTCCACTTAAGCTGCAGTGAATCCCATCTGTAATTCTTGCACTCCTCTAGGGAGCCAGGAAACAAGGACAAGTGATTTGTTCAGAAGCCTGGGAGCCAGGTAGCCTGGAGTTTACAGAGTGACAAGAGAGATCCTGCCTCAACAAGGTGGGAGGGAGGATAGGCAACTCCCTCAAGTTGTCTTCTGACCTCCACATACATGCTGTGTGATGCACATATATGTGCGCATTCATGATATGTACACAGGACATAATAATAATAAATATAAAAAAAATAACATGGAGAATGAATAGGGAAGAGACACAATATTGACTTCTGGCCTTTATATTTCATGTGCACACATAAACACATAAGGTCACCAGCCACAAAATGAAATCGACAGAAGAACAAGCAATCAAAAGGCTGTAGTTTTCATACATTCCACTGGTCATCAGTATCGTGGCCAGTGGACTGCTTTGTAGCTGTGCCTCTGTTTTTATCTCAATGTCTTAAATCTATGTGTTTGTCCGGTGCAGATATTTGTAATACGTATACTATATACACATTTTATTTGTAATAATATATATAGCATATGTATATTAAAGCAAGTTACAGAGCACTGTAAACAGTATTATTCTATTTTAAAGAGTGCACAAATAGCCTGACACTTGCTTTGGTTTTGTGGAAGTTTGGATGTCCCTGGAGATAGGTGAGAAGACAGATGTAAACACATCTGGCTATGAGCACCTGTCACAGCAGGATAGAAAGGGAAGCCACATGTTTTTGTATTGCCCACTTCATCACTTTTGTAATTTTAGAGTTTTCACATAAATATTTAAAAATTAAGAAATTATTAAAAGATTTTCTCCACTGCTATCATCTAGCCATAATGGAATATTAGAACTTTGTATTACATACCACTTTCCCCCAATGTATCAATTATCTCTTGACATGGTGTCTTTACTATAGGAGAAGTGTAATTTCTATATAAATGTTTCTTTAAAGCAGAGAAGAAGTCCTTCCATGCCATGGAGTGAGATGAGCCCCCCACCCCGACTCCGCCTTAGGGATTTACCAGCATATGACAAATAGTGTCTTTAGCGCTATCCCATCATCTCTCTCTCTAAGCACCCTCCCTTTCAGGACCCAGCATTGGCTCCTTTATTCAATCAATTATTTGTTTCATCATTATTAAATAAATGAAAACAAGTGTACCCACTGCCTATTAGGTGCTGGGCGTTGCCTGGACACTGGCCCGTCACCCTCCTTACTTCCCACACATTTTCTTCTTTTCCTGCTCTGGGTTGTCTTGAGGTAGTTGGAAGGGCCAACCAGCACGGGCTCTGGTTTGTCAATTCAGTGCTTCGGAGCTCTTTGGAGACTTATTCTCTGTGAACACACTGACCTGCCCCGATGCTGTGTAATGGAGGTTTTTTTCTCGGCTCCGTGCCCAGGGTAACAGAGCTGCCAGCCAGGTGTGTGAGTGTTGGTTAATTAGGTGATTATATGTGTCTCACGGCCTGGGCTGTCTGTCACTGGGTCTGGGCTGCTGGGAAGTCCCCCCTCCATCCAGGAATGAATTTCTTCTGCAAGGCTCTAATGAAGAAAAGTTCTAGTGGGACCACTACCTGCCTAGCTTCCATCTTGTCTCCCGATGGCTCTGCTTCTGCCCTCACCCGATATACTGTGCATCCTGGTAGGTTCCAGTCTCTGTGACTGGATCTTGAGTGGTCTGAAGTCAAGACTTGCTTCTGATCATGTGATGTCCTGGTACTGTGCTCGGGTCATAGGCTGCTCAGTAAACTAATAAGTGCTTGGATTTTTTTTTAGGATCCCAGCAAGGACCTGGGGTTGTATTCTCAACTGGAGGGACCATGGTCCATGGTAGAGCTGAGCAGTGGGCTGGGCTTCCGGCCTCTTCTCAAGTAGATGGTGTTCTCAGCTCTCACAGCTGGGGGCAGCTGAGGTAATAAGGAAGATCTGGGTTCTCTGCCGCGACGGACCAGACTGGAAAAAAAATACCTTTTTTTACAATCTCTCATAACAAGAAATAGAGATGAGGATTCCTCATCTTGACTACCCTTTTTCAACTCTAGGCCCTGTGGCAGACATTTCATCTTCAGGCAGTTTTCATTAGGTTCTTCAAGGCTTTACCATCCAGGGGAATCAAATTGACTTCAGGTTTCAAGTGGATCTCACACCGCCTTAGATTTTCACAAAGTTTCAAAGTCCATACATGAAGTTCAGAAAAACCAATATAGAAACAACAATGACTCTTTTGGGGTACCAAGGTTAGGGTTCATTCCTATGCAGCCCTGAAGACTTTAAAGATAGTCAGATTCACCTTTAACAGAATAAGCTGATGCCATAATGGAACCTATACATTCTTCACGGGCTGTGTTATTAAGTGTCCTTGTATCCTGCAGTCCATAGTAATATTACAGAGGGATGTCAGCCTGGGGAGCTAATGTGTTTCTTTGCACCTACATCAGTGTTTGTGCGTTCCCTCATGTCCTGCATGCCTATATTTCCACAGCAGCCAGGGTAGAAAATACTGTTTGGTACTAGAGGAGCTAGCATTTGTTCCAAGCACTATCATCGGCTTTCTGTGTAAATTTGGTGGTAGAGGGAGAAGTGTAAAAGGAGATTCCTCACAGTGATGCTGTGGAATAAAGTGGGCAACACCTGTGTTTACAGATGTGCGCTTTGTCTAATATTTAATTGTAAAATGATTAGTAATAGCCCCCAGATACAACCTCTTTCCTGGCACGATTCATATGACCCATTTTCCATCCATGTGCTGTTGGGGATTTCATTTATAAATGCCCTTATTGTTGAGCCACTGTGTTCCAGTTATAAGCTGTGTGTGTCAACACTGCAGAAATAAAATTCATAGCCCCTGGACCCATGCAGATTGATTTGATTCTGGAATGAATAGAAATATAACCTGTGCACGTCAAATGTATTTCTAGAGCATCTGAGGTCTGTGGGGAGCTTGGAGGAAAAACAGAAAGACATTCAAGGCACACTTTCTTTCCTCTGAGAATCTATAGTCCATCCAGCAAGCTTTTACAAGGCTTCCGGGAGTGGCACGCACAATATCAGTCTTTTGAGGTCGCGGACTATTATTATTACTATTTTCAATTACCCTTTATTGACCACCCTCTAAGATGTAGGAACTGCCTTAGATTGGGTTCCCTGGAAGTTGGCTTGGTACTAGAGAATGCACGCAGACTGTTCAAAGGTATGCTTCTAGGAGATGCTTGTCAGGGACATGAGGGAAGCCAACACTGAATGGAAGAGAGGTGGTAGACCATTGCTGCAAGATATGCTTTCAGGGGTGTGTCTCCTAGAAGCCAGCATGATTTCAGATTTCAGGGAGTGCAGCTGCAAGGGGTCTGTGTACTTTGAAGGCACCACCACCGTGATGTGCACTGCAGGCACTCAGATGCATCCTTGTCTCTACAGTGCACACTTTTGAGAACTGTCTGCTCATCTTTCCTTTAGCCACCAAGCCCTCAAGAGTCATTGAGCCTAATCTATACGTTTTATAGATGAGGCAATTAGACAGGCAGAAAAGTGAAGTAATTTACCTAGGATTGCACAACCATGACAGGGCAGCCTGGCACATGGGGGAAGCTGGTGACTATCAGACTATGTTGCTCACTTAATCTTCAAACAACTGTTTCGCGGCAGCGACGGTCCTTTCTATAAGATGACCTGAGAAATGAAAGTATTGAGGGACTAAGTGATTTGTCCAGTGTCTCACAGAACTAATGTCAGGCAAGGCCAGGGTTTTCCTCATCAACTACAGTATCTCATACAGAGAATGTGTCCAGCAACGGAGATGCTATTCTGCTTGGAGAAGACACCATAGCCCTCAGGCTATTCATGGCCTACCAATTTGCCCTTCATTGCTCTGTACAGAAACGTGTCCTTCACTGTAAATGAGCATGTCACATAGTCAGACAATTTGCGTGACTTCTCTGGTCTCAGTTTCTCCATCTGTGAAGTGGGATAATGATGACCTCCCTGCAAGGATGAAAAGAAGCCACGTGAGAACTTTCCCAGCATGACCCGTTTCCCTGCCCCAAGCTCAAGGATCCAAGGCTGACCAAAGACAGCCTTCTGAGGGCAGATCCCCTGAGCACTGCCATGGTCTACTAATCCCCTCCTTTCTCCTTTGCTTCCTCAGAAGGAAAGACAGAGAGACAAAGTCCTCCATGCAGTTTGCTCCGAGTTCTAACACTAGCCTGTTAGTCTAATCATAACACAGTTCTGAGAAACAAACAGCGGACAGCAATTATATCTTACTTTTAATGTCTAATTGGCTGTAAGCTCACTTTTAGTAAGTTTTCTCCCCCATCAAGGGTATGGCGCCTTATGTGTTTTGATTATCTCAGTGTCCCCTTCTGCAGCCAGTCTTCTCATTATTAGAAAAGCCAATTAGATGTTTGTTCTCTGAGCATGTACCCAGGGAGCCCTAGCCATCCCCAGCAAAGGGTAAAGGAATGGAGGGAGCCTTCTGTTCCACATTAGCCACAGGGTGTTCTCCCACTGCAATCTCTGACCTTGAATTCTTCCATAAGTTCTGTCCAGTTTCTTCCCCATGTGGATGTCCTCACTCATCTTCAGGGTAGCTCTTCCCGGATCTATCTCTGATGCCCATCTCCTGCATTGCACCATCTATGCTAAACCTGCAGCCCAGGTGTGCTCCCTCCCTCCCTAAGCCAGTCACTCACACTGCAGGCCCCAATGCTATCCTTGGAAGCCTGTGCTACAGTGTGTCCTGAGGTGCTAAAGACACACAGTGCCTCCGTCCTGCTTTCCAATAGGAGCATCCCTGTCCATTGAGCTCTGTCCATTGTTACTCTTATGTTAGGACCAGCCTCCTCCTGGGAGGCAGCCAGGGCTCCGCAGCCAGCTGGGAGGAGCCTCCTTTAAGTTAGGCCTCACAGCTTTTCAATTGAAATGTCAAGCCTCTGCTGTGCTGGGCTTGGGCCCTTGTGAGGGTGCCTGATGCTTGGACATCCTGGAGGGGGTGGTAGGAGGGGTTGTGCCTGTTGCTATGGCAATACCCAGCTGAGATCGTGAACTTATTTCATGTGCGGTGAGTTGCAGGATGAATCAATGTCCTCACCCACTCCTCCTCTCCAGCTTCTTCATGTCTCCCCGCAGCCTTCTGTCATCCTTCTTCTCCCCACTCAGCCTCAGAGTTCTCTTTGCTCAGTATGCGCGCTCACTCTCCCCCCTCCCACCTCCTTTCATGCGTCTACGTAGCAATTGAATGCTACTAAGGTACTATGAGAGACTTTTTGATGCTTCTTATGGACCAGTACCTTTAAACCTTAATCAGGCATCCCTGGAATGTCTTTTTCTTAGGACAGACATGTCCAGCCACATATGTCCCAGGAAAGCTTTGAATATAGCCCCACATTTCTGTGGATGGCAATGTTGCTTCACCATGTCTAAAGCCTGGATATGTGTAGCAGCTCTAACAGATTACCTGAGACTAAGTGATTTATAAAGAATAGATTTCTTTTTTTTTTTTGGCTCATAGTTATGGACGTCAAAAGTCCACTGGCATTAGAGGAGGATTGCCTTTGTCATGAGCAGTCTCTGTGATCACAAAATCTTCTAGAAGGGTAGAGTGCGGTGTTCTCATATGGCAGAAGATGGAAGGGCAAACGTGGTGAAGGTTTTCTCCACGAAGCCTTTTCATTACCGCACCATTCCTTTCAGGAGGACAGAGATCTCATCAGCAAACCCCTCATCGAAGGCCCTGCCTCCAATGCTGTCATGTTGGCATTGAGTTTCTAAATGCACAACAGGCATGTTAGAGTGTGCACTGCTGAGATTTTTGCAGAGTTCTTATCTGGAGGCTGTGTTGGGAGCCAAGGCTATGTATTTCCAAAAGGCCCCAGCTGGTTCTGAGGCGGATGTTCCAGGCTCAGGGGCCACCACCCTCTGAGAACTTCTGCTCCAGGATGAGTTTGCCCAGTTGGAATTAGTAGTGACGAGAGTAGTCCTTTCTGCATTGATTCTAAATGGCTGGACCTATTCTTTCATACCTCACATGTTTGTTGAATGACTTTTCAGTGGCAGGCACTCTTAGGTGCTTGATATCCAGAGAAATGCAAAAGCCCTTCTTCAAGTATTCATGGATATGTATAGGAGAAAGACAGGAAATATATGCTATGATGAACGATCTAGTATTCTATGAGTAATAAAACAGAAGAGGGTTGGGAATGGGCAATTGTTTCTTTGCTCATGGCAGGTAAAGTATTTAAGTGAGAGGATAATTAATAGTGATTCATTCTCCCAGCCGCAAGACTGTCTAGAGGGAATTAGGCTTTACCTATTTAAGTTAATATTAAAATCCAATATTTGTAGACTATTCACTGTATTTCAGAGACTGTAGCATGCATGACATATGTTGGCTTTCCTGCTCTGTCACTCTGTGCAACCTCAGGCAAGTAATTCAACCATTCGGGCCTTTAACTTGTTCATCAGAGGAAAAAGATGGTTGTGCTAGTGTCCACCTCAAAGGATTGGGGAGAAGCCTGGGATGTTATGCCAGTGTCAATCAACTGTGCACAGAAATCACTTAATAAAATGTTGACTGTCATTTCTAACATACTTTGACTTATTGCCCTAAAATACAAACTTCAAAGTAGCCCTAAAGAAACTCCTATTATCCAACCGTATCACCCAGACTAAATTGCCAGTGTTTGGCCAAGATCATAGGGCACAGGTTAGGTTTAAACATGGGCCTTAGAGGACCCCATAGCATTCGTGGAAAGCTTCTGTGACACTAGCCAGAGGAAGCAAGCCTCTCTGGACATTGAAGACATCGAGGTTATTGAGATGAGATATGAGGAAGGTTTTCCAAGATGGCTGGGATTTTGAAAGTGAATCCTATGGACTTCGGGGGTTGGACTGTGAGGTTGACAATTAAAAGCATTTCCCAGGAAGGATGACATTTAGTCAGCCCTCAGGCTTGGATGTACAACCATCAGGCTTAGCTTTGCCTGGCCTGATCACTTAGAGACCCAGGGTTGGTCTGGAGGATGTTTTCTGTCCCAACCACATCCAGGGTCCAGTATCATAGATGCTGAGTGTTTCTTAGAAGACCATGAGGCATTGCTTTCTGATGTCCCTACCAAGGACTTTCTCTTCCTTCTTTGCCATACCCACAAGGGCCGCTGCAGGTTTTTCTGGAACCAGGGAGAGTTCCCTGGATCCTTGGAGTCCTCCAGGAATCATGAATCCATGCTCATGCTCAGCTGAGCTGCCTTTTCTGTCTCCCTACCCAGCTTCACCTACAGCTGTGCCTGTCACTGTATGAGAGGGCAGAGTCTAGCAGTCTTGTTTTAATCCTTTCCCTAGCTCATCAGAGATAAGAGTGACAGAGCCTCTCTCTTCCAGGGAGGATTAGAAGTTACTCTTTGTGGTAAGATAGACCCAGGAAGAGCTTATTAAATGATAATCCCTGATAAATTCCCTCTAATCATCCACTACCTATGCCCTCTTAGTCATGGAAAAACCCTACACATTCAATTAACCTTTCTCATCCCCTTCCTTCTCTCCCACCCCTTCCCTCTCCTAGTTCCCCCTCCTTTTTCTCCTCCCTCCTTTCTAATGGCTTCAGATTTATTTGTTGTATGTGTACATATATTTACATGTTCATGTGGGTGTGAGTACACACGTGCTTTTAGATGCTTGCCTTCTGACACATGCTTGCATGGAGAGGACAGACATCAGCCACAGGTGTAATTCCTCAGGTGTCAATCACTTGGTTTGAGACAACTAAGACAGGTCTCTCTGGCCCTAGGAGCTTGCTGGTTAGGCTAAGATGACTGTCCAGAAAGCCCCAGCGAACCTCCTGACTCCACTTCTCCAGAGCTGGAATGACAGGGGCATTGCTTAGCAAGAGTATTGCTAACTGAACTGTCCTTCCATATCTTTCCTCAGATTTAACCAGAGCCAACCATTACATTTATGAATATTTATTCTTTCGGCAAACATTGCCTGTGCTCCTACTGAGAGCTAAGTTAAGGTGGGAACTGGGCTAGGTCTGCCTGCTCCTTATAACTGTGTGCGTAGCCTTGTGGTAGAGAACTGTGTACTGACTTCAAGTTACAGGGGAGAACTATGTGAGGTATTGGGACTAAGTACAGGAAACCTGGGTGTGATAATCCCTAGGGTGGCTTCCTAGTAAATGTCATGTTCAATCAGGTTTTGAGTCTAAACTTTTGAGGTAGGAAAGGGGTGGCAAGCACTCTAGAGTGTGGTGGCAACATGGACAAAGATCACAGAGATAGGAAAGAACATGCCACTCAAGAAGCTGCCTATAGCAGGACTATCTGGACCTTAAAATAAGACCTGGAGGCTTATTAATGTTTATAAAAGCTTAGGCACTATAGGTAGACAGACTC
The DNA here is from genome assembly GCA_907169655.1 of Acomys percivali. Lineage (NCBI taxonomy): Eukaryota > Metazoa > Chordata > Mammalia > Rodentia > Muridae > Acomys > Acomys percivali. The sequence continues at coordinate 108,189,872 of OU015747.1, read as the reverse complement.
TCAGCTACTCTAATCCAACTAATCCTGGTCTATGCCCCACCATGTTGTCCATTCATCTCTCTTCTCTCTCTCTCTCTCTCTCTCTCTCTCTCTCTCTCTCTCTCTCTCTCTGTCTCTCTCTGTCTCTCTCTGCCCTGGTACCTGTGCTTTCCACATCATGAATCTCCCAGCATCTGATTCTATTCACTGAGACCCTCTCTTAGCCTGGAAGTCCCGCCTTCCCTTACCTGCTCTAGCTATTGGCTGCCAGGTCTTTACTAAGCCAATCAACAGGTGAGGGAGGAAGAACATTTACAAGATATAATACAGATGAGCATCTATGAGAATAGCAGTACCAAAGTCTAGCCAGTGCTCAGCTCTTTGTTGGTACAGCAGTCAGCATTTGACTATACAGAGACAGCCTTCACGCATTATACAAAAGATCACCCCAATAGCTGCAGTTTTGTATTTGGTAGGTGCTGGGAGACGCAATTTAGGAAGGTTGGTGGGCTCAGACACACTAGAGGCTTTGACCGGGACAGCCACTGAGGTACATTAAGAAGGGAAGGTGTATGGGTTAAAAATGATAACTTCTTCTCCCACTCCCACCCCACTCTGAAGACTAACAAGATCTCCTTAGTAGGAGAATAGCAGTTGTACAACTAGTCACAGGACTGGCTGTGGCAGTTCCCCAAATTTGTCAGGTTTCCACAGCAGAGAAGAAACCGTGATGTCAGGGTGCAGAGTTGAAACAACGCCCCATCTGGGTAGGATTCTGATAGTCAGAGACCATTTTCTCCTGCTGACACTACAGCTGTGAACACCTGCACCTGTAGCTCTGTTCTCAAACATATTCCAAGTGAAAGCAACACTGTCATTTCTTTCACTTCCCCACCCACAGGCCCAGGTAACACAGTGTATCGAAAAAAGAAAAGAACGAATCTAGGTATGGGTTCTGGCTCTTTAAGATTTTAGCCAGGAGATTTTCAGCCAGTCCCTTCGCCTTGCTATGCCGGCATTGTGTCCTTTTTGAATGTTTTTGTTTATCTTTTTAAATTATATTTTTAAAACTTGAGATTATAATTACATCATTTCCATTCCCCTTTCTTCCTTCTAACTCCTCTCACACACCCCACTCCTTGGCTTTCTTTAAAATCCTAGACTCTTTTTTTTTAAATTGTTTTTACACACACACACACACACACACACACACACACACATACACACACACACACATACACATACACGTGTGTGTGTATGTGTGTGTGTGTGTGTGTGTGTGTGTGTGTGTGTGTTACTAAATACATTGAATATAACCTCCTCCATCCAGATAAAGTTACTTATACATATATACTTTCAAGGCTGACCATGTTATTGTGTAATCAGTCAGTGTTCTCTTCCCTGGGGAAGATTTTTTTCTCCAGCTTTCAGTATCTAGTTGCATGTAGTTCTTCATCTGGGGTTGGGCCCTCCTATTCTTTCCCACTTTCACATTAACATACCTTTTAGTGTCCTTGTTCAGGTCAGATTTTGGCAGCCATGTTGGTAAGACTTGATGGGTCTATCTTCTCCAATATTTCTGAGAGACACAATCTGACAGAGAAATTTCTGTTCCTTTGGCTCTTACGTTCTTTCCGCACCCTCTTCAGAAATAATCCCTGAGCCTTAGATGTAGGAGGCATGCTGTTGATTTGTCAGTTGGGTCTTGGGTCCACATCTCTGTGTTTTGGTCAGTATGGTTTTCTGTACTGGTTGGTCTCTATGGCAAAGAGAGGTTTCCTTGAGGGAGAACTGTACTTATCAGTGGGTGTACAGCTAAAGATTTAGAATGTAGTTAGGAATTATACTAGTTTGGTAAAATGATATGTGTAGGTTACTCTCCAAGATGCATGACCTCCCTGGCCTTAGGTGATTGGCCATGTTTCCAGTACCAGGGCCTCTTTGTTGGTATTTAACATATAGGGTGTAGATTAGAGTCCATATATGCTGTGCCTTTGGCTGGGTGTCCAGCCCAGAGTAGATGCTTAAACAAGAGGAAGTAAAAACTATTTTTATCTCTTTAATTATGTGGAACCTTGTGGTCTAAGTCACAGGACAATATCTTAAGACGTTTTCATGATTTCCTTAGCATTCCAGATCGAGTATGTTCTTTTGAACAACTTAGGTGTGTTCTTGTGATCCTTGTTGTCCTTGGCCCATATCACACACGGATGATCTAGAAAGTTGTGTGCCACAAGTAGTAAACATACAGAAGAGTTCTTTCCACCATTCTCAGAGGGAGGAAATAATGACCATTATACATTTATTATCTGTGTTCTGTTTCAGATGTGTACCCCAAGAGAATAGAAAGGTGGGGTTGAATTGAGCTTTCTATACCTCTTAGAGGAAAGGGAAGAATCAACATGAATTTCTCTGAGGGCAGCCTCAGAGGGAACTGTAGAGAAAAGAGGGCTGAGAAGTACTGGAGTAGAACCTGGGATGTGGGACAAAGTGAAGCCTACGGAGCTGGAATGGGAAGAGAGCCACATCTGGGGCTTCACATGGACACCTACTGAAAAGATGAGTTCCTCTGCAGATAGCCACTGGCACAGGTGTTTGTGATAGTAATAAGATGCTGGTCTGTGGATTAGGCTCCTCACTAGTAAAGGGGATTGGCATTTAGACTCTGACTACCCCTAAATTCCACATGGGCCAAGAGAGGGGGAGGAGTGGTGCCTTGTACAGACATGTAGCCCAATGCACCATGGGAAAGTAACCTGTCATCACATCTTTAAACATTTCACCTAGATCTTCTCATGTCTCAGGTGATATACTGCTGACATGTAAGTCTCTTGCATTCACTGTCACAACATCAGCACCAGGGAAATGTACTGTGCATGCTTTCCAGAGATGCTGGCTTGAATCCTGGAGGAACAAAAACTCATGAGCCACAGGCCCTTGCTTTCAAGCTGTTCTTATTAAAAAGTAGGAGTTCTTCCTGGAGCAACACCAAAGAAGGTGATTGCCCTGGAGCTTCTTCAGGAAGCTCCAGAGAGGCCAACCAGCATCACCTAGGGTTTGATGCACAATCATTAATTAACACAGATATCTTCTATGATAAGTTTTTACCTTCTGTTCAGAATCTGGTGAGGAGGAAGAATGAAAGCCAAGGGAAACAATCATCGGAAGCTTTTCTTTTTGGGTGTCTGCTCTTCTATACTGTGCTGAATATTTGAGCTAGCTAAATGTACCTGCTGTATGCCAACAGAGATGCCATTTTGCAAGTGATCTATTTATTTCCAGAGAAGGAAACTCATATAGGCCTGTGAAGCAGAAGAATGCCAGCAGATTTATAATCTTCTATTAGTCAACAACGTTACTGAGAATCTCCTGTTTGTAGAGTAATATCCGTGGCATCGGTAGAATAAAACCAAAAATATGAGATAAGACTCTTTCTCTAAAAAACATTTAGCCTTAATGGGAAGAGAGGAACAATATGAAAAAGAGACAGAACACATAGAAATAAGATCTATAAGTATAAGTAAGTGTGAATAAGTGCCTAAGTGTAGCACTTAATGCTGAATTTTCAGTTGCAGGTGGTTTTTTGTCTCCTGACTTAGCTTTCTTATGTCTTATGGATACCAAAGCCCTCGAGTGCCATTTTCCTTCCTCACTGATTTTATGCATGGTACCTACTCAGACATATTGAATGAATGTACGTGTTCCTATGATGTGTGCCTAATTGCTGAGTGAAATCCTGAGGTGATATGCTTAGAGAAAGCCTTATAGATGCTGAGCAGTTTCCAAGTATGAAAGGACTCAGCGTCTGTCTGGTAGAACAAGGGAGTCGAGGAGGAAGCAAAAAAGGAAAGGTTGCTGGAGAATGGCAGATCTGTGTAGTTCAGGCTTCCAACGAGGGTCTCCTGTGGCCTTATTCTTTTTGTCTTATGTTGCCATACTTGCTTCTGCGGATGCAACCCTGGGTAGGCTTATCATTACCACCTAGCTCTCTTCCCTTGGAATGTCTTTCTTTCAATTAGCTAATAGAAACTTTCATTGTTTTGTTTTTTTTTCAAATCCAGATGAAAGAAAAGTCCCTCAAAGCCTTGCTGGACATCTCTAACCCTTCTCTTTGTTTAAATCCCAATATTCATAGATCTGACTTCAGTAGCCTTGACCTTGGGCAGAGGCGTCTCCATCATGCCCTTAAATTTCATAGAGTTTCCAGATGGTGTCTTGTGACAAGACTAATTCCACAGAAAATAATCATGGGAAGTGTGGCCGCACGTAAGATGAAGTACTGAGAGAAAAGTGGGTAGAGCACGAGGCCTTTGCAGAGTGGGTTGTAAGTCAGATGGCTTGCGCTTTGGCTTTGCTTGTGTAACTGGATGGAGGCATAGCTGTATCTCTCATGACAGTCACTGGCCATCCAGGCCATTGGGGAGACATTAGCTGTATCAAGTGCAGGGACCTTGGGCTGAGCATGCTCTGCAAAGAGCCTGAGTTTCTCACAGCAGCTTCTGGCTCAGCCAGGTGCTGCCTTGGCACTTGCTTGTGTGGACTCGGCACGTTTATGAAATTACTCTCCAAGATCTAAGACATAATGAGATGACTTGCCTCCTGGAACCAACTCACTAGCAGCTTTCTGTCCTCTCTCCTTCCACTTGCTTCCCCATTCTCCTTCCTTGCTGAGGGCTGAGAAGATAGCTGCTGCTTTCCATTGTAGGAGCCCAGTGGGAGCTTTCCTATTTATGTTTGTTTCCCCTTAGCGCAGTGGCTCTCAACCTCCCTAATGCTGTGACCCTTTAATACAGTTCCTCACGTTGTGGTGACCCCCCAACCATAAAATTACTCTGCTACTTCATAACTATAATTTGCTACAGTTATAAATTGTAATGTAAATATCTGATGTGCAGGGTGTCTAATATGTGACCTCCAAAGGGATCAAAACCTACAGGTTGAGAATCACTGCCTTAGAAGGTGATGACAGTACGGGTGGGATTGGTTTTAGGTGTCCTGGGGCTACTGGATAAAAAGAGTCAGATTCTCAAGAAGTTGAGCCACTATGGCTCCAGACTGTGGCCCCAGGTCCTTCAGGAATTTGCCTGTATCCTCAAAGGAGTCATTCTGCTTCTCTGGGCTTGTTTCTCCTTCTAAAACATGATAGGTTAGACCATGCTAGCTCATAGCTTTCTTCCAGGTATACAGGAAACCAGCTTCCATGACCCATGGGTGGGATACAGAATATCCGGCTGCTCACTGTACGTTGTGTCACTTCCCTAAAACATGGGGTGGCAAGGGCAGGCAGTAACTCTGTTGACAGAAATGTCACAGAGCAGCTGTGCCTCAGGGGCTGCCAGCCTACTAAGGTTAGTAAATGCCCTGATGAGGAAGGGATAAGATGCCTCAAGTCGGATTCCCTAGAAATGGACTCTGGGATAGGGGTGCCTACTAGATTGCCTACTAAGAGGCACTTAGAGAGGAACTGCTACTAGGAGACTCCTGAAATAATGTGAGAAAAGTAGCTAGGTTGGGGAATGTGAAGCAGAGATGCGGTCTCAAGCAGTGTTGGCATCAGCCTTGCTTCATAGGCAGCTCCAGGTTGTGAATGCATCACAGCACTGCTCTACCTGGAGTGACAGAAGATGGGCCATCGAGGCAGCTTCAGTTCCGGCAGCTGTTGGCTTCAGGTCCTCCCATCATCACCATGAGGGCATGGCATGATCATGGGGAGGCTGGTCTTTCAGCTGGGGACAGGCTTCTGAAGTGGAGGCAAGAATGGGGCCAGTGGGAGAGCTATTCATGGCTAGGCTAACACCCACAGCAGCTAGGGGATGGGTATTCTTGTAAGTTATTGGTAGAAAACTTGGCCAGGGGCAGGACAAACTCTCTCCTACCCAGACCACTGATGCCTGTGGATGCTTTAACATGTGGAGGAGGCATTCACATGGCCCTAACCAGTGAGTCTTCTAATGGATGGTTAGAGAAGTCAGGACTTGGTTACACTTAAGGAAGGAAAATGGTAGCTAGTAGGGGCCCAAGGGCTATTGAATACTGGTTGTAGTAATATACATTTTGAAAAGATTCATCTAAGAGGTAGCCTGTGGTTTTTGTTTCAGAATATCTATATGGGATTGGTCAGGAGGCAGTACTGCAAGAAAGTAGCACTCATTCAAAGGAGGCACCCATTTTCTTCTTGTATACCATATCTCACTCTCATTCATAAGATTCTTCCCCTCTAAAACAAATCATTCTTCTCCTGTCGACCAGAGTGAATCCATCACTTGCCTGAGCAGTCCTTTCACTACACTGACCTTATTTAAAATTGTGCTTGTGTGTTTATCTATTCCACATGGGTATTCCTTATTTTCCTACAAGGTCCATGGTGGCCAAGACTGGACCTGTTTTGTTGGTCACTTATCTTTAAAGGAAAGAATTTACTCCTTAGCAGGTAGTTCATGGATACGTAGGATGACATTATTTGAGTTCTGAAGCAGAGAATCTAAGTTGCTTGGGGTGGGACTTGGTACTAGGAAGAAATTGAGGAAAAGGAGGAATAGTTACTTGGTGAGGAATAGTCTGCCTGGTACAGGACCGTGACAGAAGGTTATTTGTTGAGAAACTGCATCCGTATTCACATCTCATCACCATCTTGTTTTTCTTGGGAGTGGTTAGCAGAATCCTTGGAAAGGTGCATTGGCTGAGACAAATGGTCTGGCTCTTTGGACTGACTGGTGGCTGCTCCAACCACCTTCCATCCTGAGCTATTAGTAATTAGTGAAACTGAAGATTTCTGAATTACAACGGAGCCCCAAGGCCAGAGGATTTTACTCTGAAGCTGTTTTTTTTTGTTTTGTTTTGTTTTTTGTTTTTTTGTTTTTATCCTTCCATTCAAACCATTTGGAAAATTCTAGAGACACTTGTCACAACTCAGAACTCCTACTGGCACCTGCTAAATGGAGGCCAGTGATATGCTGACACCTGACAGAGGTGGGAAAAACCCTGAGAGAGTAGCCCCCTGACCTCCAGTGGAAGCTGCCCTCCAGCTAGCTGGGGTCTTTCGGCTAGTACTGCCTCCAGCCTGGGATCTAGGGCTGCCCCAAAGACTGTTTCTAAAGAACTCTGCCACCTGGTTCCTTCTTTCCCAATGCGTTACAGCCATAAATGTGCCACGGGTGGTCCAGTCTCTCTGCTCAGAGCTGCTCTGAGCAGGGGGAGCACGTCTGACAGATGCTTCAGCATGCTTTCCACAGAGCCTGCTAGGACCCTGTCAGAGTTGTGCACAAGCATCCTCAGTCAGGAAGAGCCACGAGGCCCCTTTCGTCTTGCTCTTTTCATCCCTCTCCTCTCCAGTCTGTCTCCTCCTGCCCTATTTTCCTGCACCTCCACCCCCCCACCCCCGAAGATTAATGTGATAATTGCCATGTGCGCCTGTTTACACAGGGAGTGGGTGAGCCTACCACCCTCAATCAGGCAGGTTCCCAAAGAAACAGTCCCACAATGTCAGGGATGGTACCCGCTGAGCACTCCTGTGCAGGTGGGCCGCCACCCCCAAACTTCTTTCTCTGTCTGTCATCACCTTTGACGTGTGCACATGTGCATGTGTGTGTCATTCAGTGAAGCGACAGGTGAGGAGGAGGAGGAGGAACAGCTAGACTGACATTAGGACAAGGGCCAGACAGAGAAATTACTGTGCCCTGTGGGTACATCAGCCCTTAAAGTAGAGGACAGAAATTCAATGAACAGTGCTCTCTCTAATAGCTGACACACAGTAGGCATGCTAGGGTACGCCAGAGAAAAGCAATAGTATACGGGGAAAGGGATTTAGTAGGAGTCTTGGTGCACTTGATCAGAGGCTAAAAAGTTCACCTGAGGCTGTTTGCAAGCTGATGAAACCAGCAGAAACCAAGCAGTATGGCTCCACCCAAATCAGGAGCTTTGGAACAATGGGCGATGATGATACAGTCCCTAGACCAAGGCCAAACAAAAGCCACAAGTCTTCAGGGGCAGGAGTTGGGGTGGGAGACGACACTGGTAAGAGTCGCAGTGTCAAGTTCAGCTACAGTTGTAGTGCTCAAGGTCAGGAGAAGAACATCGTCTGAGTCTAAAGGACAGTGAGTCAAAACGAGGTTTTGACACATGCCATGTGAGTATGTGAGGCCTGTTCCTCCACCTTTTTATTCCCCATCTAAGCACTAGCACGTGGGAGGCCCCTGTAATCCTGCTGAGGTGTCTTCCTTACTTGGGCCCCTGATTCACAAGCAGATTTTCCTCTGGGTATGACATATCACACAGACCAAGCCTTGTCAGCCACCCAGGCATCCCTCAGTCCAAAGTTAGTCACCGTAGCGGGTGTTGCATAGGTGTGACATGGAGAGGCTTCTGCTTGCTGGGCAGCGTTCATTGCAGAAAAGCCCTGATTCTCCATTGTTCCCTACTAGAGGTCTGGGTGGTGAAGGTTCTCCTATGAGACTCGACTGGGGGCCAGAATAGCTGGCTTGTGTTCTTAAAATTAAAATAAGATTTGAGAATCCTATACACAGAAGGGACTTGTGAGCACAGTGACGTTAACCAGCACAATGACATGAAATAATGAATGGGAGAGCTTCTTTTCTCCAGGCTATGATCTCCCCATACCCCCTCTTGAGTGAGTCACCTGGACAGCACAAGAGAAAATGGCCATACTCTGTGGCCACACTGGCAATGGTACCCTGATTCCCACTTTGCATGGTATCAGGATGCTCATTGCCTTGTGAGTTGTTGATTGCTTCTTTTATAAAAAAAAACCTCAAAATACGCCCATAAAATATAGACATTTCTCCTACACTGGACAATTTTAAGTTCTTAATAATGATGAATCAGAAGGAGATGGAAGCTCCATTTAGCATCTGAAAGAACCTTGCCATTTTGAAGGAGGGGAATCGTGAGCAAAAGTCCTTTGCTTGCCCACTTTCTAATGAGGTGTGCCCCCTTTGTCTGCTGGCTGTTGGTCCATAATACATGTGAAGAGGTGGGGAGCCACCTGGCCAGAAAAGATGGAGGAAGAAGGGCAAACAGGAAACGGCTTGTTAGGAGTTGAGTGTGGGGAGAAGGCAGCAACTGTGTTAAAGGTTTGTGAGGAATGGTGGGGGCTGTCAAGCTACTCTCTCCTGATGAAACTGAAGCTGTCAACTCTTTCCTTAACCCTCAGGGCATCACGTCGCTAGGGGCACGTGTCTTCACCACTATTCATATCCACCTTCTCTTCCCATTCTTCTTTTTTCTTCTTCCAGGATGCTCTGTTGCTGAGGCAGGTGACACACATGGCAATTCAGAGAAAAATCCCACAGATGGAGAGAATATTATCAGAATGGATTTGTATTGATCTATTTTTAACAAGAGAGTCATCTTATTCAAACTGTGGCCACTTATTAATTAATTACTTCACTGTGTGCCAAAGTCTTTGTCACAGTCCAGATATTAAAATATTCAGAGAGTTAAAAGTAACCCCCAAATGTTCTCACACAACTCTACCCGAGCCAATTCTGTTTATTGTGCATATTTTGCAGAGAAATTAGGAAGGTCAATCCAGACGTTTAACCAATAAGGGAGGTTCTCTTATCCTCATGCCACGCGGACTATATTCTCTGGTGTATGAATAGATTTTCTTTGAAAAAGAAGGTTTCACAACCAAGAAAATTTATAAGATGGCATACTAAAGTAAGCAACTTGTCTTTTTAAAAAAATAAATAATTGTTCTTAATGGCTGTGAGGCATATATAATTTGCTGTATTCCTTAACTTTCTCTGGTTACCAGGTCCATTTTCCACAAAATGCCATTATTATCTTTTACAAATCACAGCAATGTAGAGTACACAGAAGACACAGTGTTATAGGCTTTGCTCTGTAGCCACCCTAGCTGCTATTCAACCATTGCTCAGTCAGAGATTAAAGGTACCTCAACAGCCATCATTGCCACTGCTGATAGTGACCCCTATATGGGCAACTGAGCTTTGATCTAGGTGCTGGTTGCAAACTTAGTCCCTGCTGCCAAAGAACACTGAAGGAGACTGGCAAAACCGTAAACCAAATGGATTGTGTTAATCTGGAACCATCAAAGTTTACGAGGCCTTAAGGAATATTTGGTTCATGATCATGAAGATAGACAGAGCTAGGTCTGCTGTGATCATCAATCTCTTCCCTAGCCCACAGCAAGGCCCATGCCTCAGTCATCTCAGACATACCCACCTGCCCTGTCCCTTACACCCTTCATGGCTCTCAGTATCTGATTCTGCTGTATCCCCCTTCTGGTGATGAGACATGCTGAAATAAATGCTGTTTTTATTTTCTCAGATGAGAGGATGAGATGAGAACCATTCCCAAGCCTTTCTAGCTCTTTCTGAACTCTGGCTGGCTGGTTCAACTCAGCTGTTCTGACCCAAATGCCTCTCCAAGCTGATGGATTCAAATTGGCTTCTCTCAGCTTCTGACTCAATTTCTCTGTCTGATCTCAAAGTAATTCTGGCAATATATTTTAGTCTTCTGGCTCCTTCTAAGTCTCTGGTTCATTTTTTCTTCATCTGTGTCTAGCTTGTTCTCACTGCAACCTGTCTCTGTTAAACTGTCCTGGTTAAAAAAACCTCTCAGAAACAAAACCAAAACCACCTCCCCTTTCTCCCTGAACTGCTCTTAAGTAGCCTCTCTTTCCTATCCTGTTCTCATGAGAGTTGGGCATATCCTATCTCTGACTCATTCTGTCAAATCTTTCTCTGATTCATCACTTTGTCTCCCCCTCAGTTAGATGTCACTATCAAACATGGCTGCTTCCTGCTATTAGCTAACCTTACCTTCATTGTTTGGGATTAAAGGTATATATTAAGGCCATGTTTGTATTCCAGCCAGATGATACTGTAATCCAGAGTGTGTCTGCATTCCAGCAGATCACAAAGTCCTAGAAGCTCTTTGGATGTGATCCTTTCCCAAAGCAGCCATGTTGCTGGATTAAATTTCTTCTATACATGGCTTTCTCTGAGGTTTGCTTTGTGTCCTTTCTACCTGTATCTAAATAAGTTTTTGTTAAACCAAAGACCTAAGTCTCAGACACTGAAATTGGCAGAACTTTGTTCCATATAGTTTTTAAAAAATTTCTTAGAGTTTATTTGTCTTGAATTTTGAGTCAACTTGAGTTACAGTGATCTGATCTGTGATCAGTGCAGGGCCAAACAAAAGGCACAAATTTGGCAAAAGAACTTGGTTTAGGAGTTATTTTAATGGGCAATTTGACTGCCCAGTGGCAGGAGCAATGATCAATTAGCAGATACATTCTATGGCTTGACACTGAATGGAAAAAGAAATGAGATAATTGGAGAAGAAAAAGAAAATGAGACAATTGGGGAGGAAAAAAACCCACTTTGTTAGAAAAGTCCACAAGTAGCAATATATTTTCAGGATTTAGTAGTAAGGAGAAAGAGGTACATAGAAGGGATGGGCCACCACTTTGCACAGACATTCTGAGCTCTGGCTTTATCTTATTAAGTAAACAGCACATTAGCTTTAGGTCTGGCATTTGATTTTGATAGTCCTGATTCTCCCAATGAACTGGGGATAAAATAACCATTATGAGTATGAAATGAATACTGAAAGTGATGATGATGAGTTAGGGGGTGGCTTCAAAGGTCTGCAAATGTGAAGTACAAATCTAGAAAATGCCTTTGGAAATACTTGGACAGGGAGAACCAAAAGAAGAATAAGAGTCCTTTGTTGAGAGACGAAAGGATGTTAGTGAGAGTACCCCAGTATTGTCTGAGCTCAATTTCAAGGGTCTTATAAGATACAATAAGTCACCCTTCCTAAATTCTGGGCACCTCAACAACTTTGTATCAACTCGGAGCATAAGAAACCATAATATAGATTTCTGTACTTTCTTTTTTTTTTTCTTTTCACCTTTCTGTATCATTAAGGGATAGGGGAGAAGGAAGAGTAAAGAAGGATTTTGGGAAAGAGCAGGTGATATTATATGACCACTTTTGAAATCTCAATGTAGTCCTTGTTCTGCGCAGGGTTTGCTGGGACTAGACCTGGGCCAGCTCTGTAGTACTAGATCATGATTGGTGAAGTAAAGTCAACCCCAGAGCTGGGCAAGTAAATGTGAACCTAATTCCTTCTAAACAGCCCTACTAAGGGCTTTGATAACATTCAGCCCTTGTTTTGTTGATAATCTACCTGTCTTAAGAGTGCAAGATTAAGAATAAATGTTACCAAGAATTATAAAACCAATTCACCTTTTTTTTTTTTATATAACCTTGGCCTTCTTTTGGGAGGAAGTTTTTTTGTTTCCATTCAGTTGTCATATCTTCTAAGTAAGGGTTTTAGAATTTCCCACTCAGGAAATTATAGAGATGCTGACATGACCTTCACTGGGCACATGGCAGAATGTGAGTTGTCTTATAACATGGTGTGGGATGGGGGTGAGCTAATGTTTAACTCTGTTGCACTGTGGTTGTATGAGACTGCTAGAACATAGCACTCCTTGCAGATGGCTTTACATATTAAGAAACCATTTTTCTCTCTTTCAGACCAATGATGCCTTAGGAGCCACCTGGAATTGGCTGTACTTCATCCCGCTCATCATTATTGGATCCTTCTTTGTTCTCAACCTTGTCCTGGGAGTGCTTTCAGGGTAAGCTAGGTGTTTCTTTTTTCCTTTTGTGAGCTGCCAGGTGGGAGCTAACGCATCCTGATTCATGAGAGGCTCACTCATTCATTTACCCTTCACTTAGAAGACACTCGTAGCCTCTCTGTGCCAATGTTTTTCTAGCTGCCTCAGTATATAGTAGCCGGTGATTTCTCTAGTCACCTTGATTACTTTTAGACATTAAAAAAATCTTTATGTCGTGTAGAGTGCTGGATGCAGCATCTTGTGAGTTCACTTACGTATCCACATCTCCATTCAATAACTCTATGTCAAACGCTGTGCTGGTTGTTAGGGACATAAAGCTAAAGAAGATATAGATTTTACCCTCAAAAAAATGCTTGCTTTGCAGTGTAGTGGAAATCATAGCTCACGCTCGTGACTTGAATTCATTTATACTAATTTATAATGCCCTGTGTCTAACATGTTTTTCAGAGAAGATGTTTTTGTCATTTGAACCAGGGAGCACAAATTTTATTTTATTTTTTTACTGACCAATGTAAAACATAATAATTTGTTAGGAGAAGGAACAAATCCTTAGAGTCTGAAGTCATTAGGGTTGGTTTCACATAGGACTGGGAGTTTCATAGGGTATAAGGTATGGGTTAGAATAACATAGGATAACATGTACATGGAGACGCACGCTCTAGTGAAGATGGAGAAATGGGACAAGGCATGGAGTGTAAAGAAGCTAAAATATGATACTTAAGATGGCTCAGCCTGAGAAAATGTTTTAGAAAACATGACATTTTACTGAGCAAAGTTGAGATGATGGTGATGGTGGGGGTAACGGTGATGATGATGATGATGATGACGACGATAACAACAATGATGATTTGTTCGATTGGTGTAAGTTCTTAAAATGATAGTGTATATAGTGGTCTTTATGTTGATAGAAACAATTTTGTTATTTTTGGGAAAGCAATGAATAGAGAAAAATATATATATCAAGAAGGCACAAGAATAAGGATAATGAAAAGAATGACAACAGATGAGAATACAAACAAAACTTTTTTATACAACATGTAGTTAGTGACACGGTGATGGTGGTGTTGTTGTTGTTGGTGGTGGTGGTAGTGGTAGTGGTAGTGGTGGTGGTGGTGGTGGTGATAAAAGCTGAAGTGTAAGTGCTCCCAGTGGGGAGTGATAATAAATAGGCAGACTGAGTCATTTTCTGAGCTTGAGAAAGGCTCAGGAATTGGACATAGCATGTATTTCTGAGAGTTGGAATGTGCAAGATGTTAAAAACAGGAGATAGCTGGGCATGTTGGTGCACGCCTTTAATCCCAGCACTTGTGGAGGGAGAGGCAGTTGGATCTCTGTAAGTTCGAGGCCAGCCTAGCCTATAAAATAAGTCCAGGACAGCCAAGGGTATATACAAAGAAACCCTGTCTCGAAAAAAACAAACCAAACAAAACAAAACCAGCCAACTAAACAAACAAAAAACCAAAACAAGAATAACAACAACAAGCCCCCCAAAAAACCAAGAGATTGATGAAAAAGCCTGTACTACCTATTCAGTCTCTAGATAGTACTGGCAAATATCTGCCCCTTTAGCCACAACCCTAGGAAAATTAGGAACCCTAATCTCTGTTGAGGTTGGAAAATGACACCTGCTGCATCTTAAGGTGGGCTTTGTGTTGTCATGGAAACGAGAGGCCTAAGTGACAGTCCATAAACTGACAGTCAGTTCCCCAGCCCACTTCTCTTTTCTCAGTAAAGCAGCAATCTGGCAATAGTTTAGAGGGTTCCTCTGTGCAGATTTTGTCTTAAAAGAAAAGATCTATCTGTTTGACAGTCTGGTGAGGTTAGAGAAGCAGGCTCCCTTTCCATCATCCCCCTGTAAAGCTCAGTTCCCTAAGCACCACACCCCAGGTAGCATAAACTGGATGGGGAATTTTATTCTCTGATAGGATAGTCTTTAAGTTACAAGCTTCAGATCTGGCAGGTTTGTGCTCCCTCCAATGGCCTGAGTGAGTTATTTCTTCCACCTTCCAGTTTGGGTATATCCAGGCAGTTCTTGGATTATCACTTTGTAGTCACTCCAGTCTCTGCCTCAGTGCTCACAGGGCCTCTCCCTCTCCTCTCCCGGGCCTGTCATCTCCCTCAGTCTTGTTCTTATAAGGGTACTTGTGATTTGATTTAGAATCATTGGGTAATCTAGTTTGATCTCTTCTGAATACATTTAACTTTGGTGTATCTGCAGACTCCTTTTCCAAATAAGGTAACTTGCAGGAGTTCCAGGAATTAGAATATGAATGGTCTTTTTAAGGGTGTTGCTACTCAGCCCACTGCACTCATTACTCCACAAGCTCCAGATAAGGAGGTGGAGTTTCCACTGTCTTGCTCACCCAGCCAGGGATCATCAGCATTTGAGGAAAATGTCCAACATCAAAGTCCCTAAGCAACATAATAAATAGACAAAAGAGACGTGACTGAATATGAGCAGTGCAGGTAGTAAAAGATAATTTAAAAAACCATGTTTGACACGAGCAGAGAGAGAATTATATACAAATAACGTCTTATTATAAAAAGATGTTGTGATTAAGAGGAACTGTTAGAGCTATATTGTAAAATGTAATTAATGTAAAAGAAGTGCAAAGTTAAGTTAATGTAAAAATGTAATCAAACAAAAAAATAGTAAAGTTGGAGTATACAATTGAGAATACCACTTAGAAAATGTGGTTGGGGAGAGAGACAGAGACAGAAACACAGAGACAGAGACAGAGATAGACACCAACTGACTCAAAGAACAAAGTGTGGTATCACACAGATTCTTAATACCAATACTTGAGAAGCAGAAGCAGGAAAAATTATCACATTTTTAAGCTCATCCTGGGATACATTGTAAGATCTTGTTTCAAAATATTTACAATTGAGTCAACATTGTAGTAACATAGTTTAATAAAGAAAAAACTAAAACCAGAAGAAAGAATTAGCATATAAAAATATGAGAGATGTTGTTCCTAGAACCAAAAGACTCACCATTGCCAGATTTAAAAGAACTGTTGAGACATGTGCAACAATGTTATTTCCTGTGTGTTTCTTGGCAGTGGGCTTGGGAAGCATCCTGGGTATCCCAAGCTGGGAGATTAGGTAAACTGTTGGATGCATACCCTGGCACGTGCTGTAGCAATTAAGAGCAACAGATACTGTATATACATGGAGTATAGGGTATTTTAGGAATGTTTCAGTGAAAACAAGGAGACAATGTGATGTGCTATCACATTTGTATATGTATAGAGCACACAGCTTGTAAAGATATATTCAAATGAGAAGTTATACACTGGCAATACTGTAATAGTTTGTGTGGTCAGGTGGTAGAATGCGGATGTGCAAATTAAACATGAAGATGCCTATGAACACTCAATACACCTTGTGAATGGAAATCACACCAAGGTGAATTACCATGGACTTCAGACCATAAGAGAAAAGAATGTTGTGAAAGCCTCTAGCAATTGGGCATAGGGCTAATGTTTGGCTATAAAGAATCAGAACGCCAGCGAACATCTCAGTGGCGACACTGAAACTTAGCAATACAGAAGTACCCAAAAACTTCCTAGCAAGAAAATGACTTTCAGGATCAAATGCTCTTCCTAGCCAGAGTGCCAGTTACCCTTGTGGATTAGCAACATTGTCAGGCACCTTTTGGGGGAAAAGTTGATAAGGAACATGAATCAATAAAAATAAGAAAGGAAGTAAGGAAGCAAGGGATGGAGCTGGGGAGATGGCTGAGAAGTTAAAAGAGGACCACGTGGCAGCTCACGATTATCTGTAAATTCAACTCCCAAGGGATCTGACATCTACAGTTTCTGCATGCACATGCGCGCGCGTGCGCGCGCTCACACACACACACACACACACACACACACACACACACACACACACACCCTGTAAAGACAGACATACATTCAAACAAACAGTAACATACAGAAAATAAAATAATAAAATGGAATCAGGATGACAACTTTCAGTGGCCTAGAGGGCATCAGGATCGGACTAAAATAGAGTGACAGGATCCTAAACTGCTATCTTTAAAACCAATATATTCTCTGATGTGTTGTATTCTAAAGGGTTCTGTGATTTTATTTGGTCCAAACCATACACGCACGCACGCACGCACGCATGCACTCACGCATCCATTCTCTCTCTGTGCATCTCTCTGTCTCCTCCCCCGCCCACTACCCCAACTTAAGCATTTAATTCCACAATCTACAGAAGTCTCACTTCTAAAGAAATATAGAAACACAGCAAGTCCTCTGTGCAGCTCAGCTGCCAACCTGGTTTCCATTGTTGATGCTGAAGTCTGAGCTAGCCTCTCGCGGTGTCGCAATTGCCTTTATTAGATTGGGGAAGGCTGAGTATGGGGAAAGGAATAGGGTATCAAAGACCAAAACCTTAGGTTCCACAGTAAGCAAATCATTAAGCATTTTCTAAAATTGAAAGAATAAAAAAAACGACATGTTTTAAGTATAATATTTAGAAAATTTGAAGTGAATACCAGAAGAAACAAGAGTTGAAAGTGGCTGCCTCTGGGGAGAGAGATTCAGGGCTGGCAAAGGTGAGGCAGAGGGCTGTTATTTTTTTTTTTTTTCTTTATAATCTTTCCAAACTGTTTGACTTCTAAGCTCTATATGTACTACTTTGAGAAAAATAAAAACCTTGAATTTTAAAGTAAAATTATCACAAAACAAATGTGGAGTGGACAGAGGATCGGAGGACACTCGTGGAAAGACCGTGGAAAGGACCAGAAAAAGGAGGATCAATGAGGAAGTAATCATGCCATTTCAGTGTGTCGCCCGCACTAAGACATGTAGCGGAATCCTGTAAAATGGTCGAGGAGAAGAAATGGGAGACACTGGGAAGGAGTTCTCAACAGTCTGTGAATAGTTGATTTGTCCCAGTTCTGTGGCTATCAACTCCCCTCTGAGGTCAGAAGATGCCATGGTACTTTCCTAGCAGGTGCCTGTTCACCACGTGAAACCTAGAAAGTAGTGTGGGCAGCTGGGAACAGCTGGTGGGAATAAGTTCTGACATTTAAAAGAATGTTAACAATAGGGACCTTGTGAGCTGGGGCTGAAATACTTCTGTCCTGGTTTCATTTCTGTGTTCTGGTGCTGCCCACATTGCTCAGAGTTTGGAGGATTTTCACAGGTGTCTGCAGAGGGCAAGGCACCACTGGGTCCTGTATATAGGAGGGGCCATGAGCTCTCTCCGCTGCTGCATCAGAGAGCCCATGCATCTGGAAAGGGTGAAACCTCTCCTTGGACTGGGACTTTCATCGAGATTCTCACGTTGAGCCACTGGGGACATAGCTCTGAACACTCTGTCTCTGGGGAACAGGCTTCTGTGACCCGTGAGCGTGCTGAATGTTATGTGCCGATGTGATTCCAGGAGTGGAGAAACACAGCAATAAAAAGAGGATACTCGTGCCACCCTACATTGAGCAAGAGTCCCCTGGGTATCCGGTATGGCAAATGATGGAGAGCCCCATCCCCAGAGGTTGAGACACTGATGAAAAACCCTGAGGTGTGTTCGTTGGCTTCATATTTAAAGAGGAAAGATGGATAGAAGCATTGTAGCATTTTTACGTGTCTCAGAGGAAATAGGATTTGATGAAAACCATTAGCTTAGGCTTGAAGAGAAGCAGAGCTTCCTGTCTCCATGGCAACAAACTAAGGCTGCATAAGCACATCCTGAAGTACTGTCAGGGGCTACAGGGCAGGAGGCTCACACAAACAGAAAATGACCCTGAGCTATTCCGGCATCTCCACCTATTGCTTCCAGGGCTTGAGAGAGAGAGAGGGGTATAAATGTAGGGGACAGTGGTGCTATCTCCAAATGAGGGCAAGAAAGTTAGGCCAAGGACGACCTACACATATACTTGGGAGCAGTGAGAAGCCTCATGAATGTAAAGTATCTTGTCGTTTTTCAGAGCACCGTGCTCCCGAGAGCTTATTCGTTTCTTGCCACAACTTGGTGCAGGCTCACAACATCTTTAAAGATGGAAAGAAGAGCTGAAGGAGCTGATCTCCGAGTTCCTGACATAAGCAAGGCCGGAGGTCACAGTTACACAAACTCTGCTCAGGCGCTCATCTGATTATCCCAGGTGGCCTTCAGAAAGGCTGCCCAGAGTGCTGTCCTGACCACAGCACAAAGCTTAGGTTCAAATCTTAATCTACACATGCAGTGTTCACATACTTACTCTTAGCACACTGGTCTTCGTGTATGCAACGTAGCCTTGCCACATATGAGGGAGAAGACGCCAGGACCCACTAGCAAGACCTCTTTGCCCCGAGGGCTGATGGGAAGAGGTGAACGGTCAATATTAGAGAAGGACTCTTCTGGTTGCGTCTCTTCAATGAATGCGTATATAGCAAACAAAATGACAGGTGTCTATCTTATTTCCAGCTCATTTGCTGCCTGGGGCTGGCAATGCAGTGCAGTTCGGCAAACATTTGTATTGTGTTTGCTACACAAAAGACACAGTGTCCTTGGCTCGCAAAGATGAGTAAGACAAGGTGGTGGTAGATTAATGAAAGAAATAACATGACACGTAATTGATTAATGTTCCCCGTGATTTGTTCTTCAAGGGTGCCTTGGCCATATTTAATTGCATTTCCTCCAATTTCAGTTACTTGTCTATTTCTGCTGTCACTCTTCAGGTATTACCCCCTCCCTCCCCTCACTGTCAGGACTCATTTCTCATTAAACCTTCTCTGACAGCAAAACAGAGCAACAATAAAAGGCATGTAATGGGGGGTCTAAGTCCAAGTAGCTTGGGATTGTGAAAACTATTATTTAAGATTTATAAATGTAGGATCTGTGGTTTATGTACAAGTCATTTTGCAGGGAAATGGTGAGGACACAAACGTGAGTAAGAACTATGTCTTGGTCTTGGTCACGGGAACAGACTAACCAATGTGTCTTCCGAGTAACCTTGGGTCTCCTGACTCATCTGTTCTTGTACAGTGGGAAGTGGGAACTAAGCATTTTCTGTGTCTGACTTGAGACAGAAATAGTTGCTGGTCTTATAAAATAAATTATCCATGCCAAGCTCAGCCGTCCAGATGAGATCCAGAGTCGTGCTGGTGGATATTAATTGACATGTGTCTGATCTCCCACAGACGAGTAGACATGGCTAAAATAACTGTGTGATTTAACTACACGGTGGTGTTACTGGGGCGCTAACACTAACGCCAGCTGGGGGATATCAGTCATTTTCCCTGTCAGCAGTTACTGAGCACATGCTATAGCGATACCCACGGCCAGGGCCTGTGGACATCAGATCAGACAAGTTCAGAGAAGTGGTGTCCTTAGGGAGCTCGTAATCCAGGTAGAGAGACAGCAACAGGGCAAGCATTAAAACTAGGGGAGTAAGGGGAGCAGGGAGTAGCAATCTGCTTCAGTAAGTAAAGTGCCTACCTCCAAGACCAACAACCAGAGTTTGATTCCCAGAACCTACTTTTAGAAGGAAAGAACATTCTCAGATTGTCCTCTGACCTCCAAATGGATGCTGTAGCAGCAGGCACATGTGACTTCCCTACTAATAAACAAATAAATGAATGTGATTAAAAACATTTAAATTAGAAGGGGACTGAGATCAAAGAAGACTAGCTGAAGAGTATAACACCTCTGAACATTTCTTTTTTTTTCTTTTTTTTTCTTTTTCTTTTTCTTTTTATTTTTTTAATTAATTTATTCTTGTTACATCTCTATGGTTATCCCATCCCTTGTAACCTCCCATTCTCCCCTCCCTCCCATTTTCCCCTTATTCCCCTCCCCTATGACTGTTCCTCAGAGGGATTACCTCCCCCTGTATATGCTCATAGGGTATCAAGTCTCTTCTCAGTGACCTGCTGTCCTTCTTCTGAGTGCCACTAGGTGTCCCCTGCCAGGGGACATAGTCAAATGTGAGGCACCAGAGTACTTGAGAAAGTCAAATCCTTCTCTCCACTCAAGTGTGGAGACTGTCCTGTCCATGGGCTAGATCAGGGTAGGGGTTTAAATTTGACCGCCAGTATTGTCCTTGGCTAGGGCCTTAGTTTGAGCGGGACCCCATGACCCAAATCTGCCTATCATAATGTTCTACTTGTAGGATTCTAGGACCTACTGGATCCTTCTACATTGCTATTCTCCCATGGTTCTCTCATCTAGAGTCCCAATAGGATGTCCTCCCCTCTGTCCCAGTTTCCTGGTAAGGGAAGGCTTTCGTGGGACATGCCCATTGGGCTAGTATGCAGATATAAGTGAGTATATACAATTTGAGTCTTTCTGCTTCTGGGTTAACTCACTCATTATGATCATCTCTAGCTCAATCCATTTGTCCACAAATTTCGGGAATTCCTTGTTTTTAATAGCTGAGTAGTATTCCATAGTGTATATGTACCACAGTTTCTTTATCCATTCTTCTACTGTGGGACATTTAGGCTGTTTCCATGATCTGGCTATTATGAATAAGGCTGCTATGAACATGGTTGAGCAAATTTTCTTGCTGTGTGCTGAACATTTCTGAGAGTGGTTAATGGTTAGCTAAAACAGAAGAGAGAGAAAAAAGACCATTTGGTGGGTGAAAAATTCAAGAGAAGGATGGCAGAATAGAGAGGTAAGCTGAGTGTGCCAGTTCCAGAGAGAAGTGAGGATCCTCTGAGTTCAGTACCGAGAGAATAGAAAAGATGTGGTGGGGTAGAACCTGCAGGACTTATGACTATGTAGTGCAGGGGTTCTCAATCTGTGGGCCGCAACCCCTCTGGGGGTTGACTCTTTTACACAGTCACCCAAAACCTCACAGAACACATTACAATTCATAACAGTAACAAAATTATGGTTACGAAGTAACAACAAAAATAGTTTTGTGGTTGGGGGTCACCACTACATGAGGAACTGTATTAGAAGTTGGCAGCATTAGGAAGGTTGAGAACCACTGGTGTAGTGTCGGCGCATCACTGTGGTTAAAAGTAATGAGAGGACACTCTCTTGGCTACGTCTAAATTTCTGTCTTGCTTAATCCGCAGAAAGATTCAGTGATCTTTGCTTTCCTCTTTTATAGATAGAAAATGGTGGTAAGGAGGGTTGGGAACATATTTATATAAACAAAACCACTGCTCAGCAGATTCAGGCTTTGAAATAAGATCTGCTGTGTCTGAACACCTCTACCCTTAGACGCATCCTCCTTGTAGCTCCCACGTTCTGTACAGAAAGATGTTATTGTCTAGGATCTAGTACAGTGCAATTTGGTGAATATAAAAGGGTCCATCAGTGGTAACTAGGATGATCTTGTAAACAAAGGCTTCATCTTAAACCTGATCATATGATAAAGACAACAGCCAAATGTAAAATGTCTCAGTTTTCTATTGGAATGGTTTTTTACAAATGGAATTTCTCCTCAGTATCTCCTCGGTAATACTGTAATTAAATAGAGATTCAAAACTCTGATAACATTAAGTGTGTTTATGTACATATATGTGTGTGTGTGTGTGTGTGTGTGTGTGTGTGCATACATATGCACATATTCATACATTCACCCCGACGTCTTCATCTTTTTAAGATGGCTTAAGAAGTGTAATCCTATGGAATGTAACATTGGAGTCTATCCCAGTTGACATTTCTGTGAGGTCATTCCTTTTTATTTTTGATTAGCGTTCCATTATATGGATATACCACATTTTTTTTAACCATTTACTCCTTGGAGGACATCTGGATTTTTGTTCATCTTGACTCATTTATAAGTAATATTACATAACCTTTTTCTGCACAGGATTTTGAGTGAATATAGATTTCCTTTCTCTGGAATAAAATGCCGAACAGTGCAACTGCTAGACCATCTGGAAAGTACATATATAAGAAACTTCCTGTTTTCCATTCAGAGGGAATTTACCAGTTTACATTTTGTCTTCAGTATACGGTTTAAATTTTCAATAATAAATAATGAATATTGATAGCTATCACAAACATGGGCAGTTTATGACAGAATAAAAAGAATTGTAGACCAATGATTATTAAGTAACATTTTTTCTTATCATGGACCAGTAATTTCTAAGAAAAATAACAACAAAAAGTACTGAGTGGGTAGAAAATATGAATTCACAGTTAAAAATTTTCTAATTTTAGCAGTTAGTCGGTTTGAAACAGACATCTTAATCACTCTAGACTCTCTTCCCATTGATCTCTAAGTGATAGGGTCCAAATTAATGTTTCCTATCTCACATACCCACCAACCTCCACTTCTCTCCCTTAGCCCTGCTACTCAGTTGCTAGGCCTAGATTTCCCAGGTACTCATTTCTTTGTCTAGAAATAAGAAAGCCACAATAACCGCTTCTACATTTTGCCTTATCTGGGGAACTCTGACTTATCCTTCAAGGACCAGTTTTCACATCTAAGCTCTTGGCGCACGGTATATACTCCTCTAATAGAATTTCCTTACTTTATTTTATAGTTTTGATGGAAGTCTTCTGCCTTTTTAACAGCATGATGAAGGCAGGTACCATAGTGGACTCATTTTCCTTTCCCCAGTGCTTAACTAGCACAATTAATAGGCACGTGGACAGTTCTGGGGAAATGCCCTCTAGCGAACAAATCAGAGGCCAACTTGTTGTTTGAGGATCTCTGTACCCATCAGTAATTTTCTCAAGATTTTCAGGAATTGTTTTCAGTGGACATAATTCCCCTGGAAGCCTAGTTTAATATTAGCTGACATGTTGGGCACAGGGTACTGCAGTAGAGCCCCATTGCTTTGTCACTATCAAGGGACACCTCTGCAAAGTGTACCATGCATCTTCTCTATTACATCGGAGAAAGGGACAAGGAATATTACCTCAGTGTAACTGTGTCATTTCTGTTATAGAGACCTTTTAATTGGCTTTTTTGTTCTGTTGTAAATTATCTCATACGCTCACTTCACTGTAGCTTTCAAGCCAGAATTATTATATATATATATATATATATATATATATATATATATATGTATATATCTTGAGCTTATATCTCTTTTTCTGGTCTACAGAACATCTCAGTAATTGGCTTCACCAAGAGGAAACCTGACTGTTAGAAAGCCACTTCCTTCTGAGCTTGTAGCCCATACTCACACCCCTGCAGTTAGACGTGTTTTCTAAGTACTTGCAGCTTGAGGTGGCTGAAGTAAAGCCACTCAGTTTTTCCGGCTGGTAGTCACAGGCTTTACAACATGTGTATACGTGCAGCGGTTGGCATTCCTAGCTGTTAAGTTCGGATGCTGTTAGAGCTGCAGCTGAGTTAAAAGTTCTTTATTTTCCCCCTGGTGTCAAGTGCATCACTAAATTCTCAACACTTAATTATCACTGCGTCCCAAAATATTCCTCATTTAGCAAAAATATTGAAATTACTCGTTCCTGTTGAAGGAGCAAGCTCTGATATGCAGAACACTGAGACACATGCTCCATAGAGAACCCGGGGAATGGAAATACTTGAGAGCATTTGCAGGAAGCAGTAGAGACCACAAATCCCAGTGAAGGGCCATGTGGCTCTTACTTGTATCAGGCTCAATGGGGAGACGAACATTTGGTGGCTGACAGCCCACAGTACGCAGTTGACCGGGCCAAAGGAGTGACTCTAATTCTCATCAGAGTTGGTTGGTGTGGCATTAAAATGAGATGTGATTTTTCTTCCCCAACCCCATATTCCCTTCTATATCTCACCCAGGTAAGTGTCTCTTCTGTCCCCTAGTCTCTAGGATTGCACACCGGACTCACTACTTAGATCAAGGTACTTAAGTGTAAATATTATATAGCAGGGTGATCTTGTTAATCGCCTGAAGCATCTTAGTGAGCAAGACCTGGGAGGAGAAGGCACAGCATTGGTTTGTATAGAGTGAAGAAAGAGGAAAATCATGTTCAAATATTTGTTCAGCAAACCAGGCATTAAGCACTCACTCATGCCAGGGACTCTGGCTTTCATAGTGAACAAGAAGAGGCCTCTCTCGGCATGAGTTTCATATTCCAATAGCTAGAAAACAACACAAACAATGGTAAATGTTATAAAGAGAATCCAATACATTTGTTGGATAACAATATTGATTCTTAGGAAGAAAAACCAGAAAGACTGGAGAAGACCTGCCGCCAGTATGCTGTGTGTAGACTAATCTGGCCCCTGTGAGTTCTAGGGTTTTATATGCCCCACTCAGCTCACATCTCCACTCTCTCACTGCTCCTTTGCTTATGTTTTCCAGTGGACAATGTCAGTCTGAGACTGTGAATACCCAACCAACTGACCTGCACAGCTAATTGTATTAACTGATCTACATGGCGGCAGCCCTGCTCTTTACTTGATTTTTAAAAACACCTTTCTATTACTAGCTTACAGCTGTCCAACTAGATTAAAGTAGCTCAGTATACTTTCCAGAGATAAGTATCTGACAACTGTGGATTTGCCTTTTATTTATTTTTGTTATTTGACATTTTCATGTGTGTACATAATGCATTCTGGTTGCTCTCCTCCCCTCCACCCTCTTTAATCTCCCTACCATTCCTACCAACCTTGCCTTACCCCTACCGACCCCACCTCATCCCTGACAATCCCTTTCTCAAGTTCATAAATTTTGGGTTTATTTTGTGACCCCATTTAGTTTGATCAGTCCCATCTGTGTGACTGTTGGGTTGAAACAATCCACTGGAGCCTGGAGGGGTCATTGGTGGGTCTCCAACTGGAGGCAAAAGTTTCCCACTTTTATTATCATCTCTACCTTTTACGTTTCTTTGTGCACCTCTGTATGTGCTGTCTATGCACGTCTGTGAAGAGGAAATCTGAAATTTCAAGATCATAAGGCCTAAAATAGTTACAGGGTACTTCAATGTCAAGTTATGCAGCCCCAGCGACGAAGATTACTCATGCAGTCAGGCACTCATTTCCGACCGTCTTATCCAGTGGAATCCTCAGAGGTAGTAGCACAGTTGTCTGGGTTGGGCTATGAAGGTCAGCCTCAGAGGTAAGTCAGTCAAGCATACACTGCCCCCCCCCCTTTCTAGGAATTCTCTTTCCATCCTGTTATAGATTTTTTTTTCTCCTAGAAAAAAAATTTTGAAAAGTAGAAATTTAAATGTATATTTTAAGTCATGTACCTGTTCTGGCCTGGCTCAACAGCCCCCTTTCTTTTGTCTTTTCCATTGGGTGGTCAATTATTTGATAAACTATCTAGTTTATACTTAGTGTTTTGAGCTTGGTTCCCTTAAAACAAAAAGAAGCAAGCAAACAAGCAAAAACAAACTCACTTAAAAATAGATTGGCTGCTTTATTTGAATCTTTAGCTGCAAAGGAAAATGAGAGGGGAAACTGAGGCAGAGAAGGGAAATGAGCCAAGACTGTGCATTGAGAGGCTGAGGCTCCTTCTGCTGAAAACTTTCTTAGGAGCCATGTAGAATGTGGGCTGGAACTGTTCCACCAACCAACAGGGAAACTGAGATAGGTGTCTGTCTGCCTGTCTGTCTGTCTGTGCATCTCTCTGTGTGTATGTGCCTGTAGTTATAATTCCCCTTTATTAATTCCTGACCCTTCTCCAGTTAGTATGTTTGGCCTGGCCTGCCCTGCCCGTGGCCTGAAAGAACTCCTAGGCTCTGGAGAAATTCCCCAAACAGAGATGCAATAAGATGTGGGCACTTAACAGAGCCTATGTAGTCTTACCTGTCAGAGTACACATGACTCTGCCCTCCACAGCTTCATGTTCAGAGGTAGCCTATGAGGATATGGAATGTGTGTGCGTGTGCGTGTGTGCGTGCGCACACAACACCCACTGTTTTGCCTCTATTCAAAGAATAGTTCCTTCCTTCCACATTTGTTAAACGCTTACCATACTAGGAATGGTTTTTCCTAGGTGAATGATGAAGCAAAAAGAGCAGAATTGTGAATGGCTTAGGCTGAGGCAATGGGTGGTGGTCAGTGGCTCAGAATAAGAAAGGACCGTGCATGGCCAGAAGGAAGGCCCTGTGCTCTAACAGTTAGGGTGCTGTGGAGCAGTCGTGAGCAGGAAGGACACTCTCGTCACACCTGCATAGGCCAGCAAGAGACCTGACACCCTACCACTCTCTTCCTGCAACTTAATCTCATCCTCCCAACCGACTCAGCAGGTCTCCACCTCGGTGCCTGCCTGGCCAGCTTGAAGCCTTTGTCCATGTCTCTTCTGCCTTTTCTTCTTGCCATATCTGTCTCTATTCCACTCCGGTGGGTCCTGCCCAGCTGTCCTGCTCCTTTCTAACTTCCTCCTCACCGCAGAGCATCGCAGGCTCGTCATCACAGCTGGTCTCCTGTGGGATCCTTCCAAGGCATAGTGGTGTGCGGAGCTTTGTATGCCTTCAGCACTTGGAGAACTCTCTTTGCTACAAACCACCTATGACATGATTAGCCAAGAGACTCAACTGAGCTACCCGTCCAGTTTAATAGCACAAAGTCTAGTCTTCCAGTTCAGTGGGTCCACACATTTAAAATGGCATTGGTCCCCTCTACCCATGAGTTCCCCATCCACGAGTTCAACTAATTACTGCTCGAAAATATTTGGGGAAAAATTACACCCCATGGCTGGGGAGATAGCTCAGCCTGGAAAGTGCTTACCATGCAAGCACAAGGACATGAGTCTGCTCCCCAAAACACACATTAAAAAAAAATTAAAAAGCAAAACAGTTGGATGTGTCAGCGCATATTTGTAACGTCACCTTAGATAGATCCTCAAGGCTTGCTGTCCAGCCAGCCTACATTACTTGGTAAGGTACAGGCCAGAGACTCTTTCTCAGAAGTAAGTGGCCTGTGCTTGGAGAATGACACCTGACACCAAGGATGTCCTCTCTTTTCCATACTCATGTGCACACTGTGCACCATGCTCTTGTCCACACACGTGCATTCACTTTCATATGCACCCACATACAATAAGAGCATGCATACACATGCACTCATATAGACTGAAAAGTCACCTATACTGAACATGTATGAATATTTGTCTTGCCATTATTCCCTAAATTACAGGATTCCAGTTTGTTGAGGGGGCATGAATACCTATCACCTGTAGATATGAACCTCTGGGCTGTTGGTTATCCTAGAACCTGTCCCCCATGATGGTGAGGAAACACTACAACGGTTCTCACTACCCAGAGGGCTTGCCCACATCTGTCAGTTTCATATCCATTCAACCAGGAATCCCTGTGTTGACTGGCCTGTTGTGTTTCCTTGACCCAGTGGCCAGAGCAACATAGCATGGGCCGTCAGAAGGAGAGGGCCTCTGCCATAGGCCATAATGAGCGTGCTCAGTCTAATCGTCTCTCTGGGGTTACCAGGACCCCAGATAGTGAGTGATGGTAGAGGTCCTCAGGGTACCAATTCTTTTTAGCAGCTGTGTGGACCACACAACTGTCTTACCTCCTGGGTCCCATGTTGTAGCCTAAAGCACGAGAACTTCCTTTTGGTGAGTGTGTGAGCCAGGTGGGAAGTGTGCTACGTGCCTTCCTTAGATGGCTTGTGTCCCCATGTAAGTTCAAACTCTTTCTTCCCTATTTTGAGTCCGTTTCTCTCTCACACTTGCCTGGCTTTAGGTAGTAAAGGTTAATGTTATGACTAGACAATCATTGTAGCAAATATTCTTCATCTGGGGACGTCTTCTCCATTCATTTGCAACTAACTGTAGGTCCTCTGGGCTCAAGGGAAATCCCCTGTGAGGCACATCTGAGGAGCGGTTACTTCCTGCCACCTATAGTTGTAGTCCTCTTAAATGTTTTTCAGGGCTAGACATGAAAAACAAGATGCAGCATGTTCGTGGTTTGTGTAAGCAAGGAAAAATATATCTGCTCCCTGCAGGAGGGGGATGCACAGCGAATGGCTGCTTCCCAAGCTTTGTTGCCAAACACCCCAGGCCACTGTGAGTCTGGGACTATTAACACTAGGCCCTGAGGATGGGGGGGGGGGGGGGGTAATGTCATGTGCCCAGTTAGGGACGTACTGTGCTGAAATGTAGACGGCGTGAGAAAAAAAACAAATTGCCTGACAAAGATACTGGTCTTACTGTCTTCTGCGTTTTGCTTCTCATGCAAAACACATACATGGTGAGAGGTGGAAAAGGAGGGTTCATGAAAGGGAGAAGAGGAGGAGAAATAAACTTTGAAAATTCTGGTTGCCATGACAACATAACGAGCTCCAAAAGTGGCATCTCTGAACCAGTTTTGCACAGGAAGATGGGGGAGCCCAGAAGGGAAAGAATTAAAATAATAAAAACAATAAAACAGTGATCATGAAGTCAAGGGCACAGCTGAAGAGGCCAATAGCAGCTGCCGGCTGTGTCTGGAGGCCTGGCTTGTCAGCTACTTGCCGGTGGCTGACTGTGGCACATGGTGGATACTTCCACAGCAGTCCCAGGCTCCGAACAATGAGAAGCTAAGGGCCTCCGACAAAGAAAACCCTGTGAGTCATGTGTGAAGCACACTGTGCTCCAGAACTGTCTAGAGCAGCAGTTCTCAACCTTCCTAATGCTGCAGCTCTTTAATACTGTTCCTCACATTGTGATGACCTCCCCCAACCATAAAGTGATTTTTCTTGCTATTACTTAACTGTAATTTTGCTACTGTTGTGAATCATAATGTGTCTGTGCTTTCTGATGGTCTCAGGTCACCCCTGTGAAAGGGTCATGTGACCCCACTCCCCAAGGGTTCATGAGAACCACTGTTCTGGAAACAAGGCTGTCTTCCTCCTCTGTTCCTCCCCTGACTCCTCCCTTCCACTGCCCTTCCTTATATATGGCTCGAGTGTGTTCCTTTCTGTGAGTTTCATGACAGCCCTGCCACCAGTGTGAATGCTGCTGCATCACCCTTTCCAGTACATAAGACAAAAAGTCCCCATGCTGGGCAGTTATTACTACAGATGATTCTTCTCTGCAAAGTGCCCCAGAGCAGTACATGTTCATTAAAAAAAAAAAAAAAAAGCAGAACAGGAAGCTTAAAATATGCAGGCTGAGTAAGATTTGTAGGCTGTTTGTTTGTCTACCGCACTCAAATTGAAAATGAACCCAAAGCAGATTAGAAATGTTTACTTGTTAAAAAAAAAAGATGTTTTAATAAAGATACCCCTTGATATTTCATTGTTCTCATTCAATAGTGCTAATTTTTTCTCATTAGAATGGTGAAGGATTTTGTGATGCATACCCTCCCATCCTGTAACCACTGTTTATCCAGAAGCGTTTTGAACCAATCTATCAATTAACTTGTTCTTAGAATGGTTGCATTTGGGGATCCTACTGCCACCTTGTGCCTACTTGATATTGAAAACCTACCAATATGTACCCTGTGCTCTAGGACAGCTCTTCCTCTAAGCACGGTGTCTGGCAGATGCTAATTAGTCTGCTTGAAGAATGAGTGAATGAGTGAGTGAATGAATGAATGGATGTTTTACCTTGCTGAAGAGTCAGATCTTCATTATGCAGTACTGTAACTTGACTTAGACATGTCAAGCTTGACAGCTGACACATAGATGAACTAACACACCGCAATGAAAGCCACAGCTCTCTGACATGAGCAAATCATTTAGTTACCTATAGCATATCTATTACTTTTATAACTCCTTTCATATATTAGTCAGGTAAGTAGTTAATGATTATATAATGAGTCCTATATTTTAGAACAATTGGGGGAGTGAGGGAAGCTTCCTTTCCCCTGGCTTCCCCTGGAAAATGCTTCTGGTCACCACCCTGAATTCATTCTTCCTCACACATAACATGTGAACTGAGAAGACAGACTACTTGTGGTCCTTCGTGTCTTTGGCTCTAAATCTAAGGAGTCAGTTAATCTTGGAAAATATTTGATTGCAGTAATTCTGCCTGTACTGAACATCTATAGACTGCTTTTCTTGACACAGTCTCCTAAAGCACACATAGAATAACTAATTACATAGAATTCACTTTGTATATTGTGCTGTAAGTGACCAGAGAAGATGTAGGGAGTCCAGGAGGATTTGCGTAGGTCAAGTGTAAACACTGAACCTGCCGCTTTATGGAAGTCCAAGGGACTTGAGCATCAGTAGACATTGGTGCTCAGATCCACAGCCACTGAGGGATTGCGTGTTCTCTGATTCTTTCTCCTGTTAGTACCACACTCCAGGTTCAGGTGTCCTCTACCTCTTTTTTAATCTTGCCTTTGGTGACAACTCCAGGTCTGGGCTCATGTGGTTGTGCTTACGATTGAATGGCATAGCATTCTGGGGCAAACAATAATGACAGATCTAAAAGACACACCCAATGCCACATTCCTAATTGGCCTTTTCAGAAATTAAATTGATACCTTTTTCTTTACTCTTATGGCTCCTGCATAGGCTGTGTCTCTCAGCTAATTCCATAATCATTTAGACAATAACAATTGGAGCCCCACAATCATATTCTTTTAGGCAGTCTTTTATTTGAATCTGCAATTTTAAATGTTAAAATTAATATTGGGTATGGTTGGTATTTTTGCACCCAAAGATCCAGAAATTGCAATGCACATACTTTAGATATCTGTAATGCAAGTCATAGAGGAAAGAATAGAAACAAAACTTGCCCTTGAAGCACAAATGACTAGTGTACGACCTTCTGGTCACTATTATCAGAGCATTCAGGAGTATGGACCTAATTCTTCATGTATGGGCTTATATCTTCTGCAGGAAGTTGAACCCCTTTCACACTATCTGTTCCTGCAACAGGTATCCTTTGATGGGGGATATTAGTATGGCTATGTCACACCTAAGACGAATGCAACCTTATACAAGTGGTGGGACTTGAACTTGCCTTTCAAAGAGTGTTAAGACTTGGCTAAGTCAGGGGATGGCATGCAGGCAGGTCATGCTAAAGGAGAAGTACTTTAGGAACACATCTCTGTCTCTACCCTACAGCCATTCCTCCTCCACCACAGCATGTAGACTTAGAAGAACTGGACACCGCTGGCCATTAGTAGCTGTGGGTTTGGAATCGCACATGATTCTCCTAATCATGAGTGGAAAATATCTGAAAAAATATGCACCTGTGCTGAGCAGGACAGCTCCAGCTTTGAGACAGGCTCTCACTTACTCATGGGTTAAAGGAGCTAGCCCATGTATTTGAGTGTGAGAAAGACAGGATCACGGAGGGCCTCTTGCAGATGGTAGTGGCCACGTTTGTGCATATTGAAATAAGGAAGTAGGGGGACCATGTTGGACACAGCATTCTAGACAGATTAAATTACACCTGTGTTTTGTGGGCAAGTACCTACCCCTGTTGGAGCACATCTGCTACAGCCTTTGCAATTTAATCTTTTGAAAGTCTGACTTGCCCAAGCATGATGCTCATGACCCACCTCTCTGCCAGTTACTCTGAACTAAGGATGGAAATGCCCATAATAAAAGTTAAGTTTGGTTCCTAAGAGACAACTAAAAGAGCATGTGAATACCCAGACCCTGGTTTTTGAGATCAGATAGAAGAATCTGTATTATTTCAAAAGAAAGTTTTATTGTTGGAGATTCATGGAAATCCAGCAAAAGAAAGTCACTATTTGCCTAAAAAATGTATTATTCTCTGGGGGGCGGTGCATATCAATGGGCTATTACATGTTTACTATTTGTCAGGACTTGGTGCATCACTAACATACAGATATCTAAGGTAGATATATTCAGTGTATGTTAGGGTGGTGACAGAACCATGTTCCTAAAGTACTTTTAGGGAAAAGTATAAAAACAAAAAGGCAGGTGTGGTTTGAAGGTTTTGGAGGTTTTGGATGGGCTGCTTAAGTAAAAGAGGAACAGACATTCTAGTGTGGTGGTTTTGAATTCAAGGGCTCATCCTTGGGACACTAACCCATTATTTAACCATACAAGACTGTCAGCAATGCTTTTCATTCTTTAGAGGTCTCAGCTTTTCAGTCTATAAAATGGACATCATAGGACTTCAGAGGTTGTCACTGATGAGATTGGAGAATGAATACAAAGAATTTAAGAGGATGCCCACACATGACAGCTGTCCAGTATCATATGACTTTGACTCTTCAGGGCTTCTTAACCTGGCCTCCCTCACTCATGAATTCTATACTACCCTCTTTGTTATGAAGCTAGGTGTTTGTAAGAGCTTCTAAATGGCCACAAAATGATAAACAGTGGGAGTCACATACTCCCCCCTGGCCCCCCCCCCCCGTGTTCTTTTCACACCCATGCACAATCCATTTGTCTAGGAATGGCAGAGCCCCAGGAGAGGTACCCAGACAGAATCATCTGCATAACTAGAGAGTAGATTTACAAAAGACAAAGGAATGTGGGGAAAACAGAGAAACTTTAATAAAATGGGTTGAGTAGCCATAGTGGCAGGAAACCAGTTTGTGCTTTCTATTTAACCTACCTTGGCAAGGTAGGCCATGCTCCCCTAAATCACAGATGGGAGAAAACAGGGTTTCAGGTGCTTGCCCAGAGATATCCAGCAGACAAATGGAGGTCTGGGGTTTTCACTTAGGCTCCTTTTCATCCAAAGCCTATGTGCTTTGTTTGACATTAACTCATGATGCTACTGAGCTGGCCAGATTCGGGGGGGGGGGGCCTGGGCAGGTAATATCATAATTCTGGAATTTCACTGGGAACCAGAGAGAGGTAACTGTTAAGCAGAGAAACGGGGTAGGGGGTTCCTCTACTAGGTCATTGCCTCCATGTCCTTAGGGCTCATTTGATCTGGGGGGGGGGATGTCAAAGAAACTGAGCTCCTGCTCACTCTCATAAAGTATAGTGTCTTTCAGGACAGTGCTTTAGGGACAAGGGTTCCTGGAAAGCACTGTTCAAATTCTGATCCGTCAGTGGCTGAGCAAAGAACATGCTTGACTAAGCACCGGCCCAAGGGGCGTAGGATTGACAAATCTGTGAGCAGGAGGGAGACAAAGTTCGCATGAAGCTGACCATTTAAAGTTGAGTCTCTGGTTTCAGGAGCCATTTAGAGACTTGAAGGCAAGAGATAGGCAAGGGAAATCAGAATATGAAAGGGAGGGAGAAAGGGGGAGCTACTCAAAATGGGCATTCATGAGGTGGTCTAGCTGGTGTTTTTGTTTGTTTGTTTTGTTTTGGGAGGGTTAGTAGGCAGACAATGTCTTGAAACATTTCTAAGGACTGAGGTTTGTGCGCTATGATACAGGATTCTCCAGATGACACAGGGTAGGTAGAATTTGACTTGGAGTGGGGACCACAAGCCACAGATGTGGCAAGCACATGGGCCCAAGTGAGTGAAAGCTACCAGGCTGGGGAAGACGTGGGCTGCAAAGCAACAGAGCCAAGAGGCAAGTGCTGAGTGTCCCCCTAGCTCTTGTTCTCTGCTTTGCATGCAGGTGACCCTGTTTCTTAATCTTCTGCTTCCTAATGGAAAACCAAAAACGAGCTTTGCATATTACCAGTCATTAGACCACTCAATAGCATGCTTCGCCATACCCTGTGCATGTCCTTCATCTTCCCAGGGACCCCATGTTGCCCAGTCAAGGCTCTCTTCTTAGTCAGAAGGGAGCTAACAGTTTCTTTCCTTGATACATTCAAACATGTTGACTTCAGTGAGGTCTCTCTCTTCCCTTAGATTTCTCCTTTTTCAGTTCCCAAACTTCTGACATCCTCTCAGCATCCACTCAGAGCTATAGTTATGTCTTAGGGTCTGTGGGTGCTGTAACTTAATACCACAGACTTAGTGCCTTATAAACTAAGGAAATCTATTTTTCATACTCTGAAGGCTGGTAGGACAAGACCAAGGCAGCAGCAGACTCAGCGGATCGCCATCTCTTTGCTCTCTACATAACATAAAGTGGACAAATGAGCTCTCTGTGGGCACTGAAAAAAAATCCATTCACAAGGATCCACCTGCACAACCTATTCCCAAAGATCCAGCCTCTAGTACCATCAGTATTGGAGTTACGATCGCAACATTGACATTTGGAAGGTCACAGACAACCTCAGCAGTGTCTGGAGCTGAAGGGTCAGAACCCCTCAGCATAGATGCCATGTAGACACTAGACCAGTCTTCATTGCTGAATTCAGCAGTCACATTGGAGGAGAAGGGCTGGGAAGGAGCACAGGTAGGTTATGACTCAGAGCAGATGTGCCGCACAGCAATTCTGCCCACATTTTGTGAGTCGAAGCCAGTCACCTGGCTGTCTACCAGCGAGGGGAGAGAAGAGCTAGGAGGAACTAGATTATCTTCTCTGGGTTTGGGAGAAACACGGGTTCCCCAGAGGGAGTGTTAGCTGCCTGTACCTCGCGTGAGGTCTCCTTTTCCACCTCAGCGATCAGCCGGCTCTGTCTTTAAGGTCCTCAGATCGTATCTTTTCCTGTGCCACATAGCCCTATTTCCAGCGTTGAGATTTGTCTCAGGTGCTTCTGTCTTAGCACCTCCACCTTCTTCTCTCTGTTGACACTCCCACTCAGCCTTCTTGGGGACAGGGTTCTTTGGGATTCCGGATTCTTCCTTTCATGGTCTGTGAGAAGCCTAGTGACCTTTCCATCTTCCTGCCAATTTTCAGTATCCTTAGTTGTGCCACACCCAGGTTCCTGCCACAGCTTATCAAATGACATCACCTCCTCATCTATGATTTTGGGCACAAACTCAGCTAACTTTCTAAAAATAGATCTAATCATGCTATCCTATGTAAAAAAAAAAAAAAACCATTGTGTTTTTCCTGCAACATGCAGAATAAAGCAAATCAGATGGAGTTGCTGGGGAGATGAAACTGATGAAAAGGAAGTAGACACGGATTTGAATCCTAACTCGCTACCCACTAGCAGTGAGTTATGTAATGTCACCTTCCAGTCCATGCAGCGAAGATAATTCCTTCTTCACGGGATGGCATCATATTTCTTTCATGCCACATGCTCGCCACCTGATTGGTGAGGGGCTCTAGGGAAGTCATCTGCACACCTGATTAAAAGCCTAGGCTGTCTGGCCAGCCATTTTCTAACTATACACCCTCTCGTTCCCGTTGCCCGATCTGCTTCAGCCACACATCTTCCTGCTGTCAGGGGACAAAGAAAACTCAGGAGAATTTTGCTCTGGCAACGAAGCATCTTAAACATACTTGCCAGAACTGGTCCCATGACCCCATTCAGTGCCAAAGAAGACAAATCCAAGAATGTTTCTGTGAGCAACATTGATAACTGAGTCCTTTGGGCTACTCTTGCTGGATCAAGCTCGGCTATTTGGATTCCATGACAGTAGCCCAGGCAATCTTATCAGGCTGTCCTTAGCCTACTTCAAAGGAGGATAGAGCATGTATCTTCAAGGCAAGAGCTGACTTTCCAAGATGCTCTAACTACAAAGGGAGCACACTGCATTTTGGCTGCTTGTGCTGGTTATAGATAAGAAAGTTGAAGGACCAAGAAGGATACGACATACCCATCTTGCTATCCATCTAACTTCAGCCTGGCTATCCTGGCCTCTCATTTCCCCCTTCCGGCTAATCCCAGTAGCCAGCCTTATTTTCTCGGGGGCTAGTTTCCCCACTCATTTCCTATATAGCCTTCAAGAGACGATGCCCTGGACACCTTCCCTAGTTCATCCCACAGAACTGAATGTTCTCTCCTCCCATTTCATCAAGCCCATTTATAATGTGTGAGTTTTATTGGTCTACCTACTCTGTCTCCTTGGAAAATCACATTTACTTGAGTACTGCAGTGGCATCTTCAGTATCTTGTATTACCAAATCTAACAAGTGAGACTTTTAACTTGTGATGCTGGATATGACTCTGCACCTGAATGATGGGGAGGGGGAGCCCCCAAACAAGTTCTGTAACCACACAAACACACAGGGCAGAATTCATACCAAACCCCCAGGCTTCCAACTTTTTAAAAATGAAATCAGTTTGCCACTAAGCTGTGCAGCCTCGGCTTCAGCTTCTGAGTAGCGAGGATTGTATGTGCAGATCAGGATGTGCAGCAAAGATTTAAGATTTTTTTTTCCTAGCCATTTTCTAGTGCTTGTAACTCTCCAGTGTCTGATGGCAGTGTATTCAATGCCTCTGTTTGGGGCTTAAGAGACTGTTTCTGATCAGATTTCCCTCTTTGGTCTTCATTAGCTTTGCTGACTTGCCTTGCGTCTGTTTGGTGTTAAAACCACTTTTCCATTCAAGATGGATTCTTCCCCTAAACAAAAGCCTTTTTACAAAATCTAATTATTTTAACCTTTTTAGTGTCATGCTACAGAAAACAAATAGGCTAATTCTAGCTTGCAGTTTGACAGCTTTTGAATTAAAGGAGTCTAAATGACTTTGGGGGCTTAATGTATTGCAAAGACTGAGTAACTTTTGAGACGTTCTGTATGAAAATGGCTTGTAAATTGTAAAGTAGCCTATAAGTATGATTTGGAACATCAGTACCTGTGCACAGTACATGCCGAATGAGCATTTGGTGGGTGGATGAAGACTCTCTTTTTCTCTCAGGAAGATGTTTACAAAGAGAATGCCTTTGCTTTGCTGGCGTGCCCAGTCTGCTTTATATACTTCATAAGAGTTTTTTTTTTTTTTTGTCCATTCTTTCATGTTTTCCTGGTAGAAAGCAGTTTAATGGCAAGACCGTGTCCTCTCCGAAGGCATGCAAATGTCTAATCTGGGTCTACAGGAGAAGTGTGGACATACTGTGGCCTGTCATCAGTGAGCCAAAGGCCCGTTATGCCATGGTCCTCATTAAACCCAGTCACCTTGCCCTCACTGACACAGACCCTCTGGGAATACCAAGCTTTTTGTTTCCAGAAATATCTCAAGTCTTATAGTACTCAAATTGCCATGTTTTGAGTAGGAACTTCTAGTTGTAAACATCTTCACAGCAAAACCCCCTCCTAAGACACATTCTCTGTTTTGACCACACCTATTGAATATAAAGTTTCTATTATACCCAGGTCATATCTAAGTCTGCTGGGCAATACATAAATAAAACTACTTTTAAGTGACTCTCCAAGCTTTGCCTAGAAGGAATTTTGTAATAGATTACTATGCCACATAGTTCACTCTGCCTGGTTCCTCCGAACTTATGCACGCTACAATTGCTTCGTATCTAACATCACATGACACTCCCCTTCATAGTCCCCATGCAGATCCCAGGTCTCTGCATTTTAATAATTCCTATGAGAAGCCAAATGAGATGCACACTGAGGCTTAGTTTAAGTTAGACTTAAGAGAATGCGTAGACTAAAAATGCTCTCTGGGGGACTGGAGAAGTGGATCGGCAGTTAAAAGCATGTATGGATTTTGCAGAGGACTCTAGTTTGGTTCCCAGCATCCACACGAGATGGTTCATTGCCTGTAACTCCAACTCTAGGAGGATCTGCTATTTTCTCTCCATGGGCACCTGAATTCATGTGCACACACACACACACACACACACACACACACACATACACACACATACACACACACACACAAACACACACTATACAAACAAACAACAAACACACAAAATCTTGACAAAGGTCAATTGGGAAAATTTTACAGTTAAAGTAATGTCATCCCTTTCCCATGGTGCTTTTGATAGGGACCCAGGGATGCCAAGTACCTGGTCAGGACTGGAGTCCAGGCCCCCTGGCTTCTTTGAATACCTAGCCTAGTCTAATAAACTTTGTGCTATTTATTGTCCATCATTTATCTTGTTTCTTATTACTTGGTGACAAGACTATGGTCTCCATGCCTTGTCAGATCTCTACTCCTCTAAAACCACAAAGCTTTAGATAGAGGCCATGATAACCTAGATTCCTCTTGCTAGGTCACAGTTTCATGTTTCTAAGTGTTGGTCCTTTTGACTGATGTACTGTGGTACATAGGAAGATGAGGGTACCACTGAGATCCAGATAGGTCATGGTGGATTGCTGATGGTAGTAATCATGAGGCCCTTCCCAATCCAGTGAGGGCAAATATTGCAAAGCCAGGCCAAGACGGGGTACCAGTAGAATCCTGGAGAGAGTTGCCCTGTCTGGAGGTATTTAAGAAGTAGGTTTATGAATGGCACAATGGGAGTACTCACAGAGTTCTGTATTAGCCTTGATGCAGCTCTGGATGCCTTATGATGCTATCTCCATTGTCATGCCTGCCAGTCCTACCTGCATAGCTCCTGGTGATCAGCATCATTGGGAACATGAAAGGGGGAAAATTAATCAATATACTCCGTTAACTCGCAGAATTTGAGAGGTAGTGGTGGTGGCTACAAAAGGTTTCTGTTAAAAGGGTATACCCTCTAACCTTTAGGTGCCTGGTACAGACTGAGACCATGAATTAATGGGGCAGTGGGGAACTGGATAAGAACTAGAATAAATGTCATGTTCAAACCAATCATCTTGGTCTTCTTCTATTAGAAAGTTCCCATTTTCACTCCTTCCCTTTCATACTCCCTTAGTGAATCTGGATCTGCACAATTCACTCTTATGAGTCACTCAGATCTAGGTTCGGATCCCCCACTGGAAACATGGATTTGGATTTACTGATTGAGTGGGTAGACGTTGTCAAGACCACCCCTCAGTTGGCTAGAGCATGGTCTTTGGAGAAGCAATGCACGCACAGTCAGGGGAAAAGCCATGGCTTAAGTCCTTCTCAGGTGAGTATGAGGCAGCTGAAGCTATGAGCCCCAGAGACCCACCTATATCTGTGTGCAGTGAGGAGAAGGGAATCATGGTTCTGCTGCTTCTAGTGCATCTTGAAAGGACACTGGGGCAACCGTAGTTGTGTGTGGGTACAGTTATGGATGTAGATGGCATGTATAATTTCTTGGGCTAGGAAAAAAATATATCCTGCATATGTTTCTAAGAGCTTTGTAGTCATCTGGGATAGTATATGGTTTATTGCTGTTTCCAGAGTATCTTGATTCTATTTCATTCTTTTATCTCTCCTATAGCTTCCAGAGAAATCATTGCTTCCCATTTTGTAAAGTAAGGCTTTATTGATGGCTTGTGTGGAATCATAACTCAAATGTGCCCAAGCAGGCACTTGAAGCAATCTTTTCTTCTTGTCTGTGCTTTTTCTTCTCTTACTGTTCAACTCTTTCCCAACCATGAAATACTATTTTTTTTATGACCATGGTTCATGGAATAAGAAACAAAGAAACTCAATCCTATCAATATATCTATCACTTTATATCTTCTCATTTATTGGTGGTCATAGAACATTCAGTATCTACTTTCACCATGTTGTGCAATAGACATTTAGAATGCATTTTTGTTATTTAAAGGAAACGTTGTGCCTTTTGGGCAACATCTCATTTTCCTTCCCACACTAGCTTATGGTAGCTACTATGCTACTTTCTGTTTCTACAAGTTCAAATTTTTAGATGAAATTGGGATTGTATAGTATTTATTTTTCTGTGCTTAGACTATGTCTATAGTCTTTTATTCAGTTTCATATCACTGTGATTCAAATACCTGCAGACACTACTTTAAGAAAGATTTCTCTTGGTTCAGTTTCAGAGATTCTCATCCACGATGAGCTTGCTCTGGGGCTGGGGCCCTGCAGTGAAAACTACATTGTGTTGGAAGTGGGTCATAACAGAGGGAAGGTGCTGACTTTGTGCAGCCAGGAAGGAGAGAGAGGGGTGGCTAGGATCCTGGCCAAGAGATCCTCTTCAAAGATGTTTATAGCGATCTACTTCCTCCAAAGAGCCCCGCACCATAATCAACCATCTAGTAGGAACTCATTAATGGATGAGCTCATCAAAGTAGTTAGACTCCTCATGATCCAGTCACCTTCTAGAGATTGACTCCACCAACCAGGCACTCAGCATTTAACACCCAAGCCTATGGGGTGCTTTATATACAAAATCTCCCTGCTTTTGCTATGTACATAACACAGCATAATGTCTTCCAACTTCACCTGTGATTTCACAAATGACAGAGTTTCTTTTTAAATGCTAAATAGTATTATGTTGTATATATCACACATTTTCCTTATCTGTTCTGTTGATGATCATTTAGATTGATTCCATATAATGGCTCTTGCAATACTTTAATAAGCCTGTGCATACAGATATTTCTTTGATGTACTAATTTCATTTCCCTTACATATGTACCCTCTAATGGGATTGCTGGAGTATCTGCTAGTTCTCTCTTTAATTTTTTTGAGGACCTGGGACACTATTTCTGGACCGGCCATAGCACTTCCTGTCTTGCCAGCAGTGTACAAAGGAACCTTTCTCTACATTCTTGACAACACTAGCTTTTGTAATTTTGATAATAGTCATTTCAACACGTGTAGTGTAATAGCTCTTTGTGATTTTCTACTTTGCATTTCCATAGCAACTAAGGACATTGAACTGGTTTTCACATACCTGCTCCTCACATCTATTTCTGCTTTTGAGCAGTATCTTCTTGGGTCCTCTGTCCAAGATTTTGTCAGGCTATTTCTTTTCCTATTGTGCCTTTTTTTTTTAAATCCTTATACATTTTAGAGACTGACCTGTGTTAGAGACTGGCTAATACTTTCTCCTATCCCGTACGTTACCTTTTCATCCTCCTGCAAAGAACATTTCCTTTGGTACACAGAGGGTTTTTAATCCAATGGAGTACTGTGTGTGTGTGTGTGTGTGTGTGTGTGTGTGTGTGTGTGTGTGTGT
>OU015747.1:108130281-108148699 GCA_907169655.1 Acomys percivali | reverse complement strand
TTAGTCTCTCGTCTACATCTCTAATCCATTTCCAGTTGAGTTTTGCATGTGGTGTAAGAGCTCGTTTTCCTGCTTTACCATTCCCAGCCTCTCCGGCACTGTTTTAATGAAGACTGTCTCTTCCTCCATTGCGTATTTTTGGCACCTTTGCTGACGATCAATGATTATTGATTGTGGACTTATTTCTGGGCTCTAAATTCCCTTTCTTTGGTCTGTATCGGTTTTTATGCCATGTCCATGCCAAGGTCTTGTTTTGTTTCTATACTTGCCTGAGAAAAGATCTTCCTATTTTGCACAGGCTGGTTTCAAACTTACAGGTTGCAGTGATCCCTCTGCCTCCGCATCTCAAGCAGCTGGGATTGCAGGCACTTGCCACTTGTCTATACTATGTAGTTTTTAAATTCTATAACTTTGTAATTTTTAGATTGGGTTATGTGGCACTTTGTTTTTGGACTATACAGTATTTTATAGCTAGGATTGTTTCTTTAGATTTCCATGGGAAATATTATTAGAACTTCGATAGGGGTTACATTTAATCTTTAGATTGCTTTGGGAAGTAGAGCCACATTAAGAGTGTCAGCTTTTGTAACCCAGGAATACAGGATACCTTTCTATTACCTGCCTCTACTTTTGATTGTTTCCTGTGTGTTATAGTATTCAGTGTGTAGATCTTTGACTTCCTCAGATTGTTTTTGTTCCCCCTTTTCTCAGTATTGTCAGTGGGAATATACGTTTGCTTTGCACTTTTTAGAAAAATCTATTGTTACTATACAGATTTCTATCTGTTGACTTTATATTTTGCAACTTTACTGAATTTTATTCTTACACTTTTGCTGTTGCAGTTTGGAAATTTCTTTTTGTAAGATTTGTTTATTTCATGTATGAATGCTCTGTCTGCATGTACACCTGCATGCCAGAAAAGGGCATCAGATCTCATTATAGACGGTTGTGAGCTACTATGCGGTTGCCAGGAATTGAACTCAGGACCTCTGGAAGAACAGACAGTATTCTTAACCACTGAGCATCTCTCCAGCCCCGAGTTTTCTGTTTGTAAGATTGTATAAGCTGCAAGTGCAAACGATCATATTTCAGTCATCTTTGCTGTTCTCCTCTAATTGTTCTGGCTAGACTTCCTCCAGGAGTATGTTGATTGGAAAGATTAAGAGTAGATATATTCATCTTTTCCTGGTCTGCAAAGAAAAGCTTTTAGCCTTTGGCCATGGAGTAAAACGTAAGCTTTGAGATTGTGTGTGGCCTTTATCATACTGAGATGTGTTTCTCCTACACTAGTGGTTCTCAACCTTCCTAATGTTGTGACTCTTCAATACAGTTCCTCATTTTGTGGAGACCTTCATTCATAAAACTATTTTCATTGCTACTTCATGACTGTAATTTTGCTATGGTTATTAATCACAATGTAAATAACTTGTTTTTCTATGGTCTTAGGTGACCCCTGTAAAAAGGTTGCTTGGACCATCCCCCCCACTGCAAGGGTCACAACCCTCAGGTTAAGAACTACTATTCTATACCTAATCTGTTGAGAGTTTTTATCATGAAAAAATATTCAATATAATATGCTAATGCAATTTATTTCATTCTTTGATGTAGTGTATAAAATTTATTAATTTGTATATGTTGAGCCATCTTTTCATCCCAAGGGTAAGTCTCACTGTCATAGTAAAGGATCCTTTTAATATCCAGTTGAAATCAGTATGCTAGTATCATACAGGGTATTTTTCTAACCCTAAAAACTCTCTCTGCCTTTCTTATTTATTCCTTTTATCCTCCAACTCCAAGAAAACAATGATATTCTTATTGTCTCTATGGTTTTGCCTTGACAATATGTCATACAGTTGAAATATTCTAGTGAGTAGCTTGGTTCATTTTCTATAGTTATAACAGAATACATGGGACTGTATTATTTATAAAAGAAAGGAATTTATTTGTCCCATGCTTCTGGAAATTATAAGTCCTAAAGTAGGTGTCTATATTGTCAAAGGCTTCATGCTATACCATAACTTAGCACAGAGCAGAATGGCAGGAAAGGGCATGCAGACTGAATTTAATCATAAAATCCAGTTGCAACTGCTAACTCAGTCTAGAGAGAAGCGTCACCGCCACAATAATTAGCTTAGTCCCGCAAGAAAGACACCCTTTTTGAATGTTTATTCATCCCCGAAGGGCTCCTCCCACCACTATAATCTTAGTCGGTTTTCAGCACGAGTTTACAAGAGACACACCCTTTTCAAATTGGATTTTTACACTTAGTAATATGTATGCATTTATGCTTGGTCTTTTCATGGTGTAACAGATCATTTATTTTTAGTGCTAATACCTCATTTCTTTTTAGTACTGAGATCTGGATGTACCAATTTTTCTAAAGCTATTTACCTACTAAAGGGCATCTTGGTGACTCCCTACTTGTAGCAATTATGAATAAAGCTGCTATAAGCATCCATCTGAAGGTTTTGATGTAGACAGAAGTTTTCAACTCCTTTGGGTAAATACCAAAGAGTATAATTGCTAGATCATATGGTAAGAATGTTTAATTCCTAAACAAGTGCCAAATTGCCTTCCAAAGAGGTGGCGTGTGCTGA
This sequence comes from Acomys percivali, assembly GCA_907169655.1. NCBI lineage: Eukaryota > Metazoa > Chordata > Mammalia > Rodentia > Muridae > Acomys > Acomys percivali. Next base: position 108,146,102 of record OU015747.1, on the reverse strand, counting down.
TTTACATTCCTACTGCTATGAGAGATCGTTCCCCTCTACTTCATAGCCTTACCAGCAGCTGATGTCAGCGCTACACATGTTGGCCACTCTCATTGATATGTAATGATATGGTACTGTTGTTTTAATATGTACCCCTGATAACGTACGATGTGGAATGGCTTTTCATATGCATGCCCGCCATCTGTTTATCTCTGTGGTGAGGTGCCTAATTAAGATTGCTCTTAATCTGGTTGTTTCCTTTCTTGTTACTGGGTTTAAGAGTTATTGGTACATTTTGGATAGCATCTTTTGCAAATATTTTCTCAGCTAATGGCATGTCCTCTCATTCTCTTGATGTCTTTCTCAGAGCAGAAGTCTGTACTTAGAATGAAGTGTGCTTACTCTTCCTCCCCTGTGTTCTTTTTTTTTTTTTTTTTAAATCATGCATTTGATGTCATTTCTAAAAAGTCATTCTTATAACCAAGTCCATCTGCGTATATTCTTAGGTTGTCTTCTGGAAGTTTCATGACTTTATTTTTAAATTTTATATGAAGTTTGCTTACCCCAGTTGCATTACTGAATCAAAATAGCACATATTGGGTAAATTTGTAAATAGTTTGTAAATAGTATACATTGTTTTGTTCTAGAGGGTGGGCATTCAACATCAAGAAACAAATGGACTAGGTTGTGCAGTGAAGTACCTCCTCTCACAGGATGATGCTTCTGCCTGTATCCTCATGGGGCACAAGAGGAAGGTCTTCTGGGGCTGGGTGTTCTGTGCTTTATGCCACAGGAGAGCTAGAAGGACAGATACAAGAGGCTAAGGCGGTTCCCTGCAGCCCTTTTATATGGTGCCCAGTGCCGATCGTCTTCATGAAGGCAAAGTCCTAATGGCTACTAATTTCCTAATGACCTAGGTTCTTGACAGATGTTGCGTAATGTAAGCTATTGCACCTAGGTTGTTTTTTCAACAGAGCCCTGTGGTGTAGCTCTGCCTTACTTGGGAGTCACTATATGAGATAGACTGGCTTGCCTCTGCCTCCTTAGTGCTGGGATAGTGGTATGTGCCACATGCCCAGCGTTGTTGTTTGAAATGTTCATCAATTTACACAGTGTATTTGGTTCACAGCCAACTCCCACTCCCTCCCTCCATATTCTCCTTTCATGAACATATCTCCCTTGCTGTTTCAAATCCTTTTAAAAAATAATAACCCACTGAGGCTCATTAGTACCATCTCATGCACACGGGTAGGGTGTTTTTTCCTGCTGTGTGTGGGACATGCCATTGACCGCCTTTGATGTAAGTGTCCATTATGTCTGTAATGGCCTTCTTCTCATCAGCTAGGAGTAGGGCCTTAGGAGATCCTACTCTGCTAGTACTTTTAACATGCTCGAGCTTGTACAATGAGCCACAGTTCCTATGAGTGCATGTACATAACAGCCATGCCACGTAGAGAGGACAGCATTTCACAGCACCCTTCTCCATCCTCTAGCTCTTAAGTCCTTCCTACCTCTCTTTCTATCATATTCTCTGAAGGGTGTGGAGTGGGGCCAGTATCCATGTGCCATCTGCAGCTGAGCACAGCCATGTAATTCGTAGCCCCTTGAACAGTTAGGCATCTCTGCATTGACTGCTATCCATTGCAACAAGAAGCCGGAGGTTAAGATAGACTCAAATCATGACCTCTGGGCCATGTGGGGCAACGCTTGAGTAAAACTTTTATGAAAACATAAAACTCCATAACTATTTTTAAGTATCTGGAAGTCCAATCCTAACACCATTTGTTGAAAACGCCATCTTTGCTCCATTGTGTTGCCTTTGGTCCTTTGTTACCTGTTTTTGTATGTGTCTATTTCTGGGCTCCAAAGCCTGTCTCCTGACATCAGCCATTTAACTTTACTTTTTTTTTTCATGGTGTTACATGTTCTTTTGGTTTAGCATATAAACTCTAGATAATTTGGTGTGCCAATAGCCACAGGACCACTTGCTGGGTGTTTTCTTGGGATTACAGTGAATATATGCATTGGGTTGGGAAGAGCTGGCCAGTATTGACCCTTCATATACTTTCCCTCTATTTTCTATTTGAATTTTTTCACCAAGGTCTTTGGTTTTAGTTATCACAGTTTTATAGTTTTTGTATATATGTTATAGTTTTTAAAACTATATTTCATTCTTAAGATACTAATGTGAATGATTCATTTTTAATTTCACATTTAATGTGAAATATAGACAAACAATTGTTAACTTTGTACTTTCAATCTCTCTTTGGTTATTAATTTTAGGAGTTTTGACATTAAAATTTTTTTTAAATGTGTGAGATATCTATCTAGTCACTGGGAACTTCTTTAAAGACATTATCTTTAGTGTAGAGTAACTATGTTAATGGTTTTAATTATAGATTTACTATTTATCTTGCTTTCATATTGAATTGTACTTACTAAAGCTGCATGTCTGAATAATTCATCAGTTCTGAAAATATCTGACATTTGCAATATTTCGCCTATATTTATTACTCTTTTGGAAATATGAGTTGATTTATTCAGGATCTTCATTCTTTCTAATTTCTATTGTACCATGTTATACAACATAAATCTCTCTCTCTCTCTCTCTCTCTCTCTGTCTCTGTCTCTCTCTCTGTCTCTGTCTCTCTCTCTCTATATATATATATGTATATACACACACATATGTGTGTGTATGTGTATGTATGTATAAATATACTATATTAGGTATATACTATTTATTTATAAACATATATTAGGTATATGTATGTTATACTTAATATAAATATTTATATAAATATATACCATGTAAATATGTAATAAATATGTACTTATATGCACATATATACACATAAATATACATATTTATTTACATAAATATTTATTTACTTATATAAGTATTTATATTAAGTATATGTGCACATATACACACTTATCTCCCCTAAGTGTCTTCTGCTATGTAACTTAACCTTTGAAATATGAATAGTAATGAAATTATAAAAATAAGGGATGAGAAGTAAGAAATCACTGCAGATCTAATAGACAATATTATAAGGATAAAGAGTGAACAATTTTGTCTAGCAAATGTAATGACTTCGATAACATTTCAGTCACTTTGAAAACATAAATTGCTAAAAGTGACACAACAAAGTAAAAATCTAAAGAAACTCATGTCTATTAAAAAACTAAATTCCCAATCTAAAACTTTCCCACAAAGAAAATGTCAAGCTACTTTCTTTTACCCATCAGTGAGGAAGACGTCATAATGACCCTTCACAGGCTTCTTTCAAATGTAGAGGTGACTAGAGGACTTCTCTACTCACTCAATACTTAAGCCTCTCAACAGTGTCATAAGAAATGAAAGCTAAATGGTATCCATTATGAACTGGAGTACACATTTAAATAACAAAATACTACCCATCAAATCTGACAGGATGTAAGGGATCCATTATTACTAAACAATATTTAATCCATGAGTGTAAGCTTGGTTTATGATTTGCAAACCAACCAATGTGTACAAAGAAAAGGGCTTAGAGTATCTCAATAAATGCACAAAAGGGATTTAGCAAAATTTAATATTCCTGTTTAATAAAAATTCACAGTGAATGAATAATAGAAGAGAACATTCTCAGTCTAACAAAAGGACATCTATAAAAACCTACTGTTGGCATCGTATTTAATGCTGAACCATTATGAAATATTGATCCCTCTTCCCTGTCATCTAGAAGTGGACAAAGTCTTTCTCTTTTACCACTTTTTGAAAAATGTTGTTAAGTAAATTTGAGTCATTTTAATAAGGTAAGGAAAAAAAAACTAAAGGGCATATAAAATTAAAAGGGAAGAGGTAAAACTGCAAGTTTTTCACAGCTTACATGATTTTATATTGTAAACCTCCAACCATGATCTCCATAAACCACTAGAACTAGTAAGTGAGCTTTGCAAGATCACAGGATATAAGGTATATATATATATATATACATAATATATATATATACATACATATATATGGTATATATTTGGTCTATATATACTTTATGTCGAGTTATCATGTTTACTTTCAATGCATGAATTTTAATTATTTTAAAAGTAATAGCCAAATGATTAGCTAAAAGAAGCCACTCATGCCTCTTTACTCAAAAATACAGAACATACTACAGTAAATTAAGAAAATCCTAAAGATGGGTAGAACATACTTATGGATTGAAAATTATTCCAGTGTTAAACCATCTGTTCTTCCTGGAATGAGGTATAGATTCCACATAGTAATAGCAAGACAATAAAGGAGATCTATCTCTATCTCTATCTCTATCTCTATCTCTATCTATGAAGTAGACAAGACTAAAATGCTTATGAAATACATACATTTTGAAACAGAATAAGGTTGAAGGACTTTGATTATTTGATTTTAAGAATTACCAAAATGCTAAAATAACCAAGACAAAATCCGTCCACTATAAAGGTGGTAAATGAATCCATGAGGATGTAATGGGGAGCCTCCTCTGTTGTGTGATTGGCTAGTTTTTAAATGAGGTACAAATATCATTTTAATTAAATGAGCTTCACACACTTGATACTGCTGTGGAAAAAAAGGAAATCTAGAGCCTTGTCTTTCTCCAGATCAAACTTAATTTGAGAAAATCCTTGAAAAGTAGGCGAAAAATGACACTTGAAGGGAATGCAGAAACAGTGATAAGACGTGGGAGTCTGTTCTAGTAGCTTTCATTGTATGAACTTTGTTAAAATTGAAAACAAAAGTTCTGTTCATCCAAAAGGAACCTTGAGAGAATAAAGGCAAATAAAAGGCAGCCTAAAGGAACAGCTCTGTAAGGTACATCTACTTTTTTGAGTTTTGAGTTTGGACATTGTGCCACTTTCTTGTAAGCTTAGGAATACATTAATTAATATGTTCATTACAACTTACCATTGCCTGGGTATTTTGTGTGAAAGTTTGTTTTGTTTTTCTTTTCAGAACATGGGTGAATCATTCTGTCAGAAGAAATTAGTTCTTTGACTTTTCAGATTCCTTGCCAAATGTAACCATTTTCTGAGTAGCATTAGATGAAAATATAGTCAGTGTATTAAAAGGACTACCTTACTTCACAATGAAAGAAGATTCTGTAGCTAAATCTGACCCCTTCCTTTGGAACACAAAGCCTGAATGTACTTGCTAGGGGCCTGGCTAGGAGACATTACTACAGAGCACTAGACAAGCCTACTGCAAAGAAGTAGGGTAACTCTGAAATAATGGGATAGGTGAGGATCTGGAAACAAATGCTGACATGACATTTCTCTTTTGGTGTCAGTTTTTAATGAAAGACAGGTTTTGGCTATACATATACCCATATGTGAATATGTACATTTTTCCAAACCTCAGGGGTAGCCAAATGTATGCAGGAATAACAATTGCAGAGGTGATTTTCCCCTAGGAATGGTGTAACACTTTAGCTTAAACTTAGAATTCATCATAACACTCATATGCGATCTCTACAGGAGGTCAATGTTCATTAGTAGAACATGTTTACTTGCAAAAGAGTACAACTGTTCATTCTGGTTAAAAATTAGTGCTTTTCATAGGAATTGATTCTGGTAACTTCTATTGTATTATCTAAGAGCAATGGCGGTGTCATTCTCTCTATGCTAGACAAGAATGTAAGTTTGACACCTCCTCATTGATCCACCCTTCAACATCTCTGAACGAGACAAGAGTGAGATGTCCTGTATTCAGGTGGGAGCCATGGTGATGTCACTTCCTAGCCTGTTCACTGGAGGACAAGGGGCAGAAGAGAGGGCAAGAAAAGAAAATGGAGAAGAACAAATGATATCAGAGGAGGAGAAGGCACAGAGAACAAGAAGAGAAAGAGAAAAAAAGCATTGAAAATGCTACTCATATACCCTAGGGTGTCAGGCAGTGCATGCTCCCTTCTTTATACTTGTCCTTTCAACCTCCTGGTGTCAGAAGGACATGATTCTGTCAGTATCCTGTGTGTGTGGTGGAGGGTGCTGCGTGTTTGACTGAGGGCCTCATATGTGCTTGGGAAATTCTCTTCGACTGAGCCACAACCTTGGTCCTATTAAACAATGAGATAATAGCATCTGTTTTATGTCTTGTGAAAGTTTAATGAGGCAGTCCTCACAAAACATTTATCAGCATTTCCGGTACATCAAACCAAGAATGAAAGAAATTAGTATGATGACCTCAGTGCCACATGTTCTTGCCACAAAGGAATGGATTTGCTCCAGGAAGCATGTCAAGCTATCTGGGGTGAAGAATTAATTTTTGAAAACTCCAGTCAAGGGTATGTGATATTTTTGTAAAATGCTCTTGTTCCAAAATGGATTACCATAAAAAATGAAATGAAAGTACAAAGAGATATAAAACAAAGCCTCTCATTTTTATTCCTATATTTAATAGACATAACATTTGTGTCTGTTTGCCTTGATACTGGGTACTTTCCATTTCGGAATGTGTCTTGCCATGGACAGCAATGAAGAGTGTGCCGATGGTGTTTGGCCCACAGAATCTGAACAACACCAGACTGTGAGGAGCCTACCTATCCTGGCCTGGGATGTATGAGTAGGCTTAGTTAAGCACTTGGAGAGATTTTAAGTCTCTTTTGGGGTGGAGGTTGTACTAAACTGGTGGCTCCTAGGTGTTTCCAAACTGGAGAGGGTGCTTTGCAGTAAATCTGCTCCCCAGAGTCCCATGGGAAAAGTTTCTTCTGAAGATGGCAAATAGTTAAAATGGAGAACAAGTAGCAAGAGTTCAGAAACAAATAATTTTTCAAAAGATGATTTTTCCCCTCTCTGAAGGTCATGGGTATCCTCTTCTGATGTTAATTTATGTACCCCAAGTTCAAGTGTCTGCCTTAATATCTCAAAATGATGGGTAACCCAGAGCTATCCATTCATAGTACTTTGTACTTTTAAAAGAACATTTAGAGCCTCAGCTTCATATCTGTTGACAGTCTATCATGATGGGAGCTATGTTTGGTACCTTGGCTATGTGCCTGTTGACATAGCAGCTTGGTGAGATTGGCACTGTTATCAATGCCATTTGTTCAGAAATTGAATTTCAGAGAGTTATGGTTTGACTCAAAGACAGATGTGCTAAATATAAACACTATTACTTTTTGCTGTGCTGTGGGCTTAATTATCACTCATAATATTTTGTCACTCATGTTTATTATGGCCTTTACTTTCTAATGACGACTGCAATCAATAAACATACAACTAGATATTTCCTAAACATCCACCTCAAGCCAGCTGTGCAGAAGGAGGATATCTTTGCTCACCTGTTTTTGGACCACTTGCCTCTAATAAACAATGACATGTTAGGTGAGGTTGTGACTAGTTACATTTCAGTGAGGACTTTGGGTCATCTGTAACGCTACCTAAAGAAGTTGGTGATTTATTAAATATCCTCACTTTTAAAAAGACCTTGAAATAAAGGGTGATAATCACTAACTTTAGGTGAAACTACAGAAGGGCAAAGTCTCAAATATAGCAGAAAATACTTAGGAATAGCACGCAGTATAAGGCATCAAAGGAAATATATACTGTTGATTCTAAGATTGGCTTGGCTGAGAATGAGTTATTAAAGATAGAGGTAGTGTTACTGATCACAAACCAGTAGATACGATCTTCAAGAATATATTGTTGCTTGTGTTTGTTCACTCAGTGAATATTAATGGAGTTCCTGCTAAGCGTCACATATACTGTTCTGAGGAAATGATAAGAACAAGGCAGAAGATACTTTTTTCTCATGGAGTTTGCACTGTATAGAAGAATAGAAAGCCAAGTAATTACACAAAGAGCATTTTAGTGACATGTGTCCTTAGTGAAATAAACAGATTGATAGACTAGAGTATTACAGGTAATGAGATGGTTCTGACTTTTATCTTTTTTTAGTGTACCAATGAGTTTTTATTGGCGTTATTCACAGGACTGTGGGTGAGGCATTATTTATAAGAGCAGGCATGACAAAAACAAACAAACAGTAACAAACAAAAAAGCAGCTGCAGTACAAAAAGGCCCAGCTGAACACAGGATTGCTACTCATGAAATGTGAGCCCCTTAGCTCTCTGCACCGCTTGCAGGCAGCTTGGCTGGTGTGAGACTTGTTCACACAGCTCAGCTGGTCTGAGCCTCCTCCCCAGCATCGCTTCTTCCTCCTGTATCACCAGGAAGGGCCCTCGGAGAATCTTTCCAGTTTCAGCTATCCCAGATATGTGATGGGTTTTATTTATTTGTTTGTGTTTCTTTTGCTTTGTGTGTGTGTGTGTGTGTGTGTGTGTTTTGATTTTTTGTTTGTTTGTTTTGGTTTTGGGCTTTTGTTGTTGTTGTTGTTGTTTTTAACTTTCCTAAGAGCCAATACCTCCCTCCTAGAGTAAATTCTGATTTTGTGCCCAGGAGAGGAGCCCTGAGAGAATAACAAAGACATTAGCCATGAAAGGTTTTGTTAAAGTCTGGCAAGGACTTTGAGTTTTAACAGTGGGAAGCTATGTATGGTTCTGTATTTGTTTTGTATTAGAAAGTTACCCCGTCTTCTTTACTTTGGGATAGGAATAGGAGATTGGGATTCGAGTATCACAGGATGTCTCCTAGGGAGCCCATCGGATGCTGCTGTAGGTGGGAAGTATCCAGGCAAAGGATAACAAGTAGGACTAGGCTGATAGTAGTGATGTTGAAGAGAAATTGCAAGAACTTCTAGCAATCACTGATGGATTATTGAGTTGGGATTGACATAAGAAAAAGGCAGGAATAGAGAGTGACCCTAGCTGAAGCTAGAAGAAATCGGAAGTTAATTTAATTTGAGGAGAAATTTAAAATTTCATATGGGCTAGTTTAAATTTTAAGTGCCTGTTTGGTATCGAAACACCTAATGTGAGGTAGGCCGTGAGCTGTAACGAGGAGGAGTGAGGTATACAGTCCCTGGGTTCAGTTAACCATGGTGGTGTCGTCAGTGAGCGAGCCGACAAGCACGGGAACACAGGTGGTCCAAGGCCCGCAGCTCCTAGTGCAGTCTGTGTGAGTTAAAGTCTCGGTGCTAAGCCCTGATTTTCTGTCTTAAAAAAAATGGGACGAAGTTGGAGGGATTTCTAACATGCCCTGGGTACAAGAACTGATGGAGGTGGGTGTAAAGGCGGCTGTACACACCACCCCCTCTCCACCCTGTTGTTGAAATTCAAGACAGGAGCAGGAAGTCTGTCTACACCAGGTGCCTAAACTCTTTTTTTTTTTTTTTTTTTTTTTCCTCCTCAGCCTCCCCTCTATCTCCATGATTTCCTTTCCCATAAGCTTTGAACTTTCTCTTGTAGTCTATTTGCCCGGTCAAAAGCACAAGGTAGTTTTGACAGTGAACTGTGGCATTTGACCTTTTGGGAAGGACTCCTCAAATTATTGGGGGATTTGGAACAGCAGATTCTGGGAAATCCAATGTTCATTATAAAGAAAAAAAATACATATACTCATAGATTGGTGAGTGTGTAATGGCCAATTTGGGAATAGCTTTCACTTGTTCCTTTGAGCACAGCCCTGCAGCCTCCTCTGCACCTCCACAGTTTTTGGGGAGGGAGGCACTTGCTATGCTGCCTCAGAGGAGTGCAAAATGTGTCTCTTAAAAGAACACAGCCATTTGTTCTCTGTCAGGATGCCTCTTTCATACTGTAATTAGAGTGCTGTGGGGGGTGTGAGTGGGGGAGAAAGAAGAATAAGAAATGCTCTTACTTCCCCATGGCTTATTCTTCCTGCACCACAGGGTTTTGAACCCAGTGAAATATTGTGACTGAAACATACACTATTATATGCGTACAGAGCGAGAGGAAGCGACATGCGCGCCTTCGAGTTCATGCCTTGATAGTATCTGTGTGCCAAACTGAGGTGGCATAGACTGGTGGGTAATTAAACAGAGTGAAAGAGCTGAATTCGGCTTTGTAGCTCTGGCTCTCACTGTTTCCTAACTCTTCCAATGCCCCCAGGACCTTTATAGTCTCTTCTTAAAGGCTTTTTGTTGTTGGTTAGTTTTTACAAGTCTTGGAATTGAACTTGGGACCTCATACATGCTAGCTAGCCAAGCATTGTGCACTGAGCTGTGCCGTGCTCTGCCTTAAAAGGTTTTAAGGACAACCATGTGGGAACTGTCATTTGTCGCTGCACATAGTACATGCTATTCCATGATCATCCAGCTAACAGAGGGGAACAGAGAAATTTGTGGAACAAAGAGTGCAGCATTCCAGGGTATTTGCAGCGTTTGTTTTGTTTTCAGTTTTATTTGCAGCAATAGCAACATTTTCCTGATTTCATTCAGCTGAAAATTGTTAGCATCTTTCTACCACAAGCCAGCAAGGGAGAAGAAAGGTGGCGGAGAAGCCTGGCTCTGTTCAATCTACAGGGATGGTCTCTGCAGCACTGGACACATCCTGTGTAGATAACAGAGCGCTGGTGCTCTTGTCCCAACTGATCTTTAATATAAATGTGTTATGAAATCCAGCTGGGTTCCATGAAGAGACAAGCTCCTGAGCTGCCTCTTCTCCAAACCCTGCTTTTCTCCTTTCACTTCTTCCTTCTTGGCCACTAAAACCCTTGGGGTTGTCTTTGATTCATCACTTTATTACCCTCTGTGTCAGAAAGGTCTGTGTGTCCTCTTAGCTCTCCCTGCAGATTATAACAAGAGCTTCACTATTTCTCAATAGTCCCACTCTGCCCAAAGCCAAGGTCATCTGGGTGTGTTCTACAAGGCTTTGGAGATTCTGTGTCCAAGGCCCCTCCAGTCTCTTCTCAACAGGGTAGCCAGAGATGTTTTTTGCAAGAGTCAGTCTTTATAACCACACTGCTACATCCCAGTGATTGTCCTAGTTGTACTGGGAAAAGTCAAGTCTTTGGAGGGCCTCCAGTCTCCCCAAGCCCAGGGAACAGATGTGCCACCCACATTCAAGGTGGATCATTATCCCTCAGTTAATTCTCTACAGAAGCACTCTCAGGCATACTTGGGGACATGCTGTGCCACCTCCTAGTCTGGTCAAGTTGACAATGAAGTTTAACCATCCCAGCCATATTCTGAAATGATGCCTAGCATGTGGCAGGCACTTGTAAGTTATGGTTTGGAGATGGGATGGATATATGCAGAGGAAGACTGTAGTAATAAGCTATCTCTGTTATGATATGTTCTCGGGAATGGGATTAATACTTGCAAGCCATAGAGTACATTCTATGTGCTAGACCCCAGACTTTGGGCTTCTTAATTGTTCTTAAATCCCCACAATGACCATTTAAGATGGCTGTGGTAGCTATTCTGAGTTTACAAACTGAGAGCCAGATTTAAGAGCTTTGACCTGAGTTTCCATGGGGGAGCTGGTCTCCAAACCCATGCCTGCCCAACATCAGAATCTTTCATCATTAGACTTCAACCCTACAGATGACATCAGCTTTTAGATTAAAAAGCAAAACCGGAAACATGTTCCCAACCATTCATTATCCACCATCCCCTTCTTGTGAATGGTCAGGCCTTCTTTCCCTGCATCTACAAAATGGAAGACTTCAGTATTAGAAGACAAAGCAAAAATGTTATTCTTCCTTTGAGTTCCTATAGAAGCTGTCTCTGTGAATTTCCATAATGAAAGTGATGTGACAGCATGGAATGGCAGGGGCATGGAGCTTGGCAAGCTCAGCTGACTTATAGGTCAGCTTCCACTTGTGTTGCCATCCTTGGACTGACAACCCAGTGGCGCTCTCTCTCTCTCTCTCTCTCTCTCTCTCTCTCTCTCTCTCTCTCTCTCTCTCTGTGTGTGTCTCTCCTTTAATTTTTCTGCATACAAAAGTTGGGCTAGCACAGGTGGTTTCTCAGGTCCTGGCTGCTCGCTATTCTGATCTGAGAGACCCATGGCCTTTTTTCTTTGCTGTGGATATAGAGTTCAGGGCCAGAGGCATGCCACTTCATGGAATGCCATTGATTTGCCCTAGCCGATTTGGAGAAGAATCTCTGCTCTTAGGAAGCACCTATTAAAGCACCTCGTTTGGAGTGTGGATGCCACAGTGTGTCTGAGCGTTTGCACCTGAACTCTCACTCTGCTTATGAGAGTCAACACCGGGGTGGGATTTTTGAAGGCCAGGTTCTGTTTTAGCCATTTTTTTTTTATTGACAACCTAAGTCTCCTTAAATCCTTCCTGGAACAAGTCAAGGGCTGAGACATAAATCACTATAATGTTACTGAACTGTGTGACCTTCAGTCAAGTGTTTGCCTTCTCTGGGGCTCTGTTTGCTTCTCTGGAAAGTGAGAGGAAAAGTTTCTGAGTACGGAACACTGAACAGTGGAACATTAACAGTGAATAGTCCTGTCCCTGATCACCCCAGTTTACTTTCCTACAGAGATGCAGTTAAGGCCGTAGCCAATCTGACTTTCGTGATTTTTGTGCTTGCTTCCAAATGTTTAAGGTTGGTCATGTTTTTCTTTGTACCTAACCTAAATCCCTCCTTCCAGAAGCATGGATCATAGAAGAATATTGGCAAAGGGATTCCGTTGTGGGCAGCAGCAAAGGCCTCTGAAATAATGGACTCTGAGGACTACTAGCAACGTGATCGTGTGGCATGTGTGTGCTTTGCAAAGTCTGCATATGCTTCAGAGTGCTGGTGTGAGCATGTGTGTCTATGCCAGTGTGTGTGTGTGTGTGTGTGTGTGTGTGTGTGTGTGTGTGTGTGAGATGAAGCATGCAAGTGTGTACAGAAGTGTGGATAAACAGATCCTTGAGTCACACAGGCCAGTCCATCCTGGCAGGCTTTGTCTTCCTTTCCGGTTGCCATGGCAGCAGCAAGAGCCTCTGCATCAGTAAACAAAGCTCCCCATATACGCTGAATCAGGAGCAGTGCTCTGGAGCTGGAGGATAAGGCCAGAGCCAGTAGTCTTCCCCCAGAGGGTTTTACAGCAGTTCTTCCCCAACGTTTTGTCAGCAGATGAGTGGAGGGACCACCTTCCTTGTATTCTGGGGTGCCGAGGTAACAAAGCATAGACTGAAGCAAGGCTTTCGTGATCCTCACACCTCATGTCCCTAAGACTCAGCAAACGTTATGATAATAAATCCTAGATTTGTGGTTGATCAGAGCCCCTCCTATCATCTCCTTCTGGAATAACACTGGACACTTTCATGGCACAGAGCTCAGCTACGTTGTAGATTGCCTGTGGCAATAATAGCCCCTTTATAGTTTGATAAACTCACAAAGTAGAAATGAATTTTCATATTAATATAAGCATGGTTTGAAAGTGAACTCTGTCTTCTTTCCTTTAGCCCTCCAGGCATATATGATGCATGTTTGGGGTATCGTTGGCTGATGTTAGTTATGTAACACTTCTACTTCATCTTATTGTGAAAATATAGAATTGGCTGTGTATATGAGTTGATTTTTACAATTTATGGCTCCCAGGGAAGCTACTGGAAAACAAAAGCAGTCACAAATACAAATCCAATAACAAAGATAAAATAAAGTCCCTTACCACATGATGTGGAATCGGGTTTCTTGAGTCCTATCACCAGCGTTTAGAAACCTGAAACTTAGCATACATGTGTGGAGACCAGAGTGAAGGGTCAGCCAGACCCAGCTCCAGCTCACCTTCTTTCATGTTGTCTGTGTCTTGAGGGGACTTGCAAGTGATGCTCCCGCGGAAGCAAAGCGGGAAGAGGTGCAGCCCAGCATTACAAATAGCAAGAGTAGGAAAAGACCCGTTTCTATACTGAAGCACAATTCATATGTTTGTAACAGTCCTATCTCTTTACAGGTCACTGTTCCTAAAGCAGACTTAAGCTTCTTCCTGGGAACACAGAGTTTTACTGTGCCTCTGTATGTTCATCTTATTGTGTATAGGTAAATGTGTGTGTGTGCGTGTGCATGTGCATGTACATGTGTATATGTGTGTATGTATCTGTGTGAAGGCCAGAGCACAACCTTGAGTGGTATCATTCCTCGGACTATTTACCTTGTTTTTTGAGGCAGAGTCTCTCCTTGGTAAGGCCTTACTAATTTGGCTAGATTGACTGACCAGTAATCCCCAAGGTTCCTCATTTTTCCCTGGGATTACAGGCGTGAGCCATTACACACAGCTGTTTTTGCGGGTTCTGTAGTTTGGATTCACACCCTCATGCTTGCAAGTAAACACTATCTCCCTGGCCCTCTGTGGTCCATTCTAATGTCAGCTCTGACTGATGAGGAAACAGAGACGTCCCCTCCCTGTTCATTAGCCGCAGATGCTGCCTGGATACTGTGCTCTGAGAATAGACCTGGTTGTGTTTCTGCAGCATCACATGCTGATTTATTTTTGTTCTGGTTTGGGATTCTAAAGACTAGACACAACACATCAGAACTTGGTTGCACCACGGATATAGAAATGCTGGATGGAGCTGATTACATACATTCACACCCTAAACCCAGCCATGTGTCAGGAGACCTCAAAGGACCTGGCCACCCTTCTACTGTGAGCCAGAGCTCTCCATTTAAAGTTCAGATGTTTTATCTAAAGAAACTGGACAGAGTGAGATATTTAAAGGGCTGCTCTTTGAGATTCCCAAGTTCTGCAGGGAATTTAGTTCTCACTTAGTAACAGTGTCATCTGTGTAATCTCTTGGATTCTCCTAGGAAGGAGACAATCCTCAGAGCAAAGCATCAATAGAAGGAACACGCTGGCCTTTCTTAGGCCTGGCCACCTACACCTAAACCCTCAGGGCCTGCTGGGCATGTAAGATCTAAGGAGCGAGCGGCTGCTCATGTGGGGCAAACACAGGACATAATACTGCCTACCTCTTTCCCTCTTGGATTCAGTATGAATACATGAGCTGGACACACAATGGCAACTATGACAGTCATTTGACCAATGCTAGGAATTATTTTTCAGGTCTTTATTAATCTAACACAGGAAACGACTTCTATACTGTTGTCTCAAATGAAGAGCTCCTTAAAAACAAAACAAAACAAAGCAAAGCAAACAAACAACCGTTTTTATATTCCTATTTTCCTCAAACTCGAGCTAAAACAAAAATCCCTTTTGGAGATTTCAAACATTAACTTCTCACAGCAAGGGAAGACAGAAAGATGGCTGAGGCACTGTGGAGACTGTAATTAACCTGGGATTGGAAGGTGCTGCTTTGAATTCCCATCCTTTCCTAGTGATTTTGGGCAAATAATCTGTCTACGCCTTACAGGGTTTTTACAAGTATAACACACAAAAATGACCTTTAAATAAAAAATGTAATTGTATTATATGAACATTAACTGCAAAGCTTTACTTTTATATGTTATGGGATCTACTTTAGTAGTGGCCACTGTGCTAAAATTCTCAGATTCTGTTGCTTTGTGATGCTATTCAGGTTTTATTGGCCTCGTGGAGTCTACAGACTAGCAGAAGTGCAAATGAGTATAAACAATTTTTGGCACAAAGATTTGTTCTCTTTTCTAAAAAGTATCTTTATGCAGCTGTGTAGAAATATAGTATTGCTTGAATTATTATGAATTTTTAAAGTTTTTTTCCCTCTGTGTGTAGATGCACATGTGTGAACTGTTTTGTACACACTCATGTATGTGAGTGTTGCTGCACGTGTGACTCATGAAGAACTCAGGAAAACTTCAGTGTCTGACACAGAGGGAGCAGGAAGAGTCAGGGAAATCCTCACATGCTAATAAGAAAACAAAACAGAGAGAGTCGCTCTATAGCTCACACTGTATTTCTCCCTCCTCAGTGCTGCCACTGGGGAGGCTGACAAGGGGTGCGCATCCTTGGCTTCCATTCATTCAAGAGGCTTTTTCTTTTCTTTTCTTTTCTTTCTTTCTTTCTTTCTTTCTTTCTTTCTTTCTTTCTTTCTTT
>OU015747.1:108108624-108130271 GCA_907169655.1 Acomys percivali | reverse complement strand
TTTCTTTCTTTCTTTCTTTCTTTCTTTCTTTCTTTCTTTCTTTCTTTCTTTCTTTCTTTCTTTCTTTAAATAAAGGCTTGGCCCTATTTGTGTGGCTCCGGGCCTATGGGATCCAGCCAGGAAACCAGGAAGAAGGGAACCACATGTAAACTGTGGAAAAAAGGGAAGCTAGCCAGAGAGACAAGGGGCTGAAAACCTTTCAAAACATGAGGAGGCCAGACTGGGACTTGTAGGCTGAGCCTGCCCCAAATCAAACTGCACCATGATAATAAAGGCCAAAAAAAGAAGTGACACAGTATGGCTACGTACATTAATTCTACAGAGACTGTAGTTCAGAAAATGCTATCTGTGTTCTAGGGTTCTAGCAAAGCACCTGGCTCCTTTGGGCTTGTACAGCGATGGGGTTCCCCATTTCTGAGAACTTTGTGTTCCAGGGTAGAGGTATCATCATGCTCTCTGGTGAGTGCCTTGGCTGCTTTGAACCTGTTGAACATATACTATGTGCCAGGCTTGTTTCAATACAGGAAGATAGAAGCTGAGTACAATACTGAACATTTTTAAAATTAATTTATTTTTAACTCATTCACTTTACATCCTGGTTGTAGCCCCCTCCCTCATCTCCTCCTAATTCTGCCCTCCCTCTCTCTTTCCCCTTCCTCTCCCCCCTAGTCCTCAGAAAGGGGGAGCCCTCCTCTACCATCTGACCCCAGCCTATCAAGTCTCATCTGGGCTGCTTGCATCTTCTCTCTGTGGCCTGACAAGGCCACCCCTCCAGGGGGTAGTGATTAAAGAGTGACAACACTGTCCATATCAGAGGCAGCCCCTACTCCCCATATTATGAGACCCACATGGAGACTAAGCTGCCTGTGGACTACATCTGAGCAGGGGGTCTAGGTCCTCTCCATGCATGGTCCTTAGTTGGTGCATCAGTCTCTGCAGGCCCATCAAGGCCCAGATTTTTTTTGGGAGGGGGTCTCTGCTGGTCTCCTTGTAGAGCTCTTGTCCCCTCCATGTCCTTTGATTTGCCAACTCTTCCATAAGTCTCCCTGTGCTCTGCCCCAGAGTTTGGCTGTGAGTCTCAGCATCTGCTTTGATCACCTGCTGGGTGGAGTCTTTCAGAATACCTCTGTGGTAGACTCCTGTCCTGTTCCCTCTCTTCAACTGCTACCAGTTATCTGTTCTATTTGCCCTCTGAATGGGGGTTAAGCATCCTCCCTAGGGTCCTCCTTGTTATTTAGCTTCTTTAGGTCTGTGGATTGTAGTATGGTTATCTAGTATTATAAGGATAATAACCACTTATCAGTGAGTATATACCATGCGTCTGGGTCTGGGTTACCTCACTCAGGATGATCTTTTCTAGTTCCATTTGCTTGAAATTCTCAAGATTTCCTAGTTTTTAATAGCTGAGTAGTGTTCCATTGTGTAAATTTACCACAATTCTTTTTCCATTCTTTGGTTGAGGGATATCTAGGTTGTTTCCAGATTCTGGCTATTATGAATAAAGCTGCAATGAACATTGTTGAGCAAAATGATAGCCTATTGACTGGGAAAAAAAACCCTTCACCACCCCTACATCCAACAGAGGGCTAATACTTATAATATATAAAGAAAACAAGAAATCAGACACCAACAAACGAAATAGTCCAATTAAAAAAATGAGGTACAGCGCTAAACAGAATTCTCAACAGAGGAATATTGAATGGCTGAGAAATACCTAAAGAAATTCTCAAGGTCCTTAGACATCAAGAGAATGCAAAAACAAAAAATAAAAAACAAAAACAAACAACAACAACAACAACAAAAAACCTCTGAGGTTCCATCTTATACCCATCAGAATGGCTAAAACAAAAATCTCAAGTGACAGCACATGCTAGTGAGGATGTGGAGAAAGGAGAACACTCCTCTATTGATGGGGGCAGTTGCAAACTTGTACAGCCACTTTGGAAATCAATCTGGCACTTTCTCAGAAAATTGGAAATAGTGCTACCTCAAGATCCAGTTATACAACTCCTGGGCATATATCCAAAAGATGCTCCACCAAGCAATGCAGAACGGTTTTTACAAAATGCTCCTCTGGTTGGGCATGGCAGCACCTGCCTGTGCTCCCTACACTTTAGAGGCAGATAAAGGTGGATCAGGGACTCAAGGCCAGCCGTGGTGATATTAGTGAGTTCGGAGCCAGCCAGGGCTATAGTGAGTTCAACATGGAACAGAAAGAATGTGAGATTTAGAATCAGAGTTACGGTTCCTCTCTGTGCTTCTGTGGTCTTGGACACTTGCCATTTCAAAGAGCCACGTGACGCCTGTTAGGCTTAGTTTTCGGAGTCAGGTAATGGAAACATTGGTACTGAGTGTCCTACACATTCAAGAATTTTTCCTGTTCCTCTAGTCACATTCTGCTTGGATTCTCCTTTGTCGTGATCTTACTCAAAATACTACCTCACGTAGAATTTTTCCCAGCCAAGTCCCCAGAGCTAGTTGGAAATCTAAGACATAAACATGTATGAGAAGATGAAATGGAAAGAGATGCTAAGTGGTCATACACAACTAAGCAGAGCACCACTGAAGAACAGGGCCTCCTTCAGCAGCTGGTCCTGGCTTCTTCTATCCTCTCCATGTATTACTTAGAATATTTAACTTTTTAAGTTTCAGAATCAAAGAACCAAAGGTAAGATCGTCACTGGGTGGTGATACTATAACAGGTCACTGTTATTTCTTAATTGTTGACAATCCAGAAAAGATGCTACCAGCAGGCGTCCAGGGCTTGAGTTCCACTACCCAGACCCTCACCATCTCAAGCCATTTTCCATGTTACTTCTTCCTTCCGTTTCTTCATAGGACCTTTAGGAACTCACTGCATCTCCAGCCATGCGCACGCCTTGTCCCCATGTCCTTAGCTTGACCACAACCACTGTGAGTAGGTCCTGTAGACAAGGAACCAAGCTCAGTGTTGACAGAAGTCCGAGCAAAGCATAAGCAGGCATCCCTCTGCATCATGTTAGACCAGCATCCTTTCCCCCTTTGCTCTGCTACAGCGATATCCCTCGATTCCTGGATCATTTCTTCCCTGGACTTTAGGAACAGCTGGCAGGACTCACAGCAGGGGCCACACTCCCTTTGCCTGTGGATATGGTTCTTTATGGGTGAAAATCACCTTAAGGGCAACTTCCAACTGTACTCCTATGACACTACTGTAGTGACAGGTAGCTGACCTGGAAGGGTGGTGATTGGGAAAACATTGGTGGAAACAGTTTCTAGAGAATCCCAATAGCAGGTGATCGGTTCTTTTCTATCTGATAACCCATTAGATATGCTCCTCTTTTTTTTTTTTTTCTACCAAGGAACTGAGTACCACCTTTCTACTTCTCTCTTTCTTCTCTTTTTCTCTGTCTCTTCTCTTCTCTTCCTCTTCTTTCTCCTCCAGAGTAAAAGACCTTGTGTGTGTCTATGTGTGTACATACATCAGAGACTAACCATGCGCATCAGTACTCAGGAGCTATATACTTTATTGTTTGAGATAGGGCCTGGCATTGACCTTGAGCTAGGCTTGCTGGGCAGTGAGGCCTTAAGGACCTACCTGTCCCTTTCTCTATTTCCCCCAGTGCTGAGATTACAAGTTCAAGTCACCATACCTAGCTTTAAAAAAAAAAAAAAAAAAAAAACACGAATTCTAGGGGTCAAGCTAAGGGCCTCATGCTTGTACATCAAGCAGTTTGCCAAGTGAACTGTCTCCAAGCTCCAAGATTTAGTTTCTTCCTTATGCCATAGAGTGTCTTTGTTCCTGTACCTGTCACTGGGTTCTTCCTTACTCTTGACCCCCACCCCCCGCTTCACCTTTCTGTCAGCTTTACTGCCCCCAGCCCTTCAGTCCTTCATGGTATGAGTGTTATGGACTAACAGTGACATCCCCTATTGGATACCACAGTATCCTGCACACCATGGCAACGGCTTCATGGGTTGAGTCTGCATCCTTGCAAGTTACTTAACTTCTCGAAGCCCCAATTGCCCCCTCTGTCCAATGGGGGATGTTCACAGTATTTTATTAGACCCTTGGGAGGAATTGATGAGTCTGTGGGTGGGAAAGCCTTCTTATGGTAGTAGCATACACCTATTGGTGAATATACCTTAGTCACTTACTGAAAACATAGGTGAGCAGTGCTTTGGAGAGAGGGTTGAGGGTTCCATTGTGCCTGAAGATCATGACTCTGGAAGCTGTTTGTCATGTGACTAAAATGCTCTTTTCAGCGCAGAGCAAACCGAGCAGGGCAAAGGCTGGCGAGGCCCCTCGCCCGAGGTGGCATGACGATGACTCTTGTAGAACACTGGAGGGGGATCATCTTGCAGCTTGGGTGAAGGGGGGGGGGTAGAAATGGGATGAGCAGAAGCGTCCAAATGCTCGTTCTCCCTTCACTCTTCCTCTTCATCTCGGTGTTCTGAAAAATCCCGGGGATTGTCCTTGTTGTCCATAGGGAATTTGCCAAAGAAAGAGAGAGAGTGGAGAACCGAAGGGCATTCATGAAGCTGCGGCGCCAGCAGCAGATCGAGCGAGAGCTGAATGGCTACCGCGCCTGGATAGACAAAGCAGGTAAGGAGGGGAACGGGGACTGGTGGGTAACCGTGCGCGCATGCGTGGTAGACTAAGCCTGCCTGGAGCTTCCAAGACTTCCACCCGTCAACCTAGACCAGAGTGGAGAGGAGCGCTGCATGCCCTGTGCGTGTTTAGGCTCCCTTTCTCTTTGGAGGTCTTTGAGAGTCTAACTCTCCCCGATTTCTACTAAACATCTTCCACAAAGCAGGAGTGCTACCAAAACTGAGCTCAGTAAAAGAGAGAACAAAATCCAATCCTGAGAAAAAGTCAGTCTAGTGATATTTTATACCCCATGGCTGATAATCCTTGTGTTCAGCAACTACAGACTGGATACCTACTTTGTGCCTGGAACTCAGAGCACAGGGTTGAGCCAAGCAGACCACCAGGACTCCAACGGTCATGTATGTCTTCTGGACCTCATTTTTTTTTCTTGAGTTGGGAAGGAAGCAATAAACAAAATAGTTAATGCCTTACAAGGAGCGGGTGACAAAATAGGTCAAGCGGGATTGTGGGTACTGCTATGGTGTCCCCACAAAAAGCTCAGCATGAGCCTGTTTGTATAGAAACTTGGAGAAGTTGAGGATATAACCACAGAAAGATCTGGAAGAGGAGAATCAGAATGTTAACACAGTTTTAAGGGTGTGGCCACTGGGGCTCCAGCAGTAAGGGGTTGTGAACAAGGTAACAGTGGCAGGAAGCAGTATGAAGGCAGCCTTAGATCCATTACAGCGGTTATGTGTGTGACCTGATGGGTCATCAGGCTTTCTAGTGAGCAGAGGTGCCCTGGCTTGAGATTTTAAAGGAGGTATGTTTTGCAGCACTGGAATTAGACCACAGAGCACAGGGCCAGCAGCCAGGATAAGGCGAGCGTGGGGCCACGGCAGCTGTCCAGGCAGTAGACAGCAGCGAGGACAGGTGTTCACCTGGTGCCTGAGCTGTCTTCATTGCTTACTCATGGGAGGCATTTGAGCCCAGCCATAGGGAGGGGTCCACACCTGCCATGGTGGCATTAGTGCAGAGCCACCAGATTCAAGGTGGCTCAGGTGCTTATGAGAGGCATCAGTCAGCCATTCTCTGACAATAAAACGGAAGCATTTGTTTCGGTATTATTTTAAAGACTGGATTGCATTGGTATATATCTATATCTATATATCTATATATATCTATCTATATATATATGTATGTATCTTCATTTTCCTCCAGAGCAAAGAGTGATTTTTTTAATAAAAAATTCATGTGACACTCAGCATCTTTCTCTATTCCTAGTAGGAAGGTTGACCACAAATGTGAAGTCATAATAGGACAACAGGACCTTGATTAGATGTTTTATTCTGGGAGTCTTAGTCTTCCATGGAACTTGCAATGATGTGGTTACACGTAGTGTGACCACCAACACTGCAAAGCCTTCCTTAAGCTCAGGAGTCAACTTTGATTATCTACAAGGGCTGAGAGGAGATATGTATGATTTAAAGCCAGACACATACTCCCTGCTTTGGACATCTGCATTTCCTTGTCACCCTTGGAGGCAGGAGCTATGCATTTGACTGTGTGTCCATTTCACCCCTTTCTCTTCCAAGCCTATTGAGTAGGGGTGAGGGAGATACAGACTTCACCTCTCTCTTCCCAGAATGGTAAGTCAGCCTTATCATGGTAAGGCAAGCTGATTTGCCTTCAGGCTAGGCAGGCAGCTTGAAGTTTCCAACTGTCCTTGGCATCCTCAGTAGTGGAGCCATCTGACAAACTGCTGAGTGAGCTGGCAGCAAACCCAGGAAAGGCTTCTCCCAGGCCTGACCCACCCAGGATCAGGTGCCATGGAATGTGGCACCTTTTGCAGTGTGCTCTCCCAATCCTTGCAAATTTCCGATGCTTTCCTTTCTTCCAGTTAGCAAAGGCAAGCCCCCTGTTCCTCCTCCCCACCAACCCCTACCCTCGTCTTAAAAAAAAAAAAGAAAAGAAAAGAAAGAAAGAAAGAAAAAGAAACACTGCAACATCAAATTGTGCTTCCTGGCCCTTCCCTTTACAAGCGGAGCATGAGTGAATCAGAGACATATGGGTTACATTTCCCTGGAAAGACACTCAAGTTCGAAAGCAAACTTGGCAAAAGGCATTGGTGGGGGGAAGGGTGGTGTTAGCGCATCCTGAGCCCTTGAAGTGCTTCTCAGAGCTCCTCAGCAGCCCTGCACATCTCCTATCTGCCTGGGGAGCTCTCAGATCTGCCCATTTCAAAGTCTGGTTCTATGCATAGCAAAGGTGACTCCTGGCTAACATAATTAAATTTGCTATGATATCGTTTAGTAGAGACTTAGTTTTACAATTATACCCTCCAAATGTGCTATAAAATGCCTTAAAAAAAAAAAAAACCCTGAATGCCTGCATGAAGTAGCACCCCACCCATACCACTTCACTTGTTCACGTGAGATTTCACCAGAGGCTGTACTTGAAACCTAAGCTAAACATTTATGATGTGATGTAATGTCTACCCTGTGTGGTCATGTCCAAACCTCAAAATGTTCCCTGGGAAATGCATTCTATATGCTTTCAATTTTATATGCGGGTAGAATTATCCTAATGGCTTCACCCTTTTCCACTTGTCTGTTATGTGTTGTAAGTGCTTAAATTAAACCATTGTTTGGTAACTGCTGCAAGCTTTTCCCCAACAGCTTGATCTTTGGAAATGATTGTCAAAGCAAAACTCAACCCCATCACTCTTAGAAAGTCGCCTTGGAACCAAAGAGACATAGGACAGAATAGGCTGTTTTGTTGGTCCCCTTGAAGGGGATGCTAGTGAGGCTCATGCATGTAAGTCAGTAGAAAATAATACTCATCTGTTGATGGTACCTCACTGATGACACTGCTCCTGAAGAGAGGGAGTCTGGGAAAAGAGACTGTAGGAACTATGTCATACCTTTTCACATTTCAACAAAGGATTATATATTCCAGCCCCAATGGGTCCTTCAATTTGATGGCACCCATTGTGCATTCAAGAATCAATTCTGACACTAAACATCATTGGAAGGTAGCACAGACCCTACAGGTTAAAGCCTTAGTCCCAGAAGGCTATCCCCACTCCAAAAGCCAGACAGTGGGATTCCAGCTGGGCCTCAAGTCTGCCTGGCCAAATATACATTTGGAAGTTCTTATAATCCCTGCCTCTCATTGGTTCAATGATTTATTTTTAAAGACTAACTTCTAGACCGCAGGAAAAGGATACTTACTGCTTGATCTAGCGGATACAAACTCAGAAACAGTTAGGTCATGGACACACAGGATAAAGTATAGGATGAGGCTCGCCAGCCTCCAAGCACACTGAAGTGTTTGCTGACCCAGAAACTCTCAAAGCCATAGTTTGGGAAGTTTGTTGGATTAAACTGATGGCCATTGGTTGTAGATCTGTGACTCCAGGCTGTCCCCTCTTCCTCAAAGATAGGGATTGGGTATATAAAGTCTACCTCTCTGATCACGTGGTTGATTTTTTTTTTTTTTTTTCTGGCAGCCAGCTCCAATCCTTAAGTCATCCAGGGCCCTTTCCTGCCTTGAGTCATCTCATTAGCTTACAAAAGACAGCTCTGTGCCAGGAACCAGACACAACAACCACACACATATATCCTGGCGAGGAGGCTTGGGTTCTCTCCATGACGGAACCCACAGTGAGCTCCGAACTCCCTTTACTCTCTATGTCACCTTTAGCCAGAGCTGTTCCCGAGAGATTTCCATTTTGCAAAATAATTTGGCATTTACAGATAATTTACGAAACCATTTGTTTCCATACAGAGGAAGTCATGCTTGCTGAAGAAAATAAAAACGCTGGGACATCAGCCTTGGAAGGTAAGGCAGGGCTGCGCGCTGTGCTTCGTTATGGTTTGCCCTCTTAGGCGGTGGCAATCTTTCTTGATCAAAGAGGAGAAAGAAAGAAGAGGGGGAGCTCACTGGGATTTGAAACACAAGTGTCTCTGTAATAAAATCCCTCATGCTTTAAAACGATGAGAATTGAGTCACAGATTTAAATGCCTTTTAAAGTGATAGAAATGAAGCCTAAGAGTTGCATTGTTCCAGGGCATATGATTGATAGAGTTCACTGAAAAGCCCATGATACAACTGATGGTCTATGACGGGATCTTCTCTTAAAATGTATGGGGAGCATCTTGGGACCACTTTCATTCTCGGCAAGTGCCAGTGTTTATGAAGAGCCAGAACAAGTAGATAAGGAGGGTCTGTTTACCCACTGCCTGTAGATTTAGATAAACTCCAACTGGGATCCAAACCCCATGAGCATCCACAGGTGCTGGCACGCACGCACGGCACTGGGCACCGCCTGCCGTTCTGTAGACTTCAGATTGCTATCACCCTGGCTCCAGTATTAAAGGCCAACACCTGTGTCACAGGGCCCTTGCACAAGGCCTCTTGCCCACAGCCCTCAAGGTTTTGTCCAGGATGATCTGGGTGTACTTATGGCCTCTCACTGGCCTTCCCCTTCCCTGGCGTAGTGCTTCGAAGGGCAACCATCAAAAGGAGCCGGACGGAGGCCATGACCCGAGACTCCAGCGATGAGCACTGCGTTGATATCTCTTCTGTGGGTGAGTGATCCAGTTAGACCTTCTTTTACTTCTCTGGATCTCCCATGAAAATGAAGATCCTGTCTGTTGAGAAGAACCACAAGGAGGAGAAAAGAACCCAAAAAGGATCCAGAACTTAGGGACATAATTAAGGGAAGGCATGGGAATCTAACCTAGATGACAATGATTTACAGAAAAAGACAAAAGGACCAGGGGATGCTGTGTACATCAAACTCGGGCCTTAGGGTTCTCCAAGTGTGACAGATGAATCTCATTTGCAGATGTGCCCTCTCTCTCCGGGGTGTGACAGTGAGAACCCACGTGGGGATATAGGTTGAGTATCCCTAATCTAAAAATCCAAAATCTGAACTCCTCCAGAATTAGAAATGTATTTATTTTTTTTTTAACAATGCTGTGGCAATGGAAAATTCCACACCATGAAATGCTGGTTTCTCCTACAAAGTTACTTAAAATATTATATAAAGTTACCTTCAACCTATGCTTATACTGTGTATCTGAAACATAAGTGCATTTTATTTGTAGACATGGGTCCCACCTCCAAGATACTGTATCACGTTAAAAGCTGGTAGTGTGATTGTTAAAATGATACCCTGAAATCTGAGCTGCTTCTGGTCCATATATTTTGGATAAGGGATACTCAACCCACATTTTTCAAGGATCCTCAGGACCTATTTCTTCTAGTGACCCACACGGGAGAAGTTGAAGCCATTTGCTTAACCCTAGTAGCACCAACCTACTTCTATCATGTGAAACTTAAACTAATTCCTTTTAACAACCCACTGATGTGACTACAGTTCAATCCTAGGTTCTCTTACAGATTCTGGCTGATGACAGGTTTTTTCCTCCCCAGAAAAAAGGGCAGGATCTCAATCCATCCTAAAAAGCAGAAGAGACTTACAGAGCCCATTACTGCTTTACATTGGCAGTGGCAGAAATATCACAAATGCAGCAGGAGGATTCCGGTGTCTGAAGCATATTTAAAAGGCAAGGGCAGAGAGAAGCCCGATCTGTTACAGATATAAACACGCTCCTGTTAGGATTCGAGATGCTGGGTGTCTGCCTGGTGTCCTGCTTGGGCTTGGGAGTCTTTCAGTTTCCTAGGACTTGAGAGTGCCTGGAGAGCAAAAGCAGGGTCTCGTCCTGTGGAGATTACTTAGCCCAAAACATAGGGGTTGCCCAGGTCTGCAATGTGGCGGTCACCTTGCCCTGGTACTCAAGCTGTCCAACTTGCACTTGGATGTTCTGTAGTCTCATTCTTCCTCGTTTCCCTTCCTTAGGCACACCTCTTGCCAGAGCCAGTATCAAGAGCACAAAGGTAGATGGAGCCTCCTACTTCCGGCACAAGGAACGACTTCTGCGTATCTCTATCCGCCACATGGTCAAATCCCAAGTGTTTTACTGGCTCGTCCTGAGTGTTGTGGCTCTCAATACTGCCTGTGTGGCCATTGTTCATCACAACCAGCCCCAGTGGCTCACTCACCTCCTCTGTAAGTGGACAGCAGCTGCTATCCCCTCAAGGGGGTGGCTTGGCTTTGTGTGCGGATGACTGTAGGGGCCTAAAGCATGCTAACTGTTCACACTGAGGGAAGCCAACCTGCTGCGAGGGAGGATAGATTCTCACACAAGTGCTCCTAGCCTTCGTTATCAGGTGGGGTAAACAACCACTGCTGATGGTTAACACCACCACAACCATGGTAACAACAAGTTAAAGTCATACCTTGGGTCCTAGAAGTTTCTTATAGGGGTTCAGAGGTATTAAAAAAGAAAAAAAAATCACTGAGAACAGGGGGAAAATCCCAAGAACAATGGATACAGCGAACAGAGCAAAAAAAGGACATAGTAAGTCTGCTCTGACTATGACCGCCTCTGGGTGTGAGTGATGGTCAGGAGACTATTATGTATCATTACACAGGAAGATGCTCAGCTCTGTCAGCTGAGCCACGGTAGAGACCTTTCTTCTCTGAGGCCACCCTCTACTTGAAGGCCATTGATAACTCTCCTCCTGTTGCTAAAGCACAACTGTTGGTTGGGCCAGGACTCATTGCAGCTCAGCAATCAGGCTTTTCCCAGTGCTGAGCTCTCACCCGCTGAGTTCTGGGGCTCCTCTCTATAAGGGGCTTATATAACTAGGAGAGTGGAGGAGCTCATACCATCCATGGGACAAATGGTTCTCCTTTTACTACTTTCAGACTATGCAGAATTTTTGTTTCTGGGACTCTTCCTGTTGGAGATGTCCCTGAAGATGTACGGCATGGGCCCACGCCTCTATTTTCACTCATCGTTCAACTGCTTTGATTTTGGGGTAAGCCCTCAGAAGCCTGCCTGTCCTTCTGCGTTGTGCTGATAGGCCATGGTTTTAGATAAGCAGCTAGGTCTGTCACTCGGCATGAGCCATTGAAGTCAGGAATTGTAAAGGGAGCATGGGTATAATGAGATAAACAGGGTCCAGAAGTAAATGAGTCCTTGCCGGGCAAGGATTTGTTTGGTTTAAAAAAAAAACCCTTTGAGTTTTAGTGCTTTTATTGATGTATAACACATATACTAAAGAGTGTACATTTAACTGTATAGCTCAATGAGATTTTACAAAGCTACTCATAGCCAGAATTTTGAACCACTTATTAACTTGGGTGAAGTCTGGGAGTGAAGGACAAAGGACTTACTTATAGAGGTGGCTTTAGAAGAAAGAGGTTACCCATGTTTATTTTCTACTTCACTTTAAAATGAGCATAATTGTCTAGCTATGCCCTCATATGAACTCACACACTCTTGTGTTAGCATGACTCCGTGCAGAACGTTTCATCCAGCTGTTTACTTTCTATGTAATACTTAAGTGTGTGTCTTGTTTAATAGTGTTCAAGGTGTGTTCATACACATTTATTTCCTGTGCTGTTTACAGGAGTCCTGAACAAGACAGGAAGGTTAGGAGTTAGGCTGCCCTCTACACAAAGCAATAGAGACTGTGAAGCTCAGCCCACATACCTGGTTTACAAAGTGGCAGGACCCAAGGTTTCTGAGCCACATCTCTTTCTGCCAAACACATTTCTTTTTCTGCCAAAGCTCCAGTCAGGTGATAAAGACTCTGAGACCTTGCCAATCTACATTTTCACCAAGAACAGACGGTTCTGAGTACAGGCAATTTTCCGGCATAATAGCTAGTAAGAGACCATTTTAACCTTGGTTTTCTCATATACATATTTTCCACCATTGCTTTGAGGACCCATTTTCATTATTTCTCCCAGCCCAATGGCTGCAGCATAGCCAACATTCCATAACTGCATAATGACAGCACAGCACAGAGCCAGCCATGGTGGCATGCTCCTGAAATCCAAATTCTCAGGAGAGTGAAACCAAAGGATTACAAGTTCAAGGCCAACCTTGGCTATGTAGTAAATTACAAGCTGACCTGAATTAGTGAACCACTGTTTCAAGAAGCAAACATTTGGGGCCATGGAGAGATGACTTAGTGGTTAGGGGTCCTTACTGTCCTATCAGAGAGCTCCACTTGGGTGTCTAGCACACATTTCAGGTAGGTGACAGCCATCTATAACTCTAGCTCTCAGGAGGTTCTACAGGGTTTGGCCTCCGGGTCACCTGCATTCACATGTACACCTGCACCTACACATAATTAAAAGTAATTTTAAAAACCTACAAAAAACTGCAGAAGTTGAAGCTGTACAGTGTTACCTAGCATGTGCAGAGAAGGCCCTAGATTCTCTTCCAGTTTCCATAAACAACAACAGCCTAGAAATGTTAATTGCAATCATGACTTCCTATAGCGATCAGACTCTATGTCAACAAAAGCACTATTACATCAGGGATTGTAGGGCCTCAGTTCCTGAAAGATACTGAATGTATCAGCACCGAAGTGTTCTGAGCAGGGCTACATACAGTCTGGAGCGATGAGAGAATGTGGCCCCTTTCTGAGATTTCCATATTGGAACACAACCTGAACTAATTCAAACTAGCTTCTATGATTTGGGTATTACTCCTTTGTCTGTGTTTCCAAGGTGATATGATACAAGAGCCATTGCTAAGGCCAAGTCAGTAAGCCAGTGCCCAGTGAGCATATTTATAGTGAGGCAGGAGAGGAGGAACCACACGGGGTGGTGGTGGTGGTGGTTTTGTTGTTTTGTAGCCATTTGGGGGGATAGCTTCTCAAGTTTGTAGCTTAGAATAAAGGCTAGCTGAGGAAGGAAAGTCTCAGTTTTACCAGCGCCTAATGAGAGCTGATGACTAAGTACCAAGATGCTCTGTCTTCCCTGTCCCTCTTCTCACTGGGCTTGTCTCTTAGGTGACAGTGGGCAGCATCTTTGAGGTCGTCTGGGCCATCTTCAGACCTGGCACATCCTTTGGAATCAGTGTCCTGCGAGCTCTCCGGCTCCTAAGGATATTTAAAGTGACCAAGTAAGCGATGGCACCTGGACTCTTCGCAGCCCCTTTGAGGACAGAGCTCCCATTCGCTTCTCTTCCTTGCTTTCCCCCTCTCTGCTCCATCTCACACGTTCCTCAGGTCTCCCTTCCCGAAATACCCAAACTAGAAAACTGACAACACACCGAGTGCCACATTTCCCAGGGGAGGATCACACTGCTACCACCTCTTCTTCACAGATGCAAAGGCAGTTGATCTCAGACTTACAGGCAGATGGCAAGCTGGCCTTGGAGATGACTTGGTACCGTGCCACAGATGTAACCTTGTCTGGGTTTCACAGGTATTGGGCATCCCTCCGGAATCTGGTTGTCTCCTTGATGAGCTCCATGAAGTCTATCATCAGCTTGCTCTTCCTCCTCTTCCTCTTCATTGTTGTCTTTGCACTCCTAGGAATGCAGCTCTTCGGAGGCAGGTAAGGGCCAGGGGGTGGGGCTTGCCTTCCGAAGGAAGCTCTGGTTTGTCTCAGGCCTGGGAGTACCAAAGGGATTAATTTGATTTGCTTGCTCTTGGCCTGAATAGTCTTCTGATGAACTTGAGAAGCAAACGCCTCGGCTGTTAGCATAGATGCTGAAAACGGTTCTGAAATGATCAGTGCGGAGCTTCCTAACTGCAGATCAGCCCAAACTCTGTCTTCTGACTTGTGGCTTTCAAAGCCCGTGATTTTTTTTTTTTTTTTCAGAAACATGGGCTACTATCTTGATAAAGCATATGGAACAGAGAGCAGTAAGGGGAGGGGAGATGGGAAAAAAAAAAGAGAAGTAAAGAGAACTGCAATCTTGAGTCTGGGGAACTCAGTGAAGGAGATTTTCTATTCTCGCTGAATTTCCTTTCCAGGTTTAACTTTAATGATGGGACTCCTTCGGCTAATTTTGACACCTTCCCTGCAGCTATCATGACAGTGTTCCAGGTATGAAGCCAACTGATAGCTCAAGTACTGTGTGGGAACCATAGGGCACACAGAGTAAGAGGCAGTGTCTTGCGTGTTAAGGCTCCTGTTTTCCTTCCCAGATTCCATCTCAGAGAAAGAGTAGTATTCCTGTTTGAGGAGTCATTACAACAACCCCTCAAACCCCTGTGCCTCCGTGACTACCAGCAGAGGGCTTTAGCACAAACATTTAGTTGACCTTCTCCCCACACCTGTGACTTTGCAAGACATTGAGTCTGGGACATTCAGTCACAAATTACGTTTGTGGTTTGTCTAAAATCTGAAGTATTTCCTGACCTATATTCAGTTTAATGAGGTAATGGGATATGGTTTTACTACCATCTCAAAATGGTAGGAACAATTTTTTAAAAAACTTTTTTTTTTTAAGTCAGAAGGAAAACTCAACATCAATAGTATTTTAGAATCTACTAGGTGAAAAGAAATGCTGCTTAGGCAGAATATGAGGCTGAGTCAGAACCCAGTTTCCAAACTGGAATCATGTGCTTTCTCCAAGAATGCTGTTGTCTTGGGAATGATCTGTTGTCACCCCTGGATCATTCAGAAGTGATCAGATCACCAGCCGTATGTGATTCCTACCGGGGGCAGGGGGCGGGGGGGAGGGACTGTGAAATATGAGGACTGTGAATGTTTCTTCTTGTCGTCTTTCCGTGACGAATGCCCATCATTTTCTTCCATATAAAAATAAGACTGTATAGAATGGTTTTCTCTCTTACCTTAGCAGGAAGTCAAGCAAGGGGGTAGATAGAAAAGATCCAGCCCTGATAGTTTACCCTTTACATTGGGCCCATCTTCTCTGCCAACCCAGAGTTTTGACCTGCCTATTGTTTGTCTCTCCCCACCCCCCACCCCGTAGATCCTGACAGGGGAAGATTGGAATGAGGTGATGTACAACGGCATCCGCTCTCAGGGTGGAGTCAGCTCAGGCATGTGGTCTGCCATCTACTTTATTGTGCTCACATTGTTTGGAAACTGTATCCTCTTAAGTTGCTCTTCTGTATTCTGGCTACTACCCTGCATCAGCATTTGAAAAGGTGGTGGTTGGTGGTAATGGTGGTGGTAGTGGTGGTGATAGTAGTAATATGGCTTGGGTAGGCAGGGTGAAAGGACATAGACAATGCTTACTCATACTAAAGGAAACAAGACTTTCATTTTAAGGACTTCTGTATGCTAATTCTGTAAAGAATAAAAGCATTAAAAAGATGCAGTTACCTAAATCTACAGAATATACAAGTAACAAGCTATGTTGAGTGGTTGGAGATCCTACAAGGTCTGTAAAATATGTGAGGCCTGAGATCATTATATTTTGAAATAGTGGGCAGATGATAATACTAGTGCCTTAATTACATATTCGTTTACAGCCTACTATGTCATAAACTTTCAAAATAAATATAAGGGCCATATTAGTGCTAATACCATTGAGTATTGGTAGTTACTGTGTTGATGTTATGTGTGAAAGATTTTTTTTTCCTGTATAGACACTGTTTCACTTATTCCTTACCTTGTAAGACAAAAGAAAACACCAGACCACATCAAATCAATACAAAACTCTAAAGGAAGAATAATACTGAAATTCTATAACTTTGAATCCTATACCTAATGTTCTAGTTTCTACTCTGTTGCTGAGGGGGAAAATACCCTGACGAAAGTGGCTTAGTGGGGGAAATGGCTACTTGAGCTCACAGTTCTAGGCTCTGGCCTATCATGGTAAGGAGGCCAGTGCAGCAGGAACTTGAAGCAGTCGCCACACACAGTCAAGGGCAGAGAGGAATGACATTTCTTTCAGACTACTGCTGCTTTTGCTTCTCTGCTATGGTGCTTGTTACCTGGCAGTGGGAGCTCCACTAAGCCCCACTTTTGTCAGGGTATTTGATCATAGCATCAGGAACAAGACTAAGACACTGGTAAAAAAAAAAATCTAGAGCCAGAAGACTGAGGTTTGGATCCTTGGGGCACTGTTCGCCAGCTAGATGTGTGGTCTTCGAAAACTTGCTTGCTCTTGCTAAGATTTGGTTTTCACGGACCAGGCTGGCCTAAAACTCAGAGATCTGCCTGCCTCTGCCTCCCAAGAGCTGGGATTAAAGGCGTATGTCACTATGCTTGGATTAAATGCACTTTATAAACCATGACTATTTGTATAATCATTAGGTATCTGGAGGAGTGACACTTATCTTGAATTGGGTTGCAGAGTGTAGAGAGGGCACTCTGAGGCTGCTGCATTTGTGTATAAAGCCTCACAAAGAAAAGATGTCCTTTTCCGCTTATTTCCTGAGGACTTCTAGCGGTGGAAACAGACTATAACTAGATACAAGGAATGCAAAGGAAGAATCTATCTGATACATAGCAGAAAAGGGTGGCCGGTTTGTTACAAGGGCTGCCCCTTGACTTTCCTGCTACTCTGTAAGTAGGCAGAGCCATCGTTTTATGCTAGAACCAGTTTCACGTTCCACAATATATGGGCCTCAAACAAAGACAACTGGAACTTCAGGAGTTAGTGAATCATGTCCATACTGTGACTTTTGCCAAAAGAATTCTGGGAGCTCTCTGGGACGCCAACAAGAAGAGTGAGAGAAGTCAGCGCACTATTGTAGAAAGCTACTGGACTCTTTTCCTTCTGCTTTTGAGGAAAGAGTAGCAGGGTGCCCATTGGTATAAGTGGGATTCCACCCTTCCAGGAAGGAGAGATGAACAGCTGACACCCACTTCCCTGCACAGCTTGCTCAGTGATCTTCTTCTTGCCTGTTGCTATTCATCGAGGCCATAGCTGTCTGAAGGTGTTCCCACCCTGTCAGCCCTCCCAAGTGTGTTTGCTTCAGCAGTTATTTTTGTTCTATGTAAAGAGGAAAACTGTGGAGGGGGTGAGGGGGAAGCCATAATACCCCCTTCCTCCCTTGTGACCCTTGGCAGCTCCTCGCAGTGTTCAGGCAGGCAGGCCTTGGAGGTAACCTCTCAGCCTCACTGAAGCCTTTCTCTTTTCTGGCCTGCCCATCCTTAACCCATACCCACAGACACACTGCTGAATGTCTTCTTGGCCATCGCTGTGGACAATCTGGCCAATGCCCAGGAATTGACCAAGGTGAGCACTAGTTTCCAAGACAGTCTTCTTCTGGAAGTGCTTAGATGGTTGGGGAGCCACAAACCCTATGCAGGAAGCCTGGTTTCCTTTCACTGAGTTCATGAGCTGTGGTTCAGCATGGGTCTCTCATAGGACATAAAAAAAAAAAAATCAACTTATCTCCATGAGCCCTCAGATAAAGCCGTCCCAGAACTATAGGAGATAAGAGCCAAGGAAAATATTAAAACACCGGATAGATTTTAAGCTCTGCCTCTGCCACCTGTGGTGGTATTATTACCTCAACTATGGTACCAGTCCTCAACAGCTTGGATGTGAGAGTGGTCAGGGACATTGAGGCTCCTGCATTATGGCTGCCAGGGTCATCAATTGGCCACTATCATACTAGAGAAGATTTTAATTAGATCACATACTACCTTTCTCAGAGATATCCCTTTTTTCATGGGATTCTTCACTCCCAGGGAGGGGGCAGTATTAGTTGCAGTGGCATGGTCCACAAAATGGGTAAAAAAAAAAAAATCTTGACACATGAATTTGGTTTTAGGAAGGCACATAACATCTCAAGGGGTTCTGAACTTTTCCCATTGGATCTGTGATGTGTTCCCTATTTTTCACATCTCTTAAAACCTCAGCTCTATGATATGAGAAGGAAAATACCAGCTTTGGTATGTGGAAAACTGGCTTTGAGTCCTAAATATGTCAGTGACTTTCAGTGTTAGTCTTGGAGAAAGCACTGGTCACCACTAATATGCCTTAAGAAGGAATGACATATCTGCCTATATGCCTGATAGCATCACAGCCTCACAGAAAAGTCAAATGAAATGCTGTGTGTGGAAAGCATAGCACACTAGGAGGATGTGTATAGTTAGCCCTTCTTAGTCACAACCTGGGCAGTTTTCCTTGGTGTCATCACTTCAAACAAGAATATATCTGAGATGGGGCTAGAGAGATGGCACCGCAGGTGAAAGTGTTCGATACTCTTCCAGAGGGCCCAGCTTTGGTTCTAAGTGTCATATGGAGTATCTCACAACTGCTCCTAACTCCAGTCCCAAGAAAACCCAATGCCCTCCTCTGGTTCCCATGGGAACACATATACCTAAAAATATGGGTGAAGAAATGAGACCTCGGCCTGGGAACATAGAAGCCATGCAGGCAAGACTCTTCTATAGCGTTTTACATTTTCTTTTGCTTACTTCAACCTGCTTGGTCTTCAGAGCTCCCGGGGAGGAGCAAAGGAAGCTACCTGCCTTATGGCAATCCCCAGTAAAGCATCTCTGCTTTGTGACTAGGATGAGCAGGAGGAAGAAGAAGCCTTCAACCAGAAACATGCACTGCAGAAGGCCAAGGAGGTCAGCCCGATGTCTGCTCCCAACATGCCTTCCATTGAGTGAGTAGGCCATATGAACCCTGGGATGCTGGGGGTAAATCTAATTCATCAATGCCTACAATAATCAGTTGCAGGAAGACACCTCCTCTGTTCCATGAAATGGTCTTAGTACATAGTACAGTGTTACAGAGCAGCTAACAAGAATAGTGTATGTGTGTGTGGTAGGGTACCACTCAGGTAAATCTAAGGGGGACCCTCTGTGCAAATAGAAACCTAAACATACTGGAGGCAGTCATATGATGTTCTGAAAAAAACTGTTCCTCCAGTGTGGCTTATAAAAACTGTGGAGAATGGTAGATAGTGAGGCCAGGGAAATTGGCATGAGCTAATGCAGAGGTCCTAACCCCCAGCTGAAGGATTAAGCATTTGTTCAAACCAAAATCATGGTAATACTTAATATTGAAGGATGTAGCATATGGTTTCCACTTTAAAGTAGCATTCTCCTCCATAGAAAATGGGTTGAGAGGGCCCAGCATAGCCGCAGTAAGACACAGCTGACTGTTAAAGTGGATGATGATGCGTTAGACAAGGGAGGTAGCAAACAGAGATGACAGTTCTGCTCAGTCTATATTTTGGAATAGGAGCCAATGGGAGACATGTATGGATTAAATGCAGTAGGAGTAATAAAAATTTCTCGCCAGTTTTATGGTTTGGGGGCCTAGCTAGCCGCATGGAGGGTGGGGACATTTATTGATACTTTAGAGGCAGCGGAAATCCAGAGTTCATTCTGGTCACATTGAATGTGAATGCTTCTAAGGCATCCAAGTGTGTGAATAGGCTATTGGTTATGAGTCTGGAGCGTAGAGAAGTTGGGATTAAAATAAAGATTTGGGGGAAGTCATTTGCATTTAGATGGTATTTAAGCCATCAGTGTGGGTGAGCTGACCCAGGAAGAGTGGGGACAGGGAAAGAGTGGAGCTGAGGACAGAGGCTGAGCATGCGCTTCTCTGGCAGAGGAGAAGCTGGGGAAAGAGGTAAGGGAGTGTAGCCAGGGGGACAAGGAAGGAACAGAGGAGCATGATGTCCCAGAAGCCTGTATCACAGTGGGCACGCTATTGAAGGACTGCCACTTTCAATGAGGACAGACAAAGGACTAAACAGATTTGGCAAAACAGAAGCTATTTTAGTGGCCTTGCTAGTAGCCTGGCAGGAACATTGTCCGGATGGAACAGAATTAAGAGTGAAGGGGAGGTTGATATAGAAGAAAGATAGGATCACATTACCAGGGTCCAATCTGGATCTGTGTTCCATGGGAGAGCTTGGGGAGCCAGCCTGGACTCAGCACAGACCTGGCCTCTGAATTGGTTGAAAAGAACCACAGAATTCCTGATGATAATTAGAGCATACATGAGGCTTGTGTGCAGGGTCCTGTCACATCTATCAGGACAGTGGCAGCCCACTGAGATACAGAAATATATCCTGAGCTACTAGCCCCTGTGAACCATTGCTTAAGGCTGGAGAAAGGAGTGTTTGGTAGGCAGGTCTTTGGAAGGGAGGAACTTCTGAGCCCCCTCTGCCTCCCTCACCCGTTGGGGTGCTCCCCATTCTGTGTGGTGCCCTCTTATCTATTTTACTATTGATTTATATTTGCTTTTCAAAGCTCTGAAGGCTTGCTATCTAAGTCCCTTATCTGTATGAGAAAAAAAAAAAAAAAAACATTAAATGCCAGACAACTCTCTTCCTCTTCAGAATATCCTCTGGTCTTGAGTAATTTCTACCCTGTTCCTTTGAACTTTTTTTTTTTTTTTTTTTTTTGGCTAAAATTGCATATACACAGGTATCCAAGAATGCAGATGGAGGGGACTGGCTGTCGCCAGGAGTGGGTGGTTCTATTTACTGAGACTAGGAAGCCTGGGGCGGGGGATAGGGGTAGAGAGATGTGATTGGAGATGATGCTTGGCCAGAGTAGAAACTATTTGTGGAAGGGAAGAATGAATGAACGGTGGGTAGGCACAGGGCTGTGGGAACCAAGTGGTGAACACCAGTGCAGAGTAAAGATGAAGTAGGTGCTGCAAGGATCCACAATAAGATGACACCAGGAAAGGGCTTTGGTTCCTGTCCGCATGCCATGTGGTGTGTACTGCTGCTAGGAGTGATCTCAGGGGATGGGCGCCTTGCTCTGGTGTGCAGCTTAGACAATGGATTTCTGGCATGCCATGCAAAGGGCGTCATTACAAACCCAAGTGTCCCAGTGTTGGCCCTAATTCTGTTAATAACATGTTCTGTGGCCTTAAAGAGAACCACTTTGGACCTCAGAACCTCTTTTCCCTTATGTTTGGAATGAGAAGAACACCCGCTCTTTCTGTTTTACAAGGCTATTATGGGGTATATGCAGATCACATGCACATGAGTTGGGGTTAGTAACTACTTCTCTGTGTGGTTTTGGGGTATGACTGAAAATTTAGAATGTTACCTACCTAAGTGGAGAGACGATGTCAAGTGTCAAGTATATGTCTGGCTATATGAAAAAGATTAGTTTCTCTTTTATTTGGAGTGTGTGTGTGTGTGTGTGTGTGTGTGTGTGAGAGAGAGAGAGAGAGAGAGAGAGAGAGAGAGAGAAACAGAGACAGAGACAGAGACAGAGAGACAGACAGAGAGACAGAGACAGAGAGAGATAGAGGCAGAGAGAAAGAGGCAGAGACAGACTGTGTGT
>OU015747.1:108095794-108108524 GCA_907169655.1 Acomys percivali | reverse complement strand
AGAGAGAGAGAGAGAGAGAGAGAGAGACAGAGACAGAGACAGAGACACAGACAGAGAGACAGAGACAGAGAGAGATAGAGGCAGAGAGAAAGAGGCAGAGACAGACTGTGTGTACATAAAAGAAATAGAAAATATACATGTAAGAAAAAATGTGTATAAGAAAGTGTGTTAGAGAGACAGAAAGTTTGAAAGTGTGTGTGTGTGTGTGAGAGAGAGAGAGAGAGAAAGAGAGACTATGTATGCATAAAAGAAATAGAAAATATATGTATAAGAAAAAATGTGAGTGAAAAAGTGTGTCAGAGAGACAGAAAATTTGAAAGTGTGTGTGTGTGTGTGTGTGAGAGAGAGAGAGAGAGAGAGAGGGAGAGAGAGAGAGAGAGAGAGAGAGAGAGAGAGAGAGAGAGAGAGAATCCTTCCATATACTTACTTATACATGTTCTTGGAGGGCTGGTATTTGACTATTTAGGAATTTACAAGTAGATGGTACGGTATGCTTCCTCCAGTGGCGGTGCATGCTGCCTGTGTAGAGTGTATGCTTCTATTTCTATATGCTACCCGTGCCCCCGCCCCCACCCTGTGCCCTGCTATTGTACAGAATGCTGCTGCTGAGGGCTATGTATTTTGCTAAGGAGCTCACAACATCTTCACAAGGATGTCTATATCAATGAGTGTTTGTGTGCACGCATGTACATTTGTGCTTCTTCCAGATACTCCCAAAGAGGCGTAGACTGGCTGCCTCTGCTTCCTCTGCCCTGCGCTTGTATGAGGCCCCTTTCCAAATGCATGAGATGTGGCAGCTGAGCCTGGCATGTTTTACATTGACGAGGGTCTTCTCAGATGAGGAACATCATTTTCTACACCCAGCAGGGCTCTTTGAGCTGGAACGGGGTCCTCCGGCTCAAGGACTTTAGCAGGCTCATTCTGGGGACATCTGAGATGACTTGCCCTGCACCCTAGCCTTGGCCCTGTGCTGACACTCCTTTCTACTTTTGCAGTTTATATCTATCCCATTACTCTGATCAATCCTTAAACCTGCATCTGAAAGGACACAATGTGCATGGAGAATTAATGTTTCTTTAAACCAGTCTAAGAAGATCTATTCTGTGTTTCACCCAGTGGAATAGAGCAAACCTTGAGGGCTTCTCAGTCAAGGCACCACTCACCTCCTGTGGCCTTTGAGTTGTGGCCCTGTCCTTAGTTTTGGGCTGCTCTGTAACCTCATTGGTGTGAATGGCAGAGCATTTGCTTCCTCTGTGCTCCGTAAAGTTGATCCAGGATCTGCTACAGGGGGGAATGAGCCACAGGTCACACCTGGGTGAATGTACTTTGTTACCTTTGAAATCACTTTGCGGGGGGTGGTACCAAGTGGCTCATGGAAATAGGACCCCAGAGAGTGGCTGCGTGAGCTTGGTGGGGCATGGTGTCTAAACATTAGAAGCTCTAGTCTACATGCATGTGTGCATCAGAATCAAGATCTGTGTACTTGCACATAGAAAGGACTCAGAAGTCACAGTGGGAGCATTGTAGGTGGGAAGCAAATGAGGGCCAAACAAATACACAGAAGCCCCGTGCACATGAAGAGGATTCTGGCTTCCCTCTGGACGTCTGCTGGTAGCTGTGGGGCTGGTGGGTCCTAGAGGTTGGGGTGGACTGAACCTGTTCGTTTTTCTTCCCCAGAAGAGACAGGAGAAGAAGACACCACATGTCGATGTGGGAGCCGCGCAGCAGCCACCTGTATGTGTGTACCGGTCTGCGTGTTTGGGAGTGGTTCCGTGTGGGCATGGGGACAATGTGTTTGTGTCCTTACTGTGGACGAAGTGACAGCGAGTGTAAATGTCAGCTTGTGCGCCCGGGCGTGTGGGTGTGTACGCGTGTGTTCTGTGCACATCCGTGGACGTGCCCCTCTGCATCTTTCAGCGTGTGCTTCTATCAGTGTGTCCACAGTACGTGGTTGTACGCATGTTGTTTGCCCTTGTGTGTGGCCTGAGAGTTGGCATATGTTCGCGTTGGTAATTAGTGTCGGTGGGTGTGCTTTTCACGTAGGCAATTGTGCACATCTCTGTGGGGGCCTTGGTGAAAGTGTGTGTGGGTCCATGTGCAGTTGGTGGGTGTGTGCCCACGGGCACGTGAGGGAAGGAGTGGGTGTCTGCCCTTCATGCTGAGGATCCCACGCCTGTGTTCTGTATGTCATGTTTGTGTGTTCCTGCTGCCACGTGAAAGCTCATTAGGCCTCTGAGCTGAAATGCTCGACAGTAGTTCGGGCGTGAACCACTGGTGGTCTCTGTGAACATAGTCTTTCGTAGGTTTCTTTAGAAGCCCATGGTCCCCTTACTTTCCAGGGACGCTGCCATTGTTAGCACATGGGGCTGCTTGCCACTGCCATGATCTTTATTGATATCTGAACATGGTGTATCTCAGCCCATTCTATTCCAGGCTAAAATCTGAGAGAGATGGAGAGGAGGGGACTTTCTGACCTTGAATAAAGGGCCACTGGTTGGGTATATAAGAGACCCCAACTGATACCCTCAATCAAAGGAGTAGTGGGGAGGGAAGGCCAGGCGAGTCTCTGTATTGCCACTCTCACTGGTCTTGGGGACATTGGTCTCAGTTCTGGGGTGACCCATCCATCCTTCACCACTCGGCCACTGCCCTGTAGAAGCAGGGACTGGAGTGAAAAGTACCCTATACAGGACTTGGAGGTACTGGTCTCATACCTCTCTCATGCGTGGCCTTTCTGCTCTTTGCATCTCTGGGCTTCTGGTCTCAGATCCTGGCCTCTCCCTTTTAGCTCCTTCACCCTGTGACCCCTGCTCATGGCCCCTGTCAGCTGCCATCTCTGACCCTCATATGTGCTACCAGGTTCTGATTATAGCCCTTGCCCTTTCTCCTTTGTCAGGAGGGAGCGGAGGCGACGGCACCACATGTCGGTGTGGGAACAGCGCACCAGCCAGTTGAGGAGGCACATGCAGATGTCTAGCCAAGAAGCCCTCAACAAAGAGGAGGCCCCGCCCATGAACCCCCTCAATCCTCTCAACCCACTGAGCCCTCTCAACCCACTCAATGCTCACCCCAGCCTCTATCGGAGGCCCAGGCCCATTGAGGGCCTAGCCTTGGGCCTGGGTCTTGAGAAGTGTGAAGAGGAGCGCATCAGCCGTGGGGGTTCCCTCAAGGGGGACATAGGGGGCCTGACCAGCATCCTGGACAACCAGAGGAGCCCCTTGTCCTTGGGGAAACGGGAGCCACCGTGGCTGCCCAGGTCTTGTCATGGAAACTGTGACCCATCCCAGCAGGAGACTGGGGGAGGAGAGACCGTGGTGACTTTTGAGGACCGAGCCAGGCACAGGCAGAGCCAGAGGCGCAGCCGGCATCGCAGAGTCAGGACTGAGGGCAAGGAGTCTGCCTCTGCATCCCGGAGCAGGTCGGCTAGCCAGGAGCGGAGTCTGGATGAAGGTGTGTCCACTGAGGGGGAGAAGGAACATGAACCTCAGATCAGCCATAGGAGTAAGGAGCCGACCATCCATGAAGAGGAGAGGGTCCAGGACTTAAGGAGGTAAATTAGTCTCAGGAGGGCACTGGAGGAATACAGCTCAGGACTGTGTGAGGAACTCTGTGACAGAAACCCTTATGGGCCTCAGTTTCCCCTTTTTATGAGATGGAGGTGATGTCAAGACACCATCTAAAAGGCACAGATTAATTTAACAGGCAGACTATCCCTTTGGAAATGATGTTCTATTCCAGAGCATCTCCGCTGAGAGTGGGGCCTGGATGCATGGATAGATGGGAATCAGTCAGTGGGCGTGACCTGCCCACAGGTGTTTGCCTCACTGTGTCTGGATAAGGGATGGAAGATAGCACATGCTGGTGCTCCGCAGCAGGCCTGCTCAGCCTCCTCTCCCCTTTTCTGTCAGCCATTCTAGAACAGTTTCTGAAACATGGCCATCTTCTGCTCTTTCTTCTCAGGACCAACAGTCTGATGGTACCCAGGGGCTCTGGACTGTTAGGAGCTCTTGATGAGGTGGAAACACCTCTAGTCCAGCCCCAACCCGAGGTGGAAGTGGGGAAGGATGCAGCTGTGACAGAGCAGGAGGCTGAAGGCAGCAGCGAGCAAGCCCTGCTCGGGGACGTACAGCTAGATGTGGGCCGGGGCATTAGCCAGAGTGAGCCTGACCTCTCGTGCATGACAGCCAACATGGACAAGGTGACCACGGAGAGCACCAGCGTCACAGTTGCCATCCCTGATGTGGACCCCTTGGTGGACTCAACAGTGGTGCACAGTGAGTATAGGCCCTGTTTTGTCACCCTCACCCCCAACTGGAGCTGTGGACAACTGGCTCTGGGGTCCCTCTAAAAAAAAGTTCAATAGAAAGCCATCCCAGCAGGATGGAAACATTCTTCACAGTCATGAGCCAGTGTTCTCCTACAGAGTTGGTTTCCTTCACTTTAATTTTGTACTGTAGAATTTGGTCCTGTGGGTCTTCAGAGAGGTTGCACGTGGCTCTGTAACCAGTTATGTCCTGAGGTAACCTGATGGCATCCTTGTGACCTCCTAGATCTTCTGGGGGATCCCCTGGGGTGGACTAGCATAATGGTTCTCGCTCTGGTTCCTGCTTTGCTCAGTCAGTGCTCTCGGAGGAAGCCCTGCATCTCTGGAGGCTTCTGGGTCACATATAAGGCAGAAGCATTGAGCTAGGTGGTCCCTGGACGTCATCCTTGCACTAACGTTTCAAGACTATTTATTATTCATGATCATGTTTCTCTCTCCTAGGAGCCCTCAGCCACACTTCCCCATCAAAAAATCCTTCAAGCAGATGTTAAACTAGGAAACACTGACAGGAAACACAGGGGAAGAGCGTTTAACCTACTACACCACTTGGCCCTGTATGCACCTTTCCCTGAATCACACCTCACTCTTGCTTTCCTGTTATTCCTGTCCCCACTCTGATTGGGTGTATTCCACATCTACAGTAGTCCAATGTCCTGTTTCTGCATTGTCCTACCCCAATCCCTGCCTTGTGCCTCATCTATGCCATAGCCTGACATTTCTTTCCTGCTTTAATCCATTCCCCATCCTGAGACCTGAACCCTGCACTTCCTCCCTAAATTAACAATGCACTTTCTTTGTGTCCCCAAATGTCACCCCTGTGTTAATACCACACCCTGCCCCTGTCCTCACAGCCCATCCCTTCATGAATCTACACCCTGCCCCTGTCCTCACAGCCCATCTCTGCATGAATCCATACCCTGCCCCTGTCCTCACAGCCCATCCCCACATTAATCCCACCACTGTCCTGTGGTCACAGATTATGGCCATGGGATTTCGTTAGTGCACATTTCCCTTCTCTTTCCATAGCCTTTCTTCCTTCATGTGACAGTCTCCTCATCTTCCTTTCTGCCTTTCTACAGCTGCTTCCCTTCCACTCTTACATCACATTCTCCACCCTCAGAAATGCCAGATCTGCTTTAAAAAGTATATCTCCCATGCCCAGTGCTTGCCGAGGTTGCTTAGGTGTATTTCTGGGTTCCAGGTCCACAGTCACTTCTAATGTCTGTCTGATTTTGTACTTTGATTAAATAAGAAGTGCTTTGGGGCCTCTTTTATGAGAAACATGAACTTAAGCATCTCTGTGCTCCCAGGCTAGGGCTAGTGTATGGCCTTGGTCATAGCACAGTGTGTGACAGGAAGGCTTTCAAGTACACCCTATCACATAGCTATTAGAAGGCTCTACCATGGGCCAGGACCACAGAGGTTTGCTCCCTAGCCTGAGTCTCAGGGTAATGACCTCCTTGGTCACAGAGTGGTAGGGGTGGGGTGCTTTCCTAGGCCTTCTCTTCACGCTGACAGGCTCTGGCCCCTGACTTGAGCATAGAAACAGAAGGTAGCCACCTGATGGTGCTGTGTGACCCCTGGCTGCTTCACCCCTCCCCCATCAAGTCCTAGAACACAGTCATGGGCCTATATTCACATGAATATTGCATTCTCATTTCTATATTCATCCTGCTGGAGAAGGCACGGCCAGAAAGGCAGTGCGCAGAGAGTAATGGTTTATTGAAATCTTCCACTGCAGAGATTTTTTTTTTCTGAAGGGTATAGGATCTCAAATTTAGCTGTATGGCCTTAGGAAAGGAATGTAGACTCTCTGAACTTCAGTTTTCCTACCTGTATAGTGGGGATAATTACATAGGCCACTTAGGGTTATTGATATGAAAGTTCAATGGGTGAGCCCAAAAAGAATGTAGAGCTCAGAAATAATTTCTAAACCATTGCAACCTTTGTAGCTGCAACAGCCTTGCTGTTTCCTAGACTATAAAAGTTAAGCTGTAAAAGGAAAAATATGGTTATTATTTCTATGATACAGAAGGCTACAGTATATACCACGGGCAAAGGTAGAGGTGAGAGGAGGAAAAGGACTTGACTCAGTGTGAGGGGAACCCCAGAAGCTGTCAGGGTATCTTACCAGGACCATCCTTAGCATCCCATCCTATCCTCTGTGCTGTTCCCAACTGAAGCGAGAACCTGGATGTGTGAGCAGGTTTCTGAAGAGTCAAACTTCTCTACTTGCAGTTAGCAACAAGACTGATGGAGAAGCCAGTCCCTTGAAGGAGGCAGAGACCAAGGAGGAGGAAGAAGAGGTGGAGAAGAAGAAACAGAAGAAGGAGAAGCGGGAGACTGGCAAGGCCATGGTGCCCCATAGCTCTATGTTCATCTTCAGCACCACTAACCCGTGAGCCATGCTCCTCTTGCACCCCTACTCTGATACTAGGACAGCCAGCCAGTATTGAAGCCAGCCTGGGATGATGGAGAGGAACCGGGGGAACCCTGTCATCTTTCCAAGTGTCCTTGGCAGGGGCTAGCTAGATAGGGAAATATTTGGACCCCAGTCGGGCATTAAGTCAAATAGCCTCTCATCTCTGTGCCCATAGTTTCTAGGGTAACTGAAGACAGAATACAGAATGATATAGAAGTGTCACAGGAAAAGACCCTTCCCCTAGTCTTTGATCAGTATTTAGGATAAGGAGAGTG
Organism: Acomys percivali; assembly: GCA_907169655.1. Taxonomy (NCBI): domain Eukaryota; kingdom Metazoa; phylum Chordata; class Mammalia; order Rodentia; family Muridae; genus Acomys; species Acomys percivali. The sequence goes on along the minus strand of OU015747.1, from coordinate 108,101,503 downwards.
AAGGAAATCTCCTTAAGGATGTCTTTAGACATTCTGGAAGAGGAAAGTCTATGGACACTTAGATGATTAGACATCTGTTGGAGTCCAAGGTTTGGGTACCACTGTTCTGCATGTAGAGTTTTGAGAAGATCTTTCTCCCCCAGATCAGATCTAGAGGCATGAAGAAGGAGTGTTAGAGAGGAGTCTAGAAGGTTAGATTCAAGAAACATCTGATTGAGAAAGAGAATGTGCCATATGCCTTGGAACTGGCATATAGACCAGCTTCTGAGAAAGGAAGACAAGGAGACCCTCAGGGGCGGTGTGGGCAGCATTCAGTTGGCCTGTAGGAGGAGAGCAAGCTGCGCTAAGTCACTAGGTCATCCAAAGTTGTAGCGTAGCATACAGGCATTTCCACCAGAATAGTCAGGAAGCCATGGAAACATGTGTTCCTCATCAGGGGATTTAGACTCAAGATCTGTTTTTGTGTTTCTTGGTTCTTTATAATTTCCTGGGTAGGTCCTTCTTTCATTGCTTAAAGGGAGAAGACACTAAGATGCAACAGAGGGCACCACGTGTTACTGGAGGCTGTGTAGTCTCACGTGGCTGTTCCTCATGTCTCAGTCATGTGTGTAGATAAATGAATCTCAGCTTGCGTGACATAACCTTCAACCAATCTGATTACTTTTTTCCACCAGGGCCTGAAACCAAGGGGTGGGGCTTGAGAAATTAAATTGCTCTACCTAGTAGCTTCCTTTGGCAAGGGACTAGTTATCTGGAAGAGGCCACTGTAGCCTTATGGGAAGAACAAGGGGCAGGCATGGTAGTAATGCAGGTTGAGTGCAAGCAGAAGAGCTCAGCAGGATTCTCTCACCCACAGGATCCGCAGAGCCTGCCACTATATTGTGAACTTACGCTACTTTGAGATGTGCATCCTCCTGGTGATTGCGGCCAGCAGTATCGCCCTGGCAGCTGAGGATCCTGTACTAACGAACTCAGAGCGTAACAAAGTGGGTGCACAAGGCAGTTTGCCAACTTTCTTGATGCCTGGGGGATCTACTCTGTCCCAACAAGCTCTCCCCTCCAGCATCAGAAGCAAATCAAGATAGGGTGACAGAAAGGTCTCTGGGGATAAGGAAGAGGGAGAAACTGTGTCTGTTCCACAGAGATTAGAATGAGCCGTTTCTGGAGAAACCCCCACACCCACCGCCACACTGCAGCAGCAGGCTTGATACACAGAGCTAGCCAGACTTCTGAGAGGCCTCTGATGGTATCGGAGCAACTGGATTTAGGATCTAACATAGAGCCATAGGTGATGTGTGTGGATGCAAGGGGACTGCAGCTCCATCACAGGTCATTGAGTCATCTCCTGGGTACCCCACAGGCCCTGAGGGAGAGTTTTATGGGGGGCGATTCAGACCCTAGAAGTTACAGTTATGGTCAAAAGGGAAGGATATAAAACCTCTGGACCATATGGCTCAATCAGGCTCCTTGATCCTTTCTTCCCTGTGTTCACTTCTCAGCTCTGCTATAGATAGTATAGAAATTCTCTCACTGTGTCCTGGGGTGGGAATCTAAGGAGATGGGGTGCTCACCGAGGATGGCCTAGGTCAGTGGGCAGATGTTCATAGAGCTTGGGTGGCCTTACACAGTCCTCTCTGTTTCGTTCCTATGTGTCTTACAGGTCCTGAGATATTTCGACTATGTTTTCACAGGCGTGTTTACCTTTGAGATGGTTATAAAGGTAAAAGCTTCCAGGAAAAACAACCTGGGCTCTGGACTCCAGTTGTACCACTTTTCTGCTCCTTTAGTTTAGGGCTTTTCCCCAATAATGCCATCTCGTATCCCATGGCAGCACCAAGAGAGCTTCTGCCAAACTCTGTCTAGCTTCGGTGTCCTCTGTGAGGCAAAGCTGTGTAGATGTGACTAAATAACATAGATCTCTTCTCACAGTGGTAGTTAGGTGAGCACACAGCTTGAGGGTGGTGTACCTCAGCAAGTGTACTTCAGACTTATTCTGAGCACATGTCCAGTCAACAGGTTAGGGAGATATCTTTCCAGACTCTATCTAACTCCAACCATACCCTCTCCTTCTCCCTCTCCCTTACTAGAATCCTACTATCCCAACAAGACTATCTCATTCCAAGGTTTTACCTGTCTGGGGTTTCTACCCATCCATGTAGGCAGTGTCTGTAGCTCTGGGACACAGAGAAAAAAGGAAAATATGACAGGATTCTGGCAGAGAATATGGCAGAGAAGTCTACTCCACTCCCATGTGACTTAGAGAAAGAAGGTCCTCACTGTAAACTGGAGAAGTTGTGAGACTATGAGAAAAGGCTTCTGTCCTCATCATTATCCATAGAGCTTGCTGGATACCCTCCTTGCTCCTCAGGCCCAGAGTGGGTTTGGCTATTTTCTTAGTTAGGGTTTCCATTGCTATGAAGAGATACTACAACCACTTGCAACTCTTACAAAGGAAAACATTTACCTGGTTTATAGCTCACATGATTAGTCCATTGTCATCATGGCAGGGAGCATGATGGCATGCAGACAGACATGGTGATGGAGAGGTAGCTGAGAGTTCTACATCTGGATTCTAAGGCAACAGGAAGAGAACAAGACACTGGGCCTGGCTTGAGCATCTGAGACCTCAAAGCCCACCTCCAGTGACACATTTTCTCTAGTAAGGCCACACTTACTCCCAAAAGGTCACACCTCCTAATAGTGGCACTTCTATGAGCCTATGGGGGCCGGTTTTGTTCAAAGCACTATGACTATAGAGACAGTGGCAGTACAGCCCTTGCCATTAGGAAGCAAAGCCAGGTGTAGGTATTACTTACACCAGGGGCCTCATCTGTGGCTGTTCAAACCCTTGTCCTGCAGATGATAGACCAAGGCTTGATCCTGCAGGATGGATCCTATTTCCGAGACCTCTGGAACATCCTGGACTTTGTGGTAGTGGTTGGTGCGTTGGTAGCCTTTGCTCTGGCGTAAGTAGATGCTTTTTCTGTTCTATTCCCTTACCTCTCCTCTTCCTGGAGCCCTGGTTGATTTGAGCCTGTCACTTCCGGATCCCACCTGGGAAGTGAATGCTCCAAGTGGTGCCAAGGAGTGACACTCTGGGAGTCTGCTTGCCAATGGCTGTCCGCAGCATCCTTAAGGTCTTATAGCTCTAGTCCACATGTCCTAAATGAGGAAGCAAGATTGAGGAGCATCAGGAGGATGCCAAGGCATTATGGAAGAATGATGCAGAGATGGAGAAGAATTGGGCATCCCAGAATCCTGGCCATGGGGAGTTTCTCTGCCCATGAACAGTGGTAACAGAGAGTCAGTCAGTCCAGGGATATAAAAGCCACATGTGTACAAAGGAATTATTTTCCAGTTCTTCCTTGAAGACATACTTAAGAATATGTTCTTAATCTGTGGAGGAAACCAACTCATATTCATGATAATTGGGAGAATTTATTTATATCACATATTGATCTAGCTCTAGCAGGCTTTCAGCCACAGCATGGCATTTCCTATGAAATCTAGCAAGGCAAAGGGGCTCTGATAGCCTCCCTGGAACATCCTGGGACACATTTAAGAGAGATAGGTGCTGCTAGGGACATTAAAAAGAAAACCTAACCAGGCAGGGGAACTCACCTAGCAGGATGGATATCAGCCTTCTGGGATCAATCTGTACCCCTTTCTAACTCAAACATGTTCCTTTTCATCTGGGTGGCATGCAGGTCTCCTCAAAGCCATCCTTCTACCCTTTTGAGACTTGTCTTCTGAGCAAGGATGGGTACACTTTCCTTGTGGTGGGACAGAGGAAGTATATAGGTGCTGCTTTCATCGATAACAGCCATATGGGGAAAGAGGAACAGTGTCTCCATAGCTTTGCCCTTCCCATATCCAAGGTGTTAGAAAAGGACCATCCTCTACTCACCTTATCTCAAGCTTCTATCCCATATCCACAGTTAAATAGTCAGAGGCAAGGGTACTGTGTAAAGAGGTGAGAGTTCCCAGCCGTGTTAAGTCTAAGATTCTGGATTAAATCTAAGATCTTCCAGAACCTGGAATACACCACACCCATTACTGCAGGAGCTATGAAAGCACCCCCTCCACAGAGCCGGAGTATGGTTGTGACCCTGAGACAGGATGGTAGCAAGGTAACTCAGTGTGCCTTGTCCCCACATGCACAGGCATCTCAACATCATTAGAGCTATGTAGAGTCACCTTTGCTCTCACAGAATGAAAGCTCCCTGTAAACATCACTGAACTGTTCCCAAAGAGATTTCACAAAAGCATGCTATCTCCCCACATATCCAGACCCTGTGTGGGTTCCCACAGCAACATACAATAGAAGGCAACCCAGTCTGTACCAGGGGGACTCCCAGCTCATCTTTCACCTTGGCAAGATTCATTATGGTCTGCCTTTGCCTTAAGAAAGCCCACCTTGACTGTTGTTTGTTTGTTAAAAGCAAAACATGACCACTGGATGTTAAAAGGTCCAGTTCGCTTTTTGTTCTATCAATTCATTTGCATACATGATTCGCTATTGTTTCTCTCTCACTGCAGTATCAGTAGCACATTCTTTGAGTAATAGTTAGCAAGAAAAGCATAGTGGACAGAACTCATCAGGCCCTTAAGGAGAATAGAGCCCACAGGTCATGGGGCAGAAGTATGAAAGTGACATTTGCAGGGTCAGACTGAGCCTAGTTTGAATCTTAGCCCTTCTTCCCAGCCTCATGTCCTTGACCCATTGTAGCAAAATACTAATTATCCTAACCTCCATTTCTTACCTCTAAAATGGAGACAAAATAAGTCGTGCAGAGTACTTAATGCTGGGGCCATCTGTGTGACAGATCAATAAATGTTAATTCCGTGCTTTATCTGTCCAATTCCTCATGGCTTCGAATGTAGTAAGAATAGACTAAGTGGGACTTATGCATATAGTTCAAGATAGGTGAAGGCTGGGCCAAGACTCAACTGCTTCCCACCCAACTACCTCTTTCCCACAAGCCTTGAGCCTGTGTGATCCTAGCAACCAGCAGGTGTACCGGCATTGGAGTTTAGGAGGTGCCCTTCAGAGCAAGCCCCTGAATCCTGTCTGTGCCCAATGTATAGGTGCTTCTCCTCCGACTTGTTTGACACCAGTGTGCTATGAGAGTTGTCCTCTGTCTTTTGTGCTATTTGAAAACTGGCAGTGGATGGCTTTGATGCTGGTGGCAAGGGAAGCCTCAATGGCGCCAGAGCTGAAGACTCCCTGTTGTCAGAAAGCCCAGGCTCCAGGGTCCACGTTTATGAGACAGATTAAGAGCTAGGATCCATCCTTTGCTTTTAGTGGCATCTTATCTTGAAGTTGCCCTTCATTTCTCTCAGAGATGGAGGTGGTCCTTGCTCATCCTTTTCCATTGTTCCCTTTTGTTGTCACCTTTCCTCACTTGCCATGCCTGCTCTCTCCCTGGTTTCTCTGCACGTAGAGAGAGCTCCCTCCCTCTCTCCTCTTTTGGCCTTTGCCACTTGCTAAGGTCCTGATAACACTCTCTGATGCTCATATGGCCCACACTTTTTAACTCTGCCCTTTCCCTTTTTTGGTTGAAGGCACCAGAGAATTCAGCTCTTCTATCACATTTTACAGGATCCCTAAGAGTCCCACTTGCCAGGAACCTGGGGCAGAGATTGGAACGAAGTCACCAAGCCCACAATTTTCACGGTCAGGGGATCAGGCCATTAGGAAGCCAGTTT
>OU015747.1:108075102-108095784 GCA_907169655.1 Acomys percivali | reverse complement strand
GTGTGTGTGTGTGTGTGTGTGTGTGTGTGTGTGTGTGTGTGTGTGTGGTGTGTTATTAGTGTGCGCATATCTGGGTTTAAAAATATCCCATTGCAACTTTTCTGTTATTCCCGGTCCATTTTTACAGTATAAGGTGTTTATGAGAACACTCGGGGCTCCTTCTCAGGTTGATATTTCTTAAGGAAGTGGGGAAGGGGGGCACTTTGGCAGAGACTGAGAATAGCTCTCCCTGAAGCCCTCATCACACCACTCCATTTTGGGGCCCACGTAGAGACAGACTTTTTTTTTTTTTTTCATCTATAAATTTCCCAAACTGTGCCTTTTCCTCTTTGAGGTTTCAAAGATGAGTGATGAGTGACTAGGTCTGTGAAACCTTTTGCCCTTTATATTTCTTTCTAGAAAGGGCACATTTGTTTTCTCCCGCATGACCGTCATTTTCTCCTGAAATGCTGGAGCCTGCTGTCCTCCGTCTCCGCAGTCTGTTGCTATCTGTCTACTCTTTGGCCTCAGGTGTGGGAAGGCAAAGATGCTTGCAGCATCATTTCTGTGTGTCTAAACATCAAGAACGCCCACATCCATGCACTTCAGGGCTACCCCCAGACTCAGATGTGTAGTGGAGAGTTCAGGGGACCACAGACTAGGTTATGTCCTGAGCCTTAAGCCTGCACCGTGAACCATGGCACTTAGCCTTTCTCCCTCCACTATGTACAACATGTTGCTTGATTAGCCGGATGTACATGAGCAGGTGAGCTCCTGTGTGCATTCTCAATAGTAAATTTGTAGCTCATGCTGTTTGCTGGTCTAAACATTTAATAGAAAAAGCACCAATAGTTTAGCATACCGCTTCCCTACGTCCTGTGTGTCAGTCAGAGTCAGGCGGGCTCCCTAGTGACACTGATGCCAGGGTTTTCCATAGATGCTTGCTGTTGTAGCAGTGCAGGAGGTAAGGTCAGGACTCCCTGGCACGTAAGGGGATCTGGCTGCACTTGGCCTTTCATTATTTAGTCCTTGGCCAGAAGCAAAAGCATGAGTCAGTCAGCCTCTGGGTGCCAGAAAGAACCAGACTGGCCACATTAGCTTTTATTACATTCCTTTCATTGAAGTGTGTCACTTTCTTGACACTTGACACCCTGCCCTGGTGGCTGAGATGCATGCATACGGGCTCTCATGAATGCACTGAGAACAAGCCACAGCAGCTGAGCTGGTTCTGAGCTCATTCAGTGAAAGCCACAGACACCGGCAATCTGAGATTTGGAAGTGCCTTATGGGGCCACAACATCTGGTCCTCTGGGATGGTTCGTCTATGGGGGTTTGTGTTTCTGAAGGGGAGGATGCATATATCATCGGATAAAAATGACTGTTTGGAGGTGAACTGTGTGTGCTCATTTACCCAAAAAGGAGTAGAAATACAGAACAAACCTTTCACCTAAACCCAGCTGCCTACCTTCTGCTTTTCAGTAACACTTGGGTCTAAAGTAGTCCCTTCATACAAAGCTAGGTTTGTGGGGCCTTTTTCTTGACCACTATGTTAGAACAAAAAAGGAGAGTTTCCAAAGGAAGCTGTTACTATACTTTGTTTTGAAGTGGCAAACAAACAAACAAACAAACAAAACGAACCTATTTGCTACTGTGCCAAATACAGCATCCACTTCTCTTACTCTGGAAGAAAATAAAGCTTTAAGATCACATTTAGCCACCAGGTAGCTCATTAACTGTGAATTCGGGACTCTTGCTGCAAAGGAATTAGAAATGTCCAGCAGTGAGCAGATAGGATGTCTCTTGGGCACTTCACCTAACTTTGTGTCTAGGTCAGGAAACTAAAGTTGATCAGTGCCTGCCGATGGTTGGGAGTTCCCATTGCTTTAGTCTATCCTGTTGGCCTTAAGGTGGGACTTGGAGAGACAGAGTGGAGGACATGTGGAAAGAAACTCCCATTCCACCTGCTCTTGTTGTTAAGACCCAGCATATGTCATCAGCACATGTGACATTGGCTGAGAAGCAGTGCATAGGCTGTTCGGTGGCAGACGTCCTATGGGTGTGAATGCCCAGGTATCTCTGCTTATCCACAGCACACATTTGGAAGAGGGTTGGTTATAAGTAGGGCCTCATCCCATGGGCACAGAAATAGGCTAAATGAAATAGCCCAGTAAGGGAACACAGCTCTAACCAGTGGCCGGACCAACCAGACCCATATGCAAGAAATACCCTGTCTAGGATGTGAAGCTTCATGGATACAGGAAAAGCCTGGTTTGGGGAGATTGGCGGAAGCTCATCATAGTACGCTTCATGCTTCAAAGTGGGTTGCATAACGGGTCCCAGGAAGTACCTGGCAAGACTGTGTGACCTGCTAGCCATCTGCTCAGTCTGTGCTCGCAGGACATAACCTTACAGTACAAATTAGTCCGCAGCTGAGTAGGTGGACTGAGTAGACTTCAGTCAGCAAGACCTCTCTACAAAGATCGCAGATGAAGGGTCATTGGTTATGTTTGAAACATAAGGACTAAAAAGAAATACAAATCAGGCCACTGCTCTCCAGTTGAAATAACAAAGCTGCTAGCAGACAGATGCTTTGCTGCCTCCTCCTGACTCTTGGCGCTTGTACAAAAATACCTTCCAGTTGGAGTATGGTGATGTGTATTGAAAAGGAGCACGTTGTCAAATGGCTGTTAGGGTGTGTATTAGAAGTTTGTTGAGGTCAATATGTAAGGATTGTACACCAAATACTTAGCACAGAGTGAGTTTTGTGGTCACAGAACAAAGATGACAGAGTAACTTTGGGTTTAAGATACATGAATGACCAGGAGAGATGTTAGGGTCAGAGGGGGGAAAAATGCCTTAAATGGCAGCAGCTAAGAGTAAAAGGTCGAAGTACCAAATCTCCTTTCTTCATCCAGGCAGCTGAACCTGATTTCCCTGCAACTTCTAGAGGGACAAGCATGGTGATACAAAGAGCCATGCTTCTTCCTCTTTTCCACGCATGCTTGACTTCATCAATCGCCTCGAGTAGCTGAGAACTCAGTGGTTAGAGGTCTGGCTGGTTTGACTTAGGTAACTAGCAAGGCTAGGTCTCAAGTAACCTCAGTGTGTTAGAATTCAAGTTTATTGGTTTTTTCCCCCACTATGTTAAGCTCTCTCCTGCCATGCTGCTGTGGATAGTTAAAAGCTATTAGCTTCCTCAGTAGATCCTTCCGTTTCTACCTATGGCAGAGAAGATGGGCAGGGAAGATGGAGAAGGCCAGCCCTAAGCCTGTCCATCTTGATGTTACACCTGTAACGTTTACTTCCTATCAGCAGTCAATACACCAGCTAAGGGGAGTAAGATAGGCTAATAGTTGAGCTGAAGAAACTTTTTTATTTTTTTATTAATTTATTTGCTGTTCTATACTTGGGGTAAAACCCACAGTGGTTCCTATTTAAAAGATATTTTGACATCATAGTCAGGCAGAATTGGGTCTGGATCTTCAGTTTTAGCTATCTTTACTCCATGAAATTCTGTTTCTTTACGTCTAAGTAGAAATGAGAAACAACCATAGTTGGTCCTGTTAATTAAATAACATGAAATACATTTCATGTTCAATACAGTACCAGGTACTTAAGTTGAATAATAAAAATGATAGCTATTATTGCTCACCAACTAATGGTCCAGGCACTCTCACAGAATAAAGCCTAGCTCAAGAAATTTCCCCACAGCCCTATGCTGTTGCCTCACCATCATACGAAGGAGGACAGACACCATGATACTTAATGAAGGAAGGAATCTTCAGAACCTGCTGTTCTTGTTCCGCCAATTCATAGCAGAAATTAGCTGGAGGATACATCCTTGGACGACAGGGGACCCAGAGAACAAGATGACAGTGAAGGCCTAGTGATTGCACGCAACAGATCTGGAGGGCAACTAGGCAACTGAACTGAGAAAATTCTCCTCTTATCCTGATGAGGCATGGGGAAACAGGGGGCTTGCTATTCTTCTGGAGAGCAAATAAGTAGAAAATAAACAGTAAAATGAGTGGCCCCATTGAGTCCCAATTGAAGTAGAGCCAGTGCATCTAGCATATGAAATTATCTTAGAGTCCACTTTAAAACCATCAATTTTCACTAATTAGTTAGGCAGTATTTTTTTTTATACTTCATTATACATTTTAGTAACAAAGATTAATGGTATTATCAAGTCATTATTTTTTGGATGTTTGTAAAAAGCACATGAATTGTTTGCAAAACAACATGTCTCAAAGTGCTGGAAGAGCACACCATCCTAGACAGCCAGAACATCTTCTCTGCAGTCCCAGCCTTCACTGTGGATCTGAGGGGGAAACAAGCTTTGCCCTTGTTTGTCAGTAAATTATGATATAGTTTAGTTAGCGATGGTGAAATTGTTGAAGTTTTTACTGACTCCGTTGCTTTATTTTATTTTATTTTTTTTATTCTTCTCATTTCAACTTGCCATTTTCCAATCAGTGTTGACCCTGTGCTAGCGATATGTTAGGCTGCAAGCATGTTCTTCTCAGTAGCAATTCAAAACCATGATTTCTGCTTTGTTTTGCTATGCTTTGTTTTTTTCCCCCCAGTGCTAGGAATTGAACTTGGACCCTTACATGTGCTGGTAAATTATAGCCTTTTTTGTGGTTCCTCTGCAGTAAGAGAAATGTTTAAAAGAGTATGGAATAGTTAATAGCCTATCTTTGGCCCAAAGCTCATGTCTGACTGTTGTCTTTGCTCAGGTGTTGGGAGTCAGGTCAAAGAGGCCCAGTGATTTGACAGACCTAGCTGTTCATTTTAGAACGTACCAATGTTCCCCATGTTTTGACACATTGGGGTAGATACACAGTGATTTAGAAATTTTCTTTGTTCCACACCATAGTTGACTAGGATTTTGGAGAGAATTCAATTGATAAGAATAATGTGAATTTTATCAATGTTGAAGGATCAAAAAATACTGGTTCTCCTTGCCTGAGGTGGCTTCTGTGGTCTCTCAAAACGGGCTCAGGTGCTATTGGATATAAAGGCCTCTGAGATGGGAGCCTGGGTTAAATAGCCCTGGGTGCTCCTAGCACACCTGCATATATGTCTGTCGGCTACTCTGTCCTCATATCTTAGGACAGTCTCAGGAAGATGTAGCCCAAAGAAAAGAAATCCATGCTACTGTCTTGGTGAATCGTCAGCTCATGTGATTCCATCTCTTCACAGCAAGTTAGCATATTACTTTCATCTGTGTGCTTTCTGGATTGAGGTCTGTTTTCCCTACTGAGCTAGGCAATCTTCCAAGAGATTAGCCAGATCTTTTGTTCCATAACATGTCCCATACCCATTCCGTCCTGGAATAGAGCCTGCCAAGGATTGAGCACTTCATAGATGCTTGCTGTGGGTGAGGAATGAAAGGATGGTTAGCTACGTGGGAGCTGAGCCTCAAGACATTCCTGTACATTAAGGATTTCAGGTTATAAGGCTCCAATTTAACTCCCAGATCACTTGACTTCGGGAGGGTGCTAAGTAACCTTGTCATACTCCTGGAACAGGAATGATGTTTCTTTTAAGAATTTTATGGTAAACAGTTCACAATGGAAACTCCTGATCTAATTGCTGGGGGGAAAAAAAATCAACTTTTCTATAAAACGTTGACAAAGAAGAGTCCTTTTCCTCATGTGGGTGCAGTTTAGTGATGTTGATCTCTGGGCTTTGGAAAGACACAAGAGTGACCCCGTTTAAATGTAGTTACACTGTCCGTGTCAGATGAAGCTGTTCAGTGCCACTTTCACTAGGAATGCCTTTCCTGAGCGTTTCTGACCCAGGGCAGATATCATTCCTCTTGCTCAGTTCTTATAAAGTAACTGGAAGTAGATTTTTACCTTTAGACTCCAAAGGAAATGAACAACAAAAGCTTACATGTAGAAAAGTATAATTAAACCTGGCCCCCTGGAAGACAGTGTAGGCCCAGGAGCCCTTGAGTTAGAGGCAAGGCCAGCGACAGCTTTCAATGGACTTTTGCCCTGTGGGTGGAGAGGGGGCTGTGGGGCATTTGGTGTCCTCTCCTTTCTTTCACAACCCCTTTGGATTTCACACGTGCCAAGCCTATGGGAGGGCTCCCATGGTCCTCTGCTCCCCAGCGTGGCATCCCTGGAAGGGTCTCGGTCCTCCCTGAGGTTTTCTGACTCTTCTTTCTCTCCATCCTTCCCCTTCCTGCTTCCTGGCTGGATCGACCATAGGAACGCTTTGGGGTAACTATGTTTTGTTTTGCTTTGTTTTTAAGTAGAAGGTTGAGAAATGAGATGGGAGGAGGGAGTAGCTAATCGGGAGAGACGGAGCTAACTCACCGAGAAGGGAGCGGTGAAGTTTCTGTAAATGCTTATGTTTCCTTTGAGAGCCAAGAGCTTAAAGCAGCTTTCAAGCCTTCTTGGGAAGTGACCATCCCTGCTGGTTTGGATGGTATTTGGCTTTTGTGATGTTTCTCTTAGATATTGTAGGTAAATGTGCTTACAAAGCAAAAGAATGTATTAAATATGCTAGAGCTCTTAGAATGTGAAAGTCCAGATTAGTATATCCTGTTTGGATTACCTTTCAAAATGCCACGTTGGTCATAACTTGTGACAACCAAGAGAGCTTTGAATTAATACTGGTGTAAATCAGCATGAAGGATGCCTTTAAAAAAAAAAAAGATAGACTATGACCTCCTTATCTGAGACTGGGCATAGGAGGAGAAATTGTATGCAGAACCAGGTATTCTCCATATGATGCTCTGGGTCCCCTCTCCAGCAATTGCTAATATAATAATAATCTGGGCCAGCGTGAGGAAAGAACCAAGCCTACTGTCACAATTTAGAGTTTTTCTTCCCAGCATGTACATGTTTTACAAATTGTAGTTATTTGAGTTGAATACAAAGGATCTCAGGGGATGAGCAGAAAAGAAAGAGAAATGCAAGTTGATTTATACATTTAATTCCTAGAAATAAAAAGAGAACCACATGATCTTCACTAAGAGCAAACATTTCTAAGAGGCTAAATAGGGAAGGTCCTTACCCATAAGGCCAGGAGAAAGGTGGGGGTGGCCCACAACTTGGGCCTGCTCCAACTGTGTGGTACTCTGAAGCCCATGCTGGGGGTAGGGGTGGGGGGCAGAGTTTTTGAAATGGAATTGACTGCAGAAAGTCCAGTCACACACAATCAGAGTGTGGGCCAAAGTCCTGGCGAGATGCCCACACACATGCTTTCTCTGAAGTGAGCCTAGCACAGCGAGAGTGTTGGGTTCCCCACCAGTCCTCACTGTGTTCTCCCCACACTGTTGAAGGGTGAGAAGTAACAACTCTAGACTTCTAGGTCAAGTTCCCCAATGAGACATGGCTTCAACTGTTCCTTTTCAAGTCAACAAATATCTTGAAAACCTGCTATCGGAAAGGACTGAGCTAGGCAGAGTGGGGATCCACGGGTCATGGTCATGGTTGGTAGTTGATGTTATTCCTTGTTTTATTTACCAGTGTGATATTATATAACATTAATCTATCAGAGACATGAGAAACTGTTAATATATGTGCATGGAATCCTGTGTGTGCCTGTGTGTTCTTCTGTGTGTGTATATAGACATTCCCTTTTATTCATATGGTCACATCTATATTCAATAGATATTCAGTGGAAACTGAAAATGCATTTATTACATTTTATGAACTTAAGACCACATTACTAGCACTTCAAAGTATCAATCTTTTACCCTCATGACTTTGTGGTTGACTAGGACCACTGACTGCCCAGCCTTGCAAGAGAGTTTCTCTCTGCCTAGTATCAGGCTATGGGAGAATATCCCAATTTTTAGTTTCTATTGAATGCAACGCACTTTTGCACCATCTGAAACTGTGAAACCATAATTCAAGTTGTTGTGAGACCATGGATGTGCATATATGGGAACACACATATTAATGTGTGCACATGCACAACTAGAGGGTGATTTGAGACTACTCCGGAAACACGTTTGTCGATTGTCCTTGTAGGACTCTACGCACACCTGGTTTCAGGCCTCTTGCCTACCTCTTTCTGCTCTGCTTTTACTCTGTTGTTATGAGTGCAATAGTGTGGCTGCCACTTCGGTTTCTCCCCTTTCCAAATGATCCTCTCTCTCCAGAACCAACAAGGGGCGGGACATCAAGACTATCAAGTCTCTGAGGGTACTTCGAGTTCTGCGACCCCTGAAAACCATCAAGCGCCTGCCTAAGCTGAAGGTAACATTTCCAGAGATTGTTCCCAGCCATCTTCTCCCATCGGCTCCCTTCAGCTACAGCTGGTGAGCCGTTGCATAATCCATTCTTAGACCATCCCCTTGTCTCTCTTGGCGACTGAGGTTCTTTTCATCTATTGAAGCCAAGGTCCTTGTTTCAAAGGAAAATAACAAGGTCCCAAGAAACTTCCACGTGATAGTTTCCTTCTTCAGCCCAGAACCAGTTAGTGGTATATTCCCTGGAGTGGCCTGCAACCCAGGAGAAGCCTGTATGGCATTGTCTTGGGACATCCTGTGTCATTAAAGTAGAAGTTACAGAAGACCTCTATATTTGTGGTCTGTGTCCTAGGGTAGGCTGGACAATCTGGGTCATTTGCTTCAGTCATAATTTTAGAAAAGTATCATCTCACATAAATACTTCACATTTTTGAGATACAAATAGGTAACTTAAGGACACATAGTCTATTTATGGCAGAAGCAGAAAAGAAATGGGGAAGTGAGTTACCTTGATAAGCTCTTCTTAATGCCATGGCTTGGACCAAAATAGGTATCTTATCTGTATGATGGCCTCACCCCCTTGTCCAGTACCCTTCCTGTTCTGCAGGGCTGGCTTTCCATTCAAGCTTGCTACCCTATTGAGCACACTCTTCTCTCCTATTCTCTCCAGATGTTGTGGTTAATGGAATCTGAAGCTCCATGGGAGCTTGCAGCAGTCCTCCTGGAGTACACAGGGTGCTTCCTGGGAATCGAGATTTCCTTACCTACTTGCAGCAGCCCAGAGCCTAGCACAGGGCTTCTCATAGAGTGGCCATAGGACACTCATGTCGGAATCATTGAAAAGCTTCCTAAAATGAGTATTCTCTCAACATAACAACAAAGCCAGACTGTCAGAGAGAGGGGCCTTAACTGTGGTTTGTAAACCTTGCTGATGGGTGACTCTAAGACCATAGTGGAAGAAGCTGGTCACCATGAAAAAGCCTACATGACTGCCAGGTCTAGCTCAAGGAGTTTGGAGCTACGTGACCCAGATCAGAGTACTTATTCTAAGAATTTCTTTCACCCAGAAAATGGAGATCTGTATGACCTACATTTATAGTAAAGTCAAGAGAGCTGATGTAAGTGGTCCCTAACTAATACAAGCCCTCTGGGAGAGGGACTGCTCTCGTATGCTGGACATAGAAGGCAAATCTATGAGCTTGTTTCTCCTGTTTGTCCCATTTCCTGAAGTCTTCTAACTGATGCTCTATGTCACCATCCATAACCCACACCTCTCCTGGTCTCAGATCATCACTTCCCTTTCTATCCTGTGATCTGCTGAGAGGAAGCAGAACAGTTAGAGAAGGGAAAGGGAGGAGAGGAAAGGGGAGGGGAGATGAGGGAGGGGAAGAGAACAGAAGGGGCGAGGGAAGGGAAGGGAAGGCAAGGGAAAGAAAGAGAAGGGAAAAGAAGAGAGTAGGCTACTTCTAAGAGGCCCCAGACTGGCTGTGTCATGGTTTGTCTCAGGCTCAGCACACACTGTGTGGACCCCCAGGACCAACTCAGTCTTCAGACGAAATGGCTTCCTCATTGCTTTCCTTCTCATCTTCCCCCTCCTGGGTCAGGACCTTCGACTGTGTCAACTCTTCCTGGCCACCCTCCCTCCAGCCAGCCACTGGCTTAGGCCTATCAATCACCACCCCTGCCACCCTTGTGTGTCCCATACCCAAGCTGTCTGGTGCTCCCACTGTGTATGGCAGCACATGCTCCCATGGGTGCTGAGGAATGTGCAACAGCTTAATGAGAGTGTCCACACCTGAAGAATGTGGCCTTGGCCTTGTTATTACGTTGGAAAGCAGACTCCCTTTGTAGTGTGATAGCCTGAGAAAGACATAGGTGACACTGGTCATTCCACAAGGCTGTGTGCACTCATATTCCCTGCAGTGTTAAACTAATTGATCCAGTCATACTATACCGAGTGATCTGAAGAAACAACTGCACAAATACAGGACCTGTGAGGCCTGACTCTCCAGGGAGCTAAACCTGAAAGTCTAGAATATAGCCTAAACATGACCTGAAAATGTGTCAAATTCCCATGGAACTCCTCATGCCTTCGGGCTTAGCGGAGAGGTCTCCAGAGACCCCTTTGTTTTTGTATTGAAGCAGAAATCCCTATTTCTGTCCAACCAGCCTCATCTCTAACAAGGACAGACCTCAGTCTGTCCCGCAGTTGCCTGTTGACTTTTCTCCTGAGTACAGCCAGTGGTCAACTAGAGGGCAGCCGCATGAAGCAATAGGCAGATACAGTGAGAGCAAATATATGAACTTATGATAAAATGTTGAAGTGAACAAAGACACTATCATGTGATTGCCCTTTGACCCATTAAAAACGGTAAAGAGAAGATGGTACACATCAGCATGTAAGTAAATCTGCGAATGCCACCAATAGTTCCAAGGTCAAAAACAAGCTGTTTAATGGGTAAAGGAGTCTAAGTGGTCTTCAGAATTCCAGCTAGTGTTAAAACTCTGGGTTTTCTGAAACCCCATGAAGAAACCCCTCCATTGATTTATGTCATTTTGTTTAAACTTCATGCCTTATACTTACTTTAAGACTTGGAGAAAGTGTCTGCTGCTTCCAAGCCAGCCCCTAAGCCCATGAGTGTCACTGCATGGTGGAGGGACAGCTCCTGGAACAGCTTCTCAGTCTGTCGGGTGATGGTATGACCCTCCCTCAGCTCTGGGCGTAGGGAATGTTCTGTCACAGGAATGACACGAGAGCCTTCACTGCTGTCCGCAGGCTGTGTTTGACTGTGTGGTGACGTCCTTGAAGAATGTCTTCAATATACTCATTGTCTACAAGCTCTTCATGTTCATCTTTGCTGTCATCGCCGTTCAGCTCTTCAAGGGAAAGTTCTTTTATTGCACCGACAGTTCCAAGGACACGGAGAAGGAGTGCATGTAAGAGCCACTGCCTCACACCCCTCACTGTGTGCTAAGGGTGTCCTGGAAATTCCCTCTCTAACTTCCATGGATCTAGTGGGTCTCCTTTCTCTCCTAACTCCATTTGTCTTTCCCATAGAACTATAAAACAGGAGCAATTATAAAACAAATAGACATTTGTTGAACTCCTTTATTCTATCAGATATGGTAAGAGACATTTTAATGCCTGAGCCCTTAAGTTTTAAGGCTTTCTGAGGACCTACTAAAAGGAGTTTTATTTGCATAAAGATGATGATACTCAAAAATTAGACTGTCCAAGGTTATTCAGGCAACTAGTGAGTGGTACTGGGATTCATCCTACATCTGTTGTGCATCAAGTACCATTTTTATCCCATGTTAGTAACTGCCTTTAATAAAGCTTGCCCCTTCCTTTTCTGTGATAGTCACTGTTACCCTGACATTCTTAAAGTTTGTAACAATGTTTAATTATTCCATGCACTATGCTTAAGAGGCCCTATTTCATTTCTATTGTGGTTTTAGTGGTAACTATGTAGACCATGAGAAAAACAAGATGGAGGTGAAGGGCCGGGAATGGAAGCGTCATGAATTCCACTACGACAATATCATCTGGGCCCTGCTGACCCTCTTCACTGTCTCCACGGGGGAAGGATGGCCTCAGTGAGTGATAGGGTGGGCTTGGTATATGTGTCTTGCAGGCTGAGATGGGACTGTGTGGGTGCCTTAAAAGCTGATTCAAGATGAGCAAGGCTAACCCTTTGTTATTGTACTTGGCAAAGTAAGTGGTTATGAGTGGGTGAAAAAGGCAGAAAAGAGAATAAAATAAGAATCCTCCACACAAAGATGGAGAAGGGGTAGACAGAGTCAGGAAAATATTTGAAACTCAGTTTTTGTCGAACTTTGAGTTGGGTGGAGCCCTCTTACAGAACAAATGGGTTTTTACAACTTTCTACCCCTAGAGACAATCTGTAGGGTTGATTTAAACAGACTTATCCTTAAGGTTGGCTCTACATCTGAGAGCCTAAAGATGGAGGCATCTGACAGACCCTAGAGATGCTGTCTAAGACTGGACCTCTTTTGAAGAATGCAGGTTCTCATGCTGTCCACAGTGGGAGGCTAATTTGTTTATAAGACTTAGTAAATAGTAAGACACCACTAGTTGGCACTATTCGTGGTAATGAACCTGACAACCTAACTATAAGAGGCTATCATTCTCTTACTTAGGAGTTTAATGCAGGTGAAAAGCAAGGGCGGTGGTACTTTTTCTTTAACAACTTGGTGTTATTATCACCCCAAATCAGGGGAGGAATGGAAAAAAGCAAAGTCATATCAAGAACTACAAAAGATGGCAAATCGCCTAATAAAGTCTAGACCGTGGTCCACCATCTGTGCCCTCACTTTTGGTCCTCACAGGGTTCTTCAGCATTCTGTAGATGTGACAGAGGAGGACAGAGGCCCAAGCCGCAGCAACCGCATGGAGATGTCCATCTTTTATGTGGTCTACTTTGTGGTCTTCCCTTTCTTCTTCGTCAATATCTTCGTGGCTCTCATCATCATCACTTTCCAGGAACAAGGGGACAAGATGATGGAGGAGTGCAGCCTGGAGAAGAATGAGGTAACACTGGGTAGGCTGTAGTCAGGGAGAGCAATGGGAGCTTCAGAAAAGTGTCAGGACCAGCATGCTTAGAGGGAAAGACTGCTTTTTCTTCACTTTATTGTAGCATTATAGTGAGAAGATAGGAAATGCCTGGAGGGAGCACAGAGGTATGCAGTGTTGGATCTGGGGATCCAAGTTTGAATCCCCAGCAGCCACATTAAAAAGTTGGGTATGAAGCTCATGAGATGGCTCAGTGACTAAAAGTACCCGCTGCCAAGCCAGATGACCTGAGTTCAGTCTCCAGGGCCCATGTGAGCCCTAAGTCCCACAAGCTGTCCACTGATCCTTACATTTGCATTATAGTGAATTTGTGCATGGGTGTGTGTGTGTAAAATGCACACATGCACACACACACACACACACACACACACCTTTTTTAAAAACGATGGGCATGGATGCATGTACCTTTAATCCCAACATGGAAATGTATGTATGTATGTATGTATGTATGTATGTATGTATGTATGTATGTAAATCCTGAGAGCTTGCTGGCCAATCAGCTTAACCTTATTGGTGGTCATCCTGGTTCAAGACAATAACACAATAGATGAAGAAGCCTCATGTCCTTCTCTGACCACACCTGTGTTCACAGGCCTGCACACCTGAACACTCACATATACATATATCACACACAGACAAGACACAAACATATACACAAAGAAAAGACAAGCGTGCAACCTCTCCCCTTTTATGTGATAGTCTAGCAGGAAACACAGACATCTGCTTACCTCACTGGCTGGCATGGCATCAGTGTTTCTAATGGGAGGGAATATGTTTTCTTATGTGCTTCTCCAGGACATGCATAGGTTTGGAACATTGTAAGATTTCATAGTTGCCTTTGTTGTTGTTTAACAAAGGGAGCTGAACTAGAAATAGTCATAGGTTATAAAAGGAAGGCATAAGCAGATGCTCTAATATAAAAATCCAAGTGTTTACAAATCTTAAAACTTTTTGAATGATATGATATGACAAATAGAAAATTCCATACCATGAAACCTTGTTTCATGCACAAAATTAATCAAATATTATTTCAATTTCCCTTAGGCTGTGTGGATGAGGCACATATGAAATATTGATGAATTTTGTGCTTAGCCAAGCATCCTGTCTTCAAAATATCTCATTATGCTTATGTAAATATTAAAAACTTAGAAGCAAATTTGATGTCACAAATCACTCTGGTCCCACATATTTCAGATAAGGATTCTTAAGCAGTAGATTTATAGCTGTAACTGTGGGCACCAGGAGACACTTCTCAGCCATGTGTGGTACAAGAGGACTGTTGTACCAGTGCTTTCCCCCCATGTGACATGATGCATCTGGGTGCATATATACCTGTAAGAGACATAGTTTGGTTCAGACGGTCGCTGTTGCTGCTTTATGACTATGTACCTTACCCCTATGATGGTCTTCTTTCCTAGTTTCTTTAACAGAGGCCATGCAAGCTTTGGGAGGGAGGCAGGATTTGGACTGTTGGACTGATTCTAATAACCTTGACTTTCTGCAGCGGGCATGCATTGACTTCGCCATCAGTGCCAAACCTCTCACCCGCTACATGCCACAAAACAGGCACACCTTCCAGTACCGCGTGTGGCACTTTGTGGTCTCTCCATCCTTTGAGTACACCATCATGGCCATGATCGCCTTGAACACTGTCGTGCTGATGATGAAGGTGAGAAGAAATTGTGTGTGTGCAGTGACTGGGAAATCACCCCGCCTTACGAGCCTGCCACATTTGCCTGCTCTTACAACATGGAGCCTCTTTGATCTTACCTAATACAATAGCCCAGTCCCTGGATTTGGGGCTTTGGGTGGGGCCACTGGACAAAATGCAGAGTGATAGAGTAGCAATTGAGGGCTTCCAGGGACAAAAAAAAAATGTCAATAGGGTCCACCTTATCAAGGTGGACATTGTCCTTTAGACATCGTGGAAACTGAAGGAGTTAATGGGAACCTGATCTCATTTAATGCAAAATGCTTCTGTCATGGCTTTAGTCCAAACATGAAGGTGGTTTTGTTATTAAGCTGTCCCGGCTGGGATACTGGTATATATTTTACTACATAATATATATGCACCGAACTGTTCCACCAGGGCAGGTTGAGAGATGACCAGGCCTGGTGCATCCCACAATATACACATATGCCTTAAGGCCTTGACTCTACTCTTCGTTTTTTTTGTTGTTGTTGTTTGTTTGTTTTTGTTTTTTTGTTTTGTTTTGTTTTGTTTTCTCTTTCCTGGCAGTACTATTCTGCTCCTTGCACCTACGAACTCGCCCTGAAATACCTGAACATCGCTTTCACCATGGTGTTTTCCCTGGAGTGTGTCCTAAAGGTCATCGCTTTTGGCTTCCTGGTATGTCTGCTCTAGCATCCGGCTTCTCTTCCTTTGGGGTACACAGAGATCACTGCTGGTCAAGAATGGTTTGCCCACTTGCCCACCTAATAGTGAGTTTAGTTTACTCAGGAAACAGGCTGTCAGGTGAGTCGAGTGGTAGAGAAGGCAAAGGAAGCCACCTCTTTACTCACAACCATCTGTCTGCCTGCCCTGGTCCTACAGAATTACGTCAGAAGCAGGGCAGCCAACATTAGATTTTACTAGAACTGCAATTAACACACAAAGAAAGAAAACAAAAATTAGATTAAGAAATCTTGAGTGATGGTTTCCTGGTCATGTGTATATGAACTTTATGATCTGAATGGGAAAATATCTTTCATAGCCTCAAACATAGCAAATAATAGATTTTAACTGATTACTCTTCTGCCCATTAAGTAGCATGAAGAGTAACGTCTGCCAATGGAAACAAATGTTTATTACTGACGATTACAATGTCCAGTCACTTTTAGGTGCCGGGAGTACATTCTGGAACTGGATTTGAGAGAGATTGCAATGAATTATTCTAGCCTGAGCTCTCTTTTTACTTCTCCTCAACTAGGAATTATAATTGTTTGGCAAACTCTTGCGTCTGCCCTCAAGACGGTTAACCAAACCTGGCCTTTGCATCAATGTCCTATAAACAAATCGGCCCCTCTCTCTCCTCCTGCTCACCTCGGGGTGTGCTGTGAGTTCAGTGGGGGTGCAGATAAGCCCACTTGACAGCTGCTTCACACTTATTTAGGATGTGATCTTCCCTTTCAAGTGTGTGTACCCCTTTCCTGGCAAGAAGGGGAGAGTTTGCGGTAGGCCAAAATGAGTGCTCCGGGTAGCAGCTGTAACAGGGCCACTGGGCTGGGCTGGATAATTGTCAGTGTTGGCTGTGGAGGTTGTTTTCAGTCTCCTGGTTCTTTATACAACCATTCATTTGATTATTTGGGGTGGAAGAGTTGAAAGGAACCCATTGCAGTGGCTGCATTGTGGAATTCCTGACTCCCTTCTGAGTGTTTTGAGACTCAAGGAAACAGAAAGGTAAAAAGAAACTTCTACCAAACAAAGATGCCTTTATAAAACAGTCTAGCCGGGGTAGGATAAAGTGAAAATGGAGGGGAAGCCAGCACCACCACAGGGAAAGCGTCTCTATGAGTCTTGGTGTTGACATCGTCTGTGACTTAAGCCCCAATTACGTGTCTAATTATGGTGAGTGCTGAATACGTACTTACAGGCTTAACTAGAGGATTCGGCCTTGAGGCCTGCCTCCTTCCCACCCTCACTCCTGCATTTCATTCAAGGCCGACGAGTCATTCACACCAGAAAAGGCACCGTTACATTGATTTGGCACCTAAACCTTCAGAATGCCCCAACATGTACTTACTGTTCAGACAGATCTTCTCATTAACTCTGAAACAGGCATAGGAGATATTGCTGCTGTCATTGTTGCAACCATTTTAAATGAGGAAATTGAAGCCCATAAAATGTGTAAAGATTACACAGTAAAATGCAGATTTATAAAATGGGTGGGAATAAAATGGAAATAAAAGGCAAAACAGTCAACATACACTGTGCTGCCCAGTAAATAGCCATCCAATGCACTATACATTTAGTTTCTCCATGTCACAACTGTGTTAGATGGGTGTATTTATTTCCTCCTTTAGAGATGAATTATAGCTCAGGAAGAATTAATACTTGGCTCAGAGTTAGTGAAAGACAGATCCAGGAGTTGGATTCTGGTCTACCTGGCCTCAGAGTTCACAATAATCCACTAGTTTATTCAGTAGCTAGGGCATATTCCAAAATCCCTGGTGATGCCTCGAACTGAGGATGATCTGATGTCTGATGGGGTGAATTCTGAGAAGCACATTGATCTTAGTTTCTTTTCCTATTGCTGAGATAGAATACACTCTGACCAAAGCAACTTCGGAGAGGAATAGTTTATTCCGGTTCACAGTCAAGAGTACAGTCCATCCTGTTCAGACAGTCAAAGTGGGAGGGGCTTGAAGCAATTGGTTATATTACAGCCACAATCAGGAAGAAGAGAGAGATGGGTACATGTCACTGCTCAGGTCACTTCCTTTTTTTATACAGCAGCGTGATCACAGCCAGAGTGGGTCTTTCCACTCAATAACACAATCAGGATAATCCCTCACGAGCATGCTCAGAGGCCCATCTCCCAGGTCGTTCTAGGTCACTTTGTTGACCTACTAATTCTGTCAAGTTAACACTCCCATTGTTAACCAACCAGTTATTTCTGTCAAGTTAACACTCACATTGTTAATCACACCCCTGCTAGGCGATCTTGTCCTTTTTTGACTGTTACAGTGTGGGCTTACTGACTACTGCAGCTCCATCAGCGGGCATTATAATATTATGAGTCCACGTTATCATGAGGCCTTTGACTCCACTGCATTTTGTCCTATTAAGTTGAGAATTTTCACTTAAAGCACTTCACAGCTTCTCTCTAGCATTCTATAGTTTTTCATTTAATATTATGAATTGTAAGTCATTAAAATCATGGAAAGTGACACTACGGATAAAATATACTGCATGATGCTGGATGTGCTGCTCTATGTCGTAAGACATCCTCAATAGGAACTATTCATGCCTTCTAATCCTCTAAAGCCTAGATCTATGAACTAAGATTTAGGAAATTTACCTTGGTATGGGGAATAGGGGAGCCTTGAAAATGAAGACTTTTGGGACCCCCACTTGCCTCCCTCACTGGAAGGTGAACTTGTTTACAAAGTTATGTGCATCTGCTTTTGTACTCTAGCATACATGTGGCCCTGGAACCAGAGATCCTTAAACCTTAGCTTTCTCATATAAAAAGCAAGGATAACAATAGCTGTCTTATATTCTTAAATATGTGATGCTCATTGAGCATAACCTCTCTGCATAATCCTCTCTCTATGGCATAGCTTCACTGTTGTGGCCAAGCCCCCTCTCTATTACATGGGGCGTTTGGTACTACCTAACCTTCAGACCCACACGAGGAACGAGTGAGCTTAAAGAATATCAAGGAACAGATGATAAAGACCAAGTGATGGTAATTGTGAGGGTAGGATGGAGGTCACTTTGTTAGTACTATAAAACTGTTATGGTACCTGATGCCCAGGGACAAGTCAACTGGACATTGTGGCAGTGTCTGTGCCCTGTTTTAAAGAATGTAGCTCAAGGTCTGTGCTATCTGAGAATGGATGAACACGTCATGTGTTCTGAAGCAAGTGGAGTTATTTGGCTGGTAGACTTTCTGGGTCTTTTGTTTATTTTTTTTAAGATTTATTTATGTATTATTTATATAGTATTCTGCCTGCATATGTGCCTGCAGGCCAGATGAGGATACAGGATCTCATTATAGATGGTTGCAAGCCACCATGTGATTGATCGGAATTGAACTCAGGACCTTTAGAAGAACAGACAGTGCTATTAATCTCTTAACCATCTCTCCAGTCTTTTATATCTCCTCCATATTGTATTGAATCTCTACATTTTATGACTACTTCCTTGGATGGATATATATATAGCATACCGCCTCACAAAGTGTACCAGAGCAGAAAAGTGAGGGAAGTTTGATTCTATTCATCCTACTGTCAATCGGGTATTCTGAAAAGACTATGGAGATGTGGGGTCTGTCTGCAACCTTTAGTCCCATACAGCCTCTTGAAGAAATAAAAATAATGTAGAAGTTAAAGTTGTACAATGCTAAGGTTTAATGGCAGTGTACTTATCCCAATTCCCTGAGGTATATACATTATAAAGGTAAAGCTTTTTATTTGTTGACCAAACTCAGTAGTTGAAAAGTAAATGTTTGCTAATTAAAAAAAAATCATTCTTACGGTATTTTTAGTGACAGTTTCAAAAACATGGTCTTCAAATAGTTGTGGTACTATTTTAAAAATGAGGATTTCCCGAATTAGTAAAGGAGAAACAGAATTTCGGGTTAGAAACAGGAAACTGAGCCCAAAGTTAGAATGAACTTATGCATGAATTGACAAGTTTTAATTCCAAGTGACAAAGTTATGTAATAAAAGATGTCTTTGCTTTCTTCCCTTTCTCCTTTTTCTAATGTTCCTGTGACTGAATGCACTGGGCAGAACTATTTTCGAGATACCTGGAACATCTTTGACTTCATCACGGTGATTGGCAGCATCACAGAAATTATCCTGACAGACAGCAAGGTGAATGGTTCACAGGATCCTTGTATCTAAGCTGGACCCTGGAGTAGTATCCAAAGAAATCCTCTCCACATACAGTCCATTTATAACCCACCCAACCAAACATGCCCACTTTGTGCTAGGAGTCCACTTCTTCCTTCCTGAGCATTAACCAAAGAATGCAAACTTTAGGGTGGTGGTAGGTCTCATGGAAGGCTTAGTTACATCTGCATGACTCAAATAGACATCTAACAGAGTAGGTGGCATACTGGTGTTAGAAGAAAGCTAGTATTTGCTGTTTGGCTAAATTCTCCAAAGAGAAGCTTAGTGTCTTTGCCCTCAAAGTAGTTAGGCCTGAAGTGTTTCTCTAAACTGGTTCATCCTAAAGAATTCATGGAGAGCTTGGCTGTAATTATTGAATACCAACCCTGCTCTTTTGACATCTTGGTCCAGAGTTTAGAGCATTTAGTAGAAACTGGGGAAGCCAGTTTTCCTCCCTTGTGTGCTGGGGTACTTCCTGAACCCCTTTACCTAGAAATAGAGAGGCGTGGCTGGGAGGCTTAGAGAGAGGCTCCCAGGGTGCCCTTCAACTGGAGTTGGGTTAACGACAAAAGACAGCGGCTGCCGTCTATTTTGTGATCTGAATAAGGAACAAATGTGAAAATACCAGTGCTTAGATCTTTCTAAATGAGCATATTGTCACTAATTACATGTTTCCTTTTGGTCCACCAGCTGGTGAACACCAGTGGCTTCAATATGAGCTTTCTGAAGCTCTTTCGAGCCGCACGCCTCATAAAGCTTCTGCGGCAGGGCTACACCATCCGCATCTTACTGTGGACCTTTGTGCAGTCCTTTAAGGTAAGAGGCTCCCTGCAGGTGGCACACCAGTGCCAGACCACGGGGCAGCAGCATCCTCACCCTGGTTCCTCCACCTATATGAAGGAGAAGTTTGTAAGCTTGAAGTTTATTAGAAGCATAAACACAATAGTTCTTAATTAGAGCACAGTCTGTTTGGATAGCAATCAATTCATAGCTATACTATAGGATCTCATTCTAAAAATTAATGTCTCTTTCACTCTGTACTTTGGCCTTTTCTGTCAGCACTGAGATAGTGCACTATCTTCCGGTATTCTGAATCACCTTGAGCCATCTTGTCCATGCACACAGTCAGCCTCCCATCATCAAATGTCTTCAGTGTTTCCAGGGACTCGTCAGTGATTTTTATTTTATGGTAAGGCTTTTCAGAGGACTTTTCGACTTGTGCTTCCTAAAAAATGATTTGTGTACAGATTACCATGTCTTCACCTGGGCATACTTTGAATGTATAGTACGCTAAACACACACACACACACACACACACACACACACACACACA
>OU015747.1:108055122-108075092 GCA_907169655.1 Acomys percivali | reverse complement strand
GTCCTATAAAAGCTAGAAATGTTTGGCCAAGTTATTACAATATGTTTCTTTTAAACATGCTCGTGGGACCATGCATACATTTATGTAAATAACTCTGAGTTTAGAAGTCAGTGCCTTAAACCTACTTCAATGGTAGGAACAGTAAAATGCCCAAGCATGCCTACATTTCTTTGAGCTCCAAAAAATAGCATAAATTAAACGTCTTTTAGACATCTAACAAATAGTATAATTAGATGTCTGAGGCCTGGGTTCATTTCTTTCCTTGCAAACAAAGTTTTTCAGTTGATGCATTAAAAAATAAATTGGATAAAATTAAGTGACTCAAAGATGAAAAACCATAAATTCACAAAATCATCTTCCTTTTAGCCATTTATATATTTTACTAAGTTAAGGACAACAAGACAGTAAAATCATTCTGTGTCATTACTTGGAAAGGGAATTTGTCTCATGTATTTGTTAATTGATTTACATCTTTATCAGAATCTTTAGAGTTTGGGATGAGACACCTGTGGTAAGGATTTTCAGGCTTTAAGGTCTAATAACCTTGGCTTTTCTATCCTATCAAGAGCCTTGTTCATCAGGATTATTTCCACAGAGGCCTCCCCTCAGTGAACTCTAGTTTTCCAGGGTTAGACAACAGAGGAGTCACCAGTGAACTTGGATTTAGAATTTGAAAGACAAGTTGCTTTTAAAGCTGCTTTATTTTATTTTATTTTTTTATTTTAAGAGGACTGCCCACCAAGCCTCAGTTGTTAGTGAGTCTACGAAATATTGTGTCAGCCTGTCATGTTATCACATCACTGAGTCTCTGTGACACTATGCCCCACTGAAGCTAAAGAAAATGGTGTCAAAAACTGACAGCCAAATGGGTAACCTATTCAGTGAGGTCTACAGAGCACAGGGAAGGCAGGCGAATCAGAAGCCTGGCGGTGCTGTATTATGGGGAAGGCGGGTGTTTCCTCTTTAGAACAGTTCTGGGATTCAGTACAGAAGCAGAATGCCTAACAACACTTGGAAAAGGCCACGTATGCAAACTGAAAGCAGAGAGATGTCCACTATGAACACTACACCATTGCCTTTACTTACCCTGAGCCAGCCCTGGGACACACCCAGTTCTGTCTCTGACTCCTGTTCAGAACTTTGTCCTTTCTTTATCTTATTTTGTGTTAGAATTTATTTTGTGACAAGAAAGGAAAACAGGGTCTAGGAGATGGCCCAGGGGTTAAAAGGGCATAATTCTCTTGCAAAGGACACAGGTTTCATTTCTAGCAATCATATGAGGCAGCTCACAGCTACCTGGACTCCAGTTCCAGGCACTCCAGCATCCTCCAGCCTTTGCAGACACCTGCATACATATAGTGCATATACATTTATGCAGGCACAAACATAGATACACAAATTAAAAAAAAAAGATGGGAGAACAGACAGACTCTGTGGTTTTCTCCCTAAGGCTTGGAATAGGAAGATGGTCTGCGCCTGGAGGCTTTGAGTGGAGAAGACAGAGCAAGGCCAAGCCAAATGGGTAGAAGAGGGAAGCAGAGAACCCTGCCTTCTAATGCCAATCCTCCTGGAAATGCAGCTACTCCTTTCCTTAGAGCCAGGGACACTTTATGGCCTCCCCATCAGCTTTCACTTGCATCTAACCTTGCCCTCTATTCAAGTTGTAAATAGTCCCTCTTGGGGAATCTCCATTATTTTTTTTTAACCCTGTTGATAAGATCTGTCCTGCTCCAGCCATCTGAAAGTGTTTGGCTGGTCTCCTGGGACTCGTGGTGTGTACACTTATGACAAGATAGAGACTCAAAGTAGTGCAGGCTGCCTGAGAGCTTACTGAGTGGTAAAGAAGAGAGAATTTCATGCCAATAGTGGGATCACCACACAGGCATATTGGCCTATCCTGCTCCAAATCTCAACTGTCCTGTGTCAGCTCCTGCCCTGGAATAGCAAGAGGGCACGTCCTTGTCTTCTATTCTCATATAGAAATGCTATTGTCCCAATTTCTTTGTCCCGTGGCATCATTACCATTTCATAATGGCTAACATTTTGCAGGTTTTGAGGGAATTTATGTGAGACACCATAAAATATTGAAAGGAGTAAGCACTGGAAATGGTGTTTCATCAGAAGATAAAAGACACTGCTGCGAATAAATAACAGGGAAAGCCCAGTCATTTAACTTGGCCTCCAGATCCCCCACTATGAGTTATACATTAGATCTAGAGTCAAAGGAAGAAATACAGAGACCTTGAAGCCAAAACTAAGTACTTCTTTAATTTGGGTCACAGTTGCTAGGATTATTAATCTTCTGCATGTCAAGCCAAATGTCTCAGAAGCTCAGAAAGTTTTGCTAACTCTCTTTGGAGGCAGGAGTCACATAGCTATCTGAAGACTTGGGAGTATTTTAAAAAGAGAGAGAGAAACTACTCCAAGGAGAACAGCCCTAAGGAGCACAGTGGCTGTCCTTTTTGAAATAGCCTCAGGGCAAGCATTCCTGCCCTGTCATTGACTACAGAAGCGGTGGGCTCCTTGATTAATTATTATCTCTTGCTTCCCTTTCAGGCTCTCCCCTACGTCTGCCTTCTGATTGCCATGCTTTTCTTCATCTACGCCATCATTGGGATGCAGGTGAGTGGGCACATCAGTGGCCTGGTGGGGCAGCCGCTGCCTAGACTATCTCTGGCAAGGTTGAGGATGATTTGTAGGGCGCCACTTGACAAAGGAGCCTCTCTGAGGTCTTGTTACATTGTAACCTAGGGGATTTCACAAGAGGAGCGGTTCCCTAGGTATTGGGTGGTTTGCTCTGGGGGCTTCATCTGAGGTTTTCTGATCATGCTGCTGACTTAGGAGAGGCTTGGGCTTCACTAGCTACAACAGAGTTAAAGCAAAACAGGACACCACTGTTTTCAGAGAGAGAGAGGGATCCCTCATTGCAACTAAAGTAAGGCTTAGTTATTTCTCAGGATCGCTGTTGTTTGTGCTTGACCTAAAAGGACAGTAGGTGGCTGTCCCTCCTTTAAGTGATAACACCCAATGCATCTATGTTAAGTTGTAACTGTCTGAGATTTATGCATTAAGACCTGCCACTGCCCATCCTAGGGATTCCGCAAGAGCTACATTCCAACCGATTCCTGTTGTACAGGGCCATGCAACTAGCTGGATAATCCCTCGGGCTACTCACCTCCTCTCCATTTTCAGAACTTGACAGCAGATCAGGTTTCCCATCTTGCATGTTTGTGCGGCCAGCTAGAGGTTCTCTGAGCCCCAAGAAGCCAGATGTTCCTTCTAAAGACAAGAATCATTTGTGGTAGATGATGTTACAAACAATGAATACGCACCCCTTAACTTAGCTGATGGGGTCCACAGGCCTTCTGTTTGTCTAAAAGGCTTCCTTTTTGCCTTAAAGACTGCATGACTAATCCCTCCAAGTACCTCAGCTGACAGTCTCCTGAGGCCTGGCAGCCTGGTTGTCCCCTCAGCTCTCTGTCACCTGTAGCCACTGCCTCAGTGTCTAAGCTTCCTGATGAGCAGCATTGCCTAGATTCTTTCTGAAAGTCCTCTTCTTTTTGCTCCTCTCTGCTGCTTTCTTGTTTTTACTCTAACTCTATGACCAGGGAGTATTGTTCTCCAAAACCACACTATAGTGTCCAGCTTCAAAATATGTAAGGTCTGTTTGAGAGGCTGTGGCTTTCCCTCTCAGAGGATCTTTCTGTAGACAGATTTTTTAAAAAAAAGAAAAAAGAAAAGAAAAGAAAAGAAAAGGATGTCTTAGTAGTGGAAACAGAAATGCTTCGGAATTTTAATGCCCTTTTGGTAACTTCAAACTGGGTCAGTCGTTGGTTGGCCATTCCCTCAAAGTCTGCACCATCTTTAACCCCTGCACATTTTGTAGGCAGGAGAAATTGTGGGTCAAAGGTTTTGTGGCTGGGTTGGTGTTCCAATCCCTCAATTGGAAGCATTTTCTGGTTATAGGAGATAGGCTACTCCTAGCAATAGCCCCCATTGCTAGGAGTCTTAGCTGGGGTCACCCTCATAGATTGCTGAGAGTTTCCATTGTCCTAGGTTTATAGGCCATCCCAGAGATGCTTCCCCTCCTTGATTCCAGTTTATCTTCCAGTACTCTATCCTCCATCCCCTCCCCCAACCCAGTCCCCTCCATCCATCCACCCCCAGTGTCTATTTATGGGAAGATTGTTAGACCTGGTACTGTTGACCTCAGGTCGGCAGCTGTCCAGCTGTTTGAACTTGGTTAGATTACTGAATTCCTCTGGGATTTAATCCCTTTACTCATAGTAGAGGAATGGGTTAAACACAAGAAGAGCGTTCTAGTCCTTCAATTCCAAGTGAAAATGGATGTAAGCCTGTCTTCTCCTGCAACTTTTCTAAGTGACCTTCCTTTTTCTTCCTTTGCTGTTAAGAGATTTAGGTGGTAACGGGCCAAGAAGACAGTTTTAAGAAATGTGCAAAGAAAGTTTAAGACCCACCACTTCCATAATAAATATCCATTTGACGTTTGAGCATTGTCTTAGTGTAACTGTTTATAGCTACTTTGAATATTTTCTAACATACTGTGCACAAAGTCACAGTGCACTCCTCAACTACTCCACGGACTATTTGAGGAAAGTCATAGCCAGGACAATTAATGATGCTTTCATAAGAGTCACAGGGTGAAAATCCCTGTAAAGTGTGCAGATGTGATAGGCTAGGTACAGATTATAGATTCCTAGCTAAGGAAATTTAAACTGGTTGACGATAAACAACAGTCTCCACAATACTCTCCTCATGGAGTATCGAGGATTTAGGAGACTCAGTTGCCTCTGTGGGGTTTTTCAAGTCGTGTGTCTCTTGACGAGCCCTCCTCTCTCTTATCTGCTCCTTCTATTCTTTTCCCTGCTGCCTGGCTTGCCACCTCCGTTCTCCATGAAAACAAGTAGTATTTGGGTTTTGAAAAAAAAAAAAAAACAGCACCGAGAACAAATTCCCAAAGCAGGTGTCAGTGGGAGTTAACTTGAGCAAAATAGCTGGGGGCAGAGATTGTTCCTCAATTGCACATTCTCCAAACTCTTAGGGGAAAATGTGCCCCGTTTAGCATACATTGAACAAGCTGAAGCATGCGGAATGTAGGCTGGAAGTAGTCTCGGATGGCTAGAAAAGTGACCCCGGAAGTAGTCAGTCCTCCGGCACTGCCGTGGAAGGATCAGCCTGATCTTTGAAGCACATGTGGAAGAGGAGAGCGCACCCTCCCCACTCAAGCATCTTGGAGTTAGTACCAGAGTTGATCACTGTGTGTGGTTACATATTGTTGAGGTCAGTAACCAAAGTGCAGCAGCACACTAGTAAAGCTCCATCTCTGTAGCCAGGACTACCTGTTTTCTTTTCCTTTCTTTCTGGTGCAATGGACTAATACTTAGGATCTCGTGTACATAAGTTAGGGCTACACCTCCAGCCCTTCTTTTTCATGTATCAAATTATCCTTCATTCATCTTTCTACCTAGACTTAGTTTGCACCTAAGTGATCTGTTTTGGTAAAATTTGTGTCAATCAGATTATGTAAGTGTGTATATAGATGTGTG
Organism: Acomys percivali; assembly: GCA_907169655.1. Taxonomy (NCBI): domain Eukaryota; kingdom Metazoa; phylum Chordata; class Mammalia; order Rodentia; family Muridae; genus Acomys; species Acomys percivali. Next base: position 108,069,525 of record OU015747.1, on the reverse strand, counting down.
TGTGTGTGTGTGTGTGTGTGTGTGTGTGTCTGTGTTGTATGTGTGTGTGTTCTTTTCCATTATCTGTGATTAATATAACAAACTTTTGAGACATGGATCTCTAAATTAAAACATGCCTAAGGAACATACGGTTGTGTCTCTCAGATTTGATTTGCTTCCATATTGAAGGACAGCTTCTCCCCAAACCATAAATGACATCTTTGACAAATACAGACATTCCCTTCATGATTATCAGAGATGGGAAAAGAGGAGCACCCCTTTCTATGTCCTCTTGTTGTAGAACAATGTCTTTGGTAGATCAAATGTGTGCCGTGAGACTGGAAAGCATCTCCAATTTAGGCAGAGGAGCAGCTTTGTATAGGCAGAATGACTTTGAAGGATTTGCATTCTAGGGTCAGTCCCCTCTGCTGCACTGGAGCAGTGGGGCAGGTATTTAGTCTCCATATCAGGCCAAGAATGTGCTGTCAGCCAGCTCTCTCACTTTGAGTTTTCTGTATCAGAAACCTACCCTGCCTGTGTATCTAATGGCCACAATGCTGGACATGTGGCAGTGCTCAACTCTGCTCACTGGTCTCTGCTGTCTCCCCCACCCCAAGGTATTTGGAAACATAAAGTTAGATGAGGAGAGTCACATCAACCGGCACAACAACTTCCGGAGTTTCTTCGGGTCCCTCATGCTGCTGTTCAGGTACCTGGATGAGCAACTGTTTAATTGGAAGACCTCACGGTCTTTGTGGGGAGAATGTTGCCTGGACCCTCGGTCTCTTAACTCTGCTTTGCTGTTCTTACTAGGATATGCAGTGAAGGGAAGGAGACCATGCCTTAGCAGACTTCTCCGTGATTTACAAAGTTTCACCAATATCTTTGACTCAGTAGTTAACCTGTACATTTCAACTTGTCCTCTAGGATTCTGGGATGGGAACAGGTTAAGACATGAAACCTTGAACGGCTGCATTTATACGGCTCTTGGGGTCCTACCACTATCTCTCTACTCTCAGATTAGACCCTCAGCCGATGGAGAAGTGGTGGGTAGGGAAAAACAAGAAGAAAGGAAGCCTCACTGGCATTCTTCTTCTCCATATGGAGAGCACTAACATGGTCCCACTGGGTTAAGAAGGAAGCCCCGTGGGTCCTATGTGTGACTGAGGAAGCATCCCCAGACAGGATGAGACATGAAGAATGCTTCTAACCAAAATGAATTTTTGTGCCCAGGAGTGCCACAGGGGAGGCCTGGCAGGAGATTATGCTGTCGTGTCTCGGAGAGAAGGGCTGTGAGCCGGACACCACCGCACCCTCAGGGCAGAACGAGAGTGAACGCTGTGGCACTGACCTGGCCTACGTTTACTTTGTCTCCTTCATCTTCTTCTGTTCCTTCCTGGTGAGCAACAGATTGCCCTTGTCTGAGGTGTGCCTGACACTCCTGGTAAATCGAGGATTCCTGTAGTGTCTGCGCAGGCTTACCTCTGTCTCTCTTCTCGCCTTGTTCCTGCTCCCTCACATACACACTCACACTCCGTGCTATAGAAGAATTAGATCATTGCCATTGGGGGCCAAGGTGCTCCTCAGAATCCTTGGAGGGGAGTGACTCCTGTTGGTTGAGGTCTTTACCTGCTTCAAGGAGAGGATCCTTGTGAGCAAGAATGAAGCCTTGAATGTAGAACAGAGCACAGAGCTTCATGTCAATGCTGGGGCTAGCAGGGTAACCCTTGTCTTCATCATGCCTCGTGTAGTTTATTTAATAAATAGGAATTGCACCTATGTTTTTGGTTGTTTATGAAAAAGGTACCTGGAAAAAAAAAAGGCATATCGGGTTAATAAGAAGCAACTAATGATCACATACGGTGTAATTGATGTGATTCTCTCCTGACGGCAGTGCCATCGAATTGGATGGCAGCTGGCAAGCTTCATGGTGTGAAAACACGATTGCTTTGGGGGTTAGTGAATATTGAGTAGTATATGTAGAACATCCCCGCTTAGGGAAGTGGTGAGAGGCCTGAAATGCCCTCGTAGTTTCTTATTTTGGAGAAAGCATCCAGAACTGTCTTCCCTGCACAACAGATCAGCAGTGATATGTGGAACCAATACATAAGGTGCCACCAGGTCAATAAAAAGGTCACCGTGGTCTTTCTGGCCTCCCTAATGTCCCTCAGTTCACCTTCACTGCAAATGCCACTGGCTGTACAAAACAATCTAAACTAAAATAATGCTTCTAAAGAGCAGCCGTGCATTGAAAAGTACCTCAGCTGTCTTGTGCCTAGGCGTTTCTCTCTTTAAAAGGGACAGAAACATCTGGCAATTCAGCTTTCTAGTGACAGCAAGGAGCTTGCAGATATACTGTTAGGCCGGATACATAAGTCAATGGAAGGAGTAAGGAGACTTAAGGAGGCCCCTCTTTTGGTTATGGCTGTGTTGCCATATAGCCTTGGCTTAGACACTTCCAATTCTATGGCCTCTTTGAAATGTATAAACATGTCTTGAATGGGCTGGAGAGATAGCTTAGTAGGTAATGGCACTTGCTGTGCAAGTGTGAGAATCTAAGTTTGGATTCCCAGCACCTGTGTGAAAAGCTGGGCGTGGCCACACATGGACCTATAACTGCAGTGCTCTGTGGGGAGGAGACAGGGTATCACTGGGGCTTGCTGGCCACTAGCCTGCCTCCAGCTTCAGTGAGAAATGTTGTCTCAAAGGAATAAGACAAAGGGCGACAGAGCAAGGCACTCTGTATCCTGGGCCGGCCTCCATGTGTATACAATGCATGTACTCACACAAACACATGTGCACTTATGATATATGCCATACACACGTGCACACACAGCCCTCACACTTGACACAAGTAGTATATGCACAGTAAAAGAATATGTGCATCTTGACTTTCTTCTCTTCTGTGGGTGGAAAGCATTTTTCAATGAAAAAGAGACACAGAACTAACTGTTTACAAATCTGAAAATGTATAATGGAACCAACTGAAAGGGACTTACATTTATGCATTCATATCTTCAACCCATTTTTTTCAAGTGGCTACTAATGCTTGGCCCTGAGCTAGGCACTGGAATAGAGCTGTCAGCAAGACATAGTCTCTTTGTGGTCTCCAGTAAGTAAGAAACCAACATAAGGGGATCAACACTCATCAACAAGAACAAACTGGAACAGAATCAGGGCCACATAGACTCTCCATTTTATCTTATATAGTTTAAATGTTTGATGATAAATATTTAAAAGAAACCTGAGATAAAACTGGAAAATTAATTGGAGGCTGTAATGGTACTTTTAGAATTTTGAGATGGAGGTTGCTACATAATTCACATTAATGTTATTTTTAATGAGGCTATATTCAGTGTGAGATGATCTGCCTTCAAGTCTCAGCCCTATATAAGACTGACTTCTTGACCTTGGGCAAGTCTCACACTCATCCCAAATCAACCACTCAGCAGAGATTTCTGGTGTCCTTTGATGTGCTGGGTGCTAAGAATGCAGTTGAGAATCAGAAGCATTTGTTTTCTCAAAGAGCTGATGGTAATTAAAACTTCCTCACAAAGGGTTAGAGTGGGCATGAAAGCAAACAGCAGGTATTAACACACACAGCATACTGGGAGATGCTGCACAAACATGGCGGTGTTAATAGGTTTTATTAACATTAACAATAAGTCCCTTGAAAGGTGTGCACAGACTCACAGAAAACACTTAGAATCCAGGCAGTGGCTGAATAAATCCAGTGTGGCCAAATCCCAGTAACAGAGAAGCCTATGTTGGGTTCAGCTGCATGAAGCAGCATTTCTCAAGCAGAGGCAGCTTAGGGAGGAGGGATGCTGCTTTCTCTGCCATGGCCCTGAAAGTCTGGAGGATGCTGCCATGCTTGTCATGATGGCCTGACACTGGCTCATTCCTGTATTATCTAAGCAATGTCCTTCACCCTAATGTTAAGAGGAGACAGAATAACCTCCAAGCATCCATTTGTATAAAGGGAGAGGTAGAGAGCTATTAGGATACACCCAGCCCCCTTCCACATCACAAAGACTGTTGGAATTGTGCCCTCCCTGTAGACTCTCTCTGTATCCTATACATTCTGCCTGCTCATCTGGCAAGCCATGGACAAGCCATTTAACCTAGGAATCCACAACAGAGATTTCTCTTTTCTCAGTCCCATGACCATTTGTCCTATCAGACAGGAATCTTGAACTTTAAGTGCAAGAAAACCCAGCTAGATGTAGCCTAAACAAAATGGGATTTTATGGGCCTCTATCACTGAGGTGTCTTGGGGCAAGGCAGGCCTAAGCAAGCCTTGATATAAGGCTCAGATGATGTCACCAGAACACAATTTATTTTCCTTTTTTAACTTTCTCTATTCATGAATCTTCCCCTCCATGTGAGCTTCTTCCTCAAATACCCACATTTGGTGCCTATCAGACAGCTGTAGTCTCAATGCCAGACATTACAGAGTAACCGAGATGGGTATGTCTTTTGCTCATTGCCCTTTCATTGGCTTTTGTTGAATCCTCACTCATTATGAGCTAAGGAAGCATAATATTCTATCACTGGGTAAAGCTTAGGTCACAGGATGGTGCCCTCATTGGACGACAGTAGCAGGGTCAGGCAAGGGCAACTGCAATACAATCAGTGGCACCCCAGAAACACAACAGAACTGATAACTAGCCAATTCCTGTCCTTGTGAATGGTTTGGCCCAGGGGGCACACCCTCTTGCCTACAGAATAGTCTAGACTACAGATCAGCAGAAGCCATAGTCCATGGGCCAATCTGATCTGCGACCTGGTTTTGTATGGTCTCTGAACTAACTGTGAATTTTACATTCTTAAATGAGGGGGAGAAAAAAAAAAGTAAAAGAGGAACAATATTTTCATGGCATGTGGAAATTATATGAAATTCAAATTCCAGAATCTGTAAACAAAGCTTCCTTGGAACCCAGCCATGCTTGTTGGTATTTCTAATGTCTGTGGCTGGCTTGTGTAGTGAAATGCCAGAGCTGAATAGCTCAAACAGAGGCAGAATAGCCCACAAAGCATACAAGAATGTCTGGCTAGTTGGCTGGTCTTGGTTTAGGCTGTAGCATACTGACACAGTGCTCCTGTGGTCTGGTGCTTGGCCCTGGCTAGTCTACTCCCCTTATAGCCTCCTAGAATGCCCCTGTTCCTTCATATCTCTGTGTACACGCATACAATCTCTTTTGCCTAAGGCACTTCCCTCTGTGCTTACATAGATAGATAAATAGAACCGGTTCCATTGTGCTTCAGTTCAAGAACCAAACTACTTCTATCTGTTTTGTAGCTACCAGAAATTGCCTTTCATGCACTTCTCTGTCTCTGCTGTCACTTGCACGTGCTGTTTTCGTGGCTGTGATGATTTGCAACCTTTTCCTGCTTCAAATATATCACCAGCTTTTCTAAACACAGGATAAATCTTCAAGAGCAGTCATATAACAAGGTCTAGTGAAGACCCGCTGTGCTTTAAGCACCAGGCTAGGTATGAGGATCTTTCTCTGGGCTAGCATATCCTTATCTCATATCCCAGCATCTCAGACAATGAGTTTGGCACTTATATAGTAAAGACTGGCTAAGCAAGCACAGACAAGAACAGGCCCATGGACAGCTTCCCACAGTAAACATGCTCTTCAGCTCGGAGGCTCTCTCAGTCCTTTTTTGTGAAACAGAGCAAAGGTTGGAAGCTGGAGAGGGAATGTTGTTATCTAGCCTTGGCATTCTCCAGCCTTTAAGAATATTGAGACCACCCTTCCCTCTGCGGCCACAAGGATAACCAAGTAAATAAAACAGGTAATGACAGTGGATAAAGTACTGTGCAAATGAGAGCTATAATGAACTCACAGTGTGCACACATTGTCATGTGCGGTGTGAGCAATGAAAACGAGCTGCAGCCGGCAAGCTCTCTTGAGTTTCATCCAGGAAGTTAGGCCTCACTCACTTTGACTTGAAGCCTGTCTGTTTCCTGAGCTCCGCCTTGGGTGACTCCTAACTCTTCTCCTTGCCCTGCAGATGCTCAACCTGTTCGTGGCTGTCATCATGGACAATTTTGAGTACCTGACTCGAGATTCCTCCATCCTGGGGCCTCACCACTTGGATGAGTTTGTCCGAGTCTGGGCAGAATACGACAGAGCGGCATGGTGCGTAGGCCTCTTGGCCACCCAGATCCAGGGGCTACTAGATCGGAGTCGCTCAAATACTTGCCTTTTCTAAAAGAGAAGGAAACAACTCTTGGTTGTAGCTCATGGAAGAGGCACTGGTATCGTATCGAACCATTCACCAAAGTCTTCTATTCCTGGGCTTCCCATAACCCCTCTTTGCCAATCTTATACCCTAGATTGACTATACAACCAGGGGATCTTCCAACATTCTCCTTTTCTTGCTATGAGCCACCAGGAGCTGAGACAGGCTTTGGAGGCCAATGGGCTATTATCTGGTCACTGTGATTAATGGCATTAGTGTTTTGCCTCCTCATCCTTTTCAGCAGATACAGTTGAACAAAACTCTGGTATATTTCAGATAGCCGAGTAAGTGGTCCTTCCAACAAACACCCACTATACTTGTGGGGGTATATTTTATCACCATGGAACTGAGTTAAACGGTGGGTGCTGACAGGGCTGACCTCTTTGCTGCCTTTCACTGTTCAGTATGTCTGATGTGATATGACATATAGACTTTAGAGCAGGGGTCAGCAGATTACCACCTGCCAGTTAAGTTTGGCTCACTGCTTTTACAAACAAGGTTTTATAGAGGTACGGGTGCAGCCATTCATTTTATCTATCAACTATGGCTGTTCCTGCACTATAGCGAAAAACTGAATGAGTGATTGTGACAAAGATGGCATGACCCTCCAGCTCAAAATATTTACCATTAAATTATTGTCAAAAATGTCACTGTTAAAAAAAAACAAAAACAAACAAAGTCTTCTGACCCCCTTCTTCAGAACAAAGTCAGTGTTTTAGCCCTTGCTGTTGAGGATAGGAAGACATTATGAATGGAAAACTTGGCTGGCCCAGGCCAACTTAGCTTCTGGGTCTTCGCTCACCACTCTACCCATTCTGTTCCCCCCTGAAGATACTCCAGGAACTCCTTCAGAGGAGTGGACCACCTTGCTTCCACCTGACACTCCCTTTATAATGTACACCTCTTCCCCAAACCTAACCTGTGAAGCTGCTAAACCTGGGTTAACTGTTTTCGGGGTGGATGGCTGAATCCGAATTCCTTTCCCTCTGTCCTAAGGAGCTAGGGCGCAGAGTTCTGCATATCCCTTCCTGTTACAGCGGTCAAGCAACACATTGTCCTTGCTGGTCTCAATTTCCAATGAAGGGTTTTAGTATGCAATCAGCAGAGTCTTGCAGAACAAGACACTGAGGCTGATGCTGGGCCTGAATCATATTAGCTCTCTCGCTTTGGACAAGCCATGTAACCGTCTGTCAAGTGGTGGTAATGGTACCCACGGAGCCTGGTGTGTGTTTGTGAGCATGCTATTATATCATGCATACTACTCTTAGAATCACAAAAATGGTATGTGAGTACAACTCAGAAGTAAGAAGAGTCGCCTTCTGGAAAGTACTTATGGCCTTGATGTTGGATGCCTAGTCACTCACCTCCCTGAAGAGAAACTATCCGCTACCAAAGGATGGATGCACTGTACATCTCGCCTCACTCAGGCATCCTCAGCTCTCGGGGCCAGAGAGAGCTTCCTTTGGTTACACTTCATCTGTGGATCCAAATGCCAAGTGCATTAAAGATGCTCCTCCTTTCATTGCATTTTGCCAGGAAGAAGCTCCAACGGGACAATCATAAGCCTCAGTCACGTGAGCTGAGCAGAAAGACGAAGGGGAACCCCTTCTGTCGCTTTGAATGTCTAGCAAAGTACTGCTTGTTCTGGTTACAATGTAGTTGGCTTCTTCAATGGAATAAGGCTGTCAAGAAGAAACCAACAACAAAAGTACAATGAGTCAGCGAGTCAGGGTCTTCATAAGAAGAACTGAAAATGGGTTGTAGGGGACATTAGCCTATGGTCACTTGTAAGCCCTTTACTTACTACACTTAAGAAATAGACACATGGTTGCCTTCCATCACTTCAAAGGGTGAGAGACAGGGGCACACTGATGAGCAACCGTCTGGAAGAAAACAAGATACGTCAGCACCAAGTCAGGAAAAGGCTAGAAAGAGTGAAGCTGGAGAACACATTAGCTTTGATATGGCTTCCCAAAAGGATGCTCAAATGGAGATAATGTGCTCATCGCTTCTATAGGAACCCCTGTCCTGGTCCAGTATTCATCCAGACCTTCAGATCCTACTGCAGCTTCCTTATTCTGGGCCCTGATAGAGAAGATGAGAATAAATCCTGTGTCAATTTTGCCCTTTTCCATGAGAAGCCAGACGTCTCTGGAAGGCTTCTGGAAGAAAAGGTTATTAAAAGAGAAAGAAAGAAGAAAAGAAAAGTCACAGCGTTCCTGGAATTCGGCAGGATCAGATCTAGATCGTGAGTGGCGGGAACAGGGCTGTAAGAGACTATTTCTGAGGTGCCCTCCCAGATTGCCGTTTGGACATGGATGCTGGCAGGCGCCTGTGGAGTGGAGCAGTTTACCCAAGCTGAACTCAGGATAATCTGTCACAAAGAGATCCAAAGCCTTTTCAAATTCTCTCATGCAAACTCTGTTTCTTGCTAATTAGCCTAGTGGGAAATTTGTCTCTCACAGTCCACAGAAAGATGCTGACTCCCCACTGCCCTTGACAGGTGGTGCTGAGTAACAGGCTACAGTCAGTATGAGTGTGAAAACAAAGAGTTCTGTAGTCCGCACGCACGTTGGCAAGCTGACATCTGCTCTGAACAGTGGTCAGAGACACACAGGCTGTCTTTTTGCTCTTAGAAGCCTAGCTGGAGCTGGGGATACTCGGGCCGGATGTGAGCCACATAGGTATTTCTGGGTATTTTAGGCACTAGGTCGGTATTTTTGGGTATTTTAGGCACTAGGTAGTTCCTTTTGATATTAGATGGACTCTGATTTCCTGAGAAAACTGGGATAGTAGTTCAGCAAGTCGGTAGTTCCCTGGTGCTCATTGTTCTGGAAGGATTCTGTCAGATACCCACAAACTGCTCTTACTTCTTTCGGGCAGTCCTTGTAAGGAGAAGCCATCATTTCTTCCCCGCCCTTCTCTGAGTATCTTATTAACCCACCTGTGCTTTCTTTACAGCGGCAGGATCCCGTATAAGGATATGTACAAATTAGTGCGGGTGATCTCGCCTCCTCTGGGCCTGGGAGAGAACTGCCCCTACAGGGTGGCTTGCAAGGTTTGCCTCCCAGTCCCTCAGCCATGCCCTGCAGTGGGATGCAGCATCTAACCCTCTCTGCCTTCCGCTCCACCACCACTGCACCACATGAGGGAACCTTCATGATGCTTTCCCTTGAGTTTAAAGAGACCCAACCCCTCCCAGAACCAGCAGCTGCGACGTAGGAAGGAGGGCACATTTTTTTAATGGTGAAGGCAGAAGAGAGTTAAAAACTTAATGCCAAGGCCACTGTAGTCTCTCAGTTGTTACACACACACACACACACGAGTGTGCTCACACATGTACATCCTCCATTTTACCTTAGCACGTACATTCTACATCCCTCTCCAGAATGCAGACATCCTTTAATCAAGCAAAGAGTTCTGGTTTCCCTTCCCTGGACCTTCATTTTCACTAAGCCACATGAGTTCAAGTGTAAGTCTAGTCATCCCTACTCCTGCCGTCCCTCACACGTCCTACTGCGTTTTACAGGATCAGCAACAGAAGATGTAGGACAGAGAGGAAAAGGGCAACGAGTGAAAGTGGTCTAAAAAGCATGGATTTGGGAGGTTATTAGAGAATTTTCGCAGCACAGAGTCTAAAATGACTTCAGCAGACACTGTGAAGGACCTTGAACAGATCATTTAATGCCGTAGGTTCCTGCCAAACACACTTGGAAAGGGTCTGCTGTAATTGTCAGGTCACTACTTGGTTAGAGCCACGGGTTCGGAGATAGAAGTTCGAACTCTGCCACCCCCTAGATACTCAGTGTCCTGGTCACTCTACCAAGCCCAGGACCATTAGATAAGGAGCCTGCTTCAGGTGCTATGGGGAGGAAAGCAAAACCCTGCTCGGGCAGAAGAAGAAGATACAGGCTCAGGAAGGATGTCTACCTAGGTGATGGATGGAGCTGACTTGGGATGCTGACCCTGATTCTGAACTCGGGAGGCCCAACAGCTGCCTCTGCTGAGACTCTTTAAACTCCACCCTAGTCAAACCTGCAGCCGCATGTGGGAGAGCTGGGGAGGGTAGCATGGCATGCAAGATGCTCTTCCTCCTCCTGGTTTTGTTTCTTCCGTCCCCAGCATGCCTTCAACCTGGTGCATGCTGGGGAATAAAGAGCACTCTTGTTCACGGAGCCAGGTGGAAGCAACAGGCCAACTTTCTGACCAGCAGCCTCAGCCCACCACTTTCAACGCAAGCCGCCACCTCCTGCTGCACACACACCATGGAGTGGGGGGGATACACGACGTTCTGCCTGTGGGTTCAGGGCAGAGGACAGGCCTGACTTCCAGGCCAGCATCCCAGCCCCCATAGGGGCCAGAAATTCCCACCCACGGCTGGAGCACCGTCTATCCGGTTTATACCGCTCACGCACAGCCCTGGGAATTGAAGACATGCTTGTGTTGCCTTGGGGGTAGATGCAGTGAACTACAAAGCCAGTGCAGCCCTAACCAAGGAGGAGAAAGGGAGCCAGCCCCCTTCCCCCAACTGTCAGCACCTTCTGACAGTGTCAGAGGGACCAGAGGTTGTGACTAGTGTTCCCGGGTCTGTGTGGGGCGTGATATAAATCTGCACCAGGACAGAGTCACTTGTATGATTTGCCTTGATTAACAGGTTTCCTGTTCTTTTCCTGTTTGTCCCATTTTGTTTTGTTTCTCTTCTGTTTCCTGTATTACTTTGTTTTGGCTCTCTGGGAATGCTGTTCCTCTCTCCTACCTGTCTGCATCCTTCCCTACACCACCTTTCCCCTTTCCCTGCCACCCCTCCTGCCCTGCCCATCTCCTACCCTTACTCACCTCACCCCAACCAACCCCATGAGCAGTGGTCGCATCCATTACACTGAGATGTATGAAATGCTGACTCTCATGTCACCACCGCTAGGCCTCGGCAAGAGATGTCCCTCCAAAGTGGCCTATAAGGTAGACAACTCCTTCCTTTGTTCTGGGCTAGAGACAAACAGGAAATGGGATTCAGCTGTGGGGAGGACAGACTATGGGGAGGAAGCTGGGCTGGGGGCATGGAGATGGAGTCAGGAAGGTTCGTGAAGGTGGATAAAGGAGACAAGAGAGGTTCTAGGGCTGTTCACCGTGGACCTCTTATTGTGTCACTGTGTTTCTACACGTGTGTGGCTTCTCGTGAGTGAGCTACTAGAAAGGTGTTGCTAAGTGGTGTGTTTCCTTTTAAAAGAGGCAGAGTGGTGGCCAGGGGAATAGTTGAATGGGTAAGAATGAAGCCTACAACAAAAGGACTGAGAAAGAAATGGCTTCACTCATATATTTAGGGCAATAACAGAGTAAGCCCTAAGGAGAAATTTTTAGAAGGAAAACTAGTAACAAATTTCTTTCCCCTATGATGTAGGAAGGAACAACAGCATAGCTTCCCTTCTAGAAACAAACATAAAAGAGGGACATATCTTCAATTTCATGACTGATGGGAATGCAGCTCCCTCCTCCCTCCCCCACCCCATTGGCCAGCTACCCAGTGCCCTGGAAGAGGGCAACAGTGGACACACAATGTGTTTAGTGTTAGCTTTGCCTTCTGAGCATGACTAAGTGGTGGGTAGATTCCTCGTGGTCACAGAGCGACATCATCCGCTGGTCATTAGGATGCTCATAGCTTTGGGGCCGGGAGCTTTCCTCATACTGTTAACTCCCTTGTAGCATATAGAGCGGCCCAGAACTCTGGAGCTTTTTCATTCACCTAAGCACATGCCACAGTAATGCCACCAGTCCCATAGACGTTGGAAAGATGGGACTCAGAAACAAACAACCTTTACACTCTAACACATCCAGTCTGTGGAGCTGCTTTAGGCAAGATGATCCAACTGAGTCTTTGAGAGCGTGGCTAGTGAAGAACATGCTCCAATCACTACGAACCACTACCACCAGGATGGGGCTTCTTCCAGATACCCTTCTGCTGCCCCTTCCAAACTGTATTGCTCCAAAGCACCTCACTGGCATGTAATCCTCAGGAACCCCCCTTCACCCCAGTGCATGGCTCCTTGTACACACAGCAGGTGTGATGCTAACTTTTTTGATATCCACAAAGCATCACACAGAGGGCAAAGAATTAGACTTCCTAGGGCAAGGACTTCACAGAAGGAGCTGGGATGGGAGAGAGGGGTTCACGGAATTCTAAAAGCAAGACACTCTCTGAAAAGTGGATTTGGCCATTTCAGCTGGATATCCTTTCCTCTGGGTGAGGGGAACAGGGCCTGCCCACTCTGCTCCTGCCTGTAACCCCTTCTCTGACTCTGTCTTCCTGTGCTGTCCTCATCCTCCTTCCCTAGAGCCTGTTTGCACTCTCCCCCTGCCCCTCCCGCTCCTCCTCATCCCTTGGATAAGTTGGACTTTCTGCATGTTCAGTCATGTGCTGGCAAATTCCATCTTTTAAAGACTCAAAAAGGGGGGCACCAGGATGCATCTTTCAAGTGAAACGAACAGAGCCAATTCTCTCCCCATCTTTCCATTGAGATTGGGGGAGGGGTGTTCGCCGGGCAAGAAGAAATGGAGAGCACCCCCCCGAAGCAGGGAGTGGAGCCACCTCTCAGAGCTGACTCCATTCCTTGAACCACTTTTGTCGTCACTTCCCATCCCTATGGGATATATTCCTAGCATCCCCCCGTGGGAAGGAGTTCTGCAAAATGATTAGGGAATTTGACATCATTCCCTAGATAAGATAAAATAGCAGCAAATGAGCTTTGAGTGGGATGTAGGGAGATCCCAGACTGGGATGGGATGGGGAATCCTTGCCCTTCTTTTTGTCTGTGCACTCAACCTCTGCACTTTCCTACCCCTTTTACTTATAAACCAAGGTATCTTTCAATATATTTGTCTTTTTGCCTGCTCTTTCTCTTTTCTCTTTCACACAGAGGTTGGTGCTGATGAATATGCCAGTGGCTGAGGACATGACGGTCCACTTCACCTCCACACTTATGGCTCTGATCAGGACAGCTCTGGACATCAAAATTGCCAAAGGTCAGATTAGTAGGGGAAGGAAGGAGGGTAGCGCCCTGTGTTATAAGCTGTGCAGGCTGCTATAGGACGGAGCCTCTGAACCACTGTCTAGCCAGCCACACATGCAGTAATAATGCAGTGGCCTGCTTCTGCCTCCAACTAGGTACCTTTAAGTCGTGCTCTTTCTCTGGTAAAATAAATGGCTTGATGTTGCATGGCTGACATGTCCCAGCATCTAAGTAATATTTGTTGAGCATAAAAACTTAATTCTGTAATTCCTTTCCAGATAGCATCTTTTCTCAAAAGTCTTGGGAAGCTTCTATAGCAGGTGCCAACAAGAGTGGACACTGTAATAGTTTGCCCATCATGATGGCAAATTCAGGGGTCTGGAGGACCTTTAGCCTGCCTTTATTTTTAAGAATCAGGTCACTCAGATTGTATAGTTAGGGTTGGTAGGAAGACCGATGTGTATTAACTAGGCAAGTGTCTTTCCTTACAGTTGTCTCTACTCTCCTCTCCGATGTATTGAGCCCCGGGGAGGCTATTAGACTCAGGGAGGAAGTTGGTTTTGGTCTCAGCCTCGCTGGGGAAGAATATGCCTGAGTCACTGGAAATAGGAGCCAGATTGTATTCTGCTTCCTCAGCAGAAATGCTGGTATCGCCAGATCCATGGTCACTCGGTGCTGAGATGCTGAGATATCGCTCACAGTGTGAGGTGCCATGCTGACTCAGCACCTGCCCCACCCCCACCCCCACCCCCACCCCTCACTCTTCATTATTCCGTGTCTGTTCTGATTGGGTTATTAATAATTTATATTATTCTAGGTGGTGCAGACAGACAGCAGCTAGACTCAGAGCTACAAAAAGAGACCCTAGCCATTTGGCCTCACCTGTCCCAGAAGATGTTGGATCTACTCGTGCCCATGCCCAAAGGTGTGATGGGCTCCTCTTTCCAAGTGCACTTATCACACTGGCCCAGAGTGACCAAGGAGATAAGGGAAGGTCATTCTTTTACCATTAGAAAACCAAGTCCCCACTTCTAAAATACTTTTAATCATAATTCATTGAGACTGACTTTAAGGTGTGCCATTGTGGCTGTGGATGAAATTTTCTGGGTGCACAGCGTTCTCTCTCTCTCTCTCTCTCTCTCTCTCTCTCTCTCTCTCTCTCTCT
>OU015747.1:108020624-108046936 GCA_907169655.1 Acomys percivali | reverse complement strand
CACACACACACACACACACACACACACACACACACACACACACACACCTACCTGCACCTATGGCCTCATAAATATCAGTCTCCCTTCTAAAAGCCCTTTTTACAATGGGGGCTGAATCATCTGCTGGAGGCGAGAGGCAACCAGATGGTACCAAGTCCCACAAGCTTGGCTGTGTGTTTATTTCCAGGAGCCAGAGGTTAGTGAATTAAAAAGTGTGCAGTCCTCTAACCATGGCATCTACCTTCCTCCGGACACCCAGGAGCATGCGGGATCTGGGAGGGCATCCTCTATGCCACGTCTGACTATGGATCCCCAGGTAAAACTCAAGCACCATGTACCTTATCCAGTGGCATCCCAGGCTTTATTAGGTGGGTTTTGAAATACCTGAGATTTTCAGGTAAGCCCTGAACTTTCCCCTACCCCTCACCTACACACAAAAAACTTGGCTCACGGACTATCTCTGATAAAGTTTTCTCTACACTGTGTTTTTAACAAATCCCTATCTTCAAATGTCTAGTCAACAAAATAGTGTATCTCCTCCTACACTAGGCTAAGCATTCTTAGGACCCAACCAGCTAAGCAACTGGCAGTTTTCTCTACGTATGTTTCCATCCTTTAAAAAAACTTTTCCCAGCTCTTTCAGCACTTGAGTTATTTGTACCCACGGCTCTATGTCAGGACTGTCTCATCCGGTGCAGGCCACGCCTCCCTCGTTTCTTCGTCTGTTTTCTTGGCTTCTTTGTCTGTCTTACATCAAGTTTTGACAGAGACTAAGAAGTTGCTGTGGATCTGTTCTAACACCTGTGGCAATCCAAACCATCAGAGTCTGGGGCGATAGGAGGCTGGGGTCAGGGTGATGGCGGGAGGGTGGTACTTTCTAGGTGGTTAAGTTGCAAGCCCCCCAAGGCTAGGGGCTTATAGGGCAGAGCCTTACCTGTTGAATAAGAAAGAATGAAAGAGAAAATTGCTTCCTTCAGAATATGGCCTTTTGGACAATTGCTGTCGCCTATTTCAAAGTGACTCACTATTTGCAGCAGGCCCTGACTGAGTCTCTGTTGTAGATAGTCCTGAGAGTCATTTGCATAATACCTGTCCACATTCTGCACAGTAAGTAACCTCATCTGGTTTTACTCATGAGAACAAGAAGACAGCCCAGGCCACTCTCAGTGATGATTAGCATACATAGGACACCAGTTCCTGATTAGCCTCTGTAGCCCAGGTTTTTGCAAAAGCGAATCAAGGAAGGTGACAATTTCCAAAGTTATAGTTCACAGTTCCCAAGAGATTTCAGTCCTACATCTGGATTTTCAGACCCTTTCAATAATTAATCCAGACCCTGTGTTCCTCGGGGGCGGTTATTTCTTTCCAGGTGGTGACGGACCCTAGCTCTATGCGACGTTCGTTTTCTACAATTCGGGATAAGCGTTCCAATTCCTCCTGGTTGGAGGAATTCTCCATGGAGCGTAGCAGTGAAAACACCTACAAGTCACGGCGCAGAAGCTACCATTCCTCCCTGAGGCTGTCAGCCCACCGTCTGAATTCTGACTCTGGTGAGAAGGTCATCTTTAGCATCTGTCTGGTTTTTGCAAAGACCAAAAATGACTGGAACATGATTTGGATAAAGACCAGGGTTTAAGAAAGCGAAGGAAGGGCTGGGAAGATGGTTCTTGCGTAAAGAACTTGCTTGTGCAAGTATAAGGACAGACTTCCAACCCCTAGAACTTACATAAAACTGGGGCACAGTAGTACACATCTAAAATCCCAGTGTCCCTCCGTCAAGATGGACCCTGCTATTATGGGGTTTGAGCTATCATCAGTCACTAAAGAGATACTGTCTCAAACATGGCAGTGCAAAGCAAGGCTAAGAGCAAGTCCTCTGGCTTCCACATGTATACTGTGGCACACCTGTGCCCATATCCCACATGCACACAAATGGAAAGACTCCTTGTCAAAGTGCAATGCTCTGTCTGAGTTATCATCCTGAAACTGACCCAAGCCCCATGTGCTCATCACAAATGCCAATATGATTAATCAAACTTCTCAATTAACTTTTATACAAAACCACCTAGATTCCATAGGCATGTGGTGGAAGCCAACCCGCCCCGCAAAAGGTGCTGAGCTCCACCGCCAGCTTGTTTTACCCACAGTGTTGCCTGGAATCCTTTCACACACTGAGGTTCATTTAAAGCCTCTCTGTGTGTCTTACTCCTCTTTAAAATGATAAAAACCATTACTCTCATTCTGCCTATTCCACTAGGTCAGAAACCAAACTTGAAAACCAATGATCTTCCCCGTACTAAGAGCCAGGAAGTGGCAGCATTAAGACTAGAATGGAGATCCTTCTACTTAAATCCCAGGGTTTTCATCCTAACATTACATTAGATGGCCAACATTTCATTAGTAGGACCTCCTTAATTCCTGTCCTGGTGCCATCTTCTCACAATCCATGTGCAGGACACCAGTAATTCCTGAGCCGTGTTGATAGCACTGGCAGAGACACTGTTCACTGCATCTGGCATAAAAGGAAGCAGAGAAAACAGACTTCGCTTCCTGATGCGTATCTTTTAAGTGGCACCTTGCAGAATTACTTGCTCATAAAAAGGGAATTTTCTACCTTTTCTCTCCCATTTCCCTTTTAAGCCATCTCTTGGTCTGCCTGAAGAAGCCACTTTGGCCAGTTTAGGACGCCATGAAATATAAGGTCAAAGTGGCAGCATCGTCTGGTGGGGATTCACTCCCTTCTTGGTTTACAGGTGGCTATCTTCTCATGGTGTCCTCACAGGGCAGACAGCAGGGACAGTAAGAAAACTGTCTCTGGGGTACTTATCCCATAATAAGAGCCCCGCTTTCCTGAGCTGGATACCTACCAAAGGCTGTTCATCCTCTCACCATTCCATTGGAGGTTAGGATTCAATACTGAATTCTGAACACAGTTAGTTCACAGAGGCTCAGTCCCTGGTTGGGATAGAATTTGTGGCTTGCAGTTCGGTGTCATCAAGCCCGAAGTTGCTGAGTGATAATAACTGGTTGTTTTCATCACCTCTCTCAGGCCACAAGTCTGACACTCACCGTTCAGGAGGCCGGGAGAGAGGCCGCTCCAAAGAACGGAAGCATCTTCTCTCTCCCGATGTCTCCCGGTGCAATTCAGAGGAGCGAGGGACCCAGGCTGACTGGGAATCCCCAGAGCGTCGCCAATCCAGGTCACCCAGCGAGGGAAGGTCACAGACCCCAAACAGACAGGTAAACATGGAGAAGTTGAGCCTCTAGCAGATCAGGGAAGGAAGGGTGCTGTACCTGAGAGAGCCTTCCATGGCCCTTGTGTCAGCTTCTGGGAACTAAGAGCCCGATGATCACAAGAATTAACCATGGTACATGGCTATTCTGTGCTTACAGAATAAGAGGTGATAGGAACTTAAAAGTAATGAGATTTCTCTCCCCGACTCCAAGAAAAACAGTATCTGGAAGCTAGTCTGTGCCTGTCCTCAGAATCCTGATATACAAATTCAGCTACACTTAGGAACTAAAGATGGCGCTTCCGCTAAAAAGGGTGGGCTCTGCTGTGACCCTTGCCAGGATTTGAAAGTCAGAGAGCTCAATTTTGCTTACATGTTATGCAGCCATCTCAGGACAAAGAGCAGGTCTCCTCCATCTTTTGCTAAGTTCCCAATCTATGCCTAAGAAGTGCCAGCTGTGTGACAGTATTCCTTGGCCCACTCCTCTCTCCCAGCCTTAGCTCTTATCAAAGTTCCTGGAGTCCAGAGGGGAGTCCCATTTGGTTTGGGAATGGTCAGCCAGAAACAAGCAATTCTGAGGCACAGCAACTGAGACTTGTTCACTCAGGGAACAACGATTTCCAAACTGTATGGCAGAAGAGAGCCATCCCCGGAGTTTGCTAGCACAGCAAATTCCTGGGACTTTGAGGAATCCTTTGAGATTTGCTTAAAAGTCAAACCCAGAATTCTACATCTGAAAGGACCCCACCCCAGAAGATTCTCAGAGGTGGCTCACGGGTTTCACACACCTTGAGAGACCAGTGCGGGAATCCATTTGCCACCACCTCAGCTGGGTCCTGTTGGGAATAGGTATGGAATGCGGGTATGGCCCAAGGCAATAGATGGGCATATCAGCTGCAAATGCTAAAGCAGCAAGGCACTGCTGACAGAGAGGCAAGAGTAAAGGGAAGGAAAGGAATTGCTTTTTCTTAGAACTTATTTCCCAAAGCAGTTTCCCAGGCAGGAATTCAGAGCATTCATTCACCTTTTGGGGAGTTGTTTTGCCTAGAACTTCAAGGCATTCCTGTATGTCCTTGCTATATACAGTTTCCATTTTTCTGGCTAGCCACCTGGGTGTTTATGGTCACAGTTGTGAGTAAGTCAGATCATATGCCCACATCTACCCTCCCCACCCCTCACCCCCACCTGTCTGGCCAAACCTGCATCATTAGTTGACCTTGAATTCCAGAGACTTTGCTGTGTGGCAAAAGCTGAGATGCTCTGTCTAGATGGCATCTAATTCTCTACCAAGTCCTTGAAGGGTATGAATGTTCTCAAAGAGCTGTCTGCATAGGAGGTTGGGACCTCAAGAAGGTTCCAAGTGGAGGTGCCACCTGCCTAATCTAATCTGTCATCTTTCTTTTGTGACGCAGGGTACTGGTTCCCTGAGTGAGAGCTCCATCCCTTCTATCTCTGACACCAGCACCCCAAGACGAAGTCGTCGCCAGCTCCCGCCTGTGCCACCAAAGCCTCGGCCCCTCCTCTCCTACAGCTCCCTCATGAGACACAGTGGAGGCATCTCTCCACCTCCTGATGGAAGCGAGGGTGGATCCCCGCTGGCTTCTCAAGCTCTGGAGAGCAACAGCGCTTGCCTGTCCGAGTCTTCCAACTCCTTGCACCCCCAGCAGGGCCAGCACCCTTCCCCACAGCACTACATCTCTGAGCCCTATCTGGCCCTCCATGAAGACTCCCACGCCTCAGACTGTGGCGAGGAGGAAACACTCACCTTTGAGGCAGCCGTGGCTACTAGCTTGGGCCGGTCCAACACCATTGGCTCTGCCCCACCCCTGCGGCACAGCTGGCAGATGCCTAACGGGCACTACCGGCGGCGGAGGCGTGGGGGGCCTGGGCCTGGCATGATGTGTGGAGCTGTCAGTGACCTCCTGAGTGACACGGAAGAAGATGATAAATGCTAGAGGCTGCCATCCCCTCCGATGCATGCTCTTCTCTCACAGGGAGAAAAACCAAGACCAAATTGGGAAGCCAGTGCGGCCCGGGGGGGAGGAAGAGGGAGAAGGAAGATGGAGGAAGGACGCCATGCATCCTCAGAGAAGAGGAAGTAAAAGACAGATGGAAAAACCAGTCAAACCCACCAATTTGCATTACTTCCCTTTGCAAGATGGGCACTGCCATAGTCCTGCCTCTTTGCTGGGGAAAGGAAATACAGGAATGTGGGGGGTTATTCCCATGGGAGAAGGGACACGAAGGTGGCTTGGCTTCCCTTGCCCCTTCCCACTTTTCTATAAGCTGCAGCAGGATCTGGCCGACCTGTGTCTAAGCTCATCGCCCTGAGCAGCTGGGAAGACTTCCCGGCATCTTAATGAGGGAAGAGTGGAAAACAGTAGGCTAAGAATCTCCTCACCAGCTCTTGTGGGTTTTTTGGCTGCCCCCAGGGCAACCACAGAAGCATCTCATGCATTCTCTTGGGGCTTGCTTTCCCCCAAAGAGACACAAGCTAAGTCAGGAGCACTGGATGCTGATGGGAGGAGGGAGGGAGGGTGGGAGGGAGAGATGGGCCAGAGTAGAAGGGCCCAAGGTGCTGTGGCAACAGCAGCAAGGGCTGGTCTGGGTGAGAGAAGCCATAGCCCAGCAAGCCCATACCATGAAGGCGAGGGCCAAAGAAACTAAACTGGGGGTGCTGGCGGGTTCAGTCCTAGACTCCGAGGTCTGTCACCCACACCGTAGGTGCTGTGGTAGGTAGGCTAGACAAGGAGGTTCCCCAGGACCCGCAAAGGTGCCTGTAGCTCTGGTAATGGTAATATTAACTCCAATAGCCAGGGAACCAACCTCAGTAGGGTTCAGCCCACAGCGTGGGAGCCCCATGCAGTTCTCAGCCTTGGCCCCTTAGATACCAAAGGGAACCCCCAACAGGCAAGGTGGAGGGGGAGACCTAAGGGACTCTAGGCAGACTCAGTTTTCCAACAAGCATAGGAAGAACTCAGTATTGGTGACAGGGCTGTGACCACAGTGGGCTGGAGGCAGCAGGCCTCTGTCAAGCAGCAAGGCTAGTGCTAAGCCAGGCCCAGAATGGTCAAGTATTAGTAGCTACGTGTTCTCTGCCACTTCCCCAAATGGACAGGAAACACCTCTGATGGCCACCATGTAGTGACTTCTTTAAAAGTGAGAAAGACTGGTAGGCTGAAACAAGGGAATGCTCCCTAAGAACATCAGCCTGGCGAGCATCCTGGTGAGAAGTCCTTGGGCCAGAAGCTTGTGCAGCTGGTTTGGGGTTTGGCGAGTCAGTCGCGACGAGGATGCTTTAAGGCAATATACCTCAGTTTTGACCTGGGCTGCTGCCTTAAGTAAAATGGCTCTGATGAGGCCCCCACGGTCTCTGACCATTTCCTGGGCCAGGCCTGGGCCTCATCCCTCCCCACAGTAAAACATAGGTAGAAGACAGCCTTGGGCCACTGAGCCATTCTTAATCCCCCAAAACAGAAGCATCGAGGGACAATAGGACCCTCCCTCAGACATTTCCATCAATAAAATAGTAAAGAGCTCCATTCTGTGGAACAAATCACCCCTTCAGCCTCTCCCTAGTATCATCAGAGTGGGTGAATGGATGCCTTGGAGCAGGGTGTTGGGCAGGACTGCCCTCCCTAGACCCTGCACAGGACCCTCTCCAGTCAGACTCAAGGACATTATGCTGACAGCTCAGTGGATCACTTCTTCATCCTCTTCCAGCCCAGGTGGAGTCCTCTGGGACTCTTGTGTAGGAGCAGTCCCTTTTCTTAGAAAGAACTTCTCTTTTCTTATGACGTTTCCTTTCTATTCTTCTGTCCCATTCCTTCTAACCCTGGGCCGACAGATGGAATGGGGTAGCGGCAGCAGCTCTGAAAAGCCAAGTTCATCCATGTGACAGCGACCATCTGCCACAGTCTTGCCTTCTCTTTTGAGTATCGGTGGAGCTTCATGAACCATGGCCAGCCCCAAACCAAAGTAGTCCTAGGACAGGTGACCGATGAGGCTGACAAACAGCCTGCCAACCCTCTTCCACCTTCATTGCCCTTTCCCACTCAACACGGATGTGCTCAGGGGCAGCTGAGGTGATGAGCATGCTCCTAACGGATGTATGTGATTGTTACATAAGACTGATGCTGGGCCTTGTGTTGTTTTTAAGGTTTTCTCTGCTCAGCCTCATTTCATGCCAAAGTGCTGCTATGGGCCTCTTTGTGTGCACAAAATTGCTTTCCTCTACCTTGGACATGCAGCTTTCCTTAGGGGAAAACCTGCAACAGGATAACCATTCTAAGCCAGCAAGCCTGCTGGATGACATTTGAGAAAGTCAATTGCAGAGATGTGTCATTGCCACTGTCCCCCAGTAGTGGGAAAATTGTGAGCTGGCAGCACAACCACTAGATATGGAGTTTGCCTACAAAGAATAGGATCACTAAATTTACTATGCCTGAAATCTTCCAACACTCTTGAATTACACAAACACACACACACACACACACACACACACACACACACACACACACACACCACTAAATGAAGCATTGTAAAGTGATAAACTATTGTAGATCTGGTCACTTAACTGACCACCTGGTTTTTTTTCTAACACTGGTGAAGTTATAAACATATTTCTTTATTCAACTTCCCCCAGGCTTCTTTCCCCTTGGACAACTATTACCCTTCATTAAGACCAGGACATAAAAGAATTTTTGTTAAGTCACAAACACATTATCATCGTAATCTCTGGTTTTCTGTTGCCTCCTAGTAAACTCGAATGCCAGTCTTCTCCCTTATAGTTGACCAGGACTTCCCCTCCTAGGTATCAGAGCCTGTGTCTTTTTCGTTAAAAGGAAGCTACTTTCTCAAACCCCATGTTTCTCTTTGCATCTTCTGGCACACAGCATGACTATTTCGGTGCAGAAAAATCTTCTTGCAGAATTCTTTAGTCAAATGTCTCACCACCCTTACAAAAAACCCATTGGTCCTCACCACCCCAAAACAAGAGAGAAAAGATGAGAGAATATTAAAAGGAGAAAGGAGGCCAGGCATGGAGGTGGTGTGACCATGTTTGCATGCCTTTTCACTTAAGGTTTCAGACAGTTTGTCACATCCCTACCTTCCCATCTGCAGGAGGATACAACAGGCTTCAGATGGTAGGAGGTTCAAGCTTCGGTGCCCTGCATGTCAGGAAAATCACTTGCCCATGAAAGGATGCTACCCTCATGGACCCACCAGGCCCCGCATGAGCTGTGATGACAGTTTCCAAGGGGAGGGAGTTACACCACACTTCTACCTGAGGAATCTATTTTTACTGTCACTTCTACTTTCTGCCTGTTCCCATACTGAGGGCCCAGATGTGGTTTCCTGAAGCTGACTCCAGATGTTCTTCAGCTTTTTCCTCCCTTCACCCTGAGGCCACCACAATGAACACCCCACATTCCAGCCTTTAGTTGACATCTCTCTTTTCCATGGACATCTATACCCCACCACCACCACCACAGATTCTATGTGTGAACTGGAGTGTCTTTGGGTCTGCCATCCCAGTCTTTGTTTTGATGCATGTTAGCACATCCTGAGATGGTTAAACCAAGCTTATGTAATGGATAGCTGCCTCTGCCATGCAGCTAGGGAATACTTCCTTCCGCTGAAGCATCATATGGAGCTCACTGGGTGATCCTCACGAGACCATTCCAGATGAGATGTAAAGTGTGCATGCAATGTCTGTGTACGCAATGAAGGCTCACTGCAGAGAAACTAGGTCTCTTTGGTGTAGTGGAACAAAGTTTTCAGGTTATCTCTATTTTTTCGTTACATCTCTTTCTGAAGCCTGTAATGTATATTTCATTTTTGAACAGAGTATCTGGGTGGGTGGAGCAGAGAGACGTTGGGAACTTCATTTCTCAGCTCAGTTATAACAGTGGTAAAGTCAACGTTATATGTAAAGGAAAGGCAGACAGGGGAAGAGAATGAAATTATCTCCTGATGTGCTGAGACTTCCTGAGCCTTGAAACCTTTCACAGCACTTTTCATTATAACAGTGTCTTGTCTGTTATGTTGTAAAGCACAGGCCCCAAGGCCTGAGGTCACTGACGCAAAGCAGCCAATTCCTCAGGAGAATTCTCAGTCCCACCTAGCCTGTGTGTGCCCTTCCCTCCAGACCCCCAGAGCATTTAACATGTGAGGAGGAACAGGGAAACACTGTAGTGGGCTGCCAGGCAAAAGAAGGTCAGGTAGCCCCTTGCAAGTGGCCAGACTCAGCATGATGGATTAACACCAGCCAAGAACCCCTAAGGAATCAGGTTCAGTTCAGATGACTTATCTTTAAATATCACCATGTAGAGACTCTTAACAAAGGCCAAGCAAAATTAACTTGGGGGTTATGACCTAACTTTCCCATGAATGTGATCAAAGGCAGCAGTAGCCGTTTGCAGTTTTTCCTCTCTGAACCACTCAGAACATCCTGGCCAGGTCTGTCCCAAACAGCAGCACCTGATACCTTCTCCACTGGCCAAAGGCTGCTATGGTGTTTAGTTGTCATTGGCTACACGCATAGTCCATAGATGTACTGCGTGGGAGAAAACGTCTGCAAAAGAAGAATTCTATTTGCTTTCTTGTAGACATCTTTTCCTTTCCTTGAATCTTTTTGTTGTCTTGGATTTTTTTTTCTCCATAATTGACTTGGTCTATGTCATGTGTATACCAGAGAAGTCACATGACACCAAGAATAACAAATTCACAAGTTGTCCCAGCCTATCCCAAGGACCTAGAAAGCATCTCCAAACAGAGTTCAAGATAGCTCATTTAATGGGGGCTCTCAGCAAAGTAGAATAAGGTTTCTGGTAAAGTCTGACTCCCCCTTATTTTTAATAGGTTTCTTTCCACCCACACACACCGGTCCTGCTATGTTAGAGGGCTAGTGTCCTGACCTTCTAGATGCAAAAAGATACTTTATAATAAGCCATGTAACTACTATGTAAATACATTCTTGGGTTTCAAGTTCTTGTTTATGAAGTTTTGAAAGAGTTGGATAAAGTAGAAAGAAGTATTGAGATTAATGTTTGTTTTTATTTGTTCGGTAGTTTTTGTTTGATTGATTGCCTAAGTATTTTGTACCAGGCCCACTCTAAGACAGCAAAGAAGGATAAATCTGCGTTCTACACGGTTCTGAATCTGCTTCTTTTCTAAGATTAATTTCTGTCAAACTAATGCTTTGATAATTGAGTCAAAAACCTGAAGTTACTGTCTCCTTCTGTCTCTAGTCCCACCCCCATCCCTTCTGTCCTGTTAAGTGGCCTTGGACTCTTATCTCCATGTATTCTGACTCTCCTCTTTCAAAGGTCTGAAAATATAACCTAGGATTATGGAAAAAAAACTGCCTCCCCCACAAAATCAGTCAAAGTCAAAAAGTTATAAAATATAGGTTTTTCCTCCCAGAACATCTTTAACCAAGGTATACAAAATGCATTCCTTGATAGGAAGATAAGTTTAAACAATATAGCAATCTGATAAATGAACATTGTAGGAAGCTAAATATAATGAGCTCTATCCAGGCTCCACAGATCATTTGTGCCTTCAGCAAGGACAATGCCTCTATTTTCTTTCCCTGGTTAGGAAAATTGAAATTCTGATGCTTGACTAGTTCATGCATGTATCAAGTGCTTGTAAGTTAATAATCACAAAGCACTTAAGTCTCCACATGTCAATTTAGAAAAACCTTCACTCATTATATCCCACCAAGGACTTGGGAAAGTCTTGGAACTTCCTAGAAGCCTCTCATATATATATGAAAACCCCCATCTTAATTAGACCTGGAGCTAAGAATTGCTTTACTCTTCTTGCCTTCTATTTTTTATATTTCCTTATCATGCTAACACTCAAACTTCTTTTTGAAATCCAAGATGTTTTCATTAATTAGAAAAGATGAGATTTCCTTCAACAAGCTTCCTACCATCGTCTCCTCTTTGTGGATACATAAGTCAGAGAGCGAATTACTACAAGAGAGCACAGAGGACCTTTGCCACGGTGTCTTCCCCAGCCTGGGTTGGAAATCTGAGTGAATCTTATCTCTTCTTTTTTTCCCTGCAAGCTTTTCCGAGAGAAGAATAGGTTGCTCTTTATATTATGTGAAGGAGATACCTGAACTTGGGCCAGATAATTCCACCACTTCCTCTTTGGTTCCCTCTGACAATGTCCCCAAATTAAAAAGGAGACAGCAGCCTCATCTGCCATGTCTAACTTAGACCTGATTTGCAACTCAGTTGTTTTCCTTTCAGCATTCTTATTTCTTATAGGCAATGACCTACATTGCCCAAGAACCAATGCTTAAAGCAAGTATATCAAGGATATTTATGAGATGAGCAAGAAAATCACTTTAAAGTGTCAAAGTGCCATTAATCAATTTTTAAAATAACGGTAATATGAAGTGAGGGCTAAATAGTGTAATCTAACTGCCAATTAAAGTACACAGTAGTTCTGGTCTTAGTTACATTTGATATGAAGTTACAGACCATTAAGCAGATCCCAGCGGGTTTAGTGAAGACATAGGCATTGGGTTTTAATGGCTTCCATAGGGGCATATACTTAGACTGCAGGTTGAACTTCAGTCAATGTTTTTTCTATCCTGGTGTTTTGTGCACAATCCAAAATTTCTACAAAGCCACCCTAAGTGCTACAATTGCAGAGGAACTTCCCTCTTGGTGGCATTAGAAAGCTGTCCAATTCCTCTCATACTGAGTCCAAAATTTGGAATTCACCCAGAAAAACCAGCAGAGGAGAAACACTTAATGTACCCAGTATGTCTGCCATTTGATACCTGGGGTGAGTGAGTACAGAGAGAAAGAGCAATGCTACTGAACAAAGACAAAGTTGCCATGGGAGATATAAAAAGCCCTGGAAGAGGACAGGCTTTAAGATGTTTGGATTTTGGATCCCACTTTTTACTTAGATGTGGGGTAAACTCTTTAGCCTGATATTGGATTCAGGGGGGTTGGTTTTGGTAAACTGACAGGAATCCTCAGAGAATTAGTAGATTCAAGAACACCCTTTCCAGACCTGAACAGATGAAGGTTAAAAAAAAAAAAAAAAGAATCCCAAAGACAATCTGTGACTCCAGTAATTTATATAGTAAGCCAATGTTGGAGAGGCAACATCAACCTTCCTGGTGGCATATGTGCCATAGGGGAGGAAGAGAGCCCTATGACTGGACAAGAGCTGTGTTGTCAGGAATAGGTTTCAAATATCAAGGTGCGCTGGTACTAACCTCAAAGGCCAACATTGTGAGGAGGTGATGGCATGGTGTCTAGGTCATCCCTTTTGTCCTTTGGGATGCAAGGATAGGGCCTTGATCCTTGAAGATGACCATGTAGGATGGGGTCAAGAGGAAAATGGGGTGCTCTGCCTCAGGTTGTAAAAAAATGCTGCCACCCACATAAGCATATGTGAGTCAAAACCATGAGCTGCCCCCTTAAGGGCAGCGTCCACTGGGGTGTATCAGCCTGACACTCCTGCAGCGGTAGTGATTGTATGGCAGCCAACGCTGGCCCACCCAGAGTATCGGTGCATCTCACCTAAACGCCAGAGTTCAGCAGTGCATGTTGAGCAGGTGGATATCCTGTAATATAAATGCTCGTTTGGATCCAAAAGGAAAACCATTAAAAATAAAAGAAAGATGAACAACTTTATTGTTGGGGGGGGAGGGTCAAGGAAAAGTAAATAAAACCTTGTTGTAAAGAATCAATTGGCCTGATTTCCCTCACTTCTCTTGCTTTTGCTCTTGCTGATGAAATAGCTATGGGAAACAAAGCCTGGCCAGGAATTGGGGAACAGGCTTAGGAGTCATGGCAAGTCAGGGTCTGTTTGTTTAGCCCAGTGTGAGTACTTTCAGATATTCTCAAAGTTCCCAGGATATGATGGTCTGGAAAGTTTTTCTTTCTATTAAAAATGAATTTTGCCTTGGAAGAAAAAAAATAAATTGCCCTACAAACTTATTCCTCAAAAACAAACAAACAAACAAACAAAAAACACCCAAGTTTCTACACAAGGGAATATTCTATCAGGGGACGTGACTAGCAGAGCAGTCACTTGTATGGAGCCATGGGCTTTGCAACTAGGGAACTCTAAGGTGCCTCCATTTGGAAAGAGGATGCTGGCTGCTCCTCAAGGCTCTTGTGAGATGCTCTCTGCTCTTCCCGTCTACAGTACTTCGCGCCCAGATGCTGTGGTCCTCTGAATGAATGAGGGAAGGAACACGTCTAGCATCCATGGGTCCATTTGCTCCTCCATTCTAGCCAGATCCGCCTGTCTCATCTCATTCCCTGGGCTAACACCTTTTTCCAATCCTAAATATATTATTTAAGTTGCAGATAATTCTATTTTTGGTTAGGTAGAAATTATCATTTCAGGATATATTTCTGTGTTTTGATCGAAGATCTTTTAAGTCTTGAGATACCAGTTTTATTAGGTAAAACTTTTTTTTTCTTGTGGTTGAACCTTTCAAAAATGATGTGCAGCCATCCACCCAAGTTCTGGAGGCTGGCTGCGAAGTCTGTACATTCACAAACAACTTCCTGTTTTTTCCAATCATATTCTAATATTGATTCAACCATGACTTGAATCGAAAACAAATTTGTCAACCTGTTACATCATAGTGATATGACATGACACAATGTTTTCTTCAATGAAAGATTTGTAAGGAAGTTATGTGAATTGGTGTTGTTTTTTTTCTTTTCCAAATTCTTTCTAATCTGGAACTCGAGTCCATATACTTTCACAGGCTAATGGTACTATGAAATACATACAAAGAAAAAAGATGCTATTCAAAATTTGTCTCTAGATTCTACACCAGTCTGAGTTTCTAGTGGTTTCATGTGCACACTATATTTCACCTTTATACACTGCTTCTAGAATACCACAGCCTAACTTGACGTACATGCTGTGTTTTTTTTTGCTATAGACCTACAGTAATTCCCAAACCAAAGCCCCTTAAATATTGAAGCATCTAAATGTGACCTCGCATACCTCTAGCCCAACACACAGGAGGCTGAGGCAAGAAGACTCAGAATTTGTGGCCAGCCTAGGCTACACAGTGAGATCCTGACTTTAAAAAACAAACCAACTCAAACAAAACATAGTCATGAATACATATGGCTTTAGACCACCTTAAACACGAGAAGCAACAGAAGAAGGAAAAAGGAATAAAATATTAGAGATTATGAGTGCAGGTACTTAGAGTGCCCACAGAGTGTAAACCCGGCTACCATCATTCTTTTTACTGTGTATCTTTGAACAAGTCTGTATCTTTAAAAGAAAATGATAACAGTAACTACTTCAAAGGCTTGCTGTTTGGAATAAGTGATTACATATCATGAGGACAGCCAGGTACCTCCATTCTCCTTCCCTTCCTCATCACCACACAGAGGTGCATTCCTCAAACCCACTACCCTGTGAGCTGGGCCTCTTAGGACCACATTCCAGGCAGAAAAGGGTGCTGACTGGGTAGGTACTTCCTCTCAGTTAATGAAACAAAGGCAGATGACAATTTGATCCTCCATGGAAAGTTGAACGAACAAAAGAGCTTTAAAAAGCAAGCAAATCATAATTATATAACTATTTTTAAATACTCCCTCCATTCTGGTCTTGGAAAGAAGCCCTAATTTGCTTATTCTCCACTTCTAATTTCCATATTCATTTAATAACAAAATGGAAGAAAACATTAGTGGGAGATAGTAATTGTAAAAGTAGCAATAAAGTTAACGGCAACATTAAAAACAGTATACCCACATAAGCGGCAATATTCAAGGCAATTTAAAAATGTCAAGTAATACACAACAGCATGTGAGTAAACTATAAATCCAAGGTCAATACCCTGACTTTTTTTACTCCATTAAAAAAAAAAAAAAAGGAAAAGAGAGAACTGCACAATAATATACCTATAGTCCTAGCACTAGGGAAGCTAAGGCAGGAATATCACAAGTTTGAGGCCAGCCTGGGCTCTCTATTTGAGGCCATTATAGGATACCTAGCATAATTCCATCCTAGCCTTCCATTCCCCCACCTGCCGTCTCTACTTCTAACCCCGCAAAAAGAATAGGAAATAAAGGAATCATTTAAAAAGTCAGCCCTAGGTGAACCATTAAAAAATGATTATAAGCCAGCAATTCTGGAACTAAATCCATCGTTTACTCCTTCATAGACAATTGCCAAAAGAGTATTAAAGACGCTGCAGGTAAAACAATGTGAGCCCATCCAGGGAGAGGATCCACTGCCCTCTGTCCACTCTACATTTAAAACCATCTCTGTGTATAAAATAACAATTATAACCCTCATTGCAGCACATAGGAGCCATAAGCCCCAGGATACTTGAGCAAGAAAGAGGCTAGATACCAGCTGTGACCTGAACTATCCCCCCTTCCCTGAACCGACAGGAGATAAGAACAATTGTTTTGTTTTCCAGCAGTCAATAACGTCTCCTCTTGAGGTGGCCTTAGGGACCCTGCTACAAGCATTCCAAAGAGAACCACCTGAGAGGGGCCTTCTGTTACTGTGTCCAAGCGATGCCTTTTGTACTTTTATCAAAGCTGTGGCTCACCGCCCTTGAAGAAGGGAACTCGGGATCTCAAGTTTTTCACATCTTTCAGCCTCACCCAGTACCTGCTTACAAGCCCTGCACCAGGCTCAGGAAAAATGAGGGAAAGCTAGCCACTAAGCTGGCCTACTTGCATCAGAAGAATTCAGTAGGAGGGCTGTGATCAAATAGGAAGACCCAGGTTGGTTTCTTGACAGAGTGGAAACAGCAGTGTGCTTGCTCTGCTCCCAAATCAGATGCCTCGATGCTAATGAGAAAGCAGTGTGGGATAGCTGCTGTGGGGCAGGGAAGAGAAAAGGATACTTCATATAAATGTGGCTGGCGAAGACGCCGATGCACGGCAGTAGCTAAACCTCTGTTACACATTTTAGTGAGCCAGCTATATGATGCAGCCTCCAATTCTTCACCTTCACAAATGCACAGTGTGGATGAAAAGGCCAGCCTTGCACGGTTTCCTTTAGGCCTGGAGAGCACACACACTCTGTGTCCGACTAGTATTGTGCCAAGCCCATTGTAAGCATTCGCTAAAACACAGCTGCCATTCGAACGCCATCTACTCCTTTATCAAGTAGCATTGATTAATCACTAACTAGTTCCTAGTACTGGGACTTAAATAACAACCAGGCCCCGTGAAGTGGCATCCTCTTTTGTCATCAGCCCATCGAAACCTAGATAAGAATGCTAGGATACAGAGAAAGCCTCTAGGAGTGACTCAGTCACAAGTGGCCTTGGGGACGATGAGGGGATGGCTCAGTGGGTAAAGACACTTGCTGATTATGTAACCCCTGTCCCTGCAGGCCACAGAAAGACGGGATGAGAGCTACCCTCTGACTTCGAAATGCATGCCTGCACTCTTACTCACAGAACAATTATAAAGTTTTGTTTTGTTTTGTTTGTTTTTTAAGAAGTGGCTTTTGGGAAAAACTAGTATTTTGAGAGGAAGCATTAAAAAACAACAGCAGAGATTTGCTGGGGAATGAAGGTAACAGTAGGAAAGGTACAGGAGAAAGTAGCTTTCTCTGTTCCCAAATCAGATGCCTTGATGCTAAGGGCAGAGCTAGGTTTTGGTTCGTTTTAGGGGGGTTGGGGGGCTGCTGGAGATCAAGCCCAGGGCCTTGCATATTTTAGGCAAGTACTCAACCACTGAGCTTCATCCTCCCCACCACAGTGTTTCAGATGGGGTCTTATGCAATTCAGACTGGAGTTGAAATACCAGCCTTGAAATCCCAGGCTTCCTGCTTCTGCCTCCCCAGTGCTGGGATCACAAGCATGGGCCGCTCCTTGCTGGTGCTGTGCACTCCCATCGGCTGATATAGCCTTTCCATATTCAAACCTTTCACTGCATGGTACTATCTCTTCTCCCGGGTAAAATGACATAACATGGATTCTGGATATTGGGTTTAATATCTTGGTCCCCGACAGCTATTTGAACAACAGCTGCCTGCATCTCTAGCCACCCAAAAAAGGCAGTGAGCCTGACCAGACCGGCTTTCTATTCCTTCATACCTTGTCTTGGATGCTTAGAGACCCAAAGAACGCTCCGTATGAGAACTTTTCAATCTCTTCCCAAATACATATTTGTTACTTTTATGCTCAGCTGTTTGCAAGATTTCTGAATGAGTCAAGCACCATAAGAAATCATACCAGAGTCTCCTTTTCATAAAACCCTCAGACAGACCTAACCAGTAGCCAGAAAAACCACACAAGTGTGGCTTAAAAATCCCTGTGCTTCATGGCAGCACGATAGTGATCCTTTATGCATTTCAGAAACATGATTGTGTTCAGAATAAATTGATTTCCTAAATAATTTCAAGGAGCATATCTTAAGATGGAGGTAAACATACCTCAAATATCGTCTCTGAACAAGAAAATGAGATGCTGAGGTTACATGGTTTGGCAAACACTGCTCGGAGCCCTATGCCTTGTTTGTGGTATCAAGTACCTTTGCTTGATAATCTTTACGCCATATGATCCTGCCCTACAGGATCACCTTTTGATCTTGTAGGCAAGTGAGAGGTGGCTTTTCTTTCCCAATCACTTCTTTTTTTTTTAATTTTTAAAATTAATTTATTCATATTACATCTCAATTGTTAGCCCATCCCTTGTATCCTCTCTTTCTTTCCTCCCTCCCGCTTCCCCCTCTACTCCCTTCCCCTATGTCTGTGACTGAGGGGGACCTCCTCCCCCTGTATATGCTCCTAGGGTATCGAGTCTCTTCTTGGTGACTTATTATCTTTCCTCTGAGTGCCACCAGGCCTCCCCATCCAAGGGACATGGTCCGATATGGGGCACCAGAGTGTGTGTGAAAGTCAGATCCCCTTCTCCACTTAACGGTGGAGAATGTCCTGTCCATCGGCTAGACTGGGTAGGGGTTCGAAGTTTACTGCCTATATTTTCCTTGGCTGGTGCTATAGTTTGAGGAGGACCCCAGGGCCCAGACCCACCTGTGGTTTTCCAGGACCCTCTGGATCCTTCTATTTCCTCATTCTCCCAGGCTTCTCACCCCTAAAGTCTCAATAGGATTTTCTCCCCTCTGACCCACTTTCCTGGTAGGTAAAGTTTTTCATGGGGGCGTACCCCTTGGCCTAGTGTCTCGATATAAGTGAGTACATACCATTTGACTCCTTTTGCTTCTCGGTGAACTCACTCATTATGATAATTTCTAGTTCAATCCATTTGTCCACAAATTTCGGAAATTCCTTGTTTTTAATAGCTGAGTAGTATTCCATAGTGTAAATATACCACAGTTTCTTTATTCATTCTTCTACTGAGGGACACGTAGGTTGTTTCCATGTTCTGGCTATTATGAATAAGGCAGCTATGAACATGGTTGAGCATATGTCCCTGTTGTGTGGTAGTGCATCTTCTGGGTATATTCCAAGGTCCCAATCACTTCTATTGTGCATACTAAGGGCCACACAGTAACACTAGACAGAAGACTCTGTGGTTTGTAGTGTACTTAAAGAGTCTCGTGGAAGTTTAAATAATTTCTTGCCTCTTATTATGAATTTAAAGCATATGATTCCAACATAGACCTGTGTGCCTCAGGAGGGTCTGGCAAAGCTCCCTCAGCAGAAACTCGGGGGAAGAAAGTGAGTTAGCAGGATTCCCCAGGCACAGGGTGGCCAATTTCCTCCTTACTAACACACCTCATGATGTAGTTTTTGCATGATGAATCTGGCTCTGTGGGGCGACAAGAGCTGCTTCTCAAATCTAAGCTGGAAAGTGGGAACTTTAACCTTGGGCAATAACTAGACTTTGAATGGCACTTGCTCTGAACCTCAGGGGAACTAATAGAGATTTTCAGGCAATTGGTCATTAGCACAAATTTTCTGGAGAAAGGAGAAACACAAGAGAGTTGAAGGAAGAAAAGAAGAGGAACCAATGACAAGTTCGTCATCGCCAAACACCACAGATTGCTGCTAAGCATAAATGAAAGGCTTTTCTAATTAGAAAACTAAGCAGGCTAGTCATACGCTAATCAAAACCTATTTTTACTTAATTTAGGTCAGTCTTCAGTAAACGCCTCCCTAGAAATAGAAGGTTGAACTAACCCTGGTGGCTTGCTCTGATGCGGTAGAGATGACTCACTCATGCTGGTTCTCAGAGCTACACAGATGGCTGGGAGTAGCTGGGAGCCTTCCTGACAACTACCCCTGAGCCAGGGGACCCCAGAATGCACTGACAGGTGCCAATGGACTGCTAAGTGGGAGGGGTGTCTCCTCATCATATCCTTATGACAAAGGCTGTCTGATGCCTGAACAAGGTACCGCAGGGGAAGGGAATGCTCAACCATGAAGGGTATCAGGCACAGAGAAGTTCAAAGGTGCCTCTGAGACTGCTAACCACCCAGTGGGCATCTTGAATCCTTCGTACTGTATAAGGTGCAAAGTCATATCTCTACCTGGAAGATGGTCCAGGTTCTCCACAGTGGGGGAGATGCTATTGACCTCTACTGTTTGGGAAGAAAGGGATTTTGCCAATTACACGATTTACTACTTAGATCGCAAACTTGACCCATGCTGTTGCTGTTAGCCAGTGTTCTGATGCTGTGACAAACACCCGAGAAAGACAGGTTCAAGGAGGAGTTATTTTGCCCTAAAGATGTCAGTTCACGGTCACCTGTTTCTGTCACTCCTGGGCTACGAGGAGATAGAACATCATGGTGGGAGCAAAGGGTGGAGTGGGGCTGCTCTTGCCACAGCAGCGAGGAGACAGAAGGAGTAACCACAAAGAATATGACACAGCCTTCAGAGCCTTGCACTCAGGGTCCCACTTCCTTCAGCTAGGTCATAACCTGTCAGGTTTCTACTATTTCCTAGAATAGTGCCACTGGGTACAGGCCAAGACTTCAACAAGAATATGTAGAGAGCATTTCATAGTCAACCATAGCAGGTACTTTTTGAAAGTGTAGACTCCTAGATGGTACTTCCAAAACTTTGAGTCAGTAGGTCTCTTGGCGGGGCCCCAAAATTTGCAATTAGATAAGTATTCCAGTTGTTAGTGGTGTTGCAAAGATCATATTCAAATGACGGAGACAACAGTCCACCATTTTGTTGAAATTTGTGTCGTCCAGGGCTACACAATGTGCAGACTGTAGTCTGTCCTTCCTGGTCCAATGCATTCCTAGTTACAGCAAAGGGAAAGCATATACTTCCTTCTCTTTGCAAAAGTCTTTCCGTGTTTCCCTTCTGGAACGCACCATCCATTTAAGAAAATATTTTACAAAAAGGAAAACCAAGCCTCTTTAGAGCGGCGGTATTTATGAGACGTGGCCTGTGTGAGTTGCTGACA
Organism: Acomys percivali; assembly: GCA_907169655.1. Taxonomy (NCBI): domain Eukaryota; kingdom Metazoa; phylum Chordata; class Mammalia; order Rodentia; family Muridae; genus Acomys; species Acomys percivali. The sequence continues at coordinate 108,026,332 of OU015747.1, read as the reverse complement.
CTGGCCTGAAGAGAACAGAAGGCTAAAGCATCTTCTTTCTTTCTTGAGCAGTTCTTAGAAGCACTGGCTACTTCAAACTGTTGTAATTTTGTTTCAGTTTACTGAGGCCCTACATGGACTCTGCTGGGGTGGTGGTGGTGGGATATAATATTAAAGGCCACAGGAGTTTTAGATGAAATTGTCTTCTAGAAAAACAAAACAGAACAAAAACCTCAAGTGAAGTTCTGAACTTGACACTTTGTAGAATTTGACCCAGGGCATTCCATATCAATTCTAGACCATGTCATGTGGAGACAGTCTTTAAACTTCAGGGCAATGGATGGGCTTTTGATGTGGTTTGTGTACTGCTTGCCTGTCTAGTGGTTATGGCCAAATTTCCAACAAAAGTAGCTTTGGGAAGAAAAGGGTTTATTCTGGTTCGTGGTTTAAGGAGGACACAGCCCATCACTGTAGGGAGGCCTGGGAGCAGTAGCTTGACATCCTAAGTTATGATGCTTTTGTGATATCAGAAGCCACTAAGAGAAGCCCCAGTGGTTTGCACCTCAGTAGATCCAAAATCCTGAGTTAGAACTCACAAGATGCAGATCTCTATATGTCAGTGGGGTGGATTTGCTTTGGGAGCTTGGAAGAGACTGCCCCTTTCAGGCTCCAGGAAAGCCCCTACATCCTATGGCTCAAGGATATCTCTTCTTTCTACAAAGTCCGCAGCATCGGTCTAAGCCCTTATCACACTGCCATTCGAGCTGTTTCTGTGGTTTCCTGTGTTCACTGTAAAGGACTCTTGAGATTACACTGGACCACTCAAATAACTTGGGCAACTTTTCTGTTGGCAGTGTTAGCCGAATAACAAGCCTAATTGTATCTTGTCCCTTAATTGCTCTTTGCCATGTAACCAACCTCACTTGTTCACAGATTGGGGGGATGAGAACATGAACAAGTTATTTTCCCTACCACACAGGGATGGCATGAGATGTTGCCGGCCACTTGCCAATTTCTTCTGTATCTTCTTACAGAGTTAAACATTCAATGCTAAATTGAATATGCATTAGCTCTAATACCACTAAAACAAAACAGAGGAGTATTCTTTCTTCATTAATTTACATTGGATCTTTGTTAAAAGTCCATCAACTACACATATTGAGTTTATTCTGAAATCTTTAAAATGTTCAACAATTCCAAGGTTTATATTCACTGTCTTGATGACCCAACATAATAAATCTTAAAATAAATTAATATTAGTCCTCCAAATTTTTCTCTACATTATCTTGATTTTTTTCCTAAGTCCTTTGTAGTCCTATAAAAAATTTAAAATGATCTCCTCAGCCTGCTGTGTTTATAACTGAGACTACATTCAGACGTTGTGCATATTGCTTGCTGAATTGGCTGTATGAATTACAGGTTTCATTTTATTGATATTTCATCAGGGTTTTTACTTTTATGTTCATGAGAAATACTATAGAATGGTTCTTTTAATATGGTATATGAGCAATGTAATCTGCATAAAACTGACTGAGAATGGTTCTCCTCTATTGTCTGAAAGCGCTTGTGTGGAATTCATAGGATCTCTTTAACATAGCAATAGCTTCATATTTAAAACATGGGGGAGGGGGATGGAGAGGTGGCTCAGTTGTTAGGAGCACTGGCTGCTCTTCCAGAGGACCCGGGTTCAACTCCCAGCACTGCACTGGGACTCGCCATCTGTAACTGCAGGGTATCCACCTGACTGGCAGCTGCAGGCACTGCACACATGCATGTTTTGCAGAGACATGGATGCAGAAGAAAACAATACAAATGAAAAAATGATTTTGTTGTTGGGTGTTTTTGGTTGGAAATGTTTTGTTAAATTGAAGATCTCTATATTTCATTTAGAGTATGTGGGCTCTATATTAAATATAACTACTGACATTTTTATATAAATTCGCCATCTTATTCCCATCAGCACTTTAACTCCTTGAACTTCCTTTTCTGCTTTTTCTTTTTTTAATTAAGTGGACTTCATTCTTCTGTTTGTTATTTGTGTTGATTCTTAAAAGATTCTCTAAGTTTATTGACTGCATCTAGAACCAGTCTGCATCTTTGTTCAAATTGTATTTCACTGTAAGACATATAATATGTAAGTCTATTTTCTTCCCCAGTTTTATGCTATTCTACCACACATTTTATTTCTATAACTTAGAAATCACACAAAAATGTTGCAATTACACTTATTTCATTTTTGAAACAGGGTAGCTCTGGTGAGCCTTGAACTCACCTTGTAACCCAGGGTAACCTTAACCTTCTGCTTCTCCTGGGATTCCAGCCACGTTACCAGTCCTGGTGGTACACAGTGAAGGGGACCGAGTCCAGGGGTTCCTGCATGTTAAATACGCATCCCTGATATTTTCCCTCCTTGGCCTGTATCTTTATTGAGAGTTCAACGTTAGAATCCAATGCAAACCTGCCAATGCTATGACAAGAAAACAGGTTCCACCAGACCTGCCCACCCCTAGGCCCTCTGCTGCCCAAGCTGGCTGTTATAGTTAGTTTCACTGCTTCCTTGGTGTCTGAATACATTATCAACATGGGTGAGCACAGATAGTAGTTTTATCTTAATTCTCTAGGTGTACTATGCAGGAACCTATAAACTTTTCTTTAATAAATTTGTCTAGTGTTCATTAACAATTCTGGATGGTCCTAACTTGAATTTCTAGAGTCTTTTTCTGCTAAGATTACATTTTTCTGAACATCTTAATTTTAGCATCAAACCACCTTGGCTGCCTTGGACTTTACTTTCCTAGTTGGTATGTGTGCTCACACGTGTAGGTTCACATGTACATGTGTGCACATGCATGTGGAAGCCGGAGATTACCTTCCTTAATTGTTCTACACCTTATTTTGAACACCTCTTGCTGAAACAAGTATTCACTAACTAGCTGGGCTGGTCAGGAAGCCCTAGCTATCTGCTTGCCTCCTGTGATCAGGTGACAGATGTGAGTGGCCACACCTGGTATTCTCACACTGGTGCTGAACTCAGGACCTCATACCTGTGCTGCAAGCCCTTCATCAAGTAAGGCACCACTCCAGGACTCTTAAATCCATTAAGGTCATTAGATCTTGCCTGAGTGAGCCCTGACATCAAGCTGAGGGTCCAAAAAGTTGCCTCTAGCTAGAAATCCAGGAGGTTGCAGGACTAACCTTCCTTCCATTTAGATATGTTGGGACTACACCCCTGCACTGGCTGTTATATCTGAAAACAGTTACTTCTTATGTAATATCCAGTTATTTTTCATTGTTTTCCTGTTATATATAATTTATTGTTATATATAATCTATTGTAGTTCTTGTTATTTCACTCTAGCTTTAAGCAGAAGTCCAGCCAGTGATGATTTATTTAACCTAGCTCTATACCTACACTAAAATATTCATTTTGACTTACTTAAATAGAAAGTTCATGTGTTATTTAAGTAGACAGGAGAGAACAGGCAAATACACACAGGAGGATGAAAGATAATCTACAAACAAAAATTTCATCCCCTATGTCTTAAAAACATATTTACTTATTCTTTGAAGTTACTACATGTATACATGTTTGATCATACAGACCTTCTACTTTTCCCCTTCATCTCCTCTGGATCCCCTAACCATGTCTCTCTCCCAACTTCACTTCCTTTTTTTTCAATGACTCCCTCAGTTTAGTCAGTGTTGGCCCATATGTGCATAAGTGTGGAGTCATCCACTGGAGCATGGTCAATCTCCCAGGGACCACACTCATTAAAAAAAAAACCTGACTCTCCCTCCCTTAGCCTCAACTAATACTTCCACAACAAGAGCTGGGTGCTCATAAGCCCCTCCTTGATCGATCCATGATGGATTGTTGACTAGCTTGATCTTGTATAGATCTTGTGAAGGCAACTATGGCTGCTTCTGAGTTGATGACTACAGTCCCGTTGTGTTCAGAAGACACTGTTTCTAAGCACACCTCAGCTTCTGTCCCTTAAAATCTTTCTACCTCTGCCTTCCTCAGTGTTTCCTGAGCTGTGGAGAGAGAGAGTATGTGACATCTATGTTCTATTTATGGCTCAGCACCCTGCAGATGCTTATTCTCTACACTTTAACCAGCTATGAGTCTTTGTGTTAGTCTACTGAAAAAGGAAGCTTCTCTGATGAAGGCTGAAAGCTGAACCAGTCCTTGGATACAAAGATATATTTAAAAGGCAGTCTGACCATATGTCCATTTAGCAAAGTAATATAGCAGTAGATTCTAATATATGTATGTGTATGTATAATGCATATATCATATTATATAATATGTGTATAATGTAATATATATAGAGAGAGAGTTTGCCTGCCATTGGTTCTTGGCTAGGTTGCTAGGTTTACAGTACCAAGCATGGATTCCCTCTCCTGAAGCAAGTCTTAAGTCTATTAAGAAAGCAGTTGGTTATCTCTTAACATTTGTGCCACTATTGCACCTATGCCAGGTCAGAGTTCACAGTAAGGTAAGACTGTTGATTACTTTTCTCCATCAGCAGCCTGAATAGAGCCTTCCACTAACTATATTTCTACATTTCCTGTGACCAAAGTATGGTGTGTTTGCAACTATTAGGGTCATATCATGAAGTTATGGGCCAACCAAGAGCAATAGCCATAGCTGGCTCTGTTTTTGAAGTTCTCTGGGATCTTCCCTTGAACAACATTACAGAGGAAACATCTCACTTCTGGCACTAAGCTTTTTATTTAGCAATCTATGGTTTCTGGGTTAAACATTACCCTTGTGAAGAGTAACTGTATTAAAACTTGCATAGAATACAGCCCTTCCCTTTTTACCAAGTAATAAACTGTCTCCATTTCACTATTGTTTGGAAACCATCAGAAGAAAATATTTAAATATTTTAGCAAATCTGACCACTTCCCCCACCCCAGATAAATCCAAAATGAGTTTGACTGATCTAGTAAGCAAAAGAGCTTCATTTCTTGAGGGAGGTTTGACAAGTGCGTGTAACTCTACAGATCTGGAGATAGTTGCTAAATGGTAATAAACCACATCAGAAGCTTGAGAAGTTATGCAAACAAAGATCCATCAACTTAGCTCTAGATACATGCAAAAGATTTTATGGAAAATATAAAGACAGGGACCAAAAGCCTCATATTTCCCCACCCTCATAAAACTGATAAAAATCATTAATAAAGCTAAGCGTAAATGGTGCTGAAACTTTCCTTTAAAAGACCTCATTTGTCATCATTTATTCTGAGCTGAACGCTACTGGGTCTTGTTTACATGTGTCTGGATATCCCCTGCGGCCTTTCAGCCTAAATAGGGAATGGAACATGCAAGTCTCACCATCATAAATGACCAGCAGCAGCAGCAGCAGCACTCGGAAGCATTCATTCAACTATTCATAGTTACAAAAAGAAAGCCTTCTTTTTCCTAAATTCAACAACTGGGGCCTCTTGGGGATTGTTGTTTCTTTGCTTTGACTAGACCCACAGAGCAGAGCAACAGTGGCTACTGGTAGGTGCAATGACAATTACAATGATGTCTGTATGTTAGTAGCCTACAATTTCATTTCTCTCTAAAAGCAGCTGTGGGGCTGTAAGTCAAGATTGTACAAACAAGGCATGTAGCTACATATAAAGGCATGTACATATTTAAAAGTGTGTTTTCAATGACAATCATTTAAGTTGGCTCTTTTTAGGTCATAGGAAATGTGCTAAATGCTACTGAGTGTG
>OU015747.1:107982720-108020614 GCA_907169655.1 Acomys percivali | reverse complement strand
ATTGGTCAGGGGACAAAGACTAGAGTGTATAGGAAAACCCACAAAATGATCTTGCCTTTCGTTTGTGTAGTTATGTCAGAAAGATATTTCTGGATTTCTTACAATTCTTTCTTGGGTGTTATTTCATAATGAAGTTCTCTGTTGCCACATTATTAATGATCAATATTGGGCCCCTGTTCACTCTGTGTCTATAATATATACCCCCAAAGCAACCTTTCCAGAGAATTAAGACATTATAAGAAGAATACAACTGCGACACTGGAGAGTAAGCTAGTAAAAGAGAAACCAGATAAATGTCATATGTAGCTCCTCTGTAAGAAGCACACACATAAATAAATGTCAAAAAAGCAAATAAAATTATTAAGAATTAACTTTTGCTAATTTCCTGCCCCCAAATACAAAGTAAAACTCTGCCCTCAACAATGAGGCTGTGAGGGTGTCAGTCCCCATTCAATATACAATCAGAGGGGAGATTTTTAAGCTCCCATCTGAAAACAACAGCAAAATGATCACCTATATGAAACAATGGTTTCCAAGATACTTCATATTGAACATTAAAAGCAAGTGGTCCCTTTGAAGCAGGAAACTAAGAAGGTAAGTGGGGAAGCATTCTGGTCACCCCAGCTTAGAGTCTAAAGACCCTTTGAGGGCCTGGAAGAGCTTGGAGAAAGGGGTCCCGTGTGGAGCTTCATGACATCCTGAGTTGAAAACAACCAGTGCATAATTTGTGGGAGATAATGATAATGGCAGCTCACGTTGGCACAATGGAATGCCAAAAGGAGTCAACAAAGATAAAAACGAGAGAACTCTGAAGATTTGCAAAGGTCCCCCATTAAATATTGACCCAAATACTGATCAGAATATGCATATGAGAAAACTGCCCAAGCATGAGGAAAAATCTGAAATGATTAAGGTAATAGTTTCTGGTGCAAAGACAGAGTTTGGAAAACTAAGTATACGCAGGCAATGTACAAACTACTGAGCATTAGCTTAGTATGTGGGAAATGATTAGCACTAGGCTGGTTATATCTCTAGTTCTGCATTATAAGCCTTAAGCAGGAAACTAGATGACAGTAACCTCTGAACCAGAGTGGAACTCATTAACATTTGTGATGGTGTAAAATTATAGATTACAAATGTACAAATACATTTTATCTGCCTGTAGCCCAATAAAAATTTATCCATAAAATTTTGCAAAGCAACAGGAAAATACAAAATGCATGATGATGTGATAAGTTAAATGAAACTGGCTCATAACACCTTCTCTCTCTCTCTCTCTCTCTCTCTCTCTCTCTCTCTCTCTCTCTCTCGCTCTCTCTCTCAGACACACAAAAATATAAAAGAATTGTTGCTATATTCCAAAGTATTCAAACACTAAGAGGAGACAGAAGACATAAGCTTGAACTAAACTGAGCTACAGAAATAAAATTGCAACACATGACATAAAAAATAAGCTGAGATTGCTAGATTAGATTTTGCAAAAAAAAAAAAAGGTTACTGATTTTCCAAAGTAAACAGAAAATATACAAAGAGAGAGAGAAATATATAACTTAAACATAAAAGCTGCATTATCAACATCAAGATGCCTAGTAAAAATGAAATTTGATGGAGCTAGCATGAGGGTGCTTGGCACCAAGCCTGACTAAACTCAGCATCTGAACCAGACATGGTAGAGAGAGCACGTGCTAGGGCTCAGGCACCCCACCACATACACGCAGTATGTAAATACCTAGGCAGCAAGAAATCAAATAGCTCAGAGAGTACGTGGGCTAATAAGATTAGATAGTTTTCAATACATCATCCGCACCATTCAGCCATCACCACAGAAGCTTCTTCTTGCACTCGATGGGAACCACCACAAAGGCCGACAGCTGACAATGTGCAGAGTGAAGACCTGCAACCACTCAGTCCTTCCTTCCCTCAAGGCTCCTCGGAGAGCTATGCAGAAGAGAACATGAAAAGGCTGTAAGAGCCACTGGTGGAGAATGACTCCATGAAAACAGTGTCTTCCACACACAACAGAGATGATGCACAGACAAATTCGTAGAGCCTGTTCCAGCTCACACAAGACTTGCACAGTTCAAACCAGACAAAAATCCCAGTACCAAGCAGAGGAAGTGAATATACAAAGTCCCCCACCCCCTAACCAAGAAGCAATTAACACCTGCTGGGAAAAGAAAAGTCAGTTTTCTCCAATGGAGTGTTACAGCTACTCTCCAGGGAAGGCCTTGGGCATAAAGGTAGCTGACCAACACAAAACAGACTCTGTGGTGTGTGTGTGTGTGTGTGTGTGTGTGTGTGTGTGTTTAGTTAGTTTATTTAGATGTTCATTTTATTCCTTTTTTGAGAGAGAGAACGTGCTGGTGTGTGGGTAGGAGGATCTGGGATGAGGAGTTGGAGAAGGCAAAGAACACAATCAATTTAGTAAAACTAAATATGTTTCTAAAATATGAAATACAACTATCTAATAAATGTATAAAATGTTCGATTTCACTAGCCATCAGAGAAACGTAAATTAAAAGTATACTGAGATTCCATCTTACCCCAGTCAGAGTGCCAAACATTAGGGAAATAATGCTGGCAAGCCCATGAACAAAAGGAAGCTCTCATACGCACACTGCTGTGCAAACATAAACTAGTCTAGCCACAGTGGAATTATGCATGGGGAGCCCTTTAAACATCTAAAATTAGATTCTCCTTCTGACCCAGCTGTACCACTCCTGGCTGTTTACCCAGAGACTTCAAACAACCATGCCACAGAGACACTTGCACACCAATGTTTATTGCAGCACTATTCACAATGGCTAGGTTATGGGATGAACCAAGGTGTTCAACAACAGAGGAGTGGATCAAGAAAATATGTCATATGTTCAGAATGGAATATTTTGAGCCATAAAGAACAATGTTTTGTCATTTACAGAAAAGTGGATGCAACTGGAGACAGTGATGCTAAATGAGTTAAGTCAGCAGTCTCCGAAAGACAAAGTGCCATGGTTTCTCTCATGTGTGATTCTTGACTTTATATAGGTACATAAAGGTGTGTGTGTGTGTGTGTGTCCGTGCACACACATGTGTTTGTGTGCGCGCGCATGTGTGTATGTGTGTTTTATGTGTGTGTGGCCTCAAAGGAGAAGTGAAACTGTCCAAGGGGCAAAAGGAGCCAATGGAAGAGGGAGAGAAGAGAGGTGGTCCAGGGAAGAAAGAGGAGGGGAGGGAGGATGCAAGGAAGAAAGGGGACAGGAGGGGAGGGGAGGGGAAGGGAGGGGAGGGGAAGGGAGGGAAGGCAGGCACAGGAGAAAAACAGGCTCAACCTTTAGCACATACTTGTACAAAACCCTAAACAATAATTTTTACAAAAAGCAAACAAGTTGTAATTTAGAGGCTTCAAGAAGGCTTAAACGAGGAGCCAGCACTCTCCCACAAAGAATATATGAAGAAGAGGACATATAACTGCATTGTCAGATTTGTGACTGTGAAGGATATAGGAAATTACAAGAAAAAGAGAGACTGGAAAAATCTAAGACTCAGGACAACAGAGTAGTAAGAGAAATGTATGTACCAGCATCTACTCCCCTGCCTCTGTACCTAGAAGAAGAGAGCCCCCTTCAGGAGGACAAGATAGACTTTAAGACAAAAACTAAGATAAGAGATTAACAAAGTCACTATACAACAACTAGGCACCAATGAATCCAGCAACCTTCCCAGTGGGTTAAAAAGCTTATAAAGACCTGAGCTCAGATGCCCAGCACCCATGTGAACTGCTCCAAATGGTAGTACATGGCTATCATCCCAGCACTTGGGAAGTAGAGATAAGATCCTAGGTGCTCACTGGCTAGCCAAACTAACCAACTGGCGAACTCCAGGTGCAGCGAGAGGCCCTGTCTCAAAAAATAAGGTGGTTAGGAGGAGGAGGAGCTGGAGAGATGGCTCCTCAGTGAGGAGCACTCCATGCTCTTGCAAGAGACCTAGAGTTCAGTTCCCAGGCCCCTAGCGGCATGGCAGCTAACTACAGTTCCATTCGATCAGCACCCTCTTGTGGCCTCCACAGGTGCTGCATATATGTGGTGCATGTAAACACATTCAGACAAAACACTCATCAACATATTTTTAAAATACGGTAATGAGCAATAGAGGAAGACTTCTGACCTCCATGAGACTATGACAGGCATATGAACCCAAATGTCCCCATGCTCATCCATATAAAAATATGGTTGTAAGCCTATCTAAACCTCATGTTAGAGCTGCCATTTTCACATAATAGACATTAGATATGAATACAGATACTAAATAGGGAACATTTTCCATACTTCTTTTTTTTTATCAATGGACAGATCATTAAGACAAGAAGTCAACAGAGACATAAGTACTATACTATAGATCAAATTTACTTAAGGCATTTACAGACCATCCCATCCAACAGTTGCAGAATCTATTTATCAGTATATGGGCATCACTCTAGAATAAACCATGCTATAAAATAAACCTTAATAAAACTTTTCAATGTGAAATTACCTATTTTTCTTCTCATAACAGAAAAGTAGAAGTCAACAACAGAACATTAAAAACCACACAAATATAGGAAGATTGAATACACTTTTCAAAAAAAGAGTATTTGGTGGAGTCGGAAGGAAAATTTACTATTTATAAAACAAATGAAATGGATCTACAGCACGCCCAGACCTGCGGGGTACAGCAGAACTCTGCTGACATGGAAGTTACCATCCAGGAAGATTCTTCCATTAAAACAAATACCTGAGGCTGAATCACAAGAACAAACCAAACCCAAACCCAGGAGAAGGAGAAACATAACAAAGATCAGAAACAAAGACTTAAACCAGACATGGTCAATGAACCAAAAATATTCATTCATTCACCATTAAATAAAAGCATAAAATCTGCTTACATTAACCAAGACAAAAGGAGAGAATGCTCAAATAGAATCTGAGGGAAAACAAACAAACATTAGAACTGACACCACAGACATAAAAGATCATTACCAGTTAAGAAAAGCAATGGGCCAACAAAGTGGGAAAGCTTGAGGAAATTTATTTAAGGACACATAAGACTTAGCAGAATTGAACTAGAGATGTCTGAAAACTGAGTAGACCACTAAGAAATGATGAGATTCAAAAAGTAATTAAAAGCCTTCCCCAAAGAAAAATCCCTTTTAGTGGATAGTTTCATTGATTAGTCTCACCATACTATACTATTTTTATTTAATTTTTTCATACAATACGTTTTTATCATGACTTCTAAACCAAAAACTAATACTACTTCTTCTCACACAGACCCACAGAATTCAAATGGAGAAAACACAAACTCATTTTGTGAGGCTAGGGTGACCCTGATAACAAAAACCGTGGAGACCATGTATATGTACAGTCATGCATCTACAGAACATTATCCTTGATAATCATAGATACAAAGATCCTCAGTAGCACAGTAGCAAATCGAATCCAGTGCCACATCAAAAAGATCAATACGCCAAAATCAAGTTGTTTCATCTCAGGGGATGCTGAGATGGTTCAACATACACAAGCAATGAAAGAAACAAAGTGTAAAACCATACAATCATATCACAGATGCAGAAAAAGCATGTGCTAAAACTAAACATCCTGTAAGATGATGTCCTGAACAAATTATGGCATATATGGATCATACCTCAATATAATAGACATCAGGTATGACAAACCCATGGACAAATTATATCAAATGGGGGACATTAAAAATATTTTCTCTAAGATTGGGGAAAAGAGCCGGGCGTGGTGGCACACGCCTTTAATCCCAGCACTCGGGAGGCAGAGGCAGGCGGATCGCTGTGAGTTCGAAGCCAGCCTGGTCTACAAAGTGAGTCTAGGACAGCCAAGGCTACACAGAGAAACCCTGTCTTGAGACACCAAAAAAAAAAAAAAAAAAAAAAGATTGAGGAAAAGATGATTGTCTACTTTTACTGATTTATTTCTATGTTTCAGCCAGGAAAAATATGGAATAGAAAGGAACAAAAAGTGCATAAATTGGGAGGAAGTCAAATTACCCCTGTTGGTAGATGTATGATTTTATGATAAAAATGCCTAACAATTCTACCAAGAAGAGCACATAGAAGTAGTAAATCAATACAGTGACACGGCATGAAACAAAAACTGACAGGCAAAAATCAGTAACTTCTCTAAAGAGCAGTAGTGAATTTTCTGAGAAACAAGTTGTGAAAAACATCTCATTTGCAAAATCCATAAACATAGCAGCATCTAGGTATGAAGTTAACTAAGCAAACGAAAGAGCTCTACAATAAAAATAAAAAACAAAAAAAAAAAAAAACAAAAAAAAAAACTGATGAAAGACCCTGGAGGAGATAATAAAATAGAAAGTGAAAAGAAAAGTATCTGTTCAGGACCCCCTAAGACCAGGTTCTCAACACAAAGAAAATTTATTTGCCCCAATGGGACAAGGATCAGAGATAAGGGACAAAGACAGGAGATAGAGGAAGAGGGAGAAGGGGAAGGGAACAAGAGAGAGGATGAGGTATTTGTCCCAGAGGGGGACAAAGGACTGACTCTCTGGATAGAGAGGAGACAGACATGGCCCATAGGCAAACAGCAGTTTATAAAGGTACAAGTGGAATCCCCATATTAGGATGAGGTGTTTAATTTTAATTGGGCATGTTAATTAGGTGAGCCAACAGGAGCCTTAGACTGCTGGACTTCAGTACTTTGATAGCTGGGCCTTGTGGCCAGCCTCAGGAAGAGGAAGTGGACAAATAAGGAACTAGGCCTTGAGGACTAGCTTTAGGAATGTGATCTACTGGTTTTTAGCGAGGCGGAGGGAATGGTGAAGGGTAAGGCCTGGCAGAGCCACGTGTGCCATGCTCCAGCTGGCCAGAGTCCCTTCAGAAAGCCCCACCACCACGGTCCCGGAGGGAAATTACAGTCTTCAAATCTGCATGTCTCTCAGCCCGACCTATAGATCCCATGTGATCCTCACCTAATGCCAAGGGAATTTTTCAAGGAAGTAGAAATAAAGATTATTTAAATTCAGGTGGAAGCATAAAATACCCCCGATGGAGGAAGTGTTCTTAAGCAGGAACAGAAAAGCTACAGTTATCACAGTTCTAGGCACGGAACATGAAAGTGAGCCCCAAAATAAACCCATACATCCAAAGCAATTGACTTTTAGTTTCCTCGTTTGAACAATTCTTTAAGAATTCTAGTAGCTTTATTTTGAACATATTCACTATCCCAACTCCTCCTACAACGACTTCTTTCACCTTCCTATCCTTTCCCACCTAACTGGGGTAGGGTTTTGTTTTGTTGTTTTGTTTTGTTTGTTTTTTGTTTTTGCCCTTTCCCTGTTAAGTTCAGTGTGTTGCCCAGCTAGTCCTGGGACTGGGTCCTGCCCTGGAACCATCAATTTACCAGGGGTCACATTGTTAAGAAAAAGTGACTCTTCCAGCAGCTATTAAATGTCAAGAGCTCCCCAGCTAGTGGAGAGCTTTCCTGCCTCTCTGCTGGTTTTCTTATCTAGCTGGAGCTTGTGCATGTTTTGTGCATGCTGTGGTAGACACTGTGAGTTCATAAGTACATCTGCTCTGTTATGTCTGGGAAACAGTTTCCAGGTATTTCTAGCTCCTGCAATTTTTCCATCTCTTGTGTAGCAGTTTCTTCCAAGATTGAAACATTTCCATTCTTCAGAGAAGCTCCTTAAACCAGAAAGTAAATAACCCAAAATAGCTTCAGGAAGTCCCTGAAACTTATCAGACTCATTAGGCCCCACCCTTCTGCAAGTAAACAGTAAACACGGCTGAGAGTCACTCCAGAAAAAAACCAAGCTACAAAGAAGTCTCTGACAAGACCAGCTGCCTGAAGAAGTTTAGACCAACCGAGTCACTTAGAAAAAGTCACTCTCCAACCTGTCAAGCTGTGGGCAGGCTGTGCAGTGTGTCTCATGTATCCAAAATTTGTGAGCTGTCACCCACGCTGTGGTGGGCTTTGGTAATACAGCTGTCTAAGAGTCACTTCTACTCCTGTAAGTAACCCCTCTTCCCATATTCCTATAGGTAACCTCAAGTCTTGTCACATAACATAACTGGTTCCTAAACAGGGACACAGCAGCCAAAGATGAGCTGTGGGTAGCAAGGCAAGCAACTGAGGCTGAGAAGCCTGAGAGGCGAGCATCTGCAGAGGAAATTCAGATACAGTTGTCCTTTTCGGTGTGGTGTGTGTTAACGTGCCTTTGTGCTAGGACAGTGGTTGCCTGGTTCTTCCTATAGGTAGTGAGATGTGCACCAAAGGCTGAGCCATCAGAATTAGGAGCATCTCGGAGAACTCCAGGTTTGCAGTCTTCGACTGTCTGACAAGGGGTTGCATGCTGGCCTGATAAGTGTGTCTACCACATAAACACCAGATGCCCTGGAAACAACTAAAGGGTTGTGGAAGTTCCCAACTTGTGGGTCATGACCCCCTTCGGCAAGCCCCTGTTTACAGAAATATGTACATTAGGATTCAAACAGCAGTAAAACTACAGCTATGAAGTAGCAATGAAAATACCTTTATGGTTGGAGACCACCATAACATGAGGGAACGTACTGAAGGGTCGCTGCATAGAAAAGGCTGAGAACCAGTGCTTTAGAGGAAGTTACGCAGCCTTTGGGGTTAGTTCACAAGAGTCAAGATAGTTGGCAAGCTGCCGCTGAGACAGCCTGGCCTCTGTTGTGTGTAGGCAGAAAGGAATCAGAAGCTGAGATGGTGGCCAAGCAGGAACTTGTTTGTATAAAAGAGCAATTGCAACAAGAAAAGGAGATGTGTCCTCCTCCTCCTCCAAGTTAGGCTTTGGTTTGGCAAGTGAATTAGATACATGAGAGGATGGAGTAGGCATGCTGGCTTGCAAGTTCTTAAGGCTTTGGGGGACTGAAAGGAAAGAGAGCAGAAGTCAGAGCTATCCGTGGAGGACCTTGGAATCCATGGGAAGATTCAAAGAATGAAGAGAAGAGCATGCTAAGAGCACTGGACGATATCCCGCAGGCCCAACCTTTAGGAGTAAACAAGAGAAAATCTGTTTAGTGTGTAGATTGGATCATTAACCATGGTCCGATGCAAGAAATTAGGGTGATCAGAAAACACTCAGCTCTTGAGCTGCTGGAACTAGGGGAGATTTTGAACAAGCAATGGAAGAGCTGGAAACAAGGAGACTTGTGAGGCTGTGGGACACAGGAGGGGAGGAAGTCAGTCAGCCATAGAGACAGATAAACTGAGTAATGTAATTACCCAGTGTTCCTTAAGGCAAAGGCTGTGGAGGGACCTGCATTGCCTCAGGACCTCAAGACCAAGCTTTCACCACAAAGATTTAGTTGCCCCAGAAGAATGGAGGGCAGGGAATAAGAGACAAAGACAGGAAACAGAGGAAGAGGGAGAAGGGGGAAGGAACAAGGGAGAGTGGGAAGGGACTATTTGTCCTGGAGAAGAGGACAAAGGACTGTCTCTGGGTAGAGAGGAGACAGACACGCCACATAGGAAAACGGCTGTGTATAAAGGTACAAGGGGAAACCCCGTGTTAGGATGAGGTGTTTAATTTTAACTGGGCATGTTAATTAGGTGAGCCAAAGGGGGCTTTTGGTTAATAGACTTTAGTACTTTGATAACTGGACCTTGGTAGACAGAAGGAAGTGGCCAGATAAAGGAATAGACCGTTGGTGGCTAGCTTTAGGAATGTAATCTAATGGCTTTTAGCAAGGCAGACAGAATGGGGAAAAGGGTAAGACTTCACAGAGCTATGTTTGCCATGCTGGACCTAGCTAGAGACCCTGCAGGCTGTATAACCTCAGACAAAAGGGGCAAGTCAGTCCCTGTTGGACTGGCTTCTCAGAGCCATTAGGAACACTTGGTTATCTCTGTCTAAAGTCCCCATAAATACGGCACTATTGAAGGAACTAGGAATAAGGGCAGCTGTGTTTGAACCCCAGTTCACTGGGCCAGACAGAACTATGTTCACAGAGGAATTGAAGAATAGGTTGATCCAGCAGAGACCTGAGCCTTAGCAGCTTTGCTAAACCCTTTGGTAGGACAAGGTCTTTATAAGGAAAGGCTTTAGCAGATATGAATGGCTTAGACCAGCATGCAGATTGGATCTGTAAAGTGAGAGAGCAGCCAACGGGGCGTAAGAAAAAGGCTCAATATTCCTAACAATTATACTTTATTATGAACTCACTAATAGAGCATATCTCACTTACAACCCGACTAACCCAAACAATAGGAAAAGGAGATTAAAGAACACAATAATGAAACCTTAAGAATATCAGTTCCGAGGAACGATTCTTCCGGTGTAGTCAGCAGGACCTCAGCAAACCCGCAATTCAACCAAGGTTGCTGCTGGAACCTGGAACAGCAGCTGAGGCCCAGAGCCTCAGTCGGAACTCAAAGCCTTGAAGCCTTCCCTGGAGCAGTTCTCTCAAGGCATGTCTCTCCAAGTGCAGGGATGAACAGCCAAAACAATCCCAAGTCCTCTCCCAAGCCTCCTGTTTTGGATATATATATATATATTGAGACTCTGAGAGGATATATATATATATCCTCTCAGAGTCTCAACTAGGATGTTTTCAGCTGACTTCTAACTGGAAAAACATCCTGCTGTCTCTCTCTCTCTCTCACTAGTCTGTTCTCCATCCCACACTTGAGATCAATAGAAAAACATGTTTATCTCTCCTACATGTCTGGTTTCTTTGAAGACAAGTGTGGCAAGACTCATGTTGACCTGGAGTTCCCAAGGAAAACCAGGTTGGTAGAAAGCCAGTATTGCCCTTTTGGGCATGGCAGCCATCCCGCAGTAACTCGCCAAAATGACAAACACGAAGGGAAAGAGGAGAGGCACGCGCTGTGTGTTCTCCAGGCCTTTTAGGAAGCATGGAGCTGTTCCTTTGGCCACATACATGCAAATCTACAAAAAAAAAAAAAAGAGTGATATTGTAGACATCAAGGGAATGGGCACTGTTCAAAAGGAATACCACATAAGTGTTATCACGGCAAAACCGGAAGAGTCTACAACATCACCCAGCATGCTGTGGGCATCATTGTGAACAAGCAAGTTAAGGGCAAGATTCTCACCAAGAGAATCAAAGTGTGCATTGAGCACATCAAGCGCTCTAAGAGCAGGGACATCTTCCTGAAGCGCGTGAAGGAGAACGGCCAGAAGAAGAAGGAGGAAGCCAAGGAGAAGGGCACCTGGGGTCAGCTAAAGCATCAGCCTGCGCCACCCAGAGAAGCACACTTTGTGAGGACTAATGAGAGGAGCCTGAGCTGCTGGAGCTCATTCTGCGTGAATTCATGGCCTAACGTACAAAAGGAAATAAAGGGACCTAGATTTAAAAAAAAAAAAAGGAAGCCAGACTATGTGTTGAGGAGCTTCCTCCGGAGGCTTTAACCCCCTAGGAACAGTTCTCAGAATACATCCACAGTAGAACAAAGCAGGTGGAGATGATCAAGCCTGTTCCAGGGGGATTAGCCATCCAGACTAGGGAGCGTGCATGTAACTCCAGCACAAGGACTGGAGTAGGGATGTTCTGCCCAGCCAGGAGCTCCCCAGCAGCTAAGTATGATACACGGAGAAGGAATGGCTATAGATAAGCCCAGGATTGCTCTGTGTCAATCCAAAGCTACTCAGAGCCAGGGTGCCAGCAGCTTCAGCAAGGGGAGGGGCAGGGCCAAATTCACCTTTGGCCCAGAATAGGTCTGAGCAGATCCGGTCAGTCCACCTAGTTTATCAGGTGTGGAGAAATGTAGTGGGTAAGGGGGGGCTCCATAGAGAAGCTCCAGGGTATGAAAATACAGTGGCTCAGAGAGAATAAATAAGAATTATGGAGACGTAATTAAGTTAGCACCTCCTATCCATACTTTGTACCCAGACTTGATCTGGGTGCAGGGAGCAATTGATATAAGCGAATGAAACCTTGCAATGCTGTATTAAGCCCTGTTTGTGTTCATCTTAGTATCTTCTTTAGTTGAGAGCCTGTGGGAGCACCTGACGCTTCTTCAGAACAGATGACAACGAATCTCTACAGTGCTTTACCATGGTTATCTCTGGAATCCCACTATTTGTATGGGATGATGGTCAGGACATTGCCTTGTCCTGCCCATGCTCTAGAAAAGGTTTCGTTATGTAGACCTACTCTTAACCTCTGGATGCTTTGCAGATTCAGAAAGCCACTGGAGAGACAACCAAGTGCAATGGTCCTTCTACCTACCTTACAACCTTACTGGGGCTGGGCTAATTGAAAGGAAAAAAAAATACAAAATGTTCACTACAATGAGACACTCCCACGGGCCATAAGCTTATTGAATAAAAACCCTAGTGCCAGGGGCGAGCTACGTTCCTGTGAGTTATGGGTCAGAGAAACCCTTGAGGATCCACAAGCCATCGTGTCTATTGCTAGTGATACTGGTTGTGTGACAGAACAAGATGGTAAGATCCTATTCCTGAAGACTGTGCTTTGACTGTAGGATATGGAGAAATGAAGCTGGGATTGAACTTCTGGATGACTTTTACAGTGCCAGAGGGGGCCCAGGAGGCTACCGGTGGAGAACGGTCACCAGCATTCCGGCTTGGCTATGGACCCTGAGCGCTACAATGCTGACATGCCAGGCAGGATGTACCTACTTGTGCAATAGGCAAGACCATGGGTAAGCCTTTTGATTGGATTTAAGGCCTGTTCCACAAGAGGGAGTTCAGATATGGTACAGGAAGCCAGGACAAAAAAACTGACTTGAGAAGTCATAGGTCCCCAATAGGGAAGCAACGTTCATTGGTTTACTAGATGCATTTGATGGGCCTACCAAGATGCTTTCAAATGTGTTAACACCCATAGGTCACTGTTGTTGTCAGCCTCAACACATAACCACTGGTGAAACTCTGAAGAGCAAGGGACTTTGATGGTGGCACAGTGGCTTGACTCTTAGCCATAGGTCACCATCTACAGTCATCTCATCCAAGGATTAGGGACCATTACAGAAGAAAGTGCAGAAAGAATGAAAGGGCCAATGGAACGGGTTGTGTGTTGTGGAACAATTTCCTCCAACATGGAAACATTCCATCTTTCAGGGAAACTCCTTAAACCAGAAAGTAAATAACCCAAATTAGCTTAAGGAAGTTCCTGAAACTTACCAGATTCATTAGGCCCCTCCCTCCCATGAGTAAACAATAAACACTGCTGAGAGTCACTCTTAGACAAGACAAGCTGCAAAGAAGACTCTGAGGCTAGACCAGATGCTTGGCAGAAGCAGAAACCGGATTAGCTGCCTGGAAGAGGTCTAGACCAACTAAGTCACCTAGAAAAGGACACTTTCCAATAAAACTCTTTTGTTAACCAAGACAGACTTGAATGGTATCCTTACTTTAGTCTGCCCTGGGCTCCCTATCTGTGATGAGTAGACATGTGTGTTGTGTCTCTCCATGAAGAGCTTTGTCACGCAGCGTTGTCCCATCTTCTGGGAAGGTGCCTGAGCCCAGGAGAAAGAGATGCGTATGGCGTCCCATTTAGGGATGGACATTCTATGGTCTTCTATTCTCTGCAACTTGGCCACTTGTGCATTTCTGTGTTAATCACCAGTTACTGGAACTAGAAGCTTCTCTGATGAGGCTTGAGAGGTACTTGATCTATGGATATAATGCTGAGTTGTTAGGTGTTATTTTTTAATAGTATGTCTATTTAGCAGACTAATAGTACTGGCTTCTCCCCTAAGGCTTATTACCCACCTAGCCACAGGCTTGGTTTTTTGTTTTTGTTTTTGTTTGGCACTTTTTTGAAGTGCTAAGTATGGGTTTTATCTCACATCCAATCATAAAGTGCATGGTTAATCCCATAATGTTAATTTGAAACAAAATCTTAAATTTTACTTGAAAACACACACACACACACACATGCACACACACACACACACACACACACACGAACACACATGAACACATGCCACAACAATCTTGAACAGCATAAGACCTGATGGAGTTATCACTATCTCTGATTTAAAGTTATAGTAAAAAATAATCATGTTACTGGGATAAAAACAGACACATTTATTGATAAAACAGTTGAGGACGCAGATATAAGATCACCCTTCTAAAGCCACCTGGGTTTTTTTGGCAAAGAAGCAAAAATGCACTTGAGAGAAAGACGGCGCACCTTCAACAAATGATGCTGATCAAGCCAGGTAGCTGCGTGTGGAAGAACGAAAGTCTACCCTATCTCTCAACCTGTTCAAAACTCAAGACCAAATGGACCATGGACTTCAGCATGAGATCTGAAACCCTGAATCTGACAGAGGAGAAAATAGAGCATACATTTTAGCTCACAGGCATAGGAAAGGACTCTGAACAGGATGCTGACAGCACAGGCTTTAAGACCAACAACTGACAAACAGGACCACATGAAACGAAGAAGCTTCTCTACAGAACAGGCCACCACCATTTGCATGAAGAGCCAGCCTACTGAATGGGAAAAATCTTTATCAGCTTCGTATCTGACAGAGGGTTGGTATCTAGAATATACAAAGAAAGTTTTAAAAGATCAAACATCGACAAAACACACAACCCAATTTTAAAATGGGGCATGGTTTTAAACACCTTTCAAAAGATAAAATACAAACACCTGAGAACTATTAATGTACAGCTGATTTTTGACAATGTTGTAAAAGATGTACACTGGAGGCAGGACAGTATCTTTAATAATTGCTGCTGGAGAAACTAGATATCCTATATAGATTGAAACTTGACCTCTGTCTCTCATCCTGCAAAAAAATCAATTCAAAATAGTTCAAAGACTAAATGTAAGACACAAAACACTGAAACTACTAGAAAAAAAAGTCAGAGGAAACAGTGAAAGACATTGGTAAAGGAAAAATAATTCTCTGGATAATACCAGAAAAGTACAGGAAACATAAGCAAACGAGACAGCTGTGACTACATCCTAGCCCATAGCCTCTCAAAGCAAATAAAACAAGAAACAGAGTGCAGAGACACCTTACAGCACTGGAAAAAAAAACACTTAGCATCCACTTATCTGATGGAAAGTGGAAGTTGAAAACAGATGAATTCAAAACTGTATTATAAGAACAAGCATTATAACTAAAAGTTGGCAAAAGACCCTTCTCAAAAGAAAAAATACAAATATCTAATAACTGTATGAAAAGAGGGTCAATAACATAAGCCATTAGATGAATACAAATCAAACTCTCATGGCATAGCTTCTCACTCTAGCAAGATCTGCTTTTATGAAACTAAATTTTAAAATGCTGGTGAGGACACAGAAAAGAAGAAACTCATATTCCATTCTTGGGAGTGTAAACTAGAATGTCCACTATGGAGAGCAGCAGACATATACTTTAAAAAGCAAAGCCAAAACTATCACCTCATCCTGCTAGGCCAGCTCTGGTACTCTAAAGGGTATTAAATTGGCATACAAAACTATTTCCAGAGGTCCCAGAGTCTCCCACACAGGCCATTGCTAATGTTATTGGTTGTTCTCCAAGACTTGGTAAGGTAGTGAGACTTTTTTTTCCCTGAAAACAGAGTATACTTTCATCTAGGGCATGAAGGAATTAAGCTAGTACTGACCTGGAAGCTTCCTCCCCACTGGCTAGCTTTCATGGTGCTGGAAGGTGCTATGCATGCTGATGGAGGAGGAAAATAATTGACAGTTCTGATCAGATGGGAGCCCTGTAAGCTACAATGAGGAGCAGCATGTCAAGATATATGCCTATGGGTACAATAGAGGCAAGGATGATACAGGGGTAACCAACCACTTTCTGACTGGATATAAGATCACTCTACAGGATGGAACTCATGCCTACTCCTGTGCATTTGTTTAAAAACCCGTGATTGGGAGATTGGGAATGTCATAGACCCTGCAGAAAACCCAATACTATTACCATGTTAAATGGATAGAGTAACAAACTGTCTTCTAAGTGTTTGTACTCATAGATTTATTTGTGCATCTCTCATCTCTGCCATTTCTTTCAATAAATATCAGTTTATACAGAGATTCACAACTGCTTAAAAGTGCAGAGAACAAGTGACAATGTAGTGCTCAGGCCTAAATGGTATATTGACATCACATTGACAGGGCCATTGCACTCATGAATTCCGAGCAGCCATGGCTGCCTGCATGAAATCTGTACAAGGGGAATCCAGTTAACCTTCCGGCATGTATACGGGACGTGCTCACAAGGCTCTGCCCATAACTTAGGAGCTAGTAGCACTCGATAGAGGAGAATCATTGTCTTTAGTACTCTGATCCTGCTAGACTGCCCTTACTCCAGTGGATGGCCACTCACCCATCTGTGCACATAAGGGACTCAGTGGGTAACTTATGAGAGAGACAGAGGGAGAGAGAAACAGAAAGAGAGAGAGAGAGAGAGAGAGAGAGAGAGAGAGAGAGAGAGAGAGAGAGAGAGAGAGGGAAGACATGAATTTCGGAAGGGGATGTGTTGAGAGATCTAGGAAGAGTTGGAGGCAGGGAGTGGTGGGTGGATAGGATTAAACTATATTGTATATGTGTGTGTGTGTGTGTGTGTGTGTGTGTGTGTGTGTGAAATTCTCCAAGTATGAATTACATATAAGTAATTTCTACAGGCCCATTTTTACGGTGATACTGCTCACAATAGCCAAGATTAGCCTCAGTGCCTATTGGCAAGTGAGTAGATAAAAATATGCTATACATACGCACAATGGAGCATTATTCAGCTATAAATTAGAATTGATTTCTTTCACTTGCAGCAAAACTGATGGAAATAAACCCGGTATTAAAAAGATGAGTAGCAATACTCTTACTTGTATGAGGCTAAAAAGTAGAAGTGATAACTAGAATTGGGCCTGGATGGAATAAGTGTAGCTATATGTGATCAGTGCACATTATGTTTGTGTGAATCTATTATACTGAGTCTCACAAATATACGTAATTTATGTTTTGATAAAAACTAATGTATTAGTAACTATAAAAAGAATTATGTAAATGTCTCACAATGTAGACTATTTGAATTAGATATGGTTGAAGATGTTTCCCAAATTGCTAAAATTTATAAACTTAGTTTCAGAAAAATCAACCACAAGGAGAAGAATGAGAAATAAAATCACACCAAGGCATATCATTACCAATGTCTGAAAACCAGCAGTTAGGAGAATACCCACAGATCAGAACATCCCTCAGTCCTCATCAGAGAACCTTCTCTTTGCAGTATATACCAATTAACACAGAGACCCAAGGTGCTCAATGTGCAAACCACTGTGGCTTGTTCAGCCTTAAATGGGACTTCCAATCACAGCCTTCCCGCCAGACTCAGGAGTCTTCATGGAAGAAGAGACAGAAAGATTGGAGAGACAGAGGTGGTAGATAACATCAAGGACCAGTGGTTTCCAGAAACAGCAAGACAGATGTACATATGGAGTCCCAGCAATGTAACTGCACACACAAGACCTACTCAAGCCTCAGCCATAAAATACCTCAGCATAGAAGCAGTAAAGTGGGCACGGAATCTACCACTAGCTGAGGAGCTGTTGACTGCTGATAGCTGATGGAGAGGGAGAATCAGTGTTCTCTAAAAATGTGACCAATGGAAGAATGACTACATGCTAGGGCAGGCACCACTCCCAAGCCTCAGTGGGCAGCACAAACTGGACTCCATAGGGAAAGAAGAGAAAAAACAGCAAGCTCAGACTTGAATGGGAGTGTAGAACAGTGATAATGGTAAAGGGAAAAGGAAGGTAAATATGTTCCAAATATACTCTGTGAAGTTCTCGATCAATCAATAAAAATATTGCTTTTAAAAAACCCTCAAAAGCATTCAGAGAAGAGGGACATGCTATATAGGCAGAACCTCCTCCGCAAGTGCGCACGCTCTTTGAAAATAGATTCTATGAGGGAAAGTAATCACTGGAGAACAGAATTTAAGTTTTCAAATCAGTTAACTTTGAGATATGAAGATATTTGATTGGCTGAGTTGGCTCAGCATAATCAAAAAGATATGAGAGAGAGAACAGATGGTTTTCAGGAGCTGAAAGATGCAATGAAATGGACCCTCCCAGTCTTCAGGAAGAAATGTGGCTCTGTTCATATTTTGATTTTTAGCCTGTTGAGATATATGAAATATATATATATGTGAAATATATATATGAAATATATATATATGGGAAATAGTAACTACATGAGTAAATATAAGGCTTTTATATTACATAAACATTTATAAAATAACCAAGGTATAAATGAAAGTAATAACGCATTCCATGATTTTTAACACTTTACAACAAAATTTATGTCCGTTGAACAAAGGTCATGAGAGGAGAGATGAAGGACACTATTGTGAGTCTCTTGTGAGAAGTTTATCACTTAAAATAGACAAATGTTAAATTAAGGTACATGCTATAAATCCAAACTAAGCAACAGCTAACAAGGGAAGCTGGTTGTAGTAAATAGGCCACAAAATTAAACAGAGTTGTAAATATATTCAATCCAAAAGAAGGCAGAAAAGGGAATTGAACACATAAAACTAAATCCCTGAATAATTACATTAATGTTCTTAATCCATCAGTTAAAAGGCAGAGATTGTCAGACTGAATAAAAAGAATCTGCAGTTCTATACTTTTCAAGGAACTCACTTCAAACATATAATGATGTAAATGAATTGAAACCTAAAGAATAAAAGCACATGATTATCAACTGTTGTAAAATGAAACAATAGATTGCTGAATAAAATTTATCAGTAATGTGAAAGAAATTTATTTTACAGTAATAAGGTACCATTTTACTCAGTAGGATTAGTAACCATAGAATCTTATGTGCCATAGAAAATGAAAATGAAACTGGAGGAAACAAACATATTCCCAGCTGTTGGCAGAGGTTTCAATACTCTTATCACAATAATTGATACAGAATAGGCACACACAAAGATAACAATGGGATAGCAGACTTTAATTACTGTTGTTTAATTTGACCTAGTTAAAACCATTGAAATCAATACATTAGAGGTCGTGCTATTTTTCAAGTGATCTTTGTAAACAGTATTTATAATGATCTACCATATTATGGGGTATAAAGAAGGCCCAGTAAAGTTACAAATATTCAAGTGTGACAGTAAATCTTAATGATCAACTTCCTTGGGTTGAGACATAGTAGGGCATCAGTAAGGCACGCCTCTGGGTATGTGTAGGAAGGGATTTCCAGAGATGATGTGAGTACTTCTAATAAATGGTTCAATTCATTGGATGATCTAGAGTTTTAATGGTTCACTTGGAGGTGCTGAAAATATGGAGAGTGGCGGCTAGTAGGTAAGGCGAACTGTGTCAATGGCGCTGTATCTTCCCTGCTCCCATCTACTCTCTCTGCTGCTTTTCCTCTCCACTAGTTGTGAGCTTCTCTGTGCTCTCTCTGCCCCATGGGCTGAGCAACACCTCTGAAACTGTGAGTTAAAAACAGCTTTTCCTCCCTTGATGCTCTGGCCTTCTGCCACAGTGCCTAGAGGGCCGATGAACATAACAAACCAATGAAGCTCTCTTAACCTCTTTAGCATTAACTTAGACATCAGAAACTAGATTACTATAATATCATGAAAGTTTAAATGGTTAACACCACATTTTTAAAGTAATGTATGTCCTAGAAAAATCAAAAGGTAAACTGAAAAATATTCTAAGCTCTTCTAGAATCAAGTGTAGAAGTATCTGGAACTTGAATGAAAATGAAAATCTACACATCTTAATATGTTGTATATCTCAGTTTTATAGGGTTAATGCCAATACTAGATAGAAGAGAGAGAAACCAATGTAACCCACTTCCTCCAGCTGTAACAGAAAGAAGCAGAACCAGAAGACACCAATACATACCAGGGAAGGAATAATGAAATAGAAAACATGACATAGAAAAGATTTGAAAAACATAATCTAGCTCATTGAAATCAAGGAGAGCCTGAACGAACAGGAAAAGAAAGAGAAATGACAGGAAACTGTGGTGTTGGGAATTAGATAAAGCATCACTACAGATACATGAGATATTAAAAGGCTAATAAGGTCTGAACAGGGGGTATAGGTTTACTACATGCATTGTCCTTGGTTGTTATAACAGTTTGTGCAGGAATCCCTGGGTCCAGAGCCACTGGACTTGATGGTCTCCTTGTGAAGTTCCTGAACCCTCTGGGTCCTTCCATCCCCCCATTCTCCCATACCACTCTCAGCGTTCCACCTGGAGTCCAGCAGCAAGTCCCAGTATCTGTCCCAATCCCCCGCTGGATGGAGTCTCTCAGAGGACATCAGTGCTGGGCTAATATCTACTTATAACCAAGTATATACCATGTGTGTCTTTCTGGGTTTGGGTTACCTCACTCAGGATGATCATTTCTAGTTCCTTCCATTTGCCTGCAAATTTCAAGATTCCTTTGTAGTATTCCATTGTGTAAATGTACCACAATGCATTCAGTAAACCTAGACCCCCTGTTCAGATCTAGCCAATAGACAACTCATTCTCCACTGTTGTGGGGAGAGCAGGGGCTGCCTCTGACATGAACTCTGGTACCCCCGGTTTGTTCACTTCCTTTTGGTTGGGAGGCCTGGCTGGCACACAGATGAAGAAGGGGAAGGAGGCTATCCGGATGAGACCTGATAGGCTGTGGTCATATGGTGGAGGAGGAAGTCCTCTTCTGTCAGAGTTCTAGGGGAGGGGAATAGGGTGCAAGAGGGAAGGAGGGTGGGAATGGGAAGACACAAGCAAGGGGATAACATTTAGAATGTAATCTGAATAAATCATAATAAATTTTTAAAAGGCTAATAAGGAAATATTATGAATAAATTTATGCCAATAAATTTGACAACTTAGATGAAATATGTCATTAAAAATCCTTCCACAAAAGAAACTCCAGGTCCAGATGGCTTCCCCAGTTAATTAAACTAAATATTTTTGAAAAATTAACAGCAATTCTATACACATTCTTCCACAAAATTGAAAAGGAGGGATTACTTTCCAAGTCATTCAATGAGTTTACCATTCAGCACATGCTAAAACCATACAAAAATTACTAAAAATGAACTACCAAAAATAGCCCCCATAAACATAGGTGCAAACTTTTGAGACAAATTTTAGCAAATGAAATTTAGACATATTTTAAAAACAATATTATATCATGGACAGATGGAATAGTTTAGGAATGTAAAGTTTGACATACCAAAATCAATCATTGTAGGAGTAAAAGATAAGGCTGTAGACTCAGAATCATCAGAAATCTGTCTTCCCAGACAACTGTCAAGAGTCTGTGTAGTGTAGTTATTTGGAAATGTAAGAGTTTATTGAAGGCTTGTAACTTCCAGAAAAGGGCTTGCATGGTATCTTAGTTGGATTTCTATTGCTTTAACGAAATACCATACCATAAACAACTTGAAAGGGGTTTATTTCATCTTTCTTTTTCTTTTTGTGCGTATCTTCCTATGTGTGTCTGTGCAGACGCAGGTATGTGCACTTGCACCTAGAAGAAAGAGCTTGACCTTGGTGGGACTCCTAAAGTTCTATCGGTCACAACTGTTGACATGTCATTCGTTGGCCTAGTGCTTGCTGCTTTGCTTTGCCTGGCTAACAATATCCAAGATTCTGCTTATTTTGTCTGCTCAGGGCTCAGATAAGCATTTGCTATCATGCTTGGCTTTTGTAAAACTTTTTAAAAATGTAATTGATTATAATTTATTCACATTACATACCATTGTTATCCCCTTACTTGTATCTTCCAGTTCCCACCCTCCTTCCCTCTTCCATCCTATTCCCTCCCCTAGACCTCTGATAGAGGAGGACTTCCTCCCCCACCGTATGGCCACACCATATCAGTGCCTCATCCAGAGAGCCTCCTCACCAAGTGGAAGTGATCAAATCGAGGGCACCAGGGTTCATGTCAGAAGCAGTCCCCACTCTCCCCACAACCCTGGAGAATGAGCTGTCCATTGGCTACATCTGCTCTACAAGAAAAAAAAGTAGCAATAAAATAACTCCTAGTGACATTCTGCTATATTCATAGATCAGTGTCTTCCTCAGCCATCATCAGAGAAACTTTTTCCTGCAGCAGATGGGAAGAAAAACAGAGACCCACAGCATTATGCAGAGAAGAGAGACCTTGGAACACTCAGCCCTAATACAGGATGTCTCCATCAAACCCCTCCCCTTAGAGCTCAGGGAACACTGAAGATGAGGCAGTAAGAGTGCAAGAGCCAGAGGAGATGGAGGGCAGCAGGAAAATAAGGCCCTATAAACCAACATAGTCAAAGTGCACGTGACCTCTCAGAGACTGAAGCAGCATACTACAGGCCTGCCCTGCTCTGTGCCAGGCTCTCTATGCGTATATTATGGCTTCTAGTTGAATCCTAGGTGTGCAAACAAGTGGGTCTGTTTCTTGTGCCTTCTTTTGGGCACTTTTCTTTTCGTTTGTTTTGTCCAACTCTGATGTGATAGTTTTTGTTTCATTTTATTTTATTATTTTATTTTATTATTATCTCTTGGAAGCCTGTTTGTTTTCTAATGAGAGACAGAACAGGAGTGGATCTGGAAGGAGGGAGGGGAAACCATAATCATAAAATAATGTGTGAGAAATAAATCTATTTTCAGTAAAAGGGAAAAAAAGCACTGAAATAAATGTGACAATAGAACCTACCAAAACCTATTAGATACAGCAAATGTAAGTATAACTGGAAAATTTAGAATGAATACCTTTATGAAAAAATAGATTTCAAATAAATAATATCATGATGTATTTAAAATATTTAGAAAAGCAAGAACAAACTAAATATAAATTTTGTAGGACAAATGTAATAAAGATCAAAACACAAATAAACAAAAGGGACTAGAAACAGCACAAAAGCCAAGGAAACAGAGTTGTTTCAAAAGAAAACAAAACTGAAAACACCTGTAGTTAGAACAGTGCATCTCACTGTGGGTGGCAACCTGTTTGGGAGTCGAACAACAGTTTCAAACGGGTTGCCTAAGACCATGGGAAGACCATAGATATTTATGTTATAATTCATAACAGTAGCAAAATTACAGTTATGAAGTAGCAACGAAATAAATTTATCGTTGGTGGTCACCACAACATGAGGAACTGTATTAAAGGGACACAGCATTAGAAACATTAAGAACCAGCCAGGCGCAGTGGCACATGCCTATAAACCCAGCACTAAGGAGGCCAAGGCAGGCAGATCTCTGTGAGTTCAAGGCCATGCTGAACTGCAAAGCAGTACAGGATAGCCAAGGCTACACAGAGAAACCCTGTCTCAAAAAAACAAAACAAAACAAAACACAAGGCAATAAGAAGGAAGAAGGAAGGAAGGAAGGAAGGTTGAGAACCACTGAGCTAGAGTAACCAAGCAGAGTGAGACATTCTCCTTCTCCAATAATTAGACATTAAAGGAGACATTACAACTTATACTAAATGCAAAAGCTCATTAGGGATTGCTTTTTTAAACTCTAGGATAATAACTTGGAAGATAGGACAAATCTCTGAACACCTGGATTGGATTATAGGGATATGGACAAGCTGCAGAGAGCAATGACAAACACTAAGACAGAATTGGTGTTACTGTCACAGCGATGGAACAGTATGAGCAAATGTGGCTGGAAGGGGAAGGGGCTTATGTCACTTACACTTCCAGTTATCAGCCCATCACTGAAGGAAGTCCAGGCAGGAACCTGGATGCTGATACAGAAGTCAGGTAGGAGTGTTGCTTATTGGCTTGCTCTTTGTGGCTTGCTCAGTTGGCTTTCTTATAGGAAGTACCCAGGACCACAATGGGCTGGACCCTCCCCTGTCAATCATTAATTATGAAAATGTCCTACAAGCTTGCCTACAGCCCAATCTTATGGAGGCATTTTCTCAACAAAGGTTCCCTCCTCTCTGATGACTCTAGCTCTAGCTCGTGTCAATTTGACATAAAACTAGACAGTTCAATCTCTCAACAAAGAGACCAAGACAGGAAGATTGCTAGAAGTTCTAGGCCAACCTGGGCAACATAGTAAAACCTGAGAGAGAGAGAGAGAGAGAGAGAGAGAGAGAGAGAGAGAGAGAGAGAGAGAGAGAAAGAGAAAGAGAGAGAGAGAGAAACTAAAATGTCTCTCAACAAAGAAAATTCCAAGTTCCTTTTATTCTCTATCCTTGCCAAACTTTTAAAAACATGTCTTTATTCTTTGAGAATTTCGTACATGTATATAGTGTGTTTTGAACATACCCATCATGCACTCTCCCTCCTCCCTCCTACTCCTCCTCAGTCCCTTCTCCTCCTCTTTCTTCCCATTTTCCTCCAACCCATTCATGTCCTATATTATTATTATTATTATCATCATCATCATCATCATCGTTCACTGGGTCTCATGCTGCTCCTATGCCCTTGGGTGTGGGCCCATCCACTGGAGCATGGAAAACCTGCCAGAGACCACACCCTTGAAGAAAAATGACTCTTCCATCCACAGTAAATATCAAGTACCAATAGCACTTAGCTAAGAAGCAATAGACCTCTATAATAAAAATTGCAAATACTGATGAAAGAAATTGAAAAAGACAGAAGAAAGGAAAGCCCTGTCAAAGTCAAGGTGGTGGAATAATTAATACTATAAAAATGTACATATCATGTGAATCCCAGAACAGTTCCTATCAAAATATCAACAATGCATTATTCAAGGGGTAAAAAAGAACAACTCTAACTTCATATGGAAATTCAGGGCACCCCTCAACTCCAATGCAAATGTCAGTAAAAAGAACAAAGCTGGAAACATCACAATACCTGATCTAGCACTTGCTATGGAACCATCATATGTAAGCACAGACTGGCATGGCGAAAAGGAACATATCTAGCATTAAACACAGCCTTCTGCAACCAAGTGATTTGTAACAAAGTCTCCTGGCACTTGAGTTGGAGAAGGAGCAGTCTCTTCAACAGCTGTGCTGGAAATGTGGTATGTCTACTTAAAAAAGAAATGTGACCCCTTTCTTAGCTTGTATACCCCCCAAAAGTTGACTCAAGGTGGGTCAAAGCCCTAAATGTAAAATCTTGAACTCTGAAAATATGAGAAAACATCAAGACATTGATCAAGCAATGATCTTCTGAGCAGGATCCTTAAAGTCCATAAAACAAGCTAGGTGTGGTGGCGCACGGGCCTTTAATCCCAGCACTCAGGGAGGCAGAGGCAGTGAGCTTGAGTTTGAGGCCATCCTGGTCTACAGAGCAAGTTTCAGGACAGCCAGGGCTACACAGAGAAACCCTGTCTTAAAAAAAACAAAACAAACAAACAGAGAGTACAGAAAACAAACAAAAATTGACCAAACTACAACAAAGTAAACGATTCTAACTAGAGAGGAATTTAAAAAGAGAGCAAAGTCAGCACATAGAATGGTAAAACATATCTGCCAGCTGCTAATCTGATAGAGGACTAATATACAAAATACATAAGGAACTAATTTAACCTAGAGCCATTTCTCCAAAGAACTGTAAAGGGCCAGCAAATTTATGGAAAATGCTTAATATTCTTGGTCATTAAGCAAATGCAAATCAAAACCACACTAAGATACTATCTACTGTACCTTGTAGACTATTTACTTATTGTATTTGAACGCTTGGCCTGCAGCTGGTGCTGTTACTTTGCAATGCTGTAGAATTTTTAAGAGGAGGAACATTTCTGGAAGAAGCTGATCACTGGGGATAAACATGGCTTCACTTCCTGTATGCGCTCTACTTCCTGACTGCAGGTACAGTGTGACCAGATGCCACACACTCACGCGCTGTGGCTTCCCTGCCATGACAGACTGTATCCCTCTGCCTTAGCCAGGGATTCTGTTGCTGTGATGAAATATCATGACCAAAAGCACCCTGGAGAGGAAAGGGTTTCTTTCACATGCACTTCTGGATAACAGTCCATCACGGAGGGAAGTCAGGACAGGAACCTGAGGGCAGGAG
The DNA here is from genome assembly GCA_907169655.1 of Acomys percivali. Lineage (NCBI taxonomy): Eukaryota > Metazoa > Chordata > Mammalia > Rodentia > Muridae > Acomys > Acomys percivali. Next base: position 107,994,682 of record OU015747.1, on the reverse strand, counting down.
CTGAGACAGAGACCAGGGAAGGGTGCTGCGTACTGGCTTGCTCATTCGGCTTTCCTATTACACCGAGGACCGCCAGCTCAGGCATGGCATCACATACAATGGGCTGGGCCCTCCTACATCAATCGCTGAGAAAACATCTTACAGGCTTGCCTAGAGCCAGATGTCACGGAGCCATTTTCTCAGTTATAGCCCCTCCTCAGATGACTCTATCTTGTGTCAAGCTGACACAAAGAAAAGCCAAACACAAACTGACACACGAGCGTCACTTTTCAACTGGAACCTTTGCTTTCTCACTTGTCCCCCAAAATGTTAATGATGTCATGTTAATAACATCACAATATAAAACATTCATAACTTTAAACAGTCTACAGTCATTACAAACTCACACATTTTAAAATTTCAGTCTGTGGTAGAGAGTCACTGTACTACTACAGTGTCTCTTTAAAAGTTTAAAGTCCCTCCACTGTGAGCTTCTGTAAAATCAGTTAAATATTTTCTCTTGATGGAATAACCAGGGAAGAGTTACAATCTGAACAAAGCAAAACTAGTATTAACAGTATAAAAAATAACTCAGTGTCCAATGCCTGGGATTCACCTACCATCTCTGATCGCCCTCGAAGGGGTTGAGTCCCTTTTGTGGTTCTGCACTCTCCAGCACACACGGCTTGTCTCCCAAGTTCAAGGCCACACTTCTCTCCACACTTGTTATTGTTAATGGCTCTCCTACTGCGCTGGCATCTCCAAAATGCTGCGTGTCTCCTGGAAGCAGGCTGCCTTTCTCCCAGTAGCCTCTCCTGGGCTCTCTTCATGGTGCCAAGCCTCAACTTCTCTCTATGACCTTCAGTCCTGGAGTCTAAAGTACTGCTGAGGCTGCCGCTTCAGCAAGGGCCTCTCCTACCCTCTCACAGTGCCAGGCCTCAGCTGTTCTCCATGATCGCTTTATGCCTTCAAAACAAGTATCACCCGGGAGACTCTTACACTAACAAGTTCAGCTGCCAGCATAAGATGCCGTCTCAGCCACCCCTGAATCAGTTTCTATGTGCTGACCCTGAGGAGGTACCCTTAGATTTATGATCTTTAATGAGAAATCCTCAGCTGGAACTAACCAGCATCAATCATCCCAGTAAGGCAAAGGTTTTACTTCCAGGGTGGCCGATATCTTCCAAATCACAGCTGTTTCTTGAACCCTCTCCGCTTAGCACGGCCACAGAATCTTAACTCAAAATATCAAGCTACCCCAATAGTCTTTTCTTCTCTGTGAAACTCCATAAGCCTGGCCTCCATTATACACACTGCTCACCAGTATCTTCTTGGTTCCAACAAAACAACCAGATGAGCTCTGAGCACACAATGGCTTTTCTGCTCCCAAGTTCCAAAGTTCTTCCACAATCCCCCCACCACACACACACACAAAAAGACATGGTCAGGTCTGTAAACAGCAATACCCAACAGACTGTACCAACTTCTGTCTTAGTGTTTTTATTGGTGTGATGAAACACCACAACCAAAAAAACAGCTTGGGGATGAGGGGAGGTTATGCCACTTAAACTTCCAAGTTAAAAAACAAACAAACAAAAAACTTCCAAGTAACAACCCATCACTGAAGGAACCTGGAGGCAGGAGCTGATACGGAGGTCAAGGGGGGGTGTTGCATATTAACGTGTTCAGTAGGCTTTCCTTTGGCACCCAGCCCCAGGGTGGCACCACTCACAGTGGGCTATACCCTCTCCTGTCAATCACTAACTAAGAAAATGTCCCACAGGCTTGCCTACAGCCAGAGCTCCTGGAGGCATTTTCTTCATTGAGCTTCCCTCCTCTCAGATGACTCTAGTTGTGGCAAGTTGACATAAAACTAGCCAGCACCCTCTTAAAGCAATGAGCCAATATAAATCTTTCTTCTCCTAAGTTGCTTCTTGTCCGTTATCTTCTGACCACAGTGACGAGAAAAGAAACATGTCATCTCACTTCAGAATGGCTCCTACCAAAACAAAACAAAACAAGACAAAAAAACAAATACTGGCTGTGGAGAAAGGGGAACATGTGTCCTGTTTAGGGAATACCAGTTAGCATAGGCATGTTGCAAACAAATGTGGAGGTTCCTCAGCAAACTCAAAATAGAAGTATGTTATGATCTTGCTACCCCACTTCTGGGCAGACATCCAAAGGAAAGAGAGTCAGCATACCAAATAGATGACCTTCATGCCAATGTTTATTGTATTAGTATTTACAACAGTTAAAAATATACAAATTAGCCTTGGTACCCATCAGTGGATGAATAGATAAAGGAAATGTATCAGTCCTAAAGAAGAATGAAATCCTGTCACTGTGGCAACAGTGATGGAAAGGTATGATATTCAGTTAAATGAGATAATCCAGACATAGGAAAACTAGTACCATGTGTTCTCACGTATGGAAGCAAATGGACAAATGCTGAACTGAAAATAAAATAAAATATTGATCACTAGTGTCCTGTGAAGAATGTGCGAGGTTTGGAAAGATGGGAAAGGTTTACTGGATGTAGTCAGTCCGTGTTAAATGTTTGCCTGGAAACATTCCATTGCCTGGACTCCATTAGTCTTTAAAATAAAGATTTTTTTTTTTTTTTTTTTTACAGAAAATGGGGTCTCTGGAGCTGGAGAGATGATTCAGAAGTTACAAGCATTTGCTGTGTTTGGATTGGACCCAGGTTCAGTACCCACATGATGGCCCATGACCATCCATAGCTCCAGTTTTAGGGGATCCAACAACCTCTTCTGACACCCATGGGCACCAGGCACACGCACATACATGTGGGTGAAGCACTCACACAGCATAATAAAATAAATATACCTAAAATAATTAAATTTAAAGAAAATAAGGTCTTTGTAAAGATATGTTTGTAGATCTAATGTAGTATGACTACTTTCCTAATTAAAAAAAAAAGGCAAATTTGGACATAATCTATGCTGATAAAGATGACATAGAAAGACAGGGGAAGTGGCCCTTGAAAAACTAGGAGAAGGGTAAAACAGTTCATTCCCTCGTTGACCAGAAGAAATTAATCCTGTGGTCATATTGTTGCCACCCCATAAATCAAGCTACACTCCCTGGGCCCAAACCTGAGTTCCTTCCGTTCTGTCCCCGGACCCGACACAGGTGGAATGAAAAGGCCGTGTTTCCTTCCTTAGCCATAAGCAAGGGCAGGGGGTGTACCTGCCCCTGGGAGCAGTGAGTGGAAAACCTGCGTGCATACCATGTGTTTAGCTTCGAATCTGCCACTGCAAAGTCCTCAGCGGTTTCATGATGCTGTGTTTTCTGTACCCATTAACATCCATCATCCTTGTGTCCGTGACTGTTTTCCTATGGGGACAGTTTGGTGTGATTCTGGCATCTAATGAGCACAACCTAGCTCTACAGAATGGACTCATCATGATTTCATGCATGCACATAACAAAGGCTGACGCCCTTCCATCCTTCTTTTACCCCATTTCCACTGACTGTCTTCCTGTTCTCTGGTTGCGCCCCTTCTATGCCCATCCTTTCTTTTTCTCTATTACACATACAATAGAAAACATGTGATACATGTTCATCTGTGTTTTGCTAATTTCACCTAAATGGGATATCAATTTCCATCCACTTTGGTGCACATGTCAGGATGTGGCTTCTCTCTTCAGTCAAATAATCCATTTTGTTTATATATGCATATGCATATGTACTTTATCCAGTCATCTATTGATGGTATAACTTGACCACTGTGAATGGTGCTGTGTTACTGTGTGGGTATGTGGGTTTTATTATATACTTGTTTTGATTCCTGTGGCCATAAACTAAGTAGTGGAGTAATGGAGGAACTAAGTCTCACAACAGTTCTAAGGTTTTTGTTTACTTAAGTTTTGTTTTGTTTTGTTTGAGAAAGGGTTTCTCTGTGTAGCCCTGGCTGTCTTGGACTTAGGCTGGCCTCGGGCTGCCTCTGCTGGCATTAAAAGTGTGTGCCACCGTCACACAACTGGTTCTAGGTTTTGAAGGAAACGCTTTACTGACTCCCACAGAGGATGGCTTAATTTGCACTTCCATAAGTGGGATGTAAATGCTCTCCTTCCCATACATCTTTACCAGAATTTGATATTTTCATTTTCTTGGTGGTAGCTATTCCAATTGGGGTGAGATGAACTCTTGGTGCAGTTTTGAACTAAACGTATCAAAAAGATGTTGTATATTGAGCTGGGCATGGTGGTGCACACCTGTAATCCCAGCACTTGGGGAGGCAGAAACAGGTGCATCTCTGTGAGTTCAAGGCCAGCCTGGTCTACAAAGTCCAGGACAGCCAGGGCTACACAGAGAAATCCTATCTTGAAAAATGAAAAAAAATGCATATTGTTTATGTACATAAGAACTACTCATCTCTTTGTTTATTGACTGGACTGTTTGTTTGTTAGTATCTGGATTGTTGATTGGGCTTATATTGTTATTTTAGAATTAGTCTTGGTAATTTTAATATGGACTTGTATTACTAATAATTTATTTTTTATCTTTCCTTCTATTGGTTTGACTCTTGCTTATTTTTCTAAGACCCTACATATATAATTAGGTCATACCAGCTTCAGGTGACTAATTTAAATAAAACTCAAAAAATACAGTTTCTCAGTCATACTAGCTACATTTCAAGTGCTAATGTAGCATCTTGGATGGTGAAATACAAAATATTTTCTTAATCATAAAAGATTCTATTCATCGGTGTTGTTATGACTCCTTTGTAGAGACCTTGGCAGTTCATTCCCCAAATGAGATGAAGGCCCAGATAGTAGACAATATGATGGTTGTAATATTTGAGATAAAATTTATAGATTGAAATTCCATTCAGAAATTATATACGCCTTTAGTTAAACAAGTTAAGTAACTAGGGCATGAGACAAACCTATTCATGACCATAGTGGAGTTAGAGAGAAGAGGAATATAAAACACACATTTCAGGACCTATATTGTTATCTTTCTCTACACAGAAAACAGTTTGTATCATTTATTGCCTACAGCTCATGCAAAGGGACATGAAAATAGCTAGCAGACTATGTTGACTTCTAGACAGATTATTCTCTTGGAAATCACATTGCATTCTTGAATTAGGTTAAGAAAGAAAAAGGTATAAATCAATGGTCAGTGGCAGGGTCTCTTGAAACAAATTCCTAATCAATAATCTTCCAGGGTACCAGCAAAAGTGCTTTTAAAAATATTGAATATTATTTAAATTATGATTAGGATCAACAACTTACATTTGATTAGGTTAAAAGACTCCTTGTGAGAGTCATAAAACTTGTCCCCAGTCTCAACCCAACAGAATCAAGTTAATGATAGTATTATAAAATATTCTGAAGAATATGAGGTAGTAATTATTCCCTTAAAAATAGACTCATTCACGTTTCCTTCTAGAATACCTACTGCTATTACCTTTTGTGGTTTGGCTTCTGAAACATTTTTTTCATAACAATCTCATAATAATGAGCATCATGGGTAATGTTAGCTTCCTCCCTGGTGATTACAAGGTCAGGTGACCACATTGCTTGGGAGCCATGGATGTGCACTGTACTAATTGTTTTCTATGTATGTATGCTCCTATATATAATTTGACACTTGCTTCCTTTTGTAGGTTATTTTGCTCCTGTGTGTCCATGTCCACACAGGTTTCTAAGCATATGGGCATAACACCAGTAGTAAGTTGAGAGAAAAAATAAACAACATGGTTGTACCATCTGTGTCCCCACAGATGTGCATTTTTAGGATCTTGTTTCACTATGTTCTGAAACACATGTGTAAACTAAATAATCTCTAAGATTATTTACATTATTCAAAACATATGTAAATGAAAACCTAATAGAAAATGTATTAAGAAGTATGCTAAAAGAAAAAGAACTATGCTACTTAAAATCCCATTGTCTGTCTATTTGCTGAACAGAAACATTTGGTTGGTTATGTACTATTCCAAAACAACTTAAACTGTTTGAACTCCACCAACTATTCTTTTATTCACAAGAACCCATGGGTAGGAAGGCACCTTATAGCCACTGAGTGACAGCTTGGTGGGCTGATTATTCCTGTCTAGACAATCCTGGAAAACATTTACTATGACCCAGTGTTTGGCCAAACCAAGTTTGTATTCTTGCCCTACAAATCAGAGTGGCACTGGATGTATCACCATGCAGGACAGGCCTCATGTTCAGGAGTAGCTGACCAACATATAATGATCTTCACAGTTTGTGTGTGTGCTTTTATTTGGTTACTATTCGGTTGTTTGTAGGGGGCTTGTTTTCTTTTTTTCTTAATTTTTTTTTTTTGTGTGTGTAGGGGGGTGTTGTTCTATTGGGTTTTTGTTTGTATCCAGAGAAAGAACTTAAAGTTGGATGGGCTTGAGTGAGGAAAAGAATATGATCAAAATATATTTACATTTAAAATTTTGTAGGCATAAGATTACTGTGTAATTCAAATGCTGATTTCTGTACTCTCTCCCCCATATCTTATTGCAATCCTTGTTCTGAGAATTTTCTGTCTCAATGTTGTGTAAACACTGCTCCCGAATTGTCCCCTAGTATGTCAGTAAAGCAGCTTATAGCCAATCACTGAGTGGGGTGGGGGGGAATAAAGCTGGACTTCCTGCCAACCAGGGAGGAAGAGTTAAAGGAAGAAGTAGAGGATTCAGACAGCCAGAGGTCCAGGAAACATCAGAAGAGAAGAGCTGGAGCAGAAAAAACTACAAAGTAGAAGTGTCTCTGGTATGCACGTTGGGAGGAAACCAAATTAGCTTAGAGCATTAAGAATAGATTAACAACTGCTCAGTTCTTGCACTGTGAAGCCTATTATTAAAATAATACACCAGAATTTCTATTATTTGTTTAACGCAGGTTAAGAAAGAAATTAAGAGAAGCAAACACAGTTTTATAAAGATAACTGTAACAATTTTTTAAAATAATAAAGATACAATATAATAAATAAATAAATAATCATGATTTTGTCAAGTGAGACCACATGCATGTATCTTAGATTCACTATAATCTACCAAATATCTTTTTGATTAGGTAATCTTTAAGCACAACAAGCAACTGTGATCTTCAGAAAAAACAACTGATCCTTCTCAATAGCCACTCATATCCCTGGAATAGCATGTTCAGAAAAACAGGACTGAAATAATGTCCCATAGGAAGCAGCAAAACCAGGCTGGAGAGACGGCTCAGCAGTTCAGAGCACTGCCTGCTCTTCCCGAGGACCTGAGTTCAATTTCAGCAACCACATGGTGGCTCATAACCATCTATAATAAGATCTGGCATGCATGCAGGTGTACATGGAGATAGAACAGTCATATAAATAAAGTAAATAAACTTTAAAAAAAGAAGAAGAAAGGAACCAGCAAAACCAATTCCTAATCATAGTTTTCAGTCAATCTACAAAAAATTTATTGCATAACTATTTTGCAAAAAAAAAAAAAATACTGAACAAGACTCTATAAATACACTTATGAATAGGACAAAAACAGCTTTTTAAATTTATTGTGGCATATAGGCATTAAACATGCCATTATATATGTGATGAGCATTTCCAAGAGGATTGGTGAAAGTACTGTGAGACTGCACAAGCAGGGACTTTGCTCAGTCTGTGGAGGACACTGGTATTAGAAACTTAGATGAAAGTTATTTAAGAAGAGATGAAGACAAAGCAACCCAGCCAGGGGGAAAAGCTACGAAAAGACTTAGAGCAAACTACCATGGGAACAGTCAGCATAAAGGAGGTTCAGACCAGTGAAGGCATAAAATAGAGGAGGAAAACAGTGAGGAGAAAGCTGCCCCAGAAGCCATGATTATCAAATGGAAACCTCAATGCCAGGAGTGAGTCATCTCCCTATCATATAGGCCCCCAAAAATATAGACCAGTGTCACAGCTGTAGTTTGTTCACCAGAACTAGATGCGGACAAACTCAGAATCATCTCCACGGCACATTGTTTTGAATCATGACCAATTTGAGAACATAAAGGAGAAACCGCACAGCAAAACCTCCTTAAAGAAAATCAGAAGGGATTTGAAAAACTGGGAGGAAATATGTAACATTTATTTATTTATTCTCAGCAGAGGAATCTCGGATGGCCAAGAAGCGCTTCAAGAAATGCTCAACATGCTTAGTCATCATGAAAATGAAAATCAAAGCCACTCTGAGATTCTTTCTTGCACCCATCAGAATGGCTAAGATCAAAAACTCAAGTGACAATTCCTGCTTGTGAGGACGCGGAGCAAGGGGAACACTACTCCATTGCTGGTGGGAGTGCAAACTTGTACAACCACTTTGGAAATCAACTTGGAGGTTTCTCAGAAAATTGAGAATAGTTCTACTTCAAAACCCAGCTATACCACTCCTGGGCATTTACCCAAAAGATTCTCCACCATTCTACCAGGACACTTGCTCAACTACATTCACAGCAGCTTTTATTCATAATAGACAGAAACTGGAAACAACCTAGATGTCACTCAACCAAAAAATAGATTTAAAAAATATGATACATTTACATAATGGAATATTATACAGCTATTAAAAACAAGGAAATCTTGATTTGCAGGCAAATGGGTGGAATTAGAAAAGATTGTCCTGAGTGAGGTAACTCAGACCAAGAAAGCTAAACATGGTATATACTCACTTATAGGTGAATATTGGCCATAAAGTACAGGACACCATGCTACAATCCACAGACCCAAAAAAGCTAAGTAACAAGGAATGCCTAAGGGAGGATGGTTGAATCTCACTAAGAAGGGGAAGTAGAGTAGACACTGGGTGTGGATAAGGGGAGGAACTGGGTTGGGGAGGAGAACAGGAGGGGCCAAGTGTAGGGAGGATAGCAGTAGAGTGAACTGGAATGAAAGGGCAGCTCTGGGATGAGCTAGAAACCTAGGACAATGTAAAGTCCTAGGGATCTATGAGGATGACCTCATAGCTCATAAGACTACTAGCAATAGGGGATATGGAACCTGAAATGGCCACCTCCTGTATCCAGGCAAGACTTCCAATGGAGGGATGAGGACAACAACCCAGCCACAAAAACTTTGAACCACAATTTCCCCTGCCTGTAAGATGTGCAGGCATAAAGATGGAGTAGACAATAAGAGAATGGCCACCCAATGACTGGCCCAGCTTGAGACACAGGCCATGAGAGGGAGCCTACCCCTGACACGATTAATGACATTCTGCTATACTTGTAGACAGGAGCTCAGCATAACTGTCATCGGAGAGGCTCCATCTAGGAGCTGATGGAAACAGATGCAGTGACCCACAGCCAAAACATTAGGCAGAGTACAGGGAATCTTGTAGAAAAGAGGGATAGAGGATTGAAGGAGCCAGAGAGGCCAAGTACGCCACAAGAAAACCTACAGAATCAACTAACATGGCCTCATAGGACCTCACAGAGAGTGAACCGCCAACCAGAGAGTATGTATGAGATGGAACTAGGCCCTGTACACATATGCAACAGACGTGCAGCTTGGTCTTCATGTGGGACTCCTAACAACAGGAGCAGACTCTGTTGTCTGCCTTTGGATCCTTTTCTCCTAACTGGGCGACCTTGTCCAGCCACAATAGAAGAAGATGTACATAGTTCAACTGCAACTTGATATGCCATAGGAAGTTGATATCCACGAAGGTCTCCCCTTCCCTGAGGAGAGAGGGAGTGGGTGTCAGGGAGGAAAGGTGAGAGGGAGGGACTGGGAGAAAAGGAGGGGTGGGAAGCTTAGATCTGAATATAAAGTAAATTAATTAATGAATGAAAAAATAGTGAGAACACTTTCCCAGTGTTAATATATAGAAACAGACACTCATGTGTGAGTATAAACTAGTGCAGGTCTTTTGAAGAAGAATCAGCAATAAATAACAACAACAACAACAACAACAACCACCTATGCAGCTCCTTGCTGACTCAGCCTGAGAGTTGAAACAATTTCTAGAAGTTGTTCTAGGAGTTTACTCTACTTTTAGCAACATGAAAACACACAGGCACAGTTATTCATCAAATGTGGTCCTTTAGCAGTATAAAAATAAAATGTTGCAAACTAAAAAGACTAAAAAAGATGTATCCAATGAAGGACTAAGCAGCAGCAGAGAAAAAAAAAAAAAGAAGAAGAAGAAGAAGAAGAAGAAGAAGAAGAAGAAGAAGAAGAAGAAGAAGAAGAAGAACGCAGGAGAATCTGTGAACCGACACAGAGCACTTTTCAGGACTAGATGCTCTGTGAACAGAAGCCCCATGGAAGAGTTAACTTCGAGTGTAGGAAAGAAGAGCTGGGATGATACACAGGAAATTGTTGACTGCTGGAGAATAAATGAGGAAGAATAAAGCCAACGCCTCAAGAGCGTTTGTCTACAGATGGTGAACAGAAGCAGGGTGGGGAAGGGAATGGGCGTGTGGGAGAAGGGACGGGGGAGTGACAGTTCTTAAGTAAGACAAAGCTTGTATGGTTGTGATTTTTAGGACTGTGTTAACATTTTTTTTTCAGATGGAGAGAATAAATAATTAAAGTTAAGAGGGCGAGGAAGAAGATCCAAACGGCTCATGAGTTTCAAATAGGAGAAATGAACTCTAAGACAGGGAATGAAGCGGACTGAAGGCTGTCATGGTGGTTAACTAATCACAGCAGCTTTTGAAAACAGCAGCTTGACTGCATGTTCTGTCTGAGAAAGAGTGAAACTGCATATGAGTACTAATTAGGGTTAGTAGGTTTGCTTTAAGAAAGTCAGGCAGCGGGGCACACGCCTTTAATCCCAGCAGAGGCAGAGGATCTCTGTGAGTTCCCGGCCAGCCTGGTCTACAAAGTGAGTCTAGGATAACCAGGGCTGTTACACAGAGAAGCTCTGTCTTGAAAATCCAAAAGGAAAAAAAAAAAAGAAAGAAAGAAAGAAAGAAAGAAAGAAAGAAAGTCAGTTTAGTTTTCTTTAAACTGCCATGTTTGTTTCCTGAACTGGAAGATATATTGTGATTAAAGGGATAATATGGATAGTGGGTTGCAGTTTGTCAGTGAGAGGGGTCATCTGATAAGGAAACCAGGAAGACTAGAAAGCTTCTCATACTTTATTGTGGAGGCTGTACTGGAGTAGGAGACATGGCTGTAACTCAGGGTTTACAAGTACATATAACTGGATCTAGAAGGAGCTCTAGGGTTGTGTGTATCTGTGCATCCATACATGTATCTCATCCCCTTATCTCTGGAGATGGCCAGGGAACAATTGTAATGCCATAACAGCAAGCCAACCATGTGAACTGTTTTAATACAATACTGCTTGTCAGTAAAATGGACCAGGACCATTCAAAGGAACAGTCCACTCTAGAATAGGGAAACGAAAAGATGATATGGTATATCTAATGTCAGAGATTAGAAAACGTTTAAAATATGATAGGGCTACATCAAAATGATGCCAAAAGCCAGCGGAACAGATTTCCAGTGGCCTGGTCACAACTCTGAGCGCCAATGAGTAGTGTTGAATTAGCACCAGCAGGATAAGGTGAATTCTATGCGTTCTCTAAGATGAAAGACGGTGGAGAAAAGAAGCTTCGCTTTGTACTCGGCTGAAGCTGCTAAGTGTAGAAGGGGAGCCAGGAAGGGGGTCTCACCACCCAGCGAACAGCGCACCAACGGGGCTCAAGCAAAACCCATCAGCGAGACCTAAAATGAATACACAGAAGAACAGTACCTATACAAAGGGGTTTTTCAGGGGATGGACAGTTTGCTCAGCAGTTAAGTGCACGAAGCACTCTGGCACAGAGACCTAAATTTCATTCCCAACACCTACATCAGGCAGTTCACAACTGCCTATAACTGCAGCACCAGGAATACTGGGCACCCCTGACCTCTGCGAGCACCTGCACTCATGTGCATGTTCCCCACCTCGAAAATAAGAAAAAGACATATTTTAGAAAGAGAGGATTTTTCATAGTCTCAAATATCTTCCCATGTGACACTTATTGTTATA
>OU015747.1:107964422-107982710 GCA_907169655.1 Acomys percivali | reverse complement strand
TATATATATATATATATATATATATATATATATATATATATATATATGAGAGAAGCTTGGCAGTCACCATCTATACCAAATGGGTAAAGATAACATTGCCAGCAATGGGACGAATGAACACTGAAGCCTGCCAGCTTGAAATGAATTCAGGAGAGTGAACTATCATTATTACATGCATTAAGTGGTTGATATGTGCGGGTCTGAAGTTTCTCAAAAGGCCCCTGGCCACACAACAGCCTCCTGATGTAATATCCCATGAAGAACACGTGATAACTTCTGTGGTGTTCTTGAAGCAATGCATAGCCTAAGTTTAATCATGAGGAACCATCATGCAAATTAAGAGATCTTGTATAAAGTAACTGAATAGCACACTTTGAAATAAGATCGTGAAGAACAAAGGAAGACAAAGGAACTGTGCCACGTTAAAGGAGCCAAAGGAGCCGAGGTCACTAAACTTGAGATGTATCTGTGCATTGATCATGGGTCAGGAAATGACGGAGAATAATTAGCAAACGTGAATAGGGTCCATCAAATACTTGAGAGAATTCTACCAATGCTAACTTCCTGAGTGCAGTGACTGCACTGTGGTGACCCCTGAATCACACACTTCTAAAATTCCTGTATTAATGACCTAATTAATCTTCCAGTGTTTCAGAATGTGACTATTTGGAGATGATCCTCAAAAGAAATGATTAAACCTCAAATAGCCCTACCTCTTGTTTAATTACTTTTTCCCTCCTGTTTGCTTGTTTGTTTAAGACAAGGTCTCTTTATGTGGCACTTACTATCCTGGAACTCACTACGCAGACCAGGCTGACCTTGAATTCACAGAGATTTACTTGCCTCTGCCTTTCAAGTGCTGGGATTAAAGGAGTGAGCCACCACTACCCAGCCTAATTAATTCTCAAAACTATTCTTGTGGAAGTCACATGGAAATCTACCATTTTATAATATATAGAGGCCAAGGGAAAAGCCAGGTGCAGTGGTGCACACCTCTATGAAATCCCCGTAAATGAAAGGCAGGAGTAAGCAAATCTCTGGCCAATCAGTGGGCTCTAGGTTTAGTGAGAGACCTTGTTTTAATACATACATACATACATACATACATACATACATACATACATTGTAGAAAGCAATAAAAGAAGACACCTGAATCTTATCTGGCATTATTCCACTCATGGAAAACACCTAGAGTAAACCAGTCAAGTCTACAGAGAAGAGGTTGGCAGTGCAGCTTCCTGGGACGAGCCTGGGAGAGTGGGGGACCAGGAGGAAGCATTTGTTAATGTGTACAGAGTTTCAGCTGTGCAAAAGGAAAAAGTTGGCGAGGAAAGAATGTGCGACAGTGTAAGTGTGTTTAACTCCACAGCACACACACGTTGAAAAGCTGAAATGGAAAATTTCATAACATGTGCTGTGCATTGTACTGCAATTAAAACAAAATAGAAACTTAATATACAGGGAACTTCAGATGTAGAGACAGAAGACGCACAGGGAGAGTGCCACACGGTAACAAGCAATGACTGGGGCAGCCTGGCCAAAAGTATGCAGTGCCAAAGAGTACCGGCAGCCAGAAGCTGAGCCTGGAATCTTCTCTGCAACTTTCAGGAAGAGCCTGGCCTTGCTGACACCTTGATTTCAGACTTTCAGATCTGTGATGGAGTAATTTTTACTGTTTTAAGCCAAATAAATAAAGAAACGGGAACTCACCAGTCTTGGAGCCCCCCTCTGTAAGCTTCTGGGATATCTGTGACTGCAAGCTATACATCTTGCTAGCTTGGAATGGATTCAGGAGTGTGTGAACTATCATTATTTCATGTGGATTAAGTGCTTGAAATGTACAGGTCTGAAGTGTCTGTAAATGCACCTGCCCAGGCAACAGCCAAGTCTCATTCTTTTCCCTGGGGGAATATATCTGTCCTTGTAAATCACTGCCTAACAGGAGAATTACCACCAACAAAGAGGAAGCAGGCAGACTTCACAGTCTGGGATCCTAATCCATTTCTCCACTATTGACATTCACCAGAGCCAGAGCAGGCATGGGAAAATTGGCCAAGGAGTTAGGGAGATTTGTTTTGTGTTTATTTATTCACCTGTTGGCTCAAACTTAACAAGTACGAGCCTTGTATGTCCCAGAGGATACTTTGTTTAATTGATAAACATGCCTTTCCCACATACTAGTCACTTGTCTACCTACTGAAGCTACAGTCATAAACCAGAAATATTCCTTTAGCCCTTGCTGTGGCTTTAATGTGAAATGTCTCAACTAAGCTTATGTGTTTGACTTCTTGGTCTTCTAGTGGGAATGTTGTAGAACCTTTTGGACCTAGAGCCTTGCTAGAGGAAAAATGTCATGAAGTGGGCCTTGAGATTTAATAGCCTGGCCCCACTTCCTGTTCACTCTTGCTTCATGACTGTAGATACAATGGAACAAGCTGGGTCTCCACCATCATTCCTTCTCGGCTTGCTGTGATGCCCTCTCTGCCATGATGGACTGAGTGGTCCCTTGACCTAAGAAGAAACCTGTCTTCCTTTAAGTTACTTCTTATCAGATGTTGTTGTTATGAGGTCTGCTTAGATCCAACATAACTCAAATGGCAGGTCAATGCAGATGGCAAAACATTTACTGTAATCAAGCGGCTACTGATTGGCCAGGGGCACTGAACAGACTCAAGAGCTGAACTGCAACCCCAAGCCAGAATATCACAGAATATTTAATCTTGCAAACCACAAACATCTGTGCTAAGTTAGAGCTACATTGTTCCACCAATCAGGATAGGAGTTGGTTCCTAGGTCTAGGAGCGTGAACTTAGTTTGATCCTGCCAGCAAGATGGAGAGGTTCTTAGACAACTGTCTCTTTACAAGTTGTCCCTGAGATGACTGGATTCAGACATCTGTCCCTAACTTACGACAGAAGCTGTTGGGACTTCTATTGGGAAGTCCCCAGATCCCCTAGGGGCTGGGACTTTGAGTGTAATTTCCCCCTATGATTAAATGGAGTCTGAAAACAAAACAACAGTACTTAGAACAAGTTTCTTTTGCTTGTTCCCAACAGTTGTGTGACTACACGCGTGTCTACTCACCACAGACAGGAGCCTATCTAAGTGCCGACACCACCAACATCCGGCATGGTAACCTATGAGTTTCACTGGAGTTATTCATAGGAACATGAATGAGGGGTTGGTAATGGGAGCAGGAAAGACTCAAAGGCAACTGCATCACCACAGCTCATGCAGCATGGGTATCTGCGCACAGAAGCTGGAAACCTGGCGCACTCTGCCCAGCCTGCAGGTAGCTCAACAGGTTGGAGAGTGTCCCAAGCTAGTGACGCAGTTGGTCTCTCAACGTCTTCCCGGCAATTGGCTGGTTTCTGTTTCTTCCAGGATCCTGGTCTGGTCTCCACTCTTCTTTGCAGCCTGGCTTGTGTGAGAGTGACTCTCAGAAGCTTGGTTAGTTTACTCTTGGGGTAGGGGGTTCAGTGAGTCTGTCTGGTCAGTTTCAGAGAGTTCCCGAAGCTATTTTGAGTTGTTTACCTTCTGGCTTGAGGCACTTCCCTGCAGGATGGAATGTTTCAATCTCAGAGGAAATGGATACATCAGGTTATTTTGTCACCGAAAGGAAAGGCTATTAATAATCAACGTTGCACTGTGAAAATGCCCCCAGACACACACACATCAGAAACATGTCTCAATAATTAAGAACACTTGCTGCTCTTCCCGAGGACCTAAATTTGGTTCCTAGCACCCTCATTAGATAGCTCACAATAACCTGTAGATCCATTTTCAGGGTATCTGACAGCCTTTTCTGGTCTTTGCAGAACGCACACACACACGCATGCACGCACGCATGCACGCACGCACTGCATACACCTTCTTGCCCTTCTCCCATCTCCTATCGGGAGAGCAAATGTTGCACTCGGAAATATTGACAGCGCTCCTGCCCAGGATCTTCTTTCCTCACACTGGCTCAGCAATCCCTGAGCATAGCAGACGCCATAAGGTCACTTAGACTCTGGAAGGTGCAGTATTTTCGTGTTGCATGGCTTGGGCTATGAAACGTATTTGCTTTCCCCAATGTTTTTAAACATTTTACTGCGGTCTCTGATCTCCCTTCCTTCTTTCTTTGTTTTCATCCTTCCTTTTCTCTGAACTCCATCATGGGCTAACCTTTCTTCCATTCCCATCCTCCTCCCCCCCCCCACCAAGTTCCTTTCTTGATTCTTTTCTTGGCATTTCCCCAAACACATCTTACAAAAAGCAGTCTTGGTGTCTGTTTCTTAAAGGGCCCTGGCTCACCACCTCTCCTTCTCTCCATAAGGAGTGGTTACAAGCCAAGACTCCAGATACTGATCCCTTCTCTGACACTTACTAATTGCAGTACTTACTATGTCCTCCTCCCAGATTTCAACAGAGACTGCCTCGGAGACATCGTCAGTAGAGTGAAGGCATCAATAGTAAACTGACTTCATGACATTGTGAGGAATCTAAATAAAGCACATTATAAATAAAGACCTTGGCATGGTGCAAGGGTTCCAGGTCTGTGTAAGTGTCATTGTGAAGAGCTTGCACTTAGACATTAAATAAAAATAACGAGGGGGAAGTGATGAGAAGAGCGAAGTGTTCACCATGTTAAGACTAGGGAAGAACTGGTTAGCAGAAGAAACCAGTTGTGCAGAGGCCTTAATGCAAGAATGCATAGAGCAGCAGCAGCAGCATTCAGACAGAACAAGGAGGTGGCAGGATGGTGAATAGAGAAGAAAATGGGCAAGGAAGCCAGCAAGAAGAGTGAGGACCAGAGAAAAGAATCTCAGCCCTCACTTCCATCACTGCATCATTCACTGTGTGTTAGGGAAGCCATGGCATTTTGCGCCCAGACCTCTGAGAATCTGTAACTTGAGATAACCAACCTTCAGGAAAGACATATGGGAGACACTCTCATTCTTCTAAAGACTCTATCATTTGTGTTTCCATACACATTGATTCAAAATTCTGATGAGCATAGGCTTGCCTTTTAACCTTAGCCAGTAAACACTTCGTTTTTCTCAAATGTGTGTGTGTGTGTGTGTGTGTGTGTGTGTGTGTGTTTCTCAGAACACATAAGATAACTAGGTTCACTTCAGTTTCCAAAGTTTCGATGGCCTAAAAATAACAACACACCAACCACCCTGTGATTGGCAGTTACTCTAAGGTCTGCTAATTTCCATTTGGCTAAACTTAACTGTGCCGGCTGCTCTGATGGGCAGCAGTGAACCTTCTGGAGTTTGATAACCACTGGAACAGTTTTACAGGGTAGTGCCTGAAGTGCCCCCTGAGGGATGCTTTTATTTTACCTTTGTGCTAGTGTGAAGTCACTGAAAAAAAAAAGTTTCACACATTGAAGACCCTAAGCACTTCTTCATTCTGTTAAACAGAACTATCTTCAAAACAAGCTTTTAGCTGTATCCTTCACCGAGGTCTCAACTTCTCCACTTATAGAAATTAGTCTGATGTGTTCCTTATGCCTCCCTGATGAAAGTACTTCACTAGTGTGTTCCCTGGAATCTGAGATAATAAGCCCCGAGACAATATGAAAATGTTAACACTGTCTTGAGGGCACTCCTTTTATCTGCAACTTAAGTGAAGGCAAAAACAAAAAAGGAAAAAATTACCTAACCAGAATTCCAGATGGAGAATTGACAGCTAGAATGGTGAGCCAGCTAGCCAAATTGCTGGGCTTTCATCTCAAATCAGAGTCCTGAGGCTAAGAACAGCCTTTGCAGCACTGTTCACCCAGGCAAAATTACAGGGGATGCTAGTTCCCAGGATGCAGGCTACAGTTGACCTGCATCAGGTCCTCCGCTAAGGTCTGGATTCCTTCTTCTGCTAAAATATATGGATGCCCCAGGGAGCCCAGAGATTTCCTTGCTGCCTCTGCCTCTGGTGGGAATTGAGGCCCTGGTGCCATTTATTTATCCTGTGGTCTCAATTATTCAGTCTGCAAAATGGTGCAGTATTTGTGTAATCAATAATACCTTTCTCAAAGATTGGTGGGCTTTGCTCAGTAATTACGTGTGATGGAAGGAAGGACCAGCGGAGTCTGACAGGAAGCACTTCCTGGAATATTAACACTGAGCAGAATATAAAAGTCAGATGTCAGTGCTTCTGGCTAGACAAGAAGCCATAGCAGCAGAAAGGACATCATTTCTAGACTCGGGTCACTGAAGAGTACAATGATCTTCCCTTCAATGTATCACTTTTTGGACTTTGCTTTCTTGAGGTTGTCTGTTAGTCTAGAACAGCAGTTGTCAAGTTTGGCTGTTGTTTGGCTGCATTGAGTAATCACAGAGGAATGACCACTAGGGACTCTATTTATGGCTGAGGTGGATAACAGGGACCATGTTTAACTATTGCATTTGGAAATTTTTCAATAGGTAAGAGTCTAAAAATTTCAAAAACTCTTATTAGTTAAGAGCCTTTGTCACTCTTACAGAGGACCTAGATATTATTCCTAGCACACCATGTCAGCTCACAACCATCCCTAACTCCAGTTACAGATCCAGATATGGAGGTGAGGGGATCTGATGCCCTCTTCTTTGTAGACACTAAGCATGCACTCACTAAGGAAAGCACTCATACATAATACTGTTTTAATTTTTAAAAAGAAAATGGGCAAACTATATGAAATCTTGGAATACATGACACTGGAAGTAAAAGAACTAAAGGCAGTGATCTCAGGGCAAGGGTAGGACGTGGGGAGATAAGCATTATAGTTACCCTATCTTATAGTCTGAAAATATTTCCAGCCTCTAGTACAAACTGGAGTTCAGTGGACTATTTAACCTAAACAAGATAGCTGAGATCCTGGTTGTGTTTAACTGGTAGGATTCTCAATACAGAGAATCAAAGTAAAATGGAAGAGTGGGCATGCCAGAGAGTGAGGGAGAAGCATACATAAACACCAGACAGAGACCACGAGCAAATTTTGGATGGCTGCAGAGTTACCCTTTGAGTTGCTGGCCAAGAATGGGCATGCACACATGCACACACAGACATAGACACACACACACACACACACACACACACACACACACACACACACCTATCTAAGAGAGAGAAGAGACATCTTAGAACAGGTATCCAAGACTCACACAGGTCCAATAGTGCCTGTTTCAAACATTCAAGGGTCAAACAGGATTTTATATTGGTGGAGTGAAATAATTAGTCCTGGCCTGGTAACTGTCCTAGTTCTGGCTAACAAATCTCTACCAAGCAAACAAGGAGAATTAAACTGCTTCCAAGGAACTCAATTACATTCCAGAAGTGCCCAGGAATATAGAGATATAACAGTGCAAACTATTCTAAATGAAACAGAGAAAGGACTTATACACACACACAGACAAGTGTTCCACTTTGGGCTATTTTCCAGTAGCCTACCCATTTCACAACAGTACCCAAGGTGTGCCTGGGGATGGTGGGGCATGGTGAGGGACAGTATCAAGGAAGAAGATATGAAGAACTACATTTGAAAGGTTTCTGGTTTTTTTTTTTTTTTGAAGATAATAAAAACAAATATCCAAAGAAGTCAAACAATTTTCATCACAATAAATCTAAGGACATATCATAATAAAACTGTTCAAAAGCAATGATAAGGAGAGTCAGAAGACTGGATCATTCTGACAGGAACTGCGCTAAGGAGGAAAGCACACACTGGGGGACTGACAGAACACAAGCGGAACATGAGAGAGAACACAGTGAAGAGGGTAGAGCTGCACTTTACTTAAAACAAGCCATATTGCCTTAACCTAGAACTGCGTTACCATTGAAAATGCCTTTCAAAAATGAAGGCAAAATAACACTCAGATACTGAAAAGACATCTTGACAGCAAATCTTTAGCATAATAAATGTTAAAGGAAGTCCTTCAGATGGAAGTCTGCATCTATTACAGAGGAACGGAAATGGCAACTACACGGCAAATATGTGATGGTTTTTCTTGTTTAAATCATGCTTTTTAAAAAAGGAATTAATGGGTCCCAAGTGACACCGAGCAACAAAGATGACACCAGGAAGTAGAGATTGCTGTGAAGACCTCTGGGAAAAAAAGCTCATAAGCTAGAAAATGAACTTGACCTCAAACTAGTTTCCATTTACAGACTACTACAAGTTACATTACAGCTGTTCCTGGGATGGAAGACGTGACAGTTGTCATCCTGACACAATACCCCTCTTAAGTAAGACTGAAGGTTTGTGACAATGGCATTACAACGGACAGGTTTGGCAACACTTATAGGGATTAATGATAAAAATGACAGAATACACCAACAGTTCAGGCACCCTTACATTAAACGCAGCTCCAATGCATTCTCTGCAGCCACATAGACATATATTGCAAGATTACAGATATTAGTTCCTTAAAACCAAAGTAAAATCTATGGCAGTAGCAGAAAGGAAGGACCCCATGGATTCAGTCTGAGAGATATGGAGCCATACAAAAGTGGATCCAGAGTAAACAACAGGGCAGCTCAACGTCTCTTGAAAGAACATGACGGCCTTGAAAACCCAGACAGTCTGGTAGAAGAAACAATAGCTGTGCTATGGCAACCAAGACAACATGGCTGCACAGAAAGGAATGTTCAAGTCACTTCATAGCAAAGTGAGCATGTGGGTTAAGCACTTCCTCCTGTGATCAGCCTGGTTCCGTGGACCCACCTTAGGAAGCATCAGAACTCACCCATCCTCAGTGGCATGGCTGCCACCTGTACCATCTTGGGGTATGGCTGCTGTGTGCTTACTGACTGGGAGGTCAGCTCTAGGGCCGCTCCGCAGCTGCCACCTTTATGCCCTGATCAGGAAGGAGAAAACTAGGAAGGAGAAATGGACTGCACAAGCATTAGTCTACCAGCCAGATGAGTTCAAACCCAAGATCCATGACCTAGCTGGATTGAGCTGAAGCCAGTTTTTCTGTGGTACTTTTCAAACACACATTGTTCTTAATTTTAAAGAGAAAGCAAATAACAACAACAACAGGGTTTTTTTCCCATCTGTTTTTGTCTCCTTAGGAGACATATAAGCACTCAAAAGCAGACACCTGAGCCTCAGTGAGTGTTGAAGCCTCATGGCCCCTGGGCCTCACAGCTGGAACCCATCCTTCCTCCCAGGGTGAAGCTCTCCACATCCAGAGACAGCTTTACTTTCAGCCCAAAAGAATGGGTGTAAATAAAAGTAATTCTGGTCATTTTAGTTAATATTCAGTGAGAAATTAGATGCCCCTTCCAGGTAATCTGATATAGATCTCTATTCTGTGTTCCTCTTTTGGCAGCTGAGAAAAAGTTCTATTTTTTCACTTTTTTTTTACACTTTATTATATTTTTTTACATATACATTTATATTATTACACATAAATAAAATAAACTACATACCGCAAGAAGGAACATTTCATTCTTAACATGACGATAAGCCAACTTGATTGTGTTTGCGGTTGTGTGAAATGGAGAACATTATGAAAAGGGTGTGTCTCTTTTCTTTGATAGTTGTGAGTGTGTTGAGGTTAACTGTGTCCCTGGAAATACATCAAGAATGGAACATAGTAATGAGGAGATAGTAAAATTTCTTTTCTTCCATTGAGTTACTATTTGCTACAAGGTCAAATCTCTCTTCCACTGTAACAAAAGAAACAGCCAGTGCCCCATCATTGCCCCTGTCTGGTTGTCAGTGAGATCTGCTCACTAAGCCACATTAGACACCGAAGGGATGCTCTCCAGGTAATTCCAGATGTAAGCGCTCTGCAATGTGGAGAAGAGCGCGGGGAACTGCTGCCCGACAAAGCAGAACACTGTGCTCTGCGCATATCTATTCATTCCAAGCCGTTCGGTTCCTCCAAACCCGCAGGCGATGGTCTCACTGCGGCCGGTAATGACTGATTCTCTCTACCAGCGCCTGCCCTCTAGACCACGCCTAGGCAGTGCAGAATGGTAAACTACCCACCACAATGCTTTTCACCTGTAGCCATGCTCAGCATCTGTCAAATACTTCTAGCGAGTACTCGGCTCTTCAGTAATCGCTAATGGTTCTTTATAGTCCAGCGCTACTGACTATAACGTCTCCTCCTGATCTATTGGCTGAAGAGTCCCTTAAAAGGAAGTTTCTTTGTTTTTTGTTTTGTTTTGTTTTTGTTTTTGTTTTACCATGAACCTTAAAGAATTGGGGAAGTGTGTTTATTTGTTAAGTTCTCTCATGGGGCTGCAACCCTAGACAAACTACAGCAACTAAAGAATGCTGACACAAGGGTAACTGATAGGCAGCTTGGTCTTCATGTGGGTCCCTTGGTGGGGGTGACTCTGATGTGGATCCTGTTACCTGCTTTTTGATAACTTTTCCCTAGTTGGGTGTCTTTGTCTGGCCTCAGTGGAAGAGAATGCACTTAGTCCTGATGCAACAGGATGTGCCAGGGTGGGTTAGCAGGGGCTGGGGGGGGGGTCACCCCCTTTTCTGAGGAGAAGGGGAGGAGGGAAAGAGGGACAAGAGTGAGAGGGTGGCTGCAGTCAGGATGTAAGGTGAATAAGTAAATAAATTTAATAATTAAAAAAAGAATGCTGATAGTGGCATAAAATAGCCTTTTCCAGGAAAGAGTTTGCCAACTGATAACCCAAGTAACTAATAAAATCATATACATACAAGTAAGGATATATACATTGGGCAAACTATTTGTATATATAGGGCTATATATTATTATATAACAATATACATATGTATGTATAATTTATATAAAACAACAAAGAAAATGAGTTCAGAGGAAATGAATTTAAGAAAGAACATGGCTTGAAAAAAGGAGAAGGATGGGAATTTTTTTTTCATTTTTCCCATTTTAGTTAATTAAAATAAAATTATATTTTATTAATTTTAAAATTATGTTTTAATTTAATTATTTTAATGTAATGTAATTATATATATATATATTTAATTCAAGGTGCTTATAAAACAAAGAGAGAAAGAAAACCCTCCCTTAAAATGAGGCAATGGTGCCTGCTGTCATTTGTATTCAACACTGTACTGGAGGTTCAAACCTGTGCGAAGAGGTAAGAAAAACAAATGAAAGCTATTCAGGTGGGGCAGGAAGACTAAGATTCCTGTCCACAGACAATGCACTCATCCATGAGAAAAGCAAGTGCATCATTAGTCACTAGGAAACTTAAACTTAACCTGCTGTGAGCTGCCACCACATACCCTGCCTGTGTTTATCATTAAAAAGACTGATCATATAAAGTGTGATAAAGATGTGGAGGAACTGTAATTCTTATATGTCATTGATAAAAGAATAAAACGTCATAAGCTAAATGTTATGCACCTATGGTATGGCCTAGTTATTCCACCTTAAATATTTCTTTCAAGGAAATTCAGGAATGTGCCCACATTGTTACTTTTCCACGGACATTCATGGAAGATTGATTAATAATGGCCTCAAATTTGAAATAAACCAAATATCCATCAATAGCTGAATGGAAGCCTATCATATATCTATATGTAATAAAATACTAGTCAAAACTGAGTGAACTATTGATTCAGCTACCTGTTTGAGTCTCAAAATTATTATAACTGATAGAAAAATTTTTAAGTATATATTGATTTTATTTACATAAAATTTTAGGAAGCACAGAAATCATGCCAGTGGTTGTCAGGGGTAGACTAGAGTAGTGGGAGGGTAGAGTTAGAAAAGACAAGAGGAAACTCCTAGATGACAGCCGTGTTCTTTGTTTTGATTGCAATAATGACCTCATGTGTGTAAATCAAAATTTACAAAATCGTGTTTCAGATAGCTTTAGCTCACTCTGTGCCAGGTTAACATCAATAACAGTCTTTCGATGAAAGAGAGAATCTTCGAGATAGGGGTCCAGGTAGATGTTTTTTTAAATTGTTATATAAATGTTGAAGAAAGACCACTGACTTAAAATGGAGGGCTAGAACAAAGACACAATGGTTCTCCCACAGAGGCTTTAATGCACACTCCTGCCCTCTGCAGCCTTCATAGACTTCAGAGCCTTCTCTGTAGTTCAGCTCTGGTCAACTGCACCCTGGCCGAGAGGTGCTGACAATACGGCTGGACTTTGTGAGGTATCTTTAGCATCCTACTTTCATGTTTCTTAGGGTGCCACTTATATCTTGTCACAAAGAACAGTTGCTTATATATCTACCCAGCTGTCATTTGTCCTGTAGACATACCTTACCGTAACAGCGTGAAATACAAAGAGAATGATGAAACATCACATGGATTTTCTGTGGGACTGTTGCATAGAAACACAAGACACACAAGTGCTCCTTTCTCCAAACCTCACTCACAATTTCTACAGAAGGAAATGGTTTGTTTCTTCAGAAGATGCCAGAGAAGGTTACTAGCTCATAGCAGTTCTCTCAAACAACATACACTAATATTTGCCTTCCAAAACCAGAGAAACAAAACCCCATGAAAGAATGCTGCGGTTGACATTAGCCGTCTTCTCAGAGTTTGTTCAGGCGTGACGAGGACCCTGCTGAGAGCCACCAGATTCTAGCAGCATTCCCGTTCACGTAACTCATCACGGCATGGATGACCGCAGCAAGAACAAACACAGCCCAGAGACGCTCCTTAGGCATTTGTGAAGCTCGTTAGCAAGAAGGTGAAAATGGGTGATATAAACCCTGAGAAGTTACCAGAAGCTGCATCTGTGCTGTGGTGTTGTGTGATCTGGGCTTCCTGTGTTCCGAGTCATCATCGATGGGACCTCAGTGCCTTGCAGCTGCCCATCCACATGGCCCTACGATGGTCCCAAGTTCACAATATCATTTCCAACCTTTCACCTTAATACAGAAACAATATATCCAAAAAACAATGCAATTTCTCTTTTTCCCTTCTTCACACCCAGGTATTATCCTCGCTTCTTTACAATTAAACTTAAAAACAACAACAACAACAACACAACTGTATCCCATCTACTCCTCTCTTGGAATCTACTTTGCCACATTGTACCGCTTTATGGTAAATATGATGCTATAATGTAGCAGAGTAGTGGCAAGCATGAACTCCGTAGACATAGAGCCTGGGTGGATAGTTTGACTTTTCTTAGAGCAACAGTGCTGTTGGCCATTGCTGTTTGATCACACCTTCCACCATCCCTGACGTCCTCCTAGCTGCCATTTGACACTCCCCTAGCTTCCTAGCTGATAACCTTTCACCAGCTTGGGAGCTCCTATTTCTCTGCACACTCCACAGGCTGACAACCTGGTAGCTTCTCATTCCACCAAGTGGACTGGGGTGCCTCAGCAGGGCAAATATGGCGCCGAGGACCTGGAGGATCCCCGAGGAGCCAAAAGTCTTCAGACCAGATTGGAAGGTGGAGGGAGCTGAGCTGTGAAAGCAGTGAGAGATGGGAGGCAGTGACAGCAGGAAGTGACACTCAACAGAAAGAATCAAGGGCATTCTCACAAGCAGCAGGGCTTTCGCCTTGGACCACCTCGTACCAAGGCTACTGTCAGAAAAGGCTCTGCTCACTCTGGGGCAGAGGCTCCCCCTTCAGTTAATGCTTCCTAGAAACACCCTCACAGACCTGTGCCCATGTGTCCTGAGCTGATCCTAGACCTAATCAGTTGTCACCCTTCCTAACGCTGTGAACCTTTAATACAGTTTCTCATGTTGTAGTGACCCCCACCCATAAAATTATTTTCGTTGTTACTCCATAACTACAGTGTTGCTACTGTTATGAATCATGATATAAATATATTCAGAAATAGAGGTTTGCCAGAGGGGTCACGACCCACAGGTTCAGAACCACTGACCTAAACTAACCATCAAACCCTCCAAAGCTTGATTTTGTGGTAAATACTCAGTCAATGGCTTTGCTATCTCTCCATGCGCCCAGGTTAGAAACATAGATGATAGTTTGATTTTTACCCATCCTTTGTCCACCACAACTCATTGCTCAGTAAGTCCAGATGACTTTATGTATTATCTTGAATTAATTTTTTAATCTATAGCTACTTGCAATCCCTAGTTGAGGCTACCACCATTTCCAGCCTGGGTTGTTACATATGAGAGAGAGAGGGATCCAGATGTGTGTCTTCCTTCGTTCAGTCTATTTTCTTTCCACACAGTTCTTTGCCATGAAACCTCATTAAAATACAAAGTAGTTATTACTCTGTGTCAGATTTTTTTCAGTGGCCTTTCTTTGTTATTAAAATCCAGACATGCTACATATGGCTCTTTCGAATCTTACGGTTTCTCTCATCATTTCACCCTTCCATTTATACTGTACAGAGCAGTGGGCCAAGTGACACTCGCTATCCCAAGTCCTCCTATTTCCTGACACTTTCAGACTCACATTCTCCTTGCTGTACCCACTCCCTGACCATCATTTAGGTAACTCCTACCTGACTTGGATGCTATTTACAACATCTAATAAATTTACTCCTCATTATGCTAATGTTGACTAGTTTTGCATTTATTTAAATGTTATTTCAGCATCTGTATTTTGTGTTCTTTGACTGTTTGTAATATCTTACAGGTCCCCTCATTTATGATTTAAGCAAAGTCCTAGACCTGTGTGATTTTATCTTTTGTAAAACGTATCTTTAGGCCGGGTGGTGGTGGTGCACGCTTTTAATCCCAGGGCTTGGGAGGCAGAGGCAGGCAGATCTCTGTGAGTTTGAGGCCAGCCTGGCCTACAAAGAGAATTCCAGGACAGCCAAGGCTACACGGAGAAACCCTGCCTTGAAAAACCAACAGAACAAAGCAAAACAAAACACCTTACCTTTTAACAATTATGTGATGGCTTGACTATTGTCCTCATTTTGTAGATGACAAAACTGAGCCCTGGTCGGTGATGAAATCCGGGCAGCAAAAGATGAAATCACTTACTAGCAAGTGTATGGAAGGGGCACTTGCCACAGCCCATGCCCTTCTGTACTGCCGACTCATCCTCCACAGCAACTGTTATCCATTTGCATGGCATGGTAACTCAAGGCCCTGCAGCAGCACCTGGAAGGAGACAGATCTTCAACAGATATGTGATAGCCTTGGCCAAAATTCAAGCAACTGAAGATGTCCATCCCTGACAGATTAGGAACAGATTAGGAATATTGGAAAGTGGGAAAATCAGTCCCAGCTATTGCTACCACAGCCGATCAGAATGCGCGAGGATGAGGCACACTGGGTTTGCTTTTCAGACTAGGTGCTGAGGAGTTCTTTCATGATGTCCTTCTGGGAAAGAACACAAGCCATAAGCCAAATGGTATTAGAATAGTTGACGTTAGCTGAGGCCCAAGTGTACATATACAACTAATAAAGCGCGGAACAGGATTCTCCATAGTCTTGATGAACATTTTAACCTGTCTTACTCACAGTCTTTGTTTTATTATGTGTGCTAGCGCCAGAATTTAGAAGAGTGACGGGCATATAGGAGGGGATTAAAAATATTTGTTTGAATAAATGAATGAATATATTGGCAATTTTGTTGATGTTTTGATGAAAGAGTTGTAATAAAAGAGATACATTAGACTGTCTCCAGGCAGCGTTTGACACAACTGAAATTTTCTTCCTTCAGATTTTTCTGGGGATTCTCCACTAGAACTTATATTCCTTTCCCCGTGTCATTTTGCAGCCCTCTTCTCTTCTGGGATTTAAATAGTAGAATTTCTTACATCTTATTCTTGCTTCTGGATCTCTTGTCCTGTGCCTAAATTCTTATCTACATATTAATGATTTTTTTCAGTTTCTCATATTAGCTTTTATCTGCTCATGAGCTTGACATGCACATGTTTAATCGAATCTCTGACATCTCTACTATGAGCCGAAACTCATGTGTTCAAAATAGGAATTATTACTCACTTTTTGCCCAAATAACCAAACAAAGGAAAAAAACCCTAGAGAAGCCCCTTTCCACTCCTCTATTTATGTCCTCTCAGTGAATGTGCCAGGTACCCACCCAGGGATCTGAGCTAGGCACGCCTCTTAGTGTCTGTCTCTCTCTTACCCTCAAAAGCCCAGCTTCTTAGGCTGTGGATTACATAAATGAATGTGGGGATTATGAAAATGTGCAAGAGTAAAGGTTTCTGAATGCACAACCAAAAACTAATTTTAAAAAAATCAAACGGGTAATGAATTTGAGATGTGTCTGGCAGTGCTCATCCATGTTTCAGTGTGCTCCTTCACTGCACCCTTGGTTCTAAACACACAACTGGCACAACATATAACATACACACATGTTTCTTGGGTTCCTTTGCTTGGAAAACCCTTTTCCAGCCCTTTACTCTAAGGTTATGTCTGTCTTTGTTGCTGAGGTGTGTTCCTTGTATGCAACAGAACAATGAATCCTATTTTCTCATCCATTCTGTTAAACATTTATGACTAATGATTGTTACCGCCTTTTATTTTGACATTGGGGGTGGTAATGTGGGGGGGGGGCACACATGCTTGCTTCCCTTCTTTTGGTTTTGCTGGTATGGAGCTATTTATTTCCTGTGTTTTCTTGGACATAGTTGACCTCTTTGGGTTAGAATTTTCTTTCTGGTATCTTCTGTAGTGCTGGATTTGTGGATAGATATTATTTAAATTTGTTTTTGTACTTAATGTATGAGAAACTGTATCAATTTTTACTATACATGCCTGAAGTGGAAGTTTGTGGTTTCTTTGAAAACTCAGTTGTGTTACATAATGTTTTTCTGGAAGTTGTTTTGTATGAGAGGGCATGTGATGTCTTGTTGGGAGTAGGCAAGTGAAAGAGTGTGTGATGGCTAGAAGGAGGGTAAATAAAACTGCAGACAGTGGGAGGAAGTTTTCTGCATTTTTATACTGCTGCACCATGCCACTCTTCGCTGATCTTCCCTAACATTTGCCTCACAAAGAGAAATGCTGCAGAGAGCTTCTCATGGTGTTCCAGCAGACCCTGGCTGCTTCTGCGGACTTGTGCCTATTTGGCAGAGCTATAGATTCCAGTTGCTGTTTGGGGCTGGCTACTGGACTGAACTACTGGTATCCTGAAAATGCAGAGTAGAGTTGGCCTGAGGAACTACGTCTAAACAGCTCCACCACCCCCTTTTCCTATTAACATTCTTTCTCCCCTTCCTTGGGTTGGTGGGTTCGAAGCGAGGTTGAGGTGTTTAAGAACCCTAAGTAAAGTAGGTTTTTGAAAAACCTAAGCCTACACATGACCAGTTTTATAATCTTATACAAGTTTGATACTTTACTTACAAAAAAGTCATTAAATATGTTCCTGACATCATTCTTTAACATATAAATATCAAATTAACGTATCTTTGAATTGTGGTTTTTAGAAAGTTTGCTGATAGTGGAAGTTTATTCAACTTGTTTGAATGAACACCTAAGAGCACCAATCAAAGCACTAACGTTAGTTCTTTGCATCCCCACTCACCCCTCCCCACCCAAAGCATTTGCCATACGAAAGCATGGACACAGCATTTAGCAATAGCAAGGGTAATAGAGACTTTGGGAACCGTGTGAGAGGGTGAGGGTGAGTCAGTGCTCTGAGCTGTGGCAGCCAAAACTCTGACCCAACTTTGATAACATTCACAAGAGCCATGGTATCAGAAGGAAAGACGGGATGGATTTTCAACACCCTGTGTTGACTCTAGCACCCTGGGCATTGTGGTCCCTTCAGTACCAGGCATTTGTTGTAATGATTCTGCAGACAGTCAGAAGAGAGTGACTTAAGATGATACTGGAATTTGAAACCATCTGAACAAAAAGAGAAAATCTCAACCCAAAATATAGTACTCCACCATGTTGGTTATTTTGAGTCAAAGGCCTTTGAAAAACAGCACATACAGAAAGGGCTTTTGGCCTTTCCCATTTCTTCTGAAGGCAGAATATAAATTTCCTGTGAGAAAGATGCCCTCCCTGTGCCAGGAAGAGGAAAACATTCTTATCACTGGAGACAGGAAGTCGATCTCCTGAGATAAATCTGTACAAATAAACCTATCTAAAAATAACCCTTATCTCACTGTAGTTTGCCCCATATGTTTTCTAGCCACTTTTGAGTAATTTGTTTTTTATATCCCAAGCCCTAACCTCCTATGTCTTTCAGGGTTTCCCATTTATTACCCTTTGTTAAAACAAGATATGTGTTTCTGAGTCTAAGAGCTTCTTTGGGTTTTCAACTTCCATGATACACAATATTATTACTTAAATATGGCATTTTTTCTCTTATTAATCTGTTCTTTGTCAGTTGCCTCCAGGAGGCAAACTTGGTGGAGTATGGGGGTATTAAATATGAAATATGTGCCACACAACATGTATGGTATCAGAGTTATTGTACAAAGGGAGAAGA
>OU015747.1:107939270-107958863 GCA_907169655.1 Acomys percivali | reverse complement strand
CACACACACACACACACACACACACACACACACACACACACACCACAAACACAGTCTCCAGTAAAGAAGAGCTCAGGACTGGGAGGTTTCCCTGTTGAATCTTACCAAAGTGTTAAACGATATCTAATATCCATTTTTTTCCTCCGGGAAACCATTAATACTTCCTGCATGGTACCAAGATTCTCATGTTACTAACACTAGACAAGAACAGAAACCAAAAGGGAAAACAGAATACTACTTCTGATAAACATGGATGCAGATAATCACTCACGAAATGCCAGCAATTCCAATCAAACATCCAGAAATGAAACACTATAGCTTTCCCCCCACACTAATAATAATTCATATTGTTGACTCTCATATAAATGAATCTTTTGTATTCAACAGGCAGTTGAATCTAGACAAAGCCTTCAAAAATAAATTAGAGAAAGGGCAGTCCTCAAAAACTGACACTGTGGACATTGAGTCTCTATGTGCAGATTAAATCTGACTTCTAGCTCTCTTGCTGCACAAAACTCAACTCAAAATGGAGCAAAGACCTAAAAGTACATGAAGCCACTAGAAAAAAATCCCAGAGAGACATTTTAAAACCTTGGCTTTGGTGCTGGTTTTCTGAACAGGATTCTCCCAGCACAGGAAGCAAAAGCAGGAACTGACCGTTGAAACAGCTCCATGGGAAAGTGGCTGATCTGCAGAATGAAGCCTCGAGCTACAGAACAAAAGCATCCGTCACTGTTCCTCTGACAAAGGGTTAATATGCGAGATGCAGAAAGAATCACATAACTTAACAATCCAATTAAAAGAACAAAAGCAATCCGAACATATTTCCTGTAAAAGAAATACAAATGTCCAAGTAACAGATGAAAGATGCTTTCTGTCATTACCCATCAGGGGAATGGTTATCAAAACACAACAGTGTCACCTCAGTCAGAGTGTCTATTATTAAAAAAAAAAAAGTAACAAATAGTGTTGAGAATCTAGAGAAAATCCAATTCTTATATCCTGTTAGTGGAATTTTAAATTAGTACAGCCATTATGAAAAGCAGTTTGGAGTTTATTCAAAAATATACATAAATAGGGCCTGTGAAAACGTCTCAGTGTGTAAGGTGCTTGCTGCCAAGCCTGAAGGCCTGAATCAAATCCCTAAGATTCACATGACAGAAGGAGAAAGCTGACTTCTGTATGTTGTCCTCTGACCTCCACACGTGTAATGTGGCAGACACACGTGTGCACACGCATGGACACACATATGCATACAATAAATCATCTATTTAAAATCTATAAAAATAGATCTATCACATGACCTATGCTCCTGAATATCCAAAGGAAATGAAATCAACATCAAAATAATCCCTGCACACCCATGTTTGCCACAGTGTCATTCACAACTGGCACGATGCCATATCAGCCTATGTGCCCATTAACAAAAGAATGAATAATAAACTGTAGGGTATCTGCACAATGGAACATTATTCAAGCACAAAAAGGGAAGATGCTGTCGTTTGCAGCACAGTGGATGGAACTAGAGGCTATTGGTGAAATAAGCCTGGCATCTTATGTG
Source organism: Acomys percivali (assembly GCA_907169655.1). Classification (NCBI taxonomy): domain Eukaryota; kingdom Metazoa; phylum Chordata; class Mammalia; order Rodentia; family Muridae; genus Acomys; species Acomys percivali. Next base: position 107,957,302 of record OU015747.1, on the reverse strand, counting down.
TTCTTGCTCACATGTGGAAGCTAAAAGCATCCACTTGAAGCAGAACAGTGAGTCCAGAGACTGGGAAGTCTATATATTGGGGACAGCTAGGAAAGATGAGGGTGGATTTTATCAGTGCAAGCTATTTATGTGTATGAAAATGTCAAAGCAAAACCCTCGGATATGCACAATCAATGTATGCTGACGGTTATTAAAGGAAGAAAAATTTACGGCCCAAAGTGGGAGACCAGAGAGAATGGAGATGAGCCAGAGATAGGAGGGGTGGACTCCCGCCAATCAGCTAGCGAGCTGGCTGCAGCTAGCAAACCTTCTGCTGAAGACTGTGATGACACAGTCTTCCATGTGTGTGCGCGAGCACACACAGGGTTCAAGACTTTCCAGGCAGTTGGAAATGTTTTCAAACATCACTTCTGCCTAGTTTCATCATATTCAATTGTCTTTATTGCTATTATTTTTTAAAAGTTGGCTCCTTCACTTTCCTCTTGACAGAATTATTCAGAAGGCTGGTTTAGAACCAGAATGTAAGGTCGCAAATATGGCCTTCTTGACATTCCTATAAGCGTTCAGGCAAGATGAATTTGAATGACATCAGCAAGTAAGCTGAGAAGCCCAGTGCAGGATGGGTAGTGTCAGAGTGGGTTGTGTTATTAGTGTCTAGTAGTGGGCAAAACAGATGCTCTGTTGCCAGGTGACCTTGACTCATGCATGAAGTTATAGTCTTACCACATATGTCACTTCATATACGCTTGATGGTGCAACCAGGGCTTGAGAGTAGAGTCCCATACCACAACACAGATTTACTGGGCTATGTTTCATCTGACTTGTGATTCCAACACCATCAGGCAGGAACCTGGATTCAGGATGCCTGACTGGATACACCAGCTGCCTCACTGTGTTATAATCCATCACTCCTGGCTGCCTCTGGGGCTCAGAGGCAAGCTTGAAAGTTCAGTGCACACTCAGCATCTTACAGCACTTTGGAGGCACATTGCAGCTTCCTGCCTGTGGTGTAGCTGCAAGTCAGCAAAGCCATCTGTGGCATGCTGGCACAGCGCAGCGCACGTGGAATGCATGGGAGAGCCAGTGCTCTGTAGCTGGGGTCTCAGTTGGCTAAGGCCTGAGGTTTAACCAAGGGCTGGCAAGTGGCAGGAGCTTCTGCATCAGACCACACAATGGGTTTGCCTCCTGTTCCAGACTGATACACAATGCAATGTGCAGGACTGTCTGCAAACACCTGCAGGTGCAGTTACAGCTGTTGGTTTCTGGAACAACCATGGCCTCTTGTTCTTCTCACAGTGGATGTCTGACTGAGAACTAGTGCCCACAGCCAGGGCCTGCAGCCACCTTTGTCTTACCAGATTATTAAGTGACCAGGTTAGATATAGTGTGGAAATTATTTAGAAGGAGTATGAAGGAAAGAAGAAATAAAATCCATATTCCTGACAGATTAAAATAACTGCAGTGGAGCAGAGTGCTCTATTGTGGAAGCAAAGAGCTTGCTTTTTCTACCCATAAATAGCCTTGGAACCTAAAACGGCACTGTGCAGGTTGTGCTCTGTCTGGCAAACTTCCCCTAATCTCTGAAGCTCCTGACAAAATATTTGGCTGAATCTCATGAGGAGGGGGCATTAGGCTCTTCTGAAAGGTTATATTCTAAGCCCTAAGGAAATTGCTGCCCCTGGACTGGAGGGATGTCCCAGTGGTTAGAGCACCAACTCCTTTTGCTGAGCACAGTCTCAGACCCCAGGCTAGACAGGTCACAACCTCCTGTGACTCCAGCTCCAGGAACTCTGATGCCTCTGGCCTCTGTGGGCACCCATCCTCATGTGCACATCCTCACACATATGTAGATAATCTTTTTAACGTTAAAGGAAGTTAAAAGTTCCAGGTAACGATTTAGGGAAAGTGTGGCTATTGAGGCTGAGGTTGAATATGGCAAATCTTTGTCAACTGGAAAGACGGTGGGAAATCATATCAAGTCAAACTCTGGCCACAGAAGAGAAGACTTCCCAAGGTGCCCTGGTAAACAGAGGTAGAGAGCCCCTAATGAGGTCATCCCTGAGAAAGAATCCTGGGGAAGGGTTGATTGAGTGCTGACTTCTGCCAGAAAACAATCCCCGTGTTGCATATGAGCTTTAATTATTACCCTGTTTGGAACACACAGTTGCACACTGTATCTCAGCGATGGCGCTCAAATACACACAGAGAAGCAGGCCCCTCTTCTTCCATTGTTAAACTGATGCTCAGAGGAGTTTTCTCAAGTCTTCCTATCCTAACATTTACTGAGTCGCTTTTATGTTTCAGCACTGACAGGCACTGGGGATGCAAAGATAAAGGAGACAAAGTCCCTGACTTTGAAGATGACATCAAATCAGCCTAATTTATAGACACATACGTCAGCCAAAAGATGACTGGATAGTGTTCTGTGATAGAGTGTTTTATTTCAGTGGTGTCATTCAATCTGAGAGACAGTGCACTACTATAATAGGGGTAAGGCTAGAGAAAAGACAGTAAATTTGGCCTGCACCAGTTATAGATGATATATTTAGGGCATGACCTTGAACCAGCTCTGGTTGTGAAAGAGTTTGCCAGGCAAAGAAAGAAGAGCTCCCCAGAAGAGCTGTGCGATTCTATCTGTCAGAGTCCAGCCCTATCTGACCATGACGTGCTGGTGTTCTCTGTCAATTTCTGGGGTTTCAGCGCTGGAGATTTCCAAGTTCCATGCTGGTCTTTGTCAGGTGCCAGGACCTCATCAGGCATCTGAGGAATGGGCTGAAATGACTGGACTGTGGCTTGCATCTTAAATGGTAGATCTCACAGGCCCTGAGGGCTATAGCCATGTCCTAAACATTCCCAAAGCTAAGACGAAGATCCCAGTCACTCCACTCTTTTATTAGGCTACAAAGCCAATTTCTCCCTTCACAAAATCCAGTGAGGGGCCTCTTAGAACCATATGGTTTCTTTTTCTTTTCCTTTTCTTTTTTTCCTGAGATAGGGTGTCTCTGTGTAGCCTTGGCTGTCCTGGACTCATTTTGTAAGATCAGGCTGTCCTCGAACTCCCAGAGATCTGCCTGCCTCTGCCTCCCGAGTGCTGGGATTACAGGCGTGCACCACCATACCCAGCTACCTTATGGTTTCTTAGTGGTTCATAAGAGATAATATTTACTGAATTTTTACCAGGAAACAAAATGCTGCTATCATATAAACTCATTCAATATGTACATGATTAAAAATAGTATCCGTATCCCAGTTAATGGATGCAGGAGACAAGGCAGTGAGAAGTCATATTTATGTAGTATGAATGTGGGTCCTGCAGTCACATTTGTGCTCAGCACCAGATGTGCTAAGTCAATAAAAGTAATAAATAAATAAATAAATAAATAAATAAATAAATAAATAAGCAAACTGCAGAAGTATCTTTCCGGGGTGGTAAATATATGGGCCATAAGCCAAAGTCAGAACTGTAAGCCAAAGCAGAAGACCTTCATTTTATGCTGTGTCTCTGTGTGACACTCCTACTATTCCAGTTATTGGTCACTAGAGGTAGCAACACAGACAGTGAGGGAAAAAATAAAGACGGCAATGTTTTCACGAGACACAGAGACTGGGATAATTTGTCTTGTCAGTACTTCAAACCCAGCCACCTGCCTTTGATCATGAAGCGAACCCAAGAGCAATGGCAACGTAATGGGCCTCTTCTTTACACTAGTAGCTTCCAGCTGAGCATTAGGACGTGGCAGCACTTTCCACCTTTCCCCGGATAGGACAACCAGATCTCCCAGAGCCCCGCTTGCTCTGGTGTCACTGTTGCCCCATGGATGGCCTTATGGTAGATGGTGGGTTTCATTGTCCTGCCCTTTCATACGGTTCAAGCACATCTATTGCTAGTTCCTTGACTCATGGGCTGCGTCACTAAGTGGACTTCCACCTAGAAGAAAGCAAGCCAGGCTTCCGCAAGGGAGAGCAACACTCTGTTAGAGAAGCACCAAGAGATCAGGTTCTGATTATTGGCATCATTTTCAGGGTTTAACACTTATGAGTCTCCAAGGCAATTCTCAACACCTTCCCCCGTTGAGAATAGAGAGACAAGGGTTCCGGTTTCTTCCTGGTTGCCTTTGGCTTTACTCCCGGTCTTCTTCTTTCTCCAGACTCAGGAAAGAGGTTCGAGGTAAGTTTTGTTATTACTCGGGTGTGGTGAGGACAGTAGATTGAGAGATGACAATGGGTGAAAAGAAAACCTGCTTACAGTAACAAATTGTGACATGACACCCACGCAGGAAGCACCAGGGGCAGCCAGAAGCAGGGAGGAGGGGCAAGTGGGCAAAAGCCTTTTTGTGGCAGGAAGGCAGAAAATGCAGACTCAGCCTAAGTTAGCTTGAGTAATTTCACTGGGCTCTAAGGATGTTACTGTGTGATATCAGACCGTGGGAGATTGGGGGGTGGGATGGGGTCTAGATATGAGGACTCTGTGTAGGAGGTAATTAGAGCAATACTGGATTTGGATTAGCTGGCTCATATATGCAAGGCATGCTTGTAGGTATGCCCTTTGCTGCCTCTGGGAACTGGCTAGCGGGGGGAACAGTGGTCCCTCTAGAATCAGCAAGATGTCAAAGCAGAAGATAGAAAATCATGAAAAAAAGCCACGGGTGGTACAGCAGGAAGCTGCCTAAATGCCTTGTGCTAAGGAAGCATGCCTCTCTCCAAGGTCCTGCCTTAAGCGTCTTTTAACAGACTAAAGAACTGTGACTCATCCAGAAACACCATTTTTCTCTGATTTGCATCTAAAAATTAAAATATCCAAATTCAGCAGTGCCTTTGGAATTCACACATCTTTGCATGTGAGGCTGACTTCCCTGGATCAAACAACACTTCCGCTTTCGAAGAAGAATCTTTGTGCCTCTCTAAATGTCTGGAAATGGGGTTATAGATCCCTAGGTCGCACATGAGCAGCCAATTGGCTCCACCAGTTGTGTGTCACCTACTAGGAAATCAATTGGGCTCATCTGCATCCCGGTGCCACCTGTCATCTAAGAATTAAGCAATTAATTATTAAGCCAGGTGTTCTGCAAGCCAGTAGCTCTCAGCCCCAGGTGCAGATTAAAACCTTCTAAAAAAGTTTTTAAAGTACACTAACATCCAGGCTCTGTGGTGGGTCAATTAAATCAATTGTTGAAGATGTGGTTTAGGTTACAACATTCAAAATTTTTTCCATGTGACTCTAGAGTTCATATCTGAATTATTAAACAACTTGACAATGAGCCATTAGCGTAGTTGGTTAAAAACCAAAATGGTTGATGTAATATTAAAACATCAGGTGAATTTGGAATGATCCTGTTTTCAGGACACAGTGTTCTTGTCCTAGCAGAGCTTGGACCAAGGCACTTGGTATCTGTTGCTTCCAGCAGATCCAACAGTGTCTCCCCCTTTTTCTGTGTGGACAACTAGCCAAGTAAACCTAAAGCATATTTTCTGTTCCTATTACTCTCTGAAAGTAAGATTGGTAGGGACACTGACAGAACTCAAAAGCCATGTTCTTCATGCCCAGATGCCATTTTGGGGGACACTTGAGACTGACCTTCCAGTCATGAGACACACCTAGCTTCTGATGGGATCTGAACACTACAACAGGACTCTAGAATGCCAGGACTCTGACTTTTCTAGATGTCTTGGCAGTCCCATTACTTACATGAGCACCAGCAAATCATTCACTCAAGGCAACTTGTTCCATGGGTACCAAGAAGAGATGCCTACATGTCTCAAGAATCCTAGAGATTTCCATGAAGCCATGGGAAGTGAGAGGAAAGTCTCCAGTGAACTCTACACACAAGTGGTGGGGTGACTTGACTAACTTTTCCAGAATCTTCTGACTTGGTACTCTTATGACTTAATTCATATGAATGTATACATCAGATGGATCTATGTAGATAGTTATGAAAAATTTTCCTGTCTACCATGGCTTTCTTCCTCCTCTCTTTAACTATCTAAAATGATAATTTTACTGAGAAGTATAAGAATGAATTAACTGAGCTTCATTGAGGTCATTGAGAAGCTAGATTCATATTTTCTGATAAAAGCTATTCTATTAATCAGCAACTCACATTAATTATTGTGGAAACAATAGCATTTTATAGGGACTGAGAATCTGTAGAGTGACAAGACCTGCTGAAACCCTTCAGTGGGAAGCCTCATCAACCAAACAGACCACATAGAAGACAGTACATCAGGGCTTACAGACAAGGTAGAGGAACTGGACCATTAAAACAAAGCAAATGACACATTTTTAAATGTTCATAAACAGAATGTGAAGGAACTTTGAGACACCAGGAAAAGGCCAAATTTATGAAAGTATGGATGTAGACAATCAATTAGATGTAGGGAGGGAAGAGGAAAGATGAGCCTTGTTCGTGTGGCCAGGATAACGTGGTACCATTACTCAAACAGTGAACACCAACAAGGTGTGCCTGCTCTGGAAGTATCATTGCTATGGTTGTTTCTTTGCAGGAAGATGCTTGTTACTATGTCAGAAATACTTGGTGAATTTTCTTAGATCTAGCTGTCCATTGAAGGATAACCCATCTAATGCTTCAGTACCCTGAGTGAGAGTCAGAACAACTAAGCTCTCCCCTTCATCCTACTTTGCTGCTCACTGACTCTGAGGTTGGAGCAGATATCCAGACTTTGAGTGGGTGACTGAACTTGCACGCCTTAGTGCTGCTTCTCCCTGGAAACACTCCTATGGGATTTCCTGATGCTTGTCTCTGGTTTTATTGAAATACTACTGGCAAATAAATTTGTGCATGATTGGTACACAATGCAATATGATGTTTGGATACACACTATAGTATTATTACCATACGTCAAGCTAATAAACATATCTATTGCCTCATGGCTGCTTCCTTGGGTGTGATGAGAACCTTTGAGATCTACCATCTTAGTGAATTTCAGATATAAAACGCATTATGAACTACGGTCACTATCAGTATGTCAAGTCTTCAAAGCATTCTCAAGGATGGCTCCGTTAGTGAGAACGTCTTGTGTGAGCTCTGATTCACAGCACCCATGTAAAAGGCCAAGCATATCAGCCTGTGCTTGTAGTTCCAAAGCTCGAAGGCAGAAGCAGAGGGATCCCTGGGACTTGTTCACTGGCTAGTCTAGCAGAATTAGTAAGCTCCAGGTTTAGGGAGAAGCTAACTAGCTAAACAAATAAAGCAAGATGAAGAGTGATTGAGGGAGACACCATATGCCCACCTCTAGCCCCATGCACAGGCTTGCTTACACACAGAGGGGGAAAAGATGTCTATCCTTGAGCAATGCAGTCAAGCATAGTGATTCCTTCTGATCAATTATCTGTTCCACCATAACCTCATTGGTTCCTCTGGTATATCCTACTTTCATCATTATCTACCTTGTATGTAGTTGAAGGTGAATAAATTCTAGTTCCCTTCACAGCTTAAAATGTTCAATGGCACGTGGTGGTGGTGGCGCACGGCTGTAATCCCAGCACTCAGGAGGCAGAGGCAGACAGATCTCTGAGTTCGAGGCCAGCCTGACCTACAAAGTGAGTTCCTAGGGCTGCATAGAGAAACCTTGTCTCAAAAAAAGAAAAAAGAAAAGAAAAGAAAAGAAAAATCTTATCTTTAAGGGCATAGCTCATGGCAGATTCAGGTGCCAACAGCAAAGAATCCAATGCTACTACATATTCAATGATCTTGCCAAATGAATAATCGGGGTAAACGTATTAATAGATTTAAAACCATCGATCTTAAAGCTTCCTCCTCCTTTTCTGTCCTTGGCAGTCAGGCATGGGATAAGCTTGGGAGAGGGGAGGCAAGGCATATGTCTGCAGGAAAGGATTCAGCGTTTCCTCTGAGAAAATTGCAATCCTGTCCAGCTCCTCCCCCACCTGATGGATAGGTTGACGGGTCCCTTGAAGCCTCTGGGATTTCTAGTTAGCTCACCTTTCAGTCAACGTGAATGCTTCCAATGTTATGGCCCTCACAAATTTCTACTTTGGCCTAGTTGCTTATTTCAGCATCTAGTTATATGAGCAGACTAGCAAGGAGTACAGTGTGCGGGGTCCCACACCACCTACCCTCTCCCGCAGAGTTCCCAACCAGAGGCAGCAGGGTCGATGAAAAAGTCCTCTGGTGCTGCTTGGGGAACTAGCACCTGAGGGGGTGGCTGATGGTGCTGCAGGCTCTTGCTTGCTGTGAGTACTTCCATTTGTAATGGACTAAAATACTCAGGGCTGTGGTGACTCATGCCCGCATGACATTTGCCTAATTAATTCTGGCTGTTAAATTCTTCTTTCTCGGGTCCAGCATGGGACAGCCTGGAGTTGTGGGGCTATGAGACCCAGCTGAGTGAGTGGCTGAGCCAAGGGAGAAAAGGCAAGAAGAGCCTTTCAGGAAAGGAGCTGCAGTGGGTCCACCCTTGGCTGTTGGGAGGACCTGTGAGAGGGGCTTACTGCTTTGCAGCTGTGCAGTTTTCTTTCAGGAAAAGAAGAGGAGCCAGCATAAAGGTGACAGGGAAGGAAACTACCCTCTCATCTAGATGGTATGTTGACACTGAAGCACTCCTGGCAATGAGCTAGACCCTGTTAGGGCAATCAGATAGAAAACTGGCAGTCTCTATGGGTTTGAGGAGGTTCTCCTTAGCACTTCCTCAAAGGCATTTCTGTGGCCAATAGTATTCCATTTTGGAAGATTCCAATGGGGCTGGGGAACTGTTGGGGTGCTGACCAAGCAGATTTTAGGTTGAGGGGAAAACAGCTTTTAAACTTTGTAGACATTAGACTCCTCTAGGAAGCTCATGAAAATGCAAGTCCTAGCTAGGACTCTGCCCATTAGAGACTCACTTGCAGTGACATCATAAGCATGAGGGTGGTTCCAATGCACCTTATCTCCAAACTAGCCCATCATGTGACAAGAGGCCTTCCTTCCAAAGGCACTGCTGGCCACCCATCATAGCGCTGCTATCAGCCTTCTGCGAAACTCCTGGGTGCAAAGACCCAACACCAACCTACCTGCCTTCCCTCCTTTTGAGAAAGAATCGGGAACACCACATTGGATCGAGCACATACTTGAGAAAATGCATAGCCTCCAGGACAGGATAGCGGCAACCAGCCTGACAACAGGGTGTGGGTCTAGAAGCTTCTAGAACCTATTTCCAAGAACAAGTTTTCATATCTTTGATTCTTTCTCCAACTCTGCTAGGCAATCTACCCACCCTACTCTTTGCAAATAGCTTTCAACTCCATTTCACAGTAACCTAAAAGGATCCAGTGAGACAGGTTGTGCCTCCAGTTTCCCCAGGACAGCATCTGCAGGAGCATCCATACTTCCTCCCCAGCCTCGGTGTCTTCCTTCAGCAATGACTTCTCCATCTTTTTCCTCTCCATCATTGTTCAATTATTTCCCATTTTCCTCATCACAAACACATGCCCAGGCCTCTGTATCCTAAGTATTCTCCTTCACCCCTCTTTCACCACTCTAGACTTTTCTTCCCTTCAACTTTTTGAATAAGGAGTTTTTCGCCAACTGACGCACCTATTTGTTCTGTTCCTACTACATCTTCTCATTCCAAACCTGGACTCACAAAGGTAAAAAAACATAGCCTTGCATGGCCAAACACTGTCAGTGCATTTGTCTCCCCCATCTCAGTTGGCTGCAAAGTAGTTCTTGACCTTGTTTGCGTTGTCCTCCTTGAACTGTCTTCTGGGCTGGTGACATCATCTGTTGGTCTTCTTCCTGCCCTGAGTAATGTTTGTTATTCCTTCCCAGGGCCTGCCTCTTTCTTTACCTTGCTCATGAGTTCTAGTCTTAGCTTCCAGTCTCCATCCTCGCTCTCTATCCACAGCCCACATCTTGTGAGCTCCAAATCTCTATCCGGTACCCAGGTCTGTTTTATGTTCTTTTTCATATATTTTCTTACATTTTAAATTTATTTTTAATTGTGTGTGTGTGTGTGTGTGCATGTGCGTGTGTGTGTGTGTGTGTGTGTGTGTGTGTGTGTGTGTTTAGGTCTGTGCACATGAGTGCTGTGACAGGGAAGGCCAGAGGCATCATTTTCCCTGGAGTTACAAGCATGATTGAGCCACCTGATACGAGTGTTAGGAATTAAACTTAGGTCTACTGTAAGAGCAGTGTATGATCTTAACCACTGAACCATCTATCTTGACCCCTGTGCTATGTTCTCTTAACTGTCTTATTGCCTAGCTATACTCGGAGGCCTTACCTCCTGCGGGAGCATTACTTTACACCAAAACCCAAATGTGATACCTTCAGTATCTGCTATTTCTATATGACATTCTGTAATAGCTTTCATTTCTTGTTTCTTTTACTTAATATTACTTGTCCATGTGTGTATATGAGAGTGTGTGTGGACATGCATTTGTGCACACATACATACTCGATGTGGAGGTCATGGGACAGTTAGAGGGTTGGTTGTCTCCTACCTTGTTGAAGCAATGATCTCATTTGTTTCTCCTCCTTCTCCTCCCCTCCTCCCCCCTTTCCTCCTCCTCCCCCTTCTCTTCCTTCTCCCCTCCTCCTCCTCCTCATTCTCCTCTTCGTCCTACTTCTTCTTCATGCACCAGCCTCTAAGGGACTCTTCTGTCTCTACCTCTCATCTTGCCATGAAAGTGCTGAGCTTATAGACACAAGCTGCCATATGTGGCTTTTGTGAATTCTGAGGCTTGAACTTAGGCATTGGGCTTTCACAGCAAGTGCTGGTATCCATTGAGCCATCTCACCAGTCCTTTTATAAGCTTCTGTACTGCAGCGTTTCATGGGTTTTCACTATGTTTTTCTGTCCTAGCTGAAACATTACCCTTCAGAGGTTCTCCAACTACCTTACCTAAAACAGAAGCCCTATCCCCACCTTTTGTTAATCTCTATCCCTTTTCCCAGTTTCATAGCATGTATCTTAATCTAAACATTATTTCATATATTTAATTTGTATAACCCCCTCCCACCCTGTATTCTGGCAGGGACCGTATCTCATTCACCGTGCATCTCCATAACCTACAATTGTGTGAGTATACTAAATATTTTCTGAAAGTATGAATGAACACACTGGCTCAAGATTATGCAAGATATTCTACAGGGCTATGTTTAAAATGCAAAGATAGAACGAATGGCCAACCAAAGACTGGACTGGCCTAACTTAAGACCCACCCTATGGGAGAAAGCTAACCCCTGATACTATTAATGATACTCTGCTAGGCTTGCAGACAGGAGCCTAGCATAACTGTCTTTTGAGAGGCTCCATACAGCAGCTGATGGGACCAGATGCAGAAACCCACAGCCAAACATTAGGCGGAGCTCAGGTCATCTTGTGAAAGACTTGAGGGAATGATTGAGGGAGCTGGAGCATTCAAGGACACCACAAGGAGACCTACAGAGTCAACTAACCTGAGCCTGTGGGGGCTCACAGTAACTGAACCACCAACCAAAAAGCATACGTGGGCTGGACTTAGGCCCCGTACACATATGTAACATGTGTAGCTTGTTCTTCACGTGGGTCCCCTAACAATTGGGGTGGGGGCTGTCTCTGACTCCATTGTGTTGCCTGCCTTTGATCCCCTTCCCGCAGCTGGACTGTCTTGTCTGGCCTCAGTGGGAGAAGGTGCTCTTATACCTGCTGTTGGCATGCCAACGGGGCCTCCCCTTCTCTGGAGAAAGGGGGTAGAGAGGAATGAGGTGAGAGGGTGCAAGAGTGGGACTGGAAGGAGAGAAGGGAGGGGCTGTAAACAAGCTGTAAATTTAATTAATTAATTAATTAATTAATTAATAGGAAAAAACACAGGTTCAGAGGCCCAGCTCCAACAAATCAAAATCTGCTTCTTGAGGTGAAGCCAAGTAGCTGATGTTTTAAAGAAGCTCTCCGAAGCTGGTGCTTGTAAAACCTCTTTTCTAACAGGATAAATGTTACTTGCTCTAACCTGCACATGCCTCTTCTCAGCATCCTTCCTCACCTGTACACCGTTAGTTATGCGCCATGCCCTGTGCTCTCCTCATCACCTGTATCATTTGCTTTAACGTAGTTACTATCTTCCTTGTGATTCTCCAGTGTCACGCTATTTGCTAGGCAGTCCCCAATCAGTAAATCTGCTTCCAATCTTGACCTAACGCACTCGCTTTTTCCATTTTTCCTTCAGACTGACTTCCTAAAATCAAATGTATGATGTCATCCTCTTTGAAAACCTTTAATCTAATCCCTCACTGCCTTTGAAATCAGAGTCAAATTTCTTAGCACTCTTTGGCTAATACATCCCCAGTGTTGGCATTCCCTAACGAGCTGCATTCTCCAGATTCCACCCAAAGCAGCCACTTGCATTAGCTCAGGCTGACTCTCTCCTGTCATAGTCACGTGTTTGCAGCTGCTCCCTTCTCTGTCTGGGACGTTCCCCGTCCCATATTCCTCACCCATATCTATTAACAACCCCCAGGCAGAATTTTCTCCTCTCTCAAGTCCAAGAACCTAGGTCACACCTTGGTGAAAATAGTTTATCCTACTAAATTGTAGGTCCTTTGCATTAATGCCTGTGACTTTTGAGTTCTGAATCACCAGGACTAGCCTATAGGCAGAAGTGTCCCAACTGGCCATGCCTCTCCTCAAGTCAGAGTTTTATACTGATGGCTTGTAAACATCCATAGCAGAAGGATTTATGCCATAGAGAGCAGCAAATACTATAAATCACAACTTTCTCTCTTCTTTCTTTCTAAGAGATAATTATTAAACACTTCTGGCATATCACTGTCTACTGATCATCATGTCAAATTTCAAGTACATACTTAATTTAAACAATGTTTGTGAGTTGTCTGTATAGGCAAAAGGAATGAAAAAGGGCTTTTTTTTTTTTTTTGAGCTAAATTTCCCTCCTTGAAGATTCCAACTTCACACTGGTTTCCCATAGGACATGTTGTGCATCTGATTCCTCCTTCATGAAGTAATCCTTTGTATAAAAGATGATGGCATGTTTTGCTGTTGTCTTCTATTTCCTGTGCTAATAAACACTCCTCAATTCTTTCAGCCATTCCTCACAACAGTCACCACCCTGGTCACATCCCTGGAGAGGCTGTGGCACATCAGGGTTTCTCTTTAAAAGCCATGGCTCCCAGATGTGACACAATGCTCTAGGGACTGTCTGCCCTGTGCTGACCACAGCAGACCCATGAACTCCAGGAAATGAGATGTGATGCTTCTGTCACTGAAGCCTGAGCTGTGAGCCTTGCTCAGATGTACCCACACTCACAAATCCATCACACACTCGATCACTAAGTGGATATGAAAATGGAATGCCAGTTTCACTTTGAGCCTTATTGAACTTTATCTCATATTTCTCTAGACTCGGTTTTCTGGGCTATTAAGATGTTATTTAATCGTGATTCTGCCATCTCTCAATGTTTTTGTCTGAACTGGCATCTGGATTCTGAATTATGCATTAGGAACTCATGAGTGGGCCATAAAAGAAGAGCCATGGGAGGGTGAGAAGCTGACGTTCATCACCAGTGCTTCCCATGTGCGGGGTGCCAGGCCTTCCATGTTCAGGGTGCCAGGCCTTTTCAGATAGCTGGCCTTCTTTAATTCTAATAACTTGCAAGGAAAGAATTGATGGTACAATTTCAGCAGATGATGACTTCCCAGCATCTCAAAGCCTCCAACTTGTCCAAAGTGAAGTGGATTGGAAGCACACAAGAACTTATACTCTCCATTTTAGTGGTCTGCACTGGGTGTGCACTGTACTGCTTCCAGGAGAATGTTATTAACGCTCACAAAATGCTTTCTTGGCTCTCCTTCCTTGGAAAATATGAGTGACTCTATATTCCCTCTCTTTCTTTGAGAGACTTCTTTCACCACATCCAGAAAACTCTCTTCAGAGTAGCCAAGGGGTGGTCCACACTTCCTGATCACAAAATACAAAGCCACAAGAGGGAACCAAAGATATCCTCATTATCATCATAGCATTCTCTGGACATGCAAGTGCCAAGCTCCATGTGACATTTGCCATGCCTCTGTCCTGGGTAACATTCTGAGGGAGCCTATGGAATAATATTATTTTTTCCTACTTTATCAAGTGTGGAAACCGAGGTTTTGAGAAGTGAATTTACCATCCTAGGATCACAGTTAACAAGGGGCTTACTACTTCTATGCATACCCTACTCCCACCCATGATCTCAACAGAGAAGAATCACCCAATGGGGGATTCTGCTTATCAGCATGGGTGGCCTGATCGGTCACTTGGAAAATTCCCATCCTTGTTTGACCTTTTCTCCAAGATTCTCTGGGTTTTCTGAGGGCAACACTGTATTTGCAATTCAGTGACATTCAGATCGATGTCTAAATTTCATTTATTGTTTAAACCGATTATAAGGAGAAGAAAAATAAACAAAGGAAGGCTGGAGAGGCTGAATCATGCCTGCCCATTCCAGAACCTCAGTTGCTCTCCCTGGTGTGGCTGTGTAAGTCTAGTTTCTTCCAGCATGTACACATCAGAGGATGTCAAACTGGTCAATCATCCTGGCTCACAGAAGCCACCTGTATCTTAAGACTGTATGCAATGTCATGTCAGTGACCCAAATAGGCCAGCAGATTTCAAACAGGTTTGTTTCTCAGACAGATCTAAATCCTATCCGCTCCAAAGAAAACATTATCTTTATTTCCTTCACTTGCTCTCTCTAATGCTTTTTCTCCTTTTCTGGACAGGTTCTGCCTAAACACTGTCACCGCAGTGAGTGGTAAGCTGCCATCAGAAGTGAAGTGTCACACTGCAGGGTGCAGCGCTAGCTGCAAATGGGAACATGCGGGCTTAAGAAATAATACTCCTGAAGCTGAAATCCTTAAGCAGAGAAAAATAATGCTAAGACCTGGAGTTTAGGTTGGACTTGCTCATGTAAGCCGAATGTCTTTGTGTCTTCATCCCAATTGTCAGAGGAGATGCCCACTGTGAGCCTGCAGGCATGATCTAGCTTCTCATCTGGATGTTGCTTTGTGTCTTCATCCCAATCGTCAGAGGAGATGCCCACTGTGAGCCTGCAGGCATGATCTGGCTTTCTCATCTCATCTCCTGGATGTTGCTTCACATCCTAACACTGCCTGCTCATCCTGCCTAGACTGGGCTCCCAAAGACTTTCATGACTCTGTGGACCGTCCAGATGTTCAGTCTGCTATCCCAGGCCATTTTTCCGCAGTCTAGATTCTTCAACTGAAAGAGCAAGGTCCAGTTGTTGAAGTGGCTGCCAGATGGCTTCTTGGTCACCAGAAAATGGTGTGTCCCTTGATTATTTGGCTTTAGGGGAAGAGATGCTGTTAATGGTCAACCCAGTTGGCATCACAGACAGTTACTTTTAGCTAGATTCCCAACAGGAAGATTTAAGCCCAAGATACTCTTTATGCCATTGTTGAATCTACAAAATTCTGAAGGTCCTCAGCTCTACCTGGCTTGGGCAACTTTGCCTATGGAGAGATGGACTTCATTAGGACATGCTGGTCTAAGTATGAGTTAGGGCCATGAAGGAGCTTGAGAGTATAGAACACTCTTTCCTGATCACACTGTGGCATCATACCCAGGCAACAGTAACCATAAACACGCATCTCTCTACAACCAGACCTCCTGAATAGCCCATGACAGAAGTCATCCAATGACCTCTTTGATCCAAGACCACCATAGTTCTTGGGTTGAGTAACACATTTCTCTGCATGTCCCAGATTTAAAGGACAGGTTCTTTAAGGCATAGTTTAGTCTGAGTTCCCACTGTTTACCATCCCATGAATGAGGAGAAAGGATCTGGGGAAATACTCTAACTTGGGGCAGGGGGACGGGGTGGCTTTCTGTTGTCAAAGAACCAGGCTTCTCTTTATACAATTGAGTTCACTCACAAAAAAATCACACAGTTTCTGCTCACTTCAACATGCCTTCCTCGGGTGTGCAGGCACCTGGTTGTATGCTAGAATTTAAGGATGTAAAAACAGCTAACAGGACTTCTTTCCTCACATAGTTTATAATCCAGTGAGAAGATCCAAACTTCTTATGTAATACTGTTATATATGCGAGTGGAGTGCTTGGTATGAGGCTCAGACACAGAAGAACTGTAAAGAAGGAAGGTTTTGGTCCTCTGGGCATGGGGGTCTTCAGCAAAGGTCCTAACAGGAGATGGTGCCACATGATAATCCAAAAATAATTGTATGTTTCCCGAAAACTGGTGGAGTGAACAGACCATCTCCTCTGTCTCTTGGAAACATTAGGAGAAACAACAGGGATCTTTTTTTAAAGTAATCTGTCTTTGGTAACACACAAAAAAAGGGATAGGAAACAATACCAAACAAAGAAGAAAAGCAGATGGGCACTTGCTAACAAACTCAGCAGAGCTCCAAAGGCTGAGATCTTAGCTGGCAGGAGAAGTAACTGTACCACAGAGACCAGGAAGTCACAAGATGTATCCAACAATGATGACGAAAATGAAGCTGACTGTAGAAGAAATGATGGACAATTGGTTTAAGAGGTGGGACACATCCCCTGCTATTTTCTTACTCTGTACCCTAAGCATGTCCAAGGCTTCCCTCCATGGCAGAGGACTACATGGGGGTGGACTAGAGGTTGCTGGGATGGGGACAGGGGACAGGAAAGCCAGAGATGCTGTCCTAACAACAGGGACTCATGAAATCCTGCAGGCAAGGTTTCAAGAGCCTTCTACATCTGAAGCCAGAGCATTCCTACCTGGTCCATCCCTGCTATTACAACACAACACGTTCCACAGTGGGGCAGCCTATCCAGGTCTCCTAACAATGAAGCTATTTATAGCTGACAGCTCTCATTTATCAGCACAGAGCTTCATATTGCCTGCTTTTCATCTGAAAAGGACGGACCAGCGCTTCCAGATGTTTGAGAAAAGACTCTCATATCAAAACTCCCCTAGACCACATGTTTTAAGGAGAAAAAAAAAACCCTATGCAAGTAAAGGGTATTGCAAAGTTTTTCAAGACAAAAGACATACTATTCTCTCTCTCTCTCTCTCTCTCTCTCTCTCTCTCTCTCTCTCTCTCTCTCTCTCTGTGTGTGTGTGTGTGTGTGTGTGTGTGTGTGTGTGTTATATGTAGACAGACGGATGGCCAGAGAGAGTCAATATTTTTACAAGAGTTTTATTGCTGAAACAAAAGCAGTGCGCTCCTTTAAAGTGAGGAACCACTCAGAGAATCAAATATTAAGGCTCTCTCTGAAATGAAAACGTTGAAATCACGAATGTATACTTGGTAGATAACCTTGAAGAAATCTCTTACACAACAACAACAACAAAAATACAAAGAAAAAGAGTACAGGAAAGGAACAATATGAAATTAGAATAATAGCTTCAAAGACTAAGGAATTCCCAAAGGAGGAATAGCAAAATCAGAATAAGTCCAGCTCTGCCAGGTCTCCAGGGAATGACCCTGAGGATCACCAGGTCTCCAGGGAATGACCCTGAGGATCGCTGGGGTACATGAAATGGGCAGCACCATGGAAAAGCAAACAACTCATGTCAAAGGATGTCACTGGAAAATGTTCATAACTCCCTAGAAAGAAGCCCCTTCACACTTTCAGCAAAGTCATATAACAATGCACTGGGCTTGCTTTGTTGTCGTTTTTCACTGACCACTGGTCCATTGGCAATGAGGCCAGTAATGAGAAGACATGAGGCACTGATTTTAATATTACGAGAGAAAACAATTCCCAATTCAGGAGTCTTATATGGGGCAAACTGTCCATCAAAAGTCAGGGTATAATAAATGCATTTTCAGGCTCTGAAATTTTCAACATTTAATGTCCTTTATGTGCTTCTCCAGGGTGTGGTTTGGCAAAGAGAGAGACTAATTATAGATGAGACAATATGGGATCCAAGAAGTAAGGATCCAGCACAAGTAAGAGTAAGAGAGGATTCTGGGATGATGAAGAAAACCGAGACAGACAGGTGCTGCCAGGCCTGTGACGTGGAGGAGAGAGAGAGGGAGAGAGAGAGAGAGAGAGAGAGAGAGAGAGAGAGAGAGAGAGAGAG
>OU015747.1:107924379-107939260 GCA_907169655.1 Acomys percivali | reverse complement strand
AGAGAGAGAGAGAGAGAGAGAGAGAGAGAGAGAGAGAGAGAGAGAGACAGCATCTTGATTGTTCCATGGTTAAAATGATGGGACTAATGTGAAGTGCATAATACATTGAGAGGAAATTTACATAGAACGTATAGGTAAAAATTGATGCTAAGTGAGGAGGAGAGTACACAAATGAAGAATTGAGACAATTATTAACTCCAGTGAAAATTGAAAGTTGTACAAGAAAGGGAATGTAACAATGCTTTTACTACAGGGGCATACTGTGACTGTAGTCATAATTATGTAAACACTGAACACAGATCTTGCTAAAAAACGATGATATAAGTCTACTGGGAGGTTGGGGAGAGGGAAATTATACAGGCGGGAAAGGAGGTGCCAAAGAGAGAGAGAAATCTTCTTTCATAGTGAGAATTTAATAGGCAATTTCTAAGATGGAAAATGAAGAGGTTGTTGTAGAAGCTATTTTGCAGTGTGAATGTGAGTGCCCAAAGAGCAACAAAAAGGGTTCACCCATGGGAAAGAAAAGCAACAGAGGAAGAAGCAGCAAGGCTAGGGATGTTTGTTTGTTTGTTTTTTATAACAAAGTTTGGAACTATTTGGCTTTTTAGAACATGAATAACAAACTAAGATGTAAAGCCACAATCCAGTGGATGGAGAACAGCAGCGGCCACCTCCAGGGCAGAGGTGTATATAATTACCCAGTGCTTGATGCTGAGTGGTGAAGACTAGGAGCTGCTAGAATGTGGCAAGACATGGAGAGGTGGGCAGCACCCACATCTGAGGGCCCTGCACACCATGGGACCAGGTGATCACTCCTAAGATGCAGCAAGACATCTCTGAGTGAGCCATGGGAAATGGAAGATTGGCTGGTGTCCTTAAGATGGATCCGTGTCGGGCTGGTTGTCAGAAAAGACAGAGTCTGGTGCCGTGCAATAGTGGCTCGTTGGTCAACCTAAATTCTAGAATGTACTTTCAGTGATCTTAGTGGAGAAAATATTAACCACAGCAAATCAGCAAGGTTTCAAAACAACTCTCTTCTTTTTACAGTATGATTATGAAAGAACAAGAGAAAGCTGTGCACAGGGGTTCTTCAGTCCAGTGAGGTGCTCCCTTTCAGCTCTTTGTGAACAAGATAAAGACCGGTGGCATTCTTGACAGGATGGGGTGACTATTTAGATGATTGATTGGCCACATGGAATGATAGATGTGGTTAACTCAAGGGTTCAGTATTTTGGACTGTGAATAAGATGATGGCATTTTAAATCAAGCTCCCAGAAGTCAGGACCTGAGAAATTTGGCTAATATTTGGGATTGGAAGGGTAGCCTACTAAGTACTCTTGCCACGGAGGAAATAACGGGTTGAACCTAACAATTTAAGCTCAGTAGAAACTAGAGTATAGTCCTCTATCTGGTCCACTGTCATTGGCCATCTGCTTAGCTTTCCCTGTGTCTACCAGACCCTTAGATTCTGGTCTCTTTTGGACTTCAGTGACAGGCTTCATTGCTTCTGTATGAACCCCCCCTTCACCCCTCTTCTCCCTCACCCCATGTGCTTACACAACACAGACTCAGCCGTCAGCCTCAACCTCTCATGATAACCACCCTAGCTCCCCAGTGCCCCAGAATTTAACCCTCTCCCCTTTGGGTTCCCACTGGACCTGGTTAATGGGTATTAAGGTAGTCTATAGCATATTATGGCCATTTTATTTTCTTTTATTAACCAAGAAATATAGCAAAGTAGCCAAATAGCTGGTGGAGAGTGAGTTCAGACTCTGGCTTTCACAGGCTGTGTGATGGTGGGTAAAGCTTTTAACTGTTCTGTACCTCAGTGTCATCTGCAGAGAAGGGTGGAAACCTTTCCTAACTCATGAGAAGGGAATCAGGATTTAATGACTCCGTATTAATAACCAGAGCATGACAACCGTAAATTGCTTTTAGATAACTGTCATTTTGTCAATGACAAATGTCATTTCATCTCTGTATTACATTAAAATTATTTTTTTTACCACATAGCAAGTATAAGGACACCTGCTTAAGGCACCCCAGTTTCTCTACTGTCCCTCGGAAAAGCCCTAACTCCTCAATCTGCCCTCAGTTCCTTATGACTTGACTGTTCACCCCACAAACAGACTCGCCTCTCAACACTCCTTAGAGTACAGGCTCCAACCCTGCAAAGTGAGCTTTGTATGGCCCACTGGCTCCCTCTAGACCTTTGCTCCACGCTCTGTTCCCTCTGAAGGTTATAGCTCCAAACAGAGTTACTTTCACGGCAAAGCAGCTAGGAGGAACAGGACAGAACTGAGGACGTCAGGACAGGCTCTTCGTGTGGATACGTCCTTATGGGCAAGGCCACGTCACCTCCGCACTACCATCAGGCTCCTGTTTCATTTGAAGGACTTCTTGCAGAGCTTCTGACACCTGCCTGGAGAGACCTCTCACTCCTTAGAACTCCTGGGCCCCTTGGACAGCTTTGTAAAACCCCTCTCTCTTGTCCGAGCGCAGAGACCCACTTAGAGATCTTTGAACTCTTGGACTCGCTCTGTAGACCAGGGTGCCCTCGAACTCACAAAAATCTGTCTCTGCCTTCCCCAGTGCCAGGATTACACCGGCTAGAATTATTAATCTGAATGCGTTCGTTCCCCCACCACACACACACATACGATGGCTGTGAAAAAGAAAAAAAAAATGTGAGAAAAACCGACCTTATATCGCCCTCTGTGACATGCTGTAATCACGACTTTACTTTAAAAATATGAAAAGAAAATTTGCTCTGGTGATCCTTCAACTTTGCTGGCAGTGTGGACATCCACTAGACAGGGATCGGTCCTGATGCAGGGGCTCAGGTCGCATGTAAGTGGAACGGCAGTGCCATCCAATGGCTATGTCCCGTAACTGTAGCAGCTCTACCCTCATCCTGCATCAGTATTTTTCCTGATGCTCTGCACAAACCTGTTTCCTTACCATCTTTGGATATGCTGCCTGCCCGCAGTCCCGCCTTCCGTTCCCAGCCTGTCTCCTTTTCACATCTCCTGCAAACTGTTTGAAAGCTTTGTGCTCTCTGCAGTTTCAATAGTATTCAGAGAGTAGTTCACAGCCCTCCTAGAGGGCGGCCCTAGAATTGGCTTTATGGGAGGGTACTTTTCAACTTTGGATTTTTTTTTAACACTTTGATGGGTATACATTGGCGTTTTCCAGAGATTCTGTGAACTATGATAAAAGCGCCTGTGAAGCAGAAGCAGATATACGAATTAAGCTGCCTTCTGTTAGCCAAAATACCAGAGACCTACAAAAAATTGTAAATGCCATCCATTTAAATTATTTTATTTTGAGAGATAATTAATTGTAGGAAGACTGTGTTATTTATATTGACGGGTACATTATTTTAAATGACCTTAGAAATGTTTTCGGATTTATAATTTGAAATAGAAATAGTTTTATTTTTTACTGTAACAAGGACTGAGAGAGAAAGCTCTTCTGGGTCCTCTGTAAAATTTAAGAATGGAGAGTGTGACAGGTCCTGAGACCAGGCAATTTAAGACTCACTGCCTTGTGGCCCCAGGGAAATGTCAAGATGTGTCACTAGCATCGTTTCTGTGTGGACTGCACATGGGGGAGGACCCCGACCGCATGGATGGATTGCCAAGGGATGTGGGCCAGGTTTTCATCATGTTTGCACGTGAACATCGTCCATCCCTACAAAGGCTGGAAACATGTAAAACTAACATGTAAAATTGGCATAACAGCCTCAGAGCTGTCTCATTTCCATCCCTCCCTGGGTGTGACCAATACAGCTCACTGGATTAGTCTGAGTGGCACAGGAGCTTGCTTGGAGGCGCTCACCTCTCATCTAGGCACTCAGGACGTGCAAACAGGAACAGCATGAGTTTAAGACCAGCATAGGCTATGTAAGACCTATGTCTCAAAAAACACAAAAACAAAATAAAAACCACAAAAGATAGATAGATAGATAGATAGATAGATAGATAGATAGATAGACAGACAGACAGAGAGCTAGATGGAGCACATATAAGCTAATGTATCTTTAGTATTTCTCTTCTTCCTAACTATAAAAAAAAAAAAACAAGCAAAATTTTACTTTCATTGTTTTTCATGAAGGAAGCAGACATTTCACATGTGACTTACACTATGCCTGTCCTTAAAAGGTCATATACTTAGTTCAATCAGGAGCTAACAGAAAACCGTTATGCTCTATATCTTGAAGAGGAGACTCACCTAAAACTAAAACTCAGACACGACTCTTCATCTGCTTTCCTAAGCAAATGGATTCATCAGGGCCCTACATTTTATGCCTTCTTCTTCCTTCCTTTTTGGTCCCTTGGCTCTATGGTTTTCAATTTATTAATGAGTGACTTAATACTGTGAAATTTTCATTTAAGTACAGTTTGAGTTATACTAAATTTATATATACTACATACATAATTTCATGAAAACTCTAATTATATGTTCTAATTTTACAAAAACTCTAAACCCATAGTTGCAGATTTTCCCCTGGTATTCAAAACTTGTTTGAGAAATAACTTTTAAATTTTTCCTGTAACTTTTCAAAAATATTTCATTATTAATTTATATTTCTATTACAATTTCAGTACAGTTTTACTGGCAGTTTACAGGCCACAACATCCACTACTTTAAAACATATAATTTGATTCTTTTGAATTTATTTCTACTTGAATAAAAGGCATTATTATTTAATTTTAGAACTTTTCTTCAGCTCTAAAAGAAATCCTTCATGGGTTTCCTCTTTCCCTGACATCCTCAGGCCAGACCCTCCAGGTTTAGTACTCTCTCCCTCCTGTCTCTAATTTGGGACATCTCATATAAATGAAATCATATTTTATTTATCTGTGTAATCACACTTCTTCAAATCCTCCTATAAAGAAATACATTATAAAATGTGTTTTGTTTTTTACTATCTAGCTTCATTCACTTTGCAAAGTGTCCTACAGGCATATCCTTATTATAGTAAAGGTCAATTATTTCTATTATGATCAGAATAATATGGCATTATGAGGGCTTGTCATATTTACCTATTCATGAGCTGATGGCTAACTACAGTTTTGTGTAATGCCATGAACCTTGATAAATTGTTTATTAATATGTTTTTATGTGGGTATGCACTTTTTCTTTCTCCTTGATATGCAGAACACCACTAGAATTGCTATTATGTGGTAATTTCATGCTTAATATTATGAGAAATTTCCAAACTGTGTTGCCAGGGGCAGCATCATTTCACAATTAACCAAGAATTTTTCCACATCCTGTCCTAGATGTATCATTATTATTATTTTATTAGCCTGGTTCATTGTAAAAGACTTTCTGTTGCGGAAATGTTTTTTTAATGACAAATAATGCTAAGTTTATTGAGTCTTGAAAGCCAGAGATTATGGACAAATTCCAGTTTTTCTTTCTTCCCCGGGGCTTACTTACCATATGACCAATTAAATATTATCTTGTACCTGGAGTTTTGCTACTTTCTGTGTTTTCCCTTCTTCCACTTTCTCCACCCGTCCAACCCTCTAACACTAGACAGGAGGAAAAAAGGATAAAGATGACAGGGCAATGTTACCGCTAGACTAGTTCCTGCTGGTTGGGGGTGCTGAGCTCCTTGGGGAAATTTTGACCATCACTGTCAAGACATCTAATTTCTTCTTGTTGTTGTTTCTTCTTTGCACACAACTATTTAACAAACCAACAACAACCAACAACCAAGCAAGCCACAAACCACCCCTGCATCAGGGTTCCAGCATTTATATACCCTCTGAAGAGTCCCCAGAATTCCAAATGTCACACAATCACAAAAACTATCTGCAGCTGGCAAAACCACACCTCTGCTAGAGCACAAGGCAAGTCATAGTCAGCTGCTGCAAAGCAGCCCCACATCCCAACACCTGAGAACAAAACAAAAACATATTCTTAAAATATTTCTGTGTTTTTCAAGAAACCAAAATTCCAAAATTCTCGCTACATTCCTTTAATTGTGAAACAACAACAACAACAAAATCTTTGCTATTTTATAAATGGAGATCAGGAAAGTTTCCCAATTGATACCTAGATACCTATTTTAAATTCGTATTATTTTTTTACAAATTTTAAAATGTATTATTCAAGAGACTTGATACCCTATGAGCATATACAGAGGGAGGAGGTCCCCCTCAGTCACAGTCACAGGGGAAGAGAGTAGGGGGAAAGTGGGAGGGAGGGAGGAATGGGAGGAAACAAGGGATGGTATAACAATTGAGATGTAATATGAATAAATTAATAAAATATTAAAATAAAATAAAATAAAAATGTATTATTCAATTGTTTCCTTCCTTACAATTTGGCTGTTCATTAAAATGCCAAATAATGTCCAAATCTTTTATTACCATCATAATTTTCTGCTCCTCATCCGTGAACTGAGATGTTATTTGGCACCTGAAGGTCTGTGGCAGTTTCAGCAGCAGCACAAGGCATAGCCTTGCTAATTAAAGACACTTTCTTCCTTTGTGTAAAGTCTTTGGTGCTGTTATTATCCACTTGCTTGTTAGTTGCACTTGTATAAACCGTTTTGATAAATGTTTGCTTATAATTTTATTTTCCACTTTTCTTTCACTCTATTAAATAATATATATGTTGGGATTTAAGATAATAAAATCTGAAGCTTGCCTTTTAATGAGAAACGTATCTAATACATTGATTTTGTTATAGTTTATATTGTCAGGCTCTGTGACATTCTATACTTTGAAGATATTTTTGTCATTTATTTTCTATCCCTTGATAAAATGTCTCTGCATCTGACTTGTAGTTTTAACATGTGCATAAGGCCATTGGTTTCTAAGGACTTTTCAAAGGTATCACTCACACACACGCGCAGAGAGGGAGAGGGAGAGGGAGAGAGAGAAAGAGATTTCATTTATTTATTAATTTAATCTCTTCACAGCCTGATCCCAGCCCCCTCCCTCCTCTCTTCCTGGTCCTCACTCCTCCTCCTCCCCCATCCCTCCTCTCCTTTTTCTTAGAGAAGGGGAGGTCCCCAAGTAGTATCAGCCCACCCAGGCACCTCAAGCTACATCCAGAATAAGCCCATCCTCTTCAACTGGGGCCTGACAAGGCAGCCCAGGTGGGGGAAAGGCTCCAGTGGCAGCAACAGCTGACTCGCTTTTCTTAAAAGGAAATTCCTTTTATTTAATGACACTTCCCTCCACTCTCCCCTTGGTCAGCATCGCTAAGCCATCCTTACAGTTGCCAGAACCTGCACCTGCATGGTTGTCACTCCGCTTATTGTTAGCATACACCCCTCATATTGCTGTTGATAAAATTAGCTTTCATTTCAAATGCTCATACATTGTTGTGATCACATACAGAGGAAATGTTTAGACATTTCCTCTCAGCTTTAAGTCACCATTGTGGTTCTATGTCTGGCTTCCCTAACTGAGCTTTGGATTTTTTGCCTATTATTTCTTTGGGGAAAAAAACTTAAGGTGATTTTTAAAATAAGTATATGTTTATAGAATAAGTATAATATATGTCTGAGTCCCTAAGTGCTTAAGAAGATTTTTGTATTACTGCTACATAAAAAGTTTAGATTTATACAAAAAAACACAAAACAAACAAACAAACAAACAACAACAGACCAAAATCTTAAGCTGTAAAATTTTCTAAATTGTCTTTCCCTATTTTCTGGAATTTACTACCAGAAGTATAAAGCCATTCTATTTCATGATGCAAAATAAAATAATACAGAGATACTTCTCAAAAAGAAATACAGCACCTTGGTACAATATCAGATTATTCCTATGAAAATTACATATCAAAAATTCTCATGGTATCTTTTCTGCTTATGTTAATCATGATATATATCACATTGACTTAATAGCAGCTTTTGGGGAAAATACTAACAGACATAAATATTTTGTTTAGTTTCAGTGACAGACATAAAACACATTACAATTCTCTTAAGGGAAAATTAAACTTGTAATATAAGTCATGGTTCCATTAAAAAATTTAATCATTATGCAGCATTGTAACTCTCATACATCATACATAGTGATTTCTTCTTTCACAGCCATGTTTATAATGTTGATATTTGCTGTCCTTAAGATTGAAAGCACAGACAGGTGTGGCGTACACCTTTAATCCCAGCACTAAAGAGGCAGAGGCAGGCGGATCTCTGTGAGTTCGAGGCCAGCCTGGTCTACAAAGCACTAGCCAGGACAGCCAGGGCTATCCAGAGAAACCCTGCCTCAAACAAACAAACAAACAAATTGATAGCCTGATTTCTATAATGTCAGCATTTTTCTGTATACCCCTGTTGGAAATATTCGTGATGTTTAATTCACAGTATTTGAGAGGTCCTGAGTGATATCAGTTTTAGACATTTCAGATGGCCATATGGACCTTTTTAGTTTTTAAAACTCAGTTTAGCATAGAGCCCAGTTCTAACTGCTTTGCATCAGGTGCGTTCATGTGACCTTCCATTTACAAGAAAACTTTTTAGTTAGATTGTCATTATATGGACATCTTTGGGGGACATTTCACATGGCTAACAGGCATTTCTTATTAAGTTAAAATCCAATGTTAGTGTTGTGTTAATATAAAATAACTCAACTAAGATGTAAGAGTACAAAATTATAATCCACAGTAAAATTTATACATGCAAAAATAATAACAATGACATTGTTACTATTCTCCCTGACAACAGCAGGTGATTGTCACAGTGTCCAGCACTTAGCCAACTATAACCGGACACACATACAACAAGAGAAAAATAAAAGCAGACAGAAACACGCCCATGATGACTTCAGATAGAGGCGCTCAGGAAATTCATAGAATACTTTAAAGTAGCTATGATTACCTGGTTGAGGGAATTAAAAGTCAAAAGGATATTGGGAACGAGCTGGGAAGTATTTGAAAATCAAGACAATACAACACAGCTGCACTTACTGCTTAAATGGGTTTAGATACAGCTGAACAGAACTAGATGAGAAAAGTATCAACGTTAGAGTGCAGGAAAGAGAAAGCAGTGGAGCTGTAGAGCAACGCGGAGCCACGTGGTCCTGCTGAGAGTCTCACAAGCATCCGACTGTACTGCAAGAAGGGCATGAGGAGAGCGGTTGCCGGAGAGGTACACGATACCTGGCTGATCGTTTCCCTAGGACTAAAGGAAGACCTTGGGTCACAGGTTGAGGAAGTAATATGAACTCTCAGCTACATTAAAAGCTGTAGACAGGAACTTCAAAATAACTTTGCCGAAAGAGAGTGATAATGGGCATCTTGAAAGACAGCGGTACTCAGAAAATGTCGGCACAAAGCGTTGCAGATCGTGGTATACTGTAGTAAACAATAATGTTCGTGACAAAAGCATGAGCAAAATCAAGCGGGATATTTGAAATCGATTTTTAACGTGCATGACAGATAAGTGCCGTTTACATGTAAGCAAGTGCACCAGATCATCTTATGTGATCGAATGTAGGGGAAGCACAAAAGTGTTCGAATTCACTAGGTTAAAAATTGAAAGTTGAAACGACTCTGTCTCACATCACCTTCCTGCAGAAGCAGCTACCTTACTTCTCCTGAGATGCTAGGTTCGGAACACTGGCATCCCCCAGATCTCTCACAACAGATTCTCAGATGGGTCTAAGCTGGCATTACACGCCTGTGGGAGCCAGTGCTAACTGATGCTGACACATGAAGCTCAGCCCACCAAAGCTCCAGCTATAAGAGTGGATCCTCTTCCACGTGGTTAAGCTTTTAGCTCCAATGTTGAAGTCATCACCCGAAGCCCAAAGGTCTAAAGCACATTTTTTTCTCTTCTCCGACAAGTGCTTCTGTAGTTGAGAACTTCGTGGGAAGCAGGTACAGGAAAGTATATGCTGCTTCCTTTGTGTTTTTCTACCAGGCATTAGTCCTAGAAATACTTGTGGATTTAAGGGCTTTTCAAATGTTTCCAAATAGAGCATTCTAGATTTTCTTGCTCTCATAGAGAAAATCTCTTAATCTACCATAGCTTAGATGAAATCCCAGCCTTTTAGTATACTTTGATACATAGAAGACTTGAGAGTAAAAAAGAAAAAAGAAAAAGAAAAAAGAAAGAAAAAAGGAAAACTCTGATTGAACTATATTCAGATAGACTCAATTTTTTTTTTTTAGATATGGCTTTTTTTTAATTAATTTATTCTTGTTACATCTCTATGGTTATCCCATCCCTTGTATCCTCCCATTCTCCCCTCCCTCCCATTTTCCCCTTATTCCCCTCCCCTATGACTGTTCCTCAGAGGGATTACCTCCCTCTGTATATGCTCATAGGGTATCAAGTCTCTTCTCGGTGACCTGCTGTCCTTCCTCTGAGTGCCACTAGGTCTCCCCCTCCAGGGGACATAGTCAAATGCGAGGCACCAGAGTACATGGGAAAGTCATATCCCACTGTCCACTCAAGTGTGGAGACTGTCCTGTCCATGGGCTAGATCTGGGTAGGGGTTTAAATTTTACCGCCTGTATTGTCCTTGGCTAGTGCCTTAGTTTGAGCGGGACCCCTTGGCCCAAATCTGCCTCTCATAATGTTCTACTTGTAGGTTTCTAGGACCCACTGGATCCTTCTACATTGCTATTCTCACATGGTTCTCTCATCTAGAGTCCCAATAGGATGTCCTCCCCTCTGTTTCAGTTTCCTGGTATAGGAAGGCTTTCGTGGGACATGCCCATTGGGCTAGTATGTAGATATAAGTGAGTATATACCATTTGAGTCTTTCTGCTTCTGGGTTAACTCACTCATTATGATCATTTCTAGCTCAATCCATTTATCCACAAATTTCGGGAATTCCTTGTTTTTAATAGCTGAGTAGTATTCCATAGTGTATATGTACCACAGTTTCTTTATCCATTCTTCTACTGAGGGACATTTAGGCTGTTTCCATGATCTGGCTCTTATGAATAAGGCTGCTATGAACATGGTTGAGCAAGTTTTCTTGTTGTGTGCTGGTGCATCTTCTGGGTATATTCCAAGGAGTGGAATAGCTGGGTCTTGAGGAAGCCCTATTCCCAGTTTTCTGAGATAGCACCAGATAGATTTCCAAAGTGGTTGTACTAGTTTGCATTCCCACCAGCAATGAAGGAGTGTTCCTCTCTCCCCACATCCTCTCCAGCATGTGGTGTCGCTTGAGTTTTTGATCTTAGCCATTCTGATGGGTGTAAGATGGAATCTCAGAGTTTTGATTTGTATTTCCCTGATGACTAAGGAGGTTGAGCATTTCTTTAAGTGTTTCTCAGCCATTTGATATTCCTCTGTTGAGAATTCTCTGTTTAGTTCCAAGCCCCATTTCTCAATTGGGTTATTTGGTTTGGTGGTGTTTAATTTCTTGAGTTCTTTATATATTTTGGATATTAGACCTTTGTCAGATGTAGGGTTGGTGAAGATCTTTTCCCAGTCTGTAGGCTGTCGCTTTGTTCTCTTGACAGTGTCTCTAGCCTTACAGAAGCTTCTCAGCCTCATGAGGTCCCATTTATTAATTGTTGACATTAAGGCCTGGGCTGTTGGTGTTCTGTTCAGGAAGTTGTCTCCTGTGCCAATATGTTCCAGGCTCTTCCCCACTTTTTCTCCTAGCTGACT
Source organism: Acomys percivali (assembly GCA_907169655.1). Classification (NCBI taxonomy): domain Eukaryota; kingdom Metazoa; phylum Chordata; class Mammalia; order Rodentia; family Muridae; genus Acomys; species Acomys percivali. The sequence continues at coordinate 107,927,655 of OU015747.1, read as the reverse complement.
TGGTGTCTCTGGTTTTATGTTGAGGTCTTTAATCCACTTGGATTTGAGTTTTGTGCAAGGTGACAAACATGGGTCCAGTTGCATCTTTTTACACATAGACATCCAGTTAGACCAGCACCATTTGTTGAAGATGCTATCTTTTTTCCATTGAATGGATTTGGCTTCTTTGTCAAAAATCAAGTGACCATATGTGTGTGGATTCATATCTGGGTCTTCAATTCGATTCCACTGATCAACCAGCCTGTTGCTGTGCCAGTACCATGCTGTTTTAATTACAATTGCTTTATAGTACAATTTGAAATCAGATATGGAGATTCCTCCACAGCACCTTTTATTGTACAAGATCATTTTTGCTATTCTGGGTTTTTTTTTGTTTTTCCATATGAAGTTCAGAATTGAACATTCAATGTCTTTAAAAAATTGTGTAAGTATTTTGATAGGGATTGCATTGATTCTGTAGATTGCTTTTGGTAGGATGGCCATTTTTACTATGTTAATTCTCCCTATCCATGAGCAAGGAAGATCCTTCCATCTTCTCATGTCATCTTCAATCTCCTTCTTCAGAGTTTTGAAATTTTTTTCAAACAAGTCCTTCACTTGCTTAGTTAAAGTAACTCCTAGATATTTTATACTGCTTGTGGCTAATGTGAAGGGTATGGCTTTCCTAATTTCTTCCTCTGCAAGCTTGTCATTTGTGTATAGGAAGGCTACAGACTTTTTTGAGTTAATTTTGTATCTAGACTCAAATTTTAACTAAAGCTTCCATGTTAATGTGTGCATCTCTATTCCCCACCTGGATAATGGTGCTAGCTTTTGCTTATTTCTTGGGCAATTGCATTGGCTCCATTTCCTCTGGACGTTCATCCAGAATACTGTACACACAGGCAGATCTACTTTTTAGATCTACTTTTTTTTTAATCTGGGAGAATCTTGCCAATTTTATCTGCTGATTCTTTTCAGTTTTGATTCCTCTTTTACTATCAGTCAGGGTAAGTTTTACTGCGTTATATTTCCATTGCAACTTACTTACATTTTTTGTATTGTATTTAAGTCTTCTTTAAACATTTTATGTCAATTTAGTCTCTCTCTTTAAAAAAAAAAACACCTTTTCCTCTTAATGTGTAAGTGTCATGTCTTTCTACTACAAGGCTTTTGACAGGCTTTGTGAATACTCTCCAGTCTACCATAGGTCATCAGAACAGGTACATTTAGTCACTGGCTCTAGTGGCTCCTAAGATTCCTTCCTTTGTATTCACTCATAATTTGTCTATGGGTATCTTCCACATGGGGCAACTGTTTTGAAATATATATGCACCATGAATGAATGTGCATAGGTCTGTAACTTAGATCTTAGATCTTATTGGAACCAATACGTCAGGAGTGAAACTTAATGATAGTATCACATTCTTAAAATGTTATTATTAAATTCCCTGCAAAGCTGTGTTTTAATTTAATTAAATATATGTAATGATCAAAACTATTAAGAAATAAAAGTATCCTTATTTATAAATGACATGACTGAATGTAGGAGACTACTTTCCCTTCAAAAGAGAGGCAGAGACCCTGAAGACTCCATCAGAAAACTCTCTCTAACTAACACTTTTCAGCCAAGTGGCAGAAAACAAAATTAACATATATTTTATGTGTTATGTGAAATATTCCTATATGTCAACAACAAACATGCTGAGAAAGAAACCAAAAGAGCAATCCCTTTCATAGTCAGAAATTTTCCTTCGGATAAATCTAACCAAAGATATGAGAGCTTTACTAGAAGGTGGAAAGACCTCCACGCTCTAGTATTGGAAGAATTACTTCTGCGAAAATGGCCACACTGCCAAAACTAGTCCACAGCTCAATCCAGTTCCTGTCAGTATCCCAGTGACTTTCTTCACAGAAATAGGAAAAGAGAAATCTTAAAATTCATGTTGATGCACAAAAGAATTCAGTTAACCAAAACAATCACCAGAAAAAGTTTGGGTAAGGACGGGGTTGAGGCTGGGGATGGTGTCCTAGTTTTTTGCTTTTATTGCTATGAAGAGACACCATGACCATGACAACTCTTATAAAGGAAAACCCTTAATTGGAGCTAGGTTACAGTTCAGTTCAGAGGTTTAATCCGTTATCATCATGGTGGGAAGCATGGTGGCACACAGGCAGATATGGTACTGGAGAGGTAGCTAAGAATTCTATGTCTTAACCCAAAAGCAGCAGAAGGAGAGTGTGTGCCATACGGGGCACACCTTGAACATAAGATTCTTCAAAGCCCGCCATTACAGTGACACGCTTCCTCCAACAAGGCCACACATCCTAATAGTGTCACTCCCAATGGGCCAAGCATTCAAACTCATGAGTGTATAGGGTCCATTCCTTTTCAAGCCACCACAGGTGGGAAGCCTGGAAACCAAATCCCTACCTCATAACTTGGTATGAAAATCAATTCTAAATGGACCAAAAACCTTAATATAAGACTTGAAACTCGGGCCAGTGATTATGCTGCGAAGACAAGAGCCTTTCTAACTGAGGCCCCATCCCAATAGCCACTAGGCTTCCTCTACCCACAGGCCACCCAGTGCATGTCCCAGTTACCTGCTGCACTGATCATGAAGCCACTGGCCACTGCCATGTGTGTTGCACACATGCCACCATACCCTTCCTGATGAACACCCTGAAAGAAGTCACCCATGCTGTTTCTCAGTCCCCGGGCTGGTGGTTGGTTTTGATTTGTGTTGACTGTTGATACTTATTTACTGTATAAATATAATTTATCATTTGCAAAAAAAAAAAAAGACTTGAATCCAAAACTTATAGAGGAAAAAGAAGGATGAAATGCTCCAATATAGTAGTATTGGCAAGGACTTTCTTATAGGGACCCCCAGAAGCCCAAAAAATAAGGTCAAAAATTGAAAAACAGGACCTCTTGAAATTAAATTGTTTCTGTATAGCCTAGGAAGCAATTAATTGAGCCAAGAAATAGCTTTTATGATGGGAGGAAATCTTGAGTAGCTATACATCTAATAGAAGATAGAAAGAACTAAGAAAAAAAGAAATAATCAAATGCATACACACATGTGCATGTGCACACACACACATACTTGCAAAAATCAAAACAAAGGAAAAACTGCATCAAATAACTTAATCAATAAGTAGGATAGGAGAAGAAGTAGACAGCTCATAAGGAATCAAGTACAAGAAACATCTGGAAAGGTACTCAACATCACCAGCCATCGGAGAAACACACACACACACACACACACACACACACACACACACACACAC
>OU015747.1:107905223-107922725 GCA_907169655.1 Acomys percivali | reverse complement strand
AGAGAGAGAGAGAGAGAGAGAGAGAGAGAGAGAGAGAGAGAGAGAGAGAGAGAGAATATGGATGAGCTGTTCCCTTGGATTTTTAGACTGTTGCTTCCTCAAGCTTTGTAATGGAGAAAGAGCGACAAAAATCATAACAATCAGACAGCTCTGTTATTGCACATTTCCCCTCACTTAGATGACATAGATTTGAGCTGACAGGAGGAGATCCTGTGGCCTGCACTTTGCACTTTCACTTTTATAGCAATGGAAATTTTCATTTTAATTTTTAAAACCTAACCTCTCTACCCTCTTGAAACAATACAGAAAGAGCTCTTCCCATGAGCCACTAGCACTGGATTTTAGCATTTCTTTTTTTTTTTTTTTTCCTGAAGCAAATTGTCTTCCATAATTGTATGTTTTGGACATTTTAACATAAAAAGTCTTTAGTTCAAAGACCTGAAATTATTTTCTCTGCACTATATTATCTGGTGTTGACTACATTGCAGACTCGCTGATTAGGGAGGAATGACAACACCGAAACAGAGTGGCAGTAACCCAAAAATATGCTAGACAGCGGCATCTTCATGGAAGCAGGCTTCTTCTGTTAGTTGTTCCTTTTTACTGTATTCCTCTCTAAATGTGGGTAGACAGCTTAGTTTGTTTTGGGGGGCATAAGTGATTGGTCTCCAAATTTCCACACAGCCAGGCTCACAAAGAAACTATTTTCTATCTGTTGAGAAAGGGTCTCACTATGTAGCCCCAGTCAGCCTGAAACTCACTATGTAGACCAGGCTGTACTTGAATTCACAGAGATCCACCTGTCTTTGCCTTCTGAGTGATGGGACTAAAGACATGCACCACTGTGCGTAGCCAAAGAGACTATTTTGAGAAAGCATGAAGGATACCAAGTTTATGATCATAACTGTGATAGTATCTTAGCAAATACCCACTGCTTGTTGTATAGACAAGACATCAAAAAGGGGTCAGGGACACTGAAGAATTAAATAAAGCAAAGTCCTTATACCACAAGCAATTTTTTAAAAAATACATGTTTGCTTATGCATTCGTATCTCTGAGTGCAGGCATGAGTGTCCCACGGGGCTAATGTGGATGTCTGTCAAGGGACAATGTCCAGTATTGACCTTTACCTTTCTTGTTTGAGACAGAACCTCTGCTGTTTGCCAGGACATACTTCAGATGAGCTGGCCCACAGGCTTTGGGAGATTCCTCTCTCTCTACCTCCCATCTCACTGGGATTACAGATGCAGGCTACCTGACCTGGCCAGGCTTTATAGGAGGATTTAGGCTCAGGCTCTCATACGTGCATGGTAAATGCTTTACCAGCTGAGCCATCTCCCTGAGCCTCAGAAGCAGTTTTCAATGATAGATAAAATTTCATTCAGAAGAAAGAATTAAGTAAAGTCTGAAAACCCATCAACCAAGCCCAAGATGTTAAACCAAAGTTCTCAAGAGAGTCAAGGCTCTGGATGAAGCAGCAGCCCATCTGCCTGCAAAAATGCAGTGATGATGTCTTAGCTGACATCTGCATAACAGTTTACAACCCAAGAAGTTCACCTCTCTCCACTGCTGTGCTTTATTTGCACAGTGACTCCTGCTTTTTGGTGACACGACCCTGACTAAACCATTTACTGTCTATGAGCCTTGGGTTTCTTACGACAATGGATACATTAGTGTCTATCCCTTAGGTTTGTTTAGGATGTTAACTAAGTGTGGCACTTAAAATACTTTCAGTGAAAACTACCAGGCATTGCTGAGAGAAATTAAAGATTAGCAAATAAAAAGAGTAACATACCACATTCCTGGAGTAAACAGTCGATACTGTTAAGTGATAGGTGCTCCTCAGTTGATCAATACAATCAAATCATCTGGGTTTTTTTTTTTTTTTAGATGTCTGTAATTTAATTTTATGAGTTGTATGAAAATACAGAGAACATAGAGTAGAGAAAATACTGAAGATCAAGTTCAGAGAACCAATTGGAAGCTATGCCAAACTAAGTACTATTCAGTGTTGGTAAAATAATAATAATAATAATAATAATAATAATAATAATAATAATAATAATAATAATAATAATATATAACAACAAATAATAACAGTATAAGAATGAACCAATAAAATCTATTTTTTATTTGTTCACTTTACATGCCAATTGTGGGCCCTCCCTTGTCACCTTCTGGTCCCACCGTCCCTCCCTCATCCCCCTCTTCCCCTCCCATAGTACTCAGAAAGAGGAGACTTCCTCCCCTAACATCTGACCTCAGCCTACCAAATCTCATCTGGACTGCCTGTATCCTCTTCCTCTGTGGCCTGGCAAGGCCGCCCCACCAGGGGGAGGTGATCAACAGTGTGGGCACCATAGTCCATGTCAGAAGTAGTCCCTATTCCCCATACTGTGGGACCCTCTGAGCAGAGGGTCTAGGTCCTCACTACGCACAGCCTTGGTTGGTGCCTCAGTCTCTGCAGCACCTCCCTCCTCAGACCAGGTTTGTTGGCTCCACTGGTCTCCTTGTGGAGTTCCTGTCCCTCCAGTTCCTTCTATTCCCCAACTCTTCCATAAGACTCCCTGCACTACACCTGAAGTTTGGCTATGAGTCTCAGCATCTGTTTGGATCCCCTCCTGGGTGGAGTCTTCCAGAGGACCTCTATGGTAGGCTCCCTTCCTATTCCCTCTCCTTAACTGTTTCCAGTGTCTAGTCTGTTTGCCTTTCTGAATGAGAATTAGGTATTCTCCCTAGGGTCCTCCTTGTTGTTTATCTTCTTTAGGTCTATGTAGCATAATGTAGCTGTGCTATGTGGCTAAAATCTGCTTATAAGTGACTATATATCATGCATGTCTTTCTGGGTCTGGGTTACCTCACTCAAGATGATCATTTCTGGTTCTATCCATTTGCCTGCAAATTTCAAGTTTTCCTTGTTTTTAATAGCTAAATAGTATTCCATTGTGTAAATGTACCACAGTTTCTTTACCCATTCTTCAGTTGAGGGACATCTAGGTTGTTTCCAGGTTCTGGCTATTATGAATAAGGCTGCTATGAACATAGATGAGCAAATGTTCTTGATGTGTCGTGGAGCATCTTTTGGGTATATGCCCAGGAGTGGTATAGCTGGGTCTTGAGGTAGAAATATTCCCAATTTTCTGAGCAAGAGCCAGATTGGTTTCCAAAGTGAACCCATGAAATCTTAAGGAATACTATCATAAGTATTTTTAAATAAATACCATTGAATCAATGACCATTGCTATTGAAAAAATAAATAAAACTGACTCTTGAAAACATTTTCACATAGTGGAGTAATACATGTATATGCACAATTTCACTGAGTTTTACACTTGACATGTGCACTTTATGATATATATGTGTATATATACATATATATAAACACACAGAGACATAAGTACATACATATATAATATAAACTTAATGTGTGTGTAAATATGTGTACACTCACACATTTTTACCATCATCTGGTTACATTGGAAGTACTCAATGTAAGTCATTTTCATCACTATCTTTACATCCCAAGAAGTAGCCAGAACAACTATCACAGAGGATGGAAATGAAGCTGCGCCATGTTACAGTGCTTGCCAATTCCCACAGCACTGACCATGGAGGAGGCGGGGCTTGAGCTCATGTTCTGACCCAGAGTCTAGAGCACAGAGCAACACCTGCCTTGCCTTGTTAAGCCCCTTGAGAGGTGACTTGAATTCTTTGTCTTGTTCTCTGCTGTAAGCACATGCTTTCTGTCCTCCCTGAATGGTTCTGGAACTTCTCAAGTCTTCAGCTGATGTAGAGGGAGCAATCAGAGCAAGCATGTTCTATATAGACATCGGACAAGGTGTCACTTCTCCTCCACTGTCCTGTCCAACATCCCCCAGTCTCAGACCCCACCCCCTGTCATCCAAGTTTCTGGTCTCACTTAGCTTCAACTACAATAACTTCTGTCTCTCCTTACTTCCTGCCCTCCCTCTTAGAAGCAGGCAGTGAAGGTTCAGATTTTATTTTTGCACTTTTGTGAAAAGGGTGAAATATTTTTATCTTTATAAATTATTTCCTGTTCTTTTAAAAAATATCTCATTTAATGAGATATGTTTCTAAATGAATAGGGTTATGCATATTTCAGAAGGCACCCTCAGGGACCATAAGAGAATCTTGCCTGGAAGGAATGTTTTCATCCCTCCTTTCTGCACCCAGTCTCAGAAGCCAGAAGATACCCCCATCCAGAGACTGAGAAGATGGAGGCTGGAAGGAAACTGACACCTCCAAGCCTCTCTGAAGTTGTTTCCTCAACTAAACACAATGGTAGAGCTGGAGCCTTGAATAAAAAAAACTAAGCTGTCTCTGTCAGTCCTCAGGTAACAGTTTCCATGGGAACCCACTGTGTATGGGTGGTACTAGAAGTTGGAGAGAATTCCAGGACCTCCGAGCCAAAGTCAGCATCATTGTGCTTATGACACAAACTCTGGTGACCCATATTTGACCACATCCCCTTGGTGGGGAGGCCTAGTGGCACTCAAAGAAAGAATAAGCAGGCCACCAAGATAAGACTTGATAGCCTATGACCATATACTGGGGGAGGAGGTCTCCCTTGGTCATAGACCTAGGGGAGGGGAATAGGGTGAAAGCAGGAGGGAGGGAGGAATGGGAGGATACAAGTGATGGGATAACAATTGAGTTGTAATCTGAATAAATTAATTAAATAAAAAATATATAATAATTTTAAAAACATTCAGTTATGGACTGAAAACATTTTGGCACATGAGCAAAAGTCTAAACTTTATGTATAAGGATGCCATAAGCTAAGAGGAAAATCAGAACTAATGTTTTAATGTAGGAAAAATGAAAGGCAACAGGGAGAAATAGGAATGTGAGTTGTTAAAAATTGAAATTTACAAAGATGATGACGGCTAAACACAGCTAGTGACTGCAACAATCTCTTTACTTTCATGTGTTGGATATGGACTCACATGTCTTATATACATCATTTTATTTAGCCTTGCAAAAAACACAGTAGCTCTAGAATATATACTGTTGTCCCTAGTTTTTAGAAAAGAAACAGAATTTTAGAGCTGGCAAGTAATAAGTCCAATTCTATAAAGTTCATCATAGAAGGTCCATCTGCCCCAATTCTTCAGAGAAAGAGAAAAGTCAAGGAGGGGTACACAGGAGCGACGTGGGAATCTGCAGAGAGAAATTGACAGGTAAAAGTAGAGGGGGCAAGCTTTAGAGGAAGAAGAAAAAAATTTATTGGGTTTAGTTGCAGGGTAGTGGTGGCGCTTGCCTTTAATCCCAGCACTAGAGGCAGAGGCAAGTGGATCTCTGGGTTCAAGGCCAGCCTGGTCTACAGAGTGAGTTCCTGGACAGCCAGGGCTAAAAAGAGAAACTCTATCCTGAAAAAAAAATGCACTTAGAAAATGCATTTGAGGGCTGGAGAGATGGCTCAGAGGTTAAGAGCACTGTCTGCTCTTCTAGAGGTCTTGAGTTCAATTCCCAGCAACCACATGGTGGCTCATAACCATCTATAATGAGATCTTGTGCCCTCTTCTGGCTTGCAGGTGAACATGCAGGCAGAATACTGTATGCATACTAAATAAATCTTTAAAAAAGAGAAGAAAAAACTGCATGTGAGACTGTCAGGAGCACGGTGGGGTCAGAGGGAAACATTCTTCTCCATGTAGTTGGCAGGCACTAAACTTGTCCACAGCATTTTACAGCAGTAGCAGGATGAGTTATGAGGTCAGGAATGATACAGTTGTTCCTGAGATGAGCTGGCCACTCATCTGGTGGAAGGGATTAATTGTTCTGAATGTCTGCAGCTGGTTGTTGTTGCACTTTGAGAGCAAACCAAGGTGCCTGAGGGTGCTTGGGTGTTCTCTAGGCACTCTCCTCTTGGAGGTAAGTGTGGGAACCTCTGAGGATTCTTCACTTCTCTCAAGTGTGACTCTCTCCTTTTGTTCATAGTGTGTGAACACTTCCTTTTCCATCACTTATCTTTATCTCTATAAACAGTTGCCAAGTCTATATCACTCACTACAGCTCAGTGCTGGACACTTATGAAGCTTTGAAAAGTGGCATCACACAAAGGACCAGGGCCAGGCATCATGGCCTGTGCCTATAATGCTAACTGGGGTTTTTCTTTTTCACAGCTTGTTTCTTGTTTTGAGGGTAAGCTCTACAGCATTCAACATACATGATGGACTGGTGACTGCGGGAGTCTTGTCACTGAAGCTCTTTGTGGAGAGTGTCTAGATAACAAGCATTCAATAAACGTTTTCTGACTCAAAGAAACCACTGAGAGTCTGGGGCCAGCCTGGGCTACACAAAACAAACAAACAAACAAAGCAAAAATGTCTAGGATATTCAGCACTGTGTACACTGGAGTATATAATGTTGGTCCTTGCCTTGAGTAGCACATATCTTCAACCCTCTTACCTGCTTGCCTCTTCTTGTACTTCCAGAGGTCCAGGCAAGAAGCAAAAATGATAGTTTCAATGGCTACATTTCAGTAGTCACTGTGCTAGTGTCTCTTCCTGGTGCCATGGTGACACTTGCAGCATCTTTAGGGATGTTTCCCCTTTCGTTTATTTAGACTTTGACTCAGAAAATGTCTGTTGGATAATTGTTATATAGATACTCTGCCCACAAACATTTTTAAAGACAAGAATCTCACAGTCACCAGTCTATCATGTAAGACATGTTGGAGCCGGGCGTGGTGGCGCACGCCTTTAATCCCAGCACTCAGGAGGCAGAGGCGGGTGGATCGCTGTGAGTTCGAGGCCAGCCTGGTCTACAAAGTGAGTCCAGGATGGCCAAGGCTACACAGAGAAACCCTGTCTTGGGAAAAAAAAAAAGACATGTTGGATGTTGCAGATCTTGCCCTCAAAACAAGAAACAAACTGGGAAAGAGAAAACCTAAACAGCATCTTTCTTTGATCCATCAGAGAAGAGAGGGCAAAATGCCATCCCCGAAATGGAGACATGTGTTTACAGGCAGTAGCTGTGAACTGCTGTGGGTGCCCAGTAGAAAGATCTAGGGTAACCTTCTGATTATTAAAGATTGGGCATGGACTAGCTCAAGGCATTAAATTCAGAAGCCTACTTCCAGGGTAGGTCTCCACACTGGTATGGGGTTTGCTTTCATGAGTCCTATAAGGTTCCTGAGATGAAGACTGAAAAAAACCAGCCTTCCCTAAAGTAAAGGAAATCATTACCACCGAAAACTGAAAAGTCTCCCAGCCCAATAAAAAGCATAGGCATGAGCACGTATGGAGAATCCCTGAAAAGAGGTAAGTCGAGCCTAATGTTAACCAGGAAAGGCAACAGGGCCAACCCTTTCCCCATCAGCTCCCAGTTGCTTGAGTTAGGGCAATGTTGGGGAATTGGGTGAACAGCTATGGCTGAGGGTTGGTTCAAGTAGATAGAAAGGGATCACAGAGAGTTTTCTGTCATAGTGGTGTGGGTTTTGATCTTCTGGGACAGATATCTTATGGACGCATGCTTTACTACATCACACCATGATGCTAATTTTTCGTGAGACATTTATTTTGTACTATGACAAACAGGGAAGGGACTGATAGGGGGAAAAAAGTCTCTATCTCTATAAGCCATTGTGGCAGACTCTCTGCCTCTTGACTTGAAATCTAAGTTTGCCAACTAGAAAGGCAGAAGAATGTGACGCATCATCAGCTCTGAGCGAGGCAGGCCACTTCAGGAGGGAAAAGAACTGAAGAGGGTGGCAGAGAAACAGAGTGTTGTCATTTGAATGCCAATGGCCTCCCCATGGGCTCACATGCTTGAATGCTTGGTTGCCAGTTGGTGGAACTGTTTGGAAAGGATTAGGAGCCATGGCCCTGTTGGACAAGGCATGTCCAACTAGGGATGGTCTTTGAGATTTCAAAGGACCAGTCATTCCCAGTTAGCTTTCTCTGACTCGACATGGTTGTGTCTCAAGGTGTGAGCTCTCAACTACTGCTCCAGCACCATGCCTGTCTATTGCCATGCTCCCTGCCATAATAGTGATGGATTCTAACCCTCTGAAACTTTCAGTCCCAAATAAAATCTTTCTTCTACAAACTTCCTTGGTCATGGTATCTTATCACAAGAATAGAAAAGTAACTATAACAGGGTGATTGAGAATCTGTGTGTCTGAGAAAGCTATATGGTTGGGACAGAAAGCACACAAGACTGATGCTGTAATTGTCTAAGATGCCTGGTGCTGAAAAAGGTAAACTAGGCCTTGCTAATCATAATGGGTTGGCTGGTTTATTCATACTTCAATTTCAATTTAAATGCCTATTTCACTGCTTCTATGGTAACATTCTCTATGGTAACATTTTGGGGCATCACAAGGAAATTCATGAACCCTAAGGGAACCAACTAAGGAAATCAAGAGAGATCTTACACTTCACCTAGTTTAGAAACTCACTGTCCATGTATTGGGTGTCTCTTGAGACATCTTGGGCTTTTGGATGTGCTGCACAGACATTGTTTTTTTCTGAGTTATAAGGAAGGTGGGAAGAATGAAGCATCTGGCCCAGCATGTTGTGTGTGAAAAGCTGAAGAGTAATGAGGTAAAGTGGGTTGGGCAGCTGTTTGGCGTGGTTAGAACTACAGTGTAGGACAGACTGAAGTCCTTTCTGGTTGTGACTTGACTTTGTGTTCTTCCTCCATTGGCTTGAAGTTCAAGGTCATTATAGTAAGGGAATACTTGGTGTCTTGATACTTAAGTTGGATGATGTGCACAGTGTTAGGCTTCTGCTCCAGTCCACCTAGCAACCTGTGATGTCATTGCCTACCTGCCATTAGGCATGGCCCTATGCAAGATTATAAGAGAACAAACCCACCTACCTCTCCCTCTTCCTCTCCTTCCTCCACTCTCTTCCTCTCTTCCTCTCTGTCTCTGTCTCTGTCTCTCTCCCTCTCTCTCTCTCTCTCTCTCTCTCTCTCTCTCTCTCTCTCTCTCTCTCTCTCTCTCTCTCTCTCTGGGGTCCCCCTCCCCCCTTCCTTTTCTCCCCATGCTCATGTAATAAACCTGTCAATATCATATCTGTTGTGTAGCACAAATGTCATATTCCATATCTCATATTGTATTTAAAACTGATGGCCCAACTGTATTTAAAACACAGTCTCTTGCTAAAACCTTCAAACAGCTTCAAGTTTTAATTACATAAAACAATCAGAAAAACAAAATTTCATAGCATGGATTACCAAGAGTGCAATGGCTTGGTGGTTGCCAGTTCTAGACTTAGCCTGCCCACTTCCCTCTCTCCTCATGGAACTGCAGCAGCACACCCCTCTATCTGTGAGCTGTTCCCATCTTAGGAACACTTGCACTTCCACTGCCTGAAATGCTCTTTCCTCAATCTTACTGATTCTGTCCATTCAGATCATGGCTCCAATATTTTAATGAAGTCTTTTTTTTGTCACCTTAACTCATCAAACCACTCTACCTCATACCTGGCTGTCTCCTCTTCTTAAAACATGCTGTTATGGATCTCTACTGCAAGGATGTAAGCAGGGACCTTGTACTGATGCCCAGGGGAAGGCCTACAACATACGTGATATTTCCATAATAGTGTGAATTAAATAAAATCTCTTCTATTACAATGATTTACCATCCTAGGTGACTAATATATGAACCCATTATTGGTTATTATTGGGTGAGATTGGTTATCATCTTTGTCCAGGATTCCATAGGGCTGGGATCCATGGCAATCTCTATCAGCCCAGTGGGAAACAAAAGGATGAAGTAGGACTGCAGACTGGAAAAGATGTAGGAGTAAGGAGCTCGGGCTGGGGACACTGCCAGAGGGACGATGTAGAAATCAGAAGTGACTTACAGGAAATATGGGCATTTGCCATCAGGACAGCTTTCGCTTCCTTCACTGGCATCCTCAAAGCTGATCCTACAGGTGAGCTTTTGCAGAGACAGCCAAGAGGAGCTAGAGACTGAAGGGGAGGTCATTTGCCCAACTTAAAATTGACATTCCTTCAACAGCATCGCTTAACACACTGTGCAAATGCCTAACACGGACCTTCAGGATTCCTGCCGCTATGTGCCAGTTGCTAAAAGGAACCTCAGAGAAGCCATATGAGCAATTGCCATCCAGAAGCTGGAGACAGATTCTGAAGAAATGGATTTCCAAACACTCTAGAGGACCAAGTTTTTCCAAAACCATCCAGAGGTGAATCTATAGAGAAGAAAATGAGAAGAGGAAAGGAAGGACAAAAAGAGGGAGGGAGGGAGGGAGGGAGGGAGGGAGGGAGGGAGGAGGGAATGTCATTGCTCTTGGGAATGATTAACAATAGTGACAGCTCTACTCTACATGAAGAACTGAATAAATATCAAACGACCCCACAACATGGAGGTGGGATGTGCTTAGAAGACAGCATCTCCAGCAAATAGCCTCTGAGGAAAGGCTTGAGCTTCTTAGCCTTTGAGCATCTCTGGACTTTTTTTCTTGATGGTTGTCTGGGGAAGCGGCCACACCCTTCCCGTTTGCCTGTTCTGCAGGCCTGTGACAAAGACTTACGTAAGGCACATGCAGAGAAATAACAGGATCTCTGGGAAACAGCTCTTAAGGGCTCATTTTTAAAAAACTGCATTGCTAAATTTAGGGAAATGATTCAGAAGACACCCCCACTCCATCACATGCACACCTCTCTAGCTAGTGCTCCACACACATTTAACTGTTTTTCTTGGCATTTTAATTTTTCCCCCAGTTTCAGCACAGGGTTTTGCATCTGCCTGTAAAGGTTTTTGCTGTAAGAATCATTTGCCCTTTTTATAAAAAAAAAAAAAAATGAAATGATGGCTTAAACTAACATGAATAAAATATAAGGCAGAGTATAACAACTCCTCACATGGATCAGGACTTTGGGAACTGTGGGGCTCCTGAGGGGGGAAAGCATTCTCTGAGGACCTGCGGAGTTTCAGGAAATTCTTAGCAGTCATAGGACATCAATCTTCAAAATGTCACACTGACAACAAGCACTTGACATCAGAGCCATGCTACTGGTTTGCTCATTTGATTGTTTCTGTGCTGTGTGGATGCAAGGGCCCGTGTGGCAGCTGAGGGTAGGCGTGCACAGCGTGGTTGCTGGGCTCCAATCTAGAAGAGGCAGGAGGTCAAATGTCAACAAGCATGACATTTCCTCTTGAGGCCTCCATTTCCTCACGTACAACTTGAGAGGTTTGAACTGGATCAGTCCATCCCAAAGTGACTCATAGAAGTCGACTGAGATAACACAACACACCCTTTGTTCCTTCAAAGGGCTCAGTAGTATTTTAAAGACATGGCTGTTAGGAAAAGAGAAATTATGGACTTTCCAGAAAAATGGGTGTATCTGTAAACTATTATATTAAGTGAGGTGATCCAGACTCAGAAATGTATTTTCTTTCTTTCTTTCTTTCTTTCTTTCTTTCTTTCTTTCTTTCTTTCTTTCTGAGACATGGTTTCTCGGTGTAGCCGGGGCTGTCCTGGACTTACTTTGTAGACCAGGCTAGCCTCCAACTCACAAAGATCCACCTGCCTCTGCCTCCCAAGTGCTGGGATTACAGGTGTGCACCATCACACCCAGCAAGGTGTATTCTTTAATATGGAAATCCTAACTTTTAATGTTTGTATGTGTGTAAACAAGGGGGTGTGAGTAGGCATAGGCCATGAAACTAGATCATAGGAAGGGGAACAAGAGGTATTGAGGAAGGCAGTGAGACAAAGGGACACCGTCATGAAAACAGAAAGCGGCCTACTAGGGACAGGAAGGGTGCTAGAGAGGATAAAGGACAAAGGGATTAGGAGTAAGAGGAAACAGGAAAAACAACAAAAATCTTTTCTTTGGAAAATACCATAATGAAACCTAATATTTTGTATGCTAACTAAAAATTTAAAGACTTTTTTTCTGTCATTAAGAACAATAATAAGCCAGCATGGCAGTGCATGCCTTTAATCCCAGCACCCAGGGAGGCAGAGGCAAGCAGATCTTTGTGAATTTGAGGCCAGCCTGGTCTACAAAGTGAGTCCAGGGCAGCCAAGGCTACAGAGAGAAACCCTGTCTCAGAAAAACAAGACAAAACAAACAAACAAACAAACAACCAATAATAACTCCAGAACATTCATGATCACATCATCCTCCAAACCAAACTGCTCACAAAACAGGCTAGCATCTGTCTCCCTGTCCCAATAACCTTTGAACCTATATGCTATTGGGTCCTAATGTTCTCTGGACTCGTGTTTGACATTGAGCCCCTGAACTAGATGGCTGTAAGAGCAATGCTGTAGGCTACTTCCAGCTTCAGCTCAGTTGTGCCACAAGAGCGCTTACGTCATGTAGGTGCAGTGAAGAAGACAAGGGCCCTGCCTTCCGGTTATTTGCAGTCATGGCCTAAGCTGCTCTCACTGGTAGGAAAGCAGGTGGTCTAGTGAGCTGATGACATCCCCTTAAGTGCTGAGGGGGACGCCCCAAAGGTTGCTGGCTGCTTCTGGCACACTGCCCCATACAGAACTCATCTTCCATCCTCAATTGTTGACTTAGAAATACCACATATCAGAAATGTGTGACTCTGTGATGAAATATTGAAAGGAAGCTGTCATTGTTTTTGCAACAAATCCCCTATAGACTGAGCTGAGGGAGCTCTATTCTGGCTCTGGGGAAGACTATAATGAAGCAGGCTATTATGGGATAAGACAATGGTTGTCAAGGATCCTGCACATAAGAGTCAGGAGTTTCTGCCTGTGACTGGCAAGTCTGAACTCACTGGGTAGAAATGCATTGCATTGAGAACAGAAAAACTCTTGTTTGATGCCAGAGTAGCTTGAAATCTGGTCCAGAATATTTTATCAAAATGTTTCTCTGGCTTGGGAGTCTCTCTTCTGAGCAAGGCAATTGCAATCTGCTTCAAGCTTTGTAGCTAATGGTACCACCCACTGAGCCTCCGTATGGACCTATGAATAGGGACATTAGTTACAATTTTAAAGTGGCCCCTAACGGTGCCATAGGCACAATGGTACATCATTTGACACTACTAGAGATATGACCTGGAGGCAGGAGCAACAGAGGGGGAAAGCTAGCAGAAAAGATAACATTTCAGGAAGCATTGGTGGCGGGTGGATCACCTATGACATGCTGAAGGCCTCCAAAGCAGCAGCCCACTTTAATGAGGGCCCAGGAAGACCATGTTTCTCTGCTCTTCTTCCCAGGCATTTGATTGGAAGAGTAGTAAGTGGAAATGCAAAATAATGAAACAAAGATGTGGAGGGACTGTAGGATGGGAGGAGGGAGAGGAAGGCAACTGATGAGCAATAAGACCAAAGGATGATGAAACGGAGAAAATGTAAATTAGAGACAACTTCAAAGTAGAGATGGATTCAATTTCAAGTCTAAGGAAATCAAATGCCCACTCCCCCAGCCCCCGTATGTGTAGCAGCAGGCGAGAGAGAACATTGTTCCCTAAGAAGAGAGTGGGATGTTAGGAAAAGAAGTGGGGGGAGAGAGAATAGCTGCTATTACATGACTGCATTTTCCTAAACTAGTTGACCTCCTGAGAGCATGCTCAGCAGACAGCCAGGCTACACCCTCCTGGGAGGGACTTCCGAATCCCCAAAGGCCTTTTTCATCTGCCTTTGGGAAGAGCAGAGTGGGATGCCTCAACCACTGAACCTTTGGTAGCCTAGGATCTTTGGGGACAAAATAGGGGAAGAGCCATGAGGTAGGGCCAGCTTCTTTTGTTGGGGACCACTGAGTATTGCGGGCGTTTCCTAGGCATCTTTGGGTCCTAGGGTACCAGGAAAAGCCATGTGGATACTGGATTTTAACTCCTTTTGGACCTCCTCTTCCCCACACTTCTCTCCTCCATGGCCCTTTCTTATTTAGCTGATTAGCCACCCCTCACCCATCTTCTTTGTCCTTCCCCTGTGTTCACTCTCTCATTGCCACACTGGGACTAGGGCCCAGTGCATGAGCAATTATCTTTTCAATAGCACTTTGCCACTTTGTCTTGCTCTATCATCAATTGTGCAGACTTCTGACCTCACACAAACCAATTTTCTGTTTTCTTTCTTTTCCTTCTTTTCTCCCTTTTTGGGTTTTTGTTTTGTTTTGTCTTTTGGGGTTTGTTTGTTTGTTTTTGCATGGCTGATTGCTAGAGAAGGACTTAGCCCTATCTCCCTGCCCTGAGTTCTCCCTCACCCGAGACACTGTTTCCTTTGGTATTCTGCTTGCATTTCCCTGCAGAGAAGACTTGGGTTTTACCCACTTCAGTCCTTCCTTACTCTTGTCCTTCCTTCTACATCTCCTACTGGAATTGGCTTTTGTCTACACACAAGCCAATATAAAACTAAACCCAAACAGCTCGGTCTTGTTACATGAAAGGCCCTTTTAATCACCACAGAACTTTAAAAAACTTGTATCTCCAAAGAAAAATTGTACTTTGCATAGGAGACTAGAGCTACAGATAGTTGCTTGACAAATCACAATTTTTAAAAATTGCATTGTCAAGAATAATGAAGATAAAAAGTAAAGAAGAAATGTGAGGAGAGAAAAAGGGAAGACTTAGAAAACTGGTCAGAGTAGGGCAGACATTTCTAGGCAAAGGAACCAATGAAAAAGCCCAGAGAGAAAACATATATATAGTGTTTTTTTTTTTTAAGAACAAGAGTGAATTGCATTCAATGCACACTTGTGTGGCTAGGATAATGTTCCTTTTTAGTCCTTATAAAATGACTTTGTAAAATCACCAACAAATACTTTGCGAGCATCTTACAGTGTAGAATTTGAAGAAGTGATTTTTCTATCTGGTTCAATTAGATATAGATATCAAAGTTCCCATAAGATCAGAGAGGCCCTTTCAACTGAGCCAATAGCAGTCATGATTGAGACCTACAGAAGTCTATGAAAATGAACAGCTTGAGTTGGAGAGATGCTCTGTGGTTAAGACCACTTTCTGATCTTGCAGAGGACCAAATTATGTGGCTAGTTTTATGTCAACTTGACACAGGTTATAGTTATTTTGGAAGAGGAAAACTCAGAAAATTCCCTCCTCAGACTGACCTGTGGGCAAGCCTGTAATGCGTTTTCTTGACTGATGATTGATGTGGGACGCCAGCCCACTGTGGGTGGTGCCACTCCTGGACTGGTGGTCCTAGGCAATATAAGAAAGCAGACTGAACAAGCCATGAGGAGCAAGCTATTAAGCATCATGCCTCCAAAGCCTTCGCTTCAGTTCCTGCCTCCAGGTTCTGGCCTTGAGTTCCTGCCCTGACTTCCTATAGTATATAAACTATAAGATGAAATCAACTATTTTCTTCCCAAGCTGCCTTTGGTCATGGTGTTTATTCACAGCAACAGTCACCAAGCCTGGTTCCTGCCACCCATGTCAGGTGGCTCACAACCACCTGTAACTCCAGCTCCAGGAGACCCAATACCTCTGGCTTCTGTAGGCATCTGTACCCACTTACATATACTCATACACATAATAAAAAAATTAAATCTTAAAAATATTAAATGCAAACCTAGGAAAACTAAAAATAAAAGGAAATCCTTGTGGCTTCCAAAGGGTTGAAATTAATGGAGGCAGTATTGTCTCATTTGGGAGAAATGAAAGAACGACAGAAAATGAATACTTCACAGAGAGAGGGGGAGAGCAGGGGAAGGATTCAAATACAAATTTCAACTTTGCCTTCAATCTACATACCTGTCTCATTTCAGTCTCATCTCAAGGAGGAGGTAGTCTAGTTAAACAACAAAAAGACAAACATGGGGTGTCATACAGAGGTGGCTTTGTAATCTGAATCTTCACACTGACCTGACTAGCAGCATGGCCCTAAGCAAGCTGTGTGACATCCCCAAGGCGTGGTCAATTGCCTTCTCTGAGAATCCGAAAATAAATAAAATTCTACAGAGCTGGTTAGGTTTAACTGGCTGAAGGTAGAGGATAGCAACGGGTAACTGCACACTTCCTCTCTAAAAGAGGCCAAGAGAGTTCTACACAGGCAGAAGGACTGTAGGTCTTCTGAAAACAGGTCTCCAGATCAGCTTCTACAACCCAAATGCTCACTGATCCACACTTTAAAGCTCTCATCAATGCCTGCCTTGAGTTCACCTGAACCAACTTCAGTATGGCCCCAACCCCTGTGTCACTCAAGTGACTGGTGGGCTAAGTCTGTTCTCATACCTTCCCATCCCCAAGTAGTTTTATGTAACCTCAAGCCTAACCCCCTATCCTACACTTCCCCATATTCGAAACCTTCTGCTGTGCCTTACTGAATTCCTTGTCCATCATTAGCAAAACCCCTGTGTCTCCAGCCCATTCTCTGAACATTCTATTCAGTTTCTTCCACTCACAAAAGTTAGCTATCCCACCAGGGCACTGCTGGCAGAGGGGCAAGGGTGGTGCATTTCTCCCACAGCCATCAATTTCTGGCCCTGAAAGCAGGTGGGGTGCTCCTGTCTGCTTGTCACCTGACCTCTTTCTAAATTACTCATGCTTTGAGTCACAAGCCCTCAGAGTCCATCAGGCCCCTCCTCTCATTGTAGCTGTGACTTAACTGATATTGGTCCATTCTCCAGCATTACTTCTTTCTTGGTTTTTCACCATCTTAATATACTGGAAGATGAAAATGTATGTGCCACAGCTACTTTCGTATTTCCTTAAGTTCCTCTGTATTGGTGACTTTGGCCTCCCTTGTCTCTCAAGCTTTCACTCCTGTAGTGAGCATTCTGGACCTTACCATCCTAGGTCACTACAACTCTTCCATGACACCTTAACTCTCTTATAATTTCAACGTTCTTCCTGAATTCCATAACCAAACATCTTCACCAAAGCTGGGCCTATAATCCACTGGCCTCGCTACCTTTTTGCTGTTCTCACCCACTTCCCATCTTTTCTCTCCTTAGCCAGCTCATTTGGCACGTCCGTCATCAAAAACTCCTGAGCAGAAAGCCCCACGGGTCATATAACTTTGTGTCATCCTATTTGTTTATCTAACCTACAAATGTTTCCTTCTCTTTGCTGCTCTGGCCTACGGATTTACGGTAGTTGAAAGTGGCCAAGAACCCCCACAAAACCATAGTGTCTTGTCCTGCTTTGCTTTAGATTTGCATCTGGAACCTCGAGAGGATCCAGAATGCTTGCTGCCCATCATCCATGTTTCATCGTCCCATACGTCCACCCTCCTGTGCTACTAGAGTCTTTCACGCCTTTCTCTTTCTCCTCACACATCCAACACCTCTGCCCCCATCTTCACTCTCAGCAGACAACCTTGCTTCTTACTTTCCTGGCAAAATTGGAGCAATCAGAAGAGAACTTCCACAAACTCCCACCACCTCATCTACCACCTCCAACCATCTGTATCCATATACTCTGCCTTCCTCCAGTTACTAAAGATGAACGGCACGCTCCTCTCTATAGCAGACCCCTTCCTTCCCTTGTGTAATTAAGAATGCCTAGCAGGGATAAGTAGAGGAGGGTGTGTGTGTGTGTGTGTGTGTGTGTGTGTGTGTGTG
>OU015747.1:107894240-107905213 GCA_907169655.1 Acomys percivali | reverse complement strand
AGAGAGAGAGAGAGAGTGCTTTAGTCAGTGTTCTATTGCTGTGAAGAGGCACCATAACCCAGCAATGCTTATAAAGGAAAACATCTCATTGAGGGATAACTTACAGTTCAGAGGTTTAGTCCATTATCATCATGGGGGAGAGCATGGTAGCTGAGAATTCTATATCTGCATCCACAGGCAGCAGGAAGAAAAAGACACTGGGTCTTTGACCTCAAAGCCCACCCTCAATGACACTTACTCCAACAAGGCCACAAGCCCTAATCCTTTCAAATAGCGCCACTCCCTAAGCATTATAATATATAAGCCTATGGGGGCCATTCTTATTCAAAGCCCACACAGAAGGCTTGGATAGATGGCTCCTCAGTTAAGAACATGGGAAGTTCTTTCTGAGGACCTCAGTTCAATTCCCAGTACCCACATTGTGCCTTACAATCATTTGTCCTTCAGTCTCAAGGGATCCAATGCCTTTTTCAGACTTCCACAGGCACCTGGCACTCATGTGGTATACAGACACACATGTAGGCCAAAGGTCCATACAAAATAAATAAATAATAAACAAACTTCCAGATATTGTAATTGTGACTGCTATGTAAGTCTTACGGTCCATCTTTTTTGTTGTTATTGTTGTTGTTTTTGAGACAGGGTCTCTATGTGCCTCTCTCTGTCCTGAAGCTCACTATGTAAAACTAGGCTGTCCTCGAACACACAGAGCTCTGCCTGCCTCTGTCTCCCAAATGCTGGGATTGTTTTCTTAGGAAAGATTCTCCAAGAATATAATGATGTGAGATAAGCTTCTTTCCATGATCATAAAGGGTACAGGGGAATATATAGCTTTTGAACTTTAATAGAACTAAGGTACCATAAGAGAATTAACAGTGCTCAGGAATGAACTCCCATACTAGAGCTCAATTAATCCAAAGGATACTTTCCTGCCTGTTCCTTCAAGTCCTCATGTTTTCAGGTGTACTCAGAGAAGTAACCAAGGAGCAAAGCAAAAAGGATAAAATACTTCATTCCTGCTCTTACTATTTGTACAAATTTACAGGAAATAATTCTCAAAAAGGATTTTAATGATGTGATTTTTTTTCCTCCTGAACAAGTTTTTGTATGACATTGAGTTAGTGGACCTTTTTAATATTCCAAGAGCTGCACATAACTCCATGAAACCCTGGCTGACCTTGGGAGGAGGGGAGTCGGCTGAAGGTCAAGTGCATCATATATGCTGGCCACTTTGTTGACGTGCTTGCACAGACTTCTGTTAGACAAGGTAGGGCTGCCATGTCTTGACATGACCTTATTTTGATGTTTCCATTGTTAAAACAACCTATCTACTGTTAAATTACATGATCCACCATTTACTTTACATCTCTTCCCTCTCTTCAAATGTAGTAAATTTCCAATGAATAAATGAAAATATGTAAATGTACAAAGATTCAATTTAGATGGAAGCTATAAGTAAGAATAAAATTTAACGATTTTGAAAAGTCTTATTTAGACCAAGTCTCAGTACAACATGGGGGAGCAGTGATGGCCTTGGTGAGGTGGAGTTAGCCACATTCCACACAGCCGCAAAAGACATGCTAACTTGCTGGTTATGTCCTGGAAAGGCTTAGCATTGCAAAATCCTCATGCTGTTACGGACTGACAGCAGGGACCTTGGCCAAAACCTGTGTAAGAAATGCTTAAGTCCCTTCAGATCACCTTTCCAGAATGACCCAATGACCAAAAGAACAAAACTTGATCCTCCAGTGCAAATGACTAAGGGTTCCAGATGTGGGGCACCATGTGCTACGATCAGAATTCAGTGAAAACTGGCAGTTTCAACAATGAGATTTTTGCTCCCAGAACAGTCAGGTATATGTGCCTTATCTTCTTCAGAAAAGATATCACATTCTGAAAAAGATATCATGTTATCTGAATGCTGAATAATGATGAATCTACATGATCCATCTATTCACTTATTTAAGAATTATTTTTGATCCAGGCAGTGGTGGTGCATGCTTTAATCACAGCACTCAGGAGGCAGAGACAGGAGGATCTCTGTGAGTTCAAGGCCATCCTGATCTACAGAGTGAGTTCCAGGACAGCCAGGGCTACAAGAATGATCTGTGTTGTTTTATTTTATTTGGAAACAGGATCTCGCCATGCTCAGGCTGTCCTCAAACTTTCCACCTAGCTGAAGCTGCCCTTGGACCTCTTCTGATCCTTTGGCCTCTGCTTCTTGAGTGCTGGACAGACAAATAGGTGCCATCCTGTCTGGTTTATGCAGTTCTGGAATCAAACCCAGGGCTTCTGCATGCCAGAAAGCACTCTACCAACAGAGCTACATAGTTATCCCCATGCTGACCTTTTAGTAGCTTATTTTAAAATTAAGTAGTCAAGAAATCATAAGACAGTTAAAAAGAACATCTAATATTAAGAAGAGAAGCAATTTGTTGGGAAAATGAATTAAAAACAAAGATTGCCGAGAAAAGAATCATTATGTTTTTGAAGGGGAGAAAAATGCAGCATTCGTGAAGCAAGATAGAACACCATGAAGAAAAAAAAAAACAGGTGGGGTGTTATTTAAAATATAATGAGCTCTGGGCTAATGTCCCACTCCAGTTTCAATGTCTTGGGACAACTAAAATTTATTTCTCATTCTTACCAAGGGCAAAGCAATTAGAGATGCTTGTTATCTATATCTCAGAGACATAGGTTCCCTTCCTTTTATGACAACAGCATCCTTGCACATGGCTCAAAAGGACACAGGAGGTACGAGTGAAGGGCTCAGGCCGTTTTTAGTGCAACCTTGTAGGATAGTAGTTCTCAACCTGAGGGTTGCAACAGGGGTCACCGAAGACTACTGAAAACCCAGATATTTATACCACTCATAACAGTAGCAAAATTACAGTTATGAAGAAGCAATGGAAATAATTTTATGGTCGAGGTTACCATAACTTGAGGAATTATATTAAAGGACTACAGTACTAGGAAGGCTGAGAAGTACTGGAGTAGAAGGCCATTTCTCCTCACTGACCATTGGCCAGAACTAGTCTCAGCCCCAATCTGAGGCTAAGAAAGTTAAGAGAAACATGTGCTGTGACTCTTTGTTTCCAATGTAACTTTAATATAACTCTTAGTTTTTAATATAACTGTTGGGGCTCTGATGCCCACTATCGGAGAATGAGAGTGTGCTCTTTGAAACAGATGACAAAGTTCATATGGAAATTTTAGATGATAAATTTGAGAAAATCTGTCAGGAGATTTGGTTTCTTAAAGAAGAAATTCTTTAGAGAATTTCTTAAAGAAGAACTCAGGATAATCCGTTCAGCACTTAGGAATCCTATGACTAGCAGACAAAAAAGAACAGGGGAGAATTTTTTATGAAGTTATAGTAGAAACTATCTACAGGAAAAAAAAAAGTTCCCAAGTTAAAGAGCCTACTGGCCAAGAATCATGTGACATAATATAATATCTAGTAATCTTTATTTAAAAAAACAAAACCCTCCCAGGCCTGGCATGCCACAGACCTGATGGAAAGGGATCATGTAACTGGTGGAGATGCTATAGACACTATGCTATAGACGATGCTGTCACGTGTCACCAGATAACATGAAACAATCATACTGTGGACTTGACTGTCTTCATGGCTGTTATAACTTTCTAGTCACAAATAGTCCATAGAAATAGACAGACATTTCACTTAGCCTGTCTGCTACAGCTAGACATAACCCTTTCTGATCTTTTATTGTTCTCAGTGTACTATTGTGAATATCTCAATGCCTAAATTTTAATTTGAAATTTTAGGTTATTTTCTTAGGAGGATGAATATCTTCAGAATACAAAGAAGGAAAAGTTTTTCCCATATCTAATTATCTGGGGTTTTTTGCAATGCTTGACTTTTTCAGTCATTTCACCATCTCCTGATGCAGCTAGCCAAACCTGCATATTCATGTTTAACCACATTCTCGCCAGGAGTGTGTAGCTCCCAGCTCACTTGGTTGTTATGCGGGAGATGCTCAGCTTAACTAGGGCCTAATACACTTTTCTGTATATATTTACTTGTAACAATTCCACTTTAATGAATAGTCTTTTATATGAAATGTCTCCCATACAATATACTTTATGAGTTTCTTATTGCTTTGAGAGATTTCTCAATATCAGTCTGTTGTCTGTTTCTTTTTTACTTTTAGCTTAGTTTTTAATACAACCCAATCTTTTAAAATCCTTATGTGATTGGATCAGTTATTTCTTTAGTGATACGTTTCAACTTTTTAAACTATAATTAAAATTTTCATATACAGAGTGTCATAAAAATAAGCCTAGGCTTTAAAGAATACCTTCCATGTTTCAGGAGGATCAAGATGAACCAAAGAAATCTCATCGGAATATACACAACAAAATAACCCACTTTGAAGCAGAGGGGCAGCTTTCTGCTCCAGTCTTTTGTACCACTAGGTCTCTGGCTCCTGGCTGGGATTTGCCCTTGGAGATAAGGATGTTCCCTCTTGGGCCAGAAGCTTCCTTGAGATGTGTGCTAATTTCTGGTGGAGAGGCAGCAGTGGGCACTGTCAGGCAAGATGAACAGCAGCCAGGAACTAGACCATGCTAACCTGCAAAGAGGATCCAGGCAGCACACAGGTGATGGCCTGTTATGCTCTCGTTTAATGAGTGAGGATTACATGCTAAGCTCTTTTATATTGAGTGTCAGCTTTAAAACTCACAACAACTCCGTGAAAGAGTATAAATGCTCGCCTTCATTTAATGGGCAAGGGAAGCTAACAGTTTGAGTTCTTCCCCGTGGTTGCACTGTGAGGGCTCAAGTTTTCAGGTGTAGCATGCTAATAAACACACATATTAAAAAAAAAGAAGAAGGATCAACTACATTTATGCTTTTCTAAAACAGCACAGAGAATCCATTTCTGTTCATATCCTTGGAGGCGAAAGACAAGGACTTGAAACTAGCCAGTTATCCAAGGATTGCCAAATATACAAATGTTAAGTCTTATCTAATAATTTTCATAATTGTTGTGTTACATATAGTTTCTTAAATGTAAGAAATGGAGCCTTTTATTAGACTAAAAGGGGGGAAATGTAGGCATAAAGCTATTGTATAGTTTAAATGCTGATTTCTGTCTCAAGGTTGTGTAAACACTCCCCCCTGTGCCCTGGCATGCCAAAAAAGCAGCCTACCACCAATCACTGAGCAGGGGAGAGAATGGGGCTGGACTTCCTGCGAGCCAGGACAGGAGGAATTAGAGGAGGAAGCAGGGCATTCAGCCATGGGTGGAGGTCCAAGGAAGGTCAAGAGGAAGTAGCTGGAGCCAGGAAAGCTACAAAGTGCAAGTACTGCTGGGATGTTTGCTGGGAGTAAGACAAAATAGCATAGAGGGTTAAGAACAGACTTAAGCTGCTCTGATTGTGTTGTAAAGCCTTGTATTATAAAAGTCTCAGCTATCTGTGTGATAGCCAGGTTAAGAAATACAGTTTTATAAAAAGAATTTCAACAGGCTAAAGACGGGACTTGAAATTAGCCAATCAGATTCTATCTTGGGTTTTAAGTACTTTATAATTGTATTGCCTCTCAATGTACTTGTTAATCTTAATCCTTATTTTATATTTCATATTTTGGAAAAAGATGAGAAAGGGGGGAGAGAGAATCAATTTAGTTATTGAAAATATTTAATTACATTATTATTATTATTATTATTATTATTATTATTGATAATCAGTGCAAAAAGTTGCTAAGAGATTTCCCATTAAATCATAGAAAGACCAGAAAATCTATTATTGTAAAACAATAATAAACCTTCTGGCTGTGTGTTTAGCACTTTGTGCCCATTCATGAAACAAGTGCTAGCTTTGCATCCCATAATGTAGTTAAGGAGGCCAAGACTCCAGGGGGCCTAGTAACGTGCTTCAAATCACAAGCCTGGGAAGGGGTGAGCCTGGGAGCCTCACATAAACTGCCATGTAAAATCAAGGGTATGAGTGGACAGCAAGGCGGCAACGCACATTTTACATCATTGGTGATTCAGGTCTAGGGCAGTGGTAAGATTTCACTATGGCTTAATTCTTTTTCACAGGAGCAAAATCCAAAAGCTATAGAGAAAACAGAAAATTTCAAAAAGATGTTCACAAAGTGCATCAGTGAGGATATTCTTGAGTTGAGAAGGAAGAACCATTCATCATAACTTGCTAAAAAAATTTTTCTCTTTAAGTGTTTTTCTAGAGGCTAGGCCCTGAACACAAGACTCAATGCTTCTGACTTCATAGTTTGCACAAATTGTGTTCTCTGGTTTAGCAAAGACAAGGTTTTGTAACTAAGATTTTCATTGCTATTGGAGCTATCCG
Organism: Acomys percivali; assembly: GCA_907169655.1. Classification (NCBI taxonomy): domain Eukaryota; kingdom Metazoa; phylum Chordata; class Mammalia; order Rodentia; family Muridae; genus Acomys; species Acomys percivali. The sequence continues at coordinate 107,898,877 of OU015747.1, read as the reverse complement.
AGCCATTCATCCTGCATGGTGGCTGCTCATAGTGCTACTGGGCATTTCCCCGCATTCTCTACCAAAGTAAATAATTTGTTAAATCCTTCTAATGCTCTGGTTTATTGGGGGAAAGGGGATCATTCTTTAAAGAAAAGAAAAAATGGGGACTGGCTAGGTGGCTCAGCAGTTAAGAGTACTTACTGATCTTGCAGAGGACCCAGGTTTGGTTTTCAATACCCATGTCAAGGTTCACAAATGTGTGTAATTCCAATGCAGGGATCTGGCTCCCTCTCCTGGCCTCTGTGAGATCCTGCACGCAAGCAATACACAGAAACTCAAGCAAGCATGCACATATATAAATAAATACTTGGTATACATTTTTTTAAAGCTCACTGCTATTGTCTTGGGATAAATTATTTAGTCTTTTTAATTATCAGTTTCCTAACCTACCACTTTGGGATCTCTGTGAAGTATAAAAATCATTATTACACTTCATATTATTAGAAATGCAAAGAACTGGGAAAAGGAATATTACCCAGAACTCTTAATGACTTTCTACAGTCTCTCCAATAAAAACAGACCCTAACACTCAAAGCCTTCAGCAGGTGTCCAGGTTCCCTTAACACCCACTTTCCCCTCCATCCTGTACCCCTCCTGAACTTGATGTGCACTGGTGTCCCAGGTCCCCTTGACAGTCACTCCCCCTGCATCTATACCCCTCCCAAACTTGACCTGTACTGCCTCACCTTATGGTTTTCTTGCGAACTTATGCTTACACTGGCCTCTCTAACATTTACACAAATCTTTTTTTCTATCACTATAGTTGCATGCACTCCCCCAAATATGCAAATCTTATGCAATAAAATTTGGAGAATAATTATAGATACTTAAGCAATCCATTCTTCAATGCACCTTGTTTTTGTGGATAAAATGCCAATGTAAGGATGTTTTCTAATGTTAGCAAATCACTAACTACATGTTTTGGTAGGTTCTCAAAACAACTCATGTACTGTGTAACTAAGTAGGACTCCTCTGACACTTTGTTTAAAATTGAATAAAATAAACAGCACTATTAACTCTCTAAATAAAAGCTATTATTCTTTGCTTAGACACTTCCTTTTAAACTCCTCCTAATTTTTATTCCCTTCCCCAGAGTCAGCTCCCATGCTGCTGTACAATAGAGATGAGCTTTTGTGTCTGAATTTTTATGTCAGTTGAGTCATGCATTATGCAGCCCTTTGCGTGTGGCTTCTTTTGCTCCTCAACATCATTCTTGTGAGATTCGTTTATATCGTGTGTGGAGCAGTTTGTTCTTTGCTATTGTGAGTTTGGTTTTTGTTTGGTTTTGTTTTGTTTTGTTTTTTAGATTATAAATAACAAAAAAATATTTTCATAATTTAGAAACTAAGAAGTCCAAAATCAAGGCATTTTCACTGTTTTAGTTTGGGCAAACTTCATCTTCGCTACAGCCATCTGAATGCCTGAGCTTTAAACATAGGGAGGGGCAGGGTCCTTCCCGGTCCAGGCATAAGCTAAAAGCTGTTGTAAGGGAAGAGTGTTCACACTATAACTCCGAATTTAGTATAAATCCAATAGAATTGTTCAGTGTAACCTCCTCATGACTCATTTGTCACGACTGCAAAGATCCAAGTCAATACGAGGGGTTTTTTTTCCAGTGCATTTTTTTCATTGTCTGGCATTATTTGCAGTTTTCAATCATATGGGCACACCACACATTTATCTACGCAGCCTGCTGATGACATTCACAGTTTCTAATTAGGGGCTATAATGAACAATGTGATAGTGGCATTTCCACCCACAGGTGTGCACATTGCATTTGGTTATACATAGCAGCGGAATTGCTAGATATGGCACACCTGGTTTAATTATAATGCATGCGCTGGCTTTCTAATAGGGTTCTGCCTGTTTACACTCCCAACAGCACACTATAAGAATTTCCATTTCTATTTCTAAAACTAGCTTCTGTACGTCTGAACCTGTACCATTGGCCCTTCTGAGACTCGGATGACCAGCTGCAGATCTGAGGCTGCGTAGCTTCCATGATCTAACAAGTTAATTACCTATAGGGGGCTCTTAGTTATAAGGAATTAAGTAGGTAGACACCTTTCTCTCTCTTTCTCATTGGTGCAGTGTCTCTGGAGAATCCTGCTCTAGTTCTGTTGCAGTTATGGCTACTATTGCTGTGATAAACACCATCACCAAAAGTACCCTGGGTCGGAAAACAGTCACTGGGCTTACGTTCCCTGAACTGCAGTCCTGTGAGAAGAGCCAAGGCAGGAAGTCAAGCAGGGCAGGAACCTGGAGACAGGAGCCAATGCAGAGAGGCCATAGAGAAACACTGCGGAGTGGCTTGCTCTGCCTGCTTTCTTATAGCATCCAGGACCATCAGCCCAGGGGTGGCACCACCTGCAGTGGGAGGGGCCCTCGGGGCCCTCCCACATCAATCCTTAATTAAGAAAATGCCCCACAGGCTTGGCGGTAGACATTCCTACCGTTGAGCTTTCCTCCTCTCAGATAATTCTAGCTTACTTCAGGTTGACATAAAAACTAGCTGGCACAATATTCTTAGTTTCTCATTTCTCATCAATTCTAAGTGGGATGCACCAGTTGCTAAATTCATGTGCCACGGAAGTCATTAGGCTCTGTCACTGCTAGATTTTAGACATGTCAGCCTTCTTGCTCCAGCTCCTGATGCCAATATGGTCAAATGGCTAAATTAGAATCTGATGAAGGAACCCAGGGTGGTAAGTGAGGCAAAGGGAAAGTTGAAAGCCAAAGGAACTGACTCGAGGTTTAAATACAATTAAAGGACCAAATTGCCAATTAACATATATGCCTCCAGGATTTAAGAGCTAAATTTAAGATTGCAGTTATTAAGTAGGGAGTTGGGTGCGAATTGACATGTCAAAAGGTCAGGAAAACCAAGGGCTGGCTCAGGCTGGAACCTGGGCTCACCTTACACACTAAAGCATGCTGAAAGTGCAGCGTGGACTCCAGTGTCACAGAGACAGTGTAACTTTTTCAGTGGCCTCTCTCTAACTAGAAAATGGAATTTTTTTCTATGCATTATTACATAACTATTTTCCCCCTCTCCTCTCTCTCTCTCTCTCTCTCTCTCTCTCTCTCTCTCTCTCTCTCTCTCTCTCTCTCTGTGTGTGTGTGTGTGTGTGTGTGTGTGCGTGTGTAACTGAACCTGAACCGTTCAGCTTACTCCTTCATTAGACTGGCCATCTAGTGAGCCAGAGGATTGTCCGTTGTCCACCTCCTCCACTGGGATTACATGCACCACACTCAGCTTGTACATGGTTCTGGGAATCCAAACTCAGGTCCTTGTGTTTATACAACAAGGACCTTACTCATCTCCTCAGCATCCTTCATGGACATTTTCTGTGTCAGTCATCTGTTTTCCAGTGTAGGGTTGCTAATTCCCAAGGAGGTTTTTGATAAGTGCAGTGGTAGCTAACAGGGAAAAACTAAAACGTCATCTCAGGAAGTGGCCCCTCCCAAACCCCATGCGGAGATGCCACCGTGTAGGGAATGCATCCTGGGCAAAGGCACAGGGTGGGTCTCACAGATTTGCCTTTGCTTTCTGACACTTATGAAGGCGGCCATGCCTACTAGAGAGGATTCACTTGGCCTTCCTTGCTTCTATCTTTACAAGTGTGTGTGTGTGTGTGTGTGTGTGTGTGTGTGTGTGTGTGTGTGATTGTAAGTTTAGTACATCAGATTTTTATAAAATATTAACAAGTTGTTTTCAAATTTTCTTTAGTTTTTGCAACAGATTTATATAACACTACAACTAATTTTTAACACACTTCCAATTATAAAAATATATTTTCTTTTTCTTTCTTTTTTTTTTTTTTTTTTTTTTTTTGAGAACATCATAGATGAACATCGACCCTACCTACTACCCAAAACTGTCCCGGAACTGATCAAATTTGTCCTCCTCCCAACATCGTGACCTTTTTCTTTTTAAAATCTCATTGAGTCCAGTTAGGTCTGGTCCCATGTTCATGAGTGTGTGCCCACCCACTGGGGCATGGACAACCTCCCAGGAGTCACAACCATGAAGAAACATGACTCTCTTCTCCCAGCAGCCACCAACTGCCTCAGGCAGGGATGGGGGCCTGCGAACCCCTCCACCATGCCTGCTAGAACCCAATTACCTCAACTCTTGCACATCTTGGTCTGTTTACAGAAAGTGAAAAAGCTATTGACATTTTTATATGACGTATTTGATTTCAGCAAGAACACCTGACTAAGTCGTACACAAGACTTTCTTTCCCTCAGAGCTTCAGCGTGAGTTGCTCAGAAGAGAAGTGTTGTATCATGGCACTTGTAAATAGCATACTGGCATTTTCTTTGATGATTGGGTATTTGGCAAGCATTCCTTTTGTTTTAAAATATTGGAGCGATAGTATAGTCGATGGTTGAGAAACGCTTCCATTACTCAACCAGCATGCACTGGCAAAGAACCTAAGATCACTGAGTTTATTGTTTCCTCACTTTTCAGCAGCTTGGTAAACCAGCAATGATTCACACACGTTTGTACATATAGACTGTAAAAAATTCAACTGTATCTGTAACACTTTTCAAACAGTCTGGTTTTGAAAACTGAGCCATATTTTTCCATA
>OU015747.1:107863814-107886964 GCA_907169655.1 Acomys percivali | reverse complement strand
TTTTTTCCCTCTTGTATAGGATAGCTGGGCTGTATAATAAAGTCTAATTGCTAAGAAACAGAGCCAACAAGTGGCACCCAAAGTGGGGCCCGTTGGGTTCTGTAACTTCTAATGCTATGAGGGAAGGTTCAAAATTCAAAGATACAAAAATGCTGTTTCAGGGTATTACAAAACTGCAACTACCATTGTCAAATTGTTTCCTGCTTTATACTTAGAGGGAATTTTCTGTTTTTTCTTTGTTCTTTTATTGTATTTCGTTCTTAGAAGGATTAGAAAAAAGGTTAATAAGATAGAAAAAAACAAGAGTCAATAAAGTCTATCCTTTTGGAAAAGATTACAGATTTGACTAGGCAGATGAAAAAAATGAGAAAAGAAAATGAAGGGATGGGAAAGCAAATAACATATTTGGTAAATGACAGTGAGGAAGGACAAAAAATAGAGACCAGAAAGCCAGAAAAAAAATGGAAGTCAAAATATTTTTAAAAAAAAATGGAAGTCAATAAGTTCTACCCTTTTAGAAAGAATTACTGACTTGAGTGAACAAATGGACAAAATACAGAAAAGACTAAAGGGCCTGGAAAGGCAAAAGACACCTTTGATTGAAAAGGGTAGAGAAGGTCAAAAACCAGAGGAAAAGGAAGTCAGACAGACCAAAGGGTCTTTGGAGAAAAATGTCCCGATGGAGGACACCTCCAGAGTCACCCAGACACCTTCAGCTTTTCCAGTCACTCTAAGACACATCCCCATTCAAAATGGCGCTGAGGGTTATGATGAAATGAAATGGTGTCCTGTAGACATGATGGATTTAAAACATTTTAAGGAATCTGTCATAAAATATGGTATGCACTCTGCCTTCGTTAAACAAATGTTAAACAGCTGGGCCACACAGAATAGACTTGTTCTCCAAGATTGGAAAAATTTAGTTTCAGCAGTATTAGAAGCTGCCCAACAGTTACAGTGGTTATCATAGTGGCAAACTGAGGCTGTAAGAATAGAACAAAAAAATATAACAAGGAAAATAAAGATTAATACAGGTCAATTGCTTGGTGAAGGACAATATACTAACTTAAGAGAACAAATTCAATCTAAAGATAGAGTGATTGAACAATGTGCTATTACAGCCTTGAGAGCTTGGGAGCTGGTAGAAGAACCTGGGAAAATAACTATTCTATTTACTAAAGTATTCCAAGGACCTGGGGAACTCTTCACAGACTTTTTACAGAGATTAGGATCTGCTGTGGATAAACTGTTGTCAGATTCTGATACCAAACAGGCATTAAAACTTATCATGGCTTCTGAGAATGCAAATACTGAATGAAAGATGGTACTTAGACCATTAAAGGAAAGAGGCGCTCCATTAGATGACTGGGTAAAGGAGACAGTTAATATTAACTCTCAGGAGTATCAGAACAATATTGTAAGACAAGCTATAGCCAGAGAGCCCAGATATTATAATACTCGGTGCTTTAATTGTGGTAAAATTGGTCATGTACAAAAAAACTGTAGAGATAAAAATCCCAGACCTCAGAATAACCAGCACAATAACCCGGAAGAAAACATAATTCATAGGAGAGAACAAGGAAGTTCTGGCCATAATGATAATGAGATGTCAAGACTTCTAGGGTACTGTAGTTGGTGTGGAAAAGAAAAACATTGGTCTAGGGATTGCCAATCTAAAAGAGATGTTCAAGACAATATTTTCCCGATGGGAAATGGCAGGAGGGACCCATCAGCCCAGGGCCCCACCAACAATACCAGCCAAATTCCCTTGGCCAGTCCAGAAATGACAAGCCCACAAAGAAACAAAAGATAAATATTAGTGATCTAATGCATGCTACTGAAGGCAGTTCAGCCTTAGATCTGGCTTCAAACATGTCTCTTACCCTGTCTCCACAGGTTGAATGCTACAAATTAAATACTGGTGTTTATGGTCCTTTGCCTTCAGGCACAGTAGGAATGGTTCTGGGAATAAGTGGGCTGACTTCTCATGGTCTATTGTACATCTTGGTATTATAGATGGAGATTCTAAGGAAGAAATAAAAATTATGACATGTGTAAAAAAAGAGATAAAAATTAATGCTGGCGATAGAATGCTCAACAGCTACTGCTTCCTTACATTAAGGGCAAAGCTTCTCCAGTGGAAAGGACTGGTGCATTCAGAAGCACAGGGACACATGTGTTTTGGCAAACAATAGTTAATAACCAGACACCTAAATTAATTATACAAACAAATGGTATTAAAATAAAAGGCTTGGTGGACAGATGAGACAATGTGTCAATCATGTCTCAGAAGTCTTGAAACCCAAATTGGCCATTTCAAAAGGTTCATACAAAAATTATAAGAATTAGTAAATTATCTCAAATAAAACAAAGTATATGATGGCTTGAGTGTGCGGGACCACAAGCTGTGCCCAAAATCCAATCTCAGAACTCCTCAGGTTCAGAGTATCCAAATTTATAAGAGGGGCCACGGCTGAGATACCAACAGCCCTGCCCCTAAAATGAATTTCAAACAGACTTGTATGGCAGGAGCAGTGGCCCCTAACACACACACACACACACACACACACACACACACACACACACACAAAGATACAGACACTTTATTGTTTAGTGAAAGAACTGGAGGCTCAACACATCAAAAAATCTTCCAGTCGCTAGAATTCCCCTGTGTTTGTGGTAAGAAAGAAATCAGACAGTTGGAAAATGATAACATATTTGAGGGCCATAAACAAAGTAGTTCAACCCACAGGTTCGGTTCAATCTGAAATTCCTTTGCCTTCTTTGTTACCTAAGTCTTGACATATAATTACAATTGATTTAAAAGATTGTTTTTTCACAATACCTCTACATGAGAAGGACAGAGAAAGGTTTGCTTTCTCAGTACCTCCTCTGAACAATAATTCTCCAATGAAGAGATATCATTGGAAGGTACTTCCACAAGGAATGCTAAATAGCCCAACCTTATGCCAATATTTTGTGCAACAACCGTTAGAAATAATTCATAGACAGTTTCCTCAATCTATCATTTACCATTACATGGATGATATTCTGCTAGCCAGCCGATTCTGATCCAAATGTTTTTTTTTCTTTTAATGTTTTAAAAAACACAAAAAATTCTGCCATGCTGGGGATTACAGATTGCTGTTAAAAAAAAAAAAATACAAAGAAGAGATTCAATTGCCTATTTAGGCTATAAAATAACCAAACAAAAAATTTGACCACAAAAGCTACAGACCCATAGAGATCAATTACAAACTCTTAATGACTTTCAAAAATTAATGAGAGATATTAACTGGTTAAGGCCTACAATTAGGTTAGCTACCTATGAGTTAAGTAACTTGTTTCAAACGTTACAGGGGATTCAGATTTAAACAGTTCACATTCTAACAGCTAAAGCAAAAAAGGAGTTAATTCTAGTAGTTTCCCTTTTCAATTCTGTCCTAGCCCCTAGCTAATGAAGACGATACCACCCACATTCAAGGTAGATCTTTCCTTACACACACACACACACACACACACACAAACACACACACACACATACACACATACACACCTGCCTCCTTGCTGATCCTATATCCCACCAAGTATAGAAACTAGCCATCTCAAGGCTGGAGAGATGGCTCAATGTTTAAGAGCACTGGCCGTCATCCAGAGGACTTAACAATGTGGTGGCTGACAATGCTCTGTAACTCCAGTTCCAGGGAATATAACACGTTCTCTGGCCTCCCTAGGCACCAGGGACACATGTGGTGAACTCAAATACATGCAGGCAAAGCACCCATATGCATAAAATTATTTTTAGGTTAAAAAAAAAAACCAAATCATTAAATAGGGAAATGGCATAACACTAATGTGTAGAGCATCTTTAAGAGTCTTGGGGAGAGAAGTCAACCAAGTAAGAGAAAGGCTTATCTTTCCTCATTCTTATTTTCACAATTGTGAATGTTTCAATCCAGGTGGAACAATGAATGCCCAGGAAGTATGTGAGGTTTCTGAGGTTGAAACTGCTTCAAGTATCAAGGAAGAGGCGAGCAGGCCATTTGTTAGTTTACTGCATCTAGTTGATGATTAGTGAAATGGGTTCTGATATTCTTCTGTTTTTGTGTACCTGTGTGTTCACACACAATCCTAGAGCTAAGGCGGAAGAAATACTGTGAGTTTGAGGCTGAGATTTTTATCTCAAAAGAAAAAAACAAACAACCCATTAAACAGTAAGTGAAAGAAAAGATAAGTGCCTTTGGGCTTGGAGATTTTTAACCCTACATACTTTAAATCATTGATCCAGCACAGCTGTCTACATATATATCATACCAGATTGGATGTCAGACTCAAGGGTACATAACTGATAGGTATATTTCTTACTGTCAATAAATATGACGTGACACCAAGCTGTCTTATTCATCATTTGATCGTCTAATCTAACGCATACCCTGGGCACCATTCTAAACACATGAGAGCCTCAGCACCCTTCTGTCAGAATAGACACAGTGTAACATGAAAACCTGTGTGTGTGTGTGTGTGTGTGTGTGTGTGTGTGTGTGTGCAGAGTTCTATGTGTGGTCTAAAATCTCTCTCCCTCTCTGGTCATGCTCATACTCTGCGTTTTATCCAGCTTTATATTTTCTCTCCAGTGAGGAAGAGAAAAAATTTGTACAAGGATGTTTTTTTCCCCTGTCTGTCATTATCTTAGTACAGCTCCTAACTATGCTAAGTAACTAATGGCCTTAAAAAGCAAAATGCCATAAAGTCTATGCTAAGGAAACGGAACCAGTTAGAGCCAGGCATGATGACACACACCTGTAACCCCAGCATTCAGGAAGGCAGAGGCAGGCGGAGCACTGTGAGTTCGAGGCCAGCCTGGTGTACAAAGCAAGTCTAGGACAGACAAGGCTACATGGAGAAACTCTGTCTCAAAAAACAAAAACAAAACAACAACAAAAAAGAAAACTGAACTTTTAAAACTTGACTTCCCTTAAAATGTAGTGTATCTGCACTGCCTTTGTAAGATATTCTGTCCTGAAATTGAACTTGTGTTTATTCTATTGAGTCTATATTTAAATAATTCCCTCGTATTTATTATGCTCGTTAGCGCTGATGATTTTTTTATTGAACTTCTTAGAGTTAATTATGCTTATTGCACCAGTATTCCCTGAAGGCAACTTGGAAATCATCTTGCTCATTTTTAGGAAATACAAAGGACAATTCTGAGGACTGAGGAATTGCGACTCCTGCTCAGTGTGACTTGCCCACCTGATTTTTAGTGTCTTCCTTAACACTAAACTTAAAAATTAACTTTACTTCTTAACTTCTGGGTTCTTGTGTTACACTTTTGAGAACAGAGGGGACTTTTTTTTTTTGAACATTTTTAATGAATTCAAATTCCTAGTAAGTTACATAACCTGTTTCCTAGGGTTGTGCTTTATTAGTGTTTCTATGGCAGTGATAAAACACCATGACCAAAGCTACTTGGGGGAGAAACGGTTTATTTCCCATCACAGTCAATCATCAAAGGAAAAGAAGGAAGAAGTGAGGGCAGAGACTCAAGGCAGAAATCTGGAGACAAAATCAGCGGCCATGGACAGTGCTGTTCACCACCTCACGTTCACAGCTTCCTGTCCTTCTGTCACCCAGTACTCCCTACTCATGCCATTGCCCAGAATGAGCTGGGACTTTGCACAATAATCATTAATCAAGAAAATGCCCTACAGATTTGCCTACCCGCCCATCTCATGCAGCCATTTTCTCAATTAAGATTTCCTCTTTCCAGCTATGTGTGGGTTTGTATCAAGATGACAAAAAGCAACCAGCACAGACCATCAGAAGAAAACATGAGATTTAATTAGTGATATATACTCTGCAGCGCTTTGTGGGTGCTGAAGTCTAAGAGCAAGGTTTCTTCAGGGTTGGTACATCCTGAGGCATACAAATAAGAATCCATTCCAGGCTGCTCAGCTTGGCTTGTAAACGGCTATCTTTTCCACAGCTTCCGGAACACTGAATTCTCAATATGCATGGATGCTTCAAGTTGAAACTTATGCAGTGGTCTAAATGTTTCCCCGCACTCCCCAAATTCATGTGTTCAAACCGGAATTACAATATATATCATGAAGGAAGAGCCTTGTGATTGGGAATTAGTGCTGGCTTGTTTGTTAGAATATAAGTCAGCAGTCTGCAGCCTGGAAGACCCCCCTCCATGGCCTGGCCACGCTGGTACCCTGATTACAGATTGATCAGAGAGCTGATCATCTCACCCACCAGAATTAAGACAAACAAATTCCTATTGTTCCTAAGCCCCCAAGACTATGATAGACTGTTATAGCGGCCTGTGCTGACTAATGTAATACATATAAATAGACTACTGTTCTGAAATTGCTTTGTTCATTCAACATCTCAAAGTATATCCTTGTAGGTACTTAACAAACCTGTTTACTTCCATTTAACTATTATTTAGTGTCCTAACATAAATAAAATATAAGTTGTTTATCCATTCTCTTTCTCGTGAACATTTAGGATGTCTCTAAATTTTTGCTGTTACAAATCATGCTGAAATTAATATTCTCATGTTTTATGTATATATTCTCATGAATATTTTAAACTTCCTAAGGGGAATAGTCTCCTCATTTATTGACTGTAGTAATTTTAAAATTTTAACTTCTTATCTTCAGTATTACAATGTTTGTTCTTTTAATATCTATTATAAAGTGTCAAGTTTTTCCTAAAATTGAAATAAACAAACGCTCCATTGTTTACTTCCCACATCTCATTTAGAGGTATAATAGGAGCATGCAATCATGTTTACCTATCCTCACATCATCCGCATGCTATGTTAATTTTATAAGTATAGCATTTTAATGTGTTACTCTCCAAAGAACTGTACCAGTCAGTTCGTTCCTTCTAACAGAGTATGAAATTTTTCATTCCTCTACACGCTTACTAACACTTCAAATAAGCACTCTCATTTGACATTTTATTTTGAAAAAAAATTTCACACCAGCAGAGAAGTTGTTAAAATGGCATAATAGCATTGGTCTTATCTGATCTTCATCTGCATTCAACAATTTGTTGGCACTCTGCAATGCTGGCTTTCTCTCCCTTTGTCTTTCTCCCTCTCTCCTCTCCTCCTCTCATACAAACTTTTACGTATGCCATTTTTCCTCAAACCATTTGTAAGCTGCAGATACCATGACCTTTCAGTCATAAAAATTCCCAAACATAACTCCCAGAAATGAAGAAAATCTCTCATGTAACCATGGTAAAATTCAAGAACATTAACTTTCACTAATTTTCCCAGTTATGTCGTTTCTACCATGTTTCTTTATTTCTGATCCTGGACACACATCACATTTAGTTGTCATGTCTGTCTAACCTCTTTTTATGTACAACAGGTGGTGAGATGTTCACAACCCTGACATGCTTGAAGGGTGTTGCACAGTCGTTGGTGTTCTGTGTTGCTTTGTCTTTGCCTGACAGCTTGCTCGTCACTGGACCATGCTGGGCATCTTCAGCAGGAGTTCTGTATAGCTGATACGGCCCCTCTCTCAGCATCAGGAGGTTCTCAGCCTGCTATCCTTCCTCTGAGTGCCACCAGGTCTCCCCATTCAGGGGACGTGGTCAAATATGAGGCACCAGAGTACGTGTGAAAGTCAGACCTCACTCCACACCTCAACTGTGGAGAATTGGCTAGATCTGGGTAGAGGTTTAAAGTTTACGGCCTGTATTGTCCTTGGCTGGTGCCATAGTTTGAGCAGGACCCATGGGCCCAAATCTGCCTATCATAATGTTCTTCTTGTAGGCTACCAAGAAGAGACTTGATACCCTATGAGCATATACAGGGGGAGGAGGTCCCCCTCAGTCACAGTCATAGGGGAGGGGAGTAGGGAGGATACAAGGGAGGGGATAACCATTAAGATGTAATATGAATAAATTAATAAAATAAAATTTAAAAAGAAAGAAAGAAAGAAAGAAAGAAAGAAAAGAGGTTCTCAGATTTTTAGCGTGTTTACCAGCTTTAATGGATGTGAGGTGGGGCTGCCTTTTGTTGTAAGTTTCCTTTATTACTGCCGAGGCTGGTCATCTTTTTCTTTCTTTATTGGGAATGTAAGTTTCTTCTAGAGTTTGTTCATTGTTTTTCTTGTTTTTAAGATGTGCTTTTCTTATTACTTTGATTTGTTTATTTCTAGATTATGGATACTAGTCCCTTGAAATGTTCTCCCATGCTGTTACAATGTTACTTATGCTACCCTTTGCTTTACAGATTTTATATATATATGGGGTTGGGTAAACAGGCTTACTGTTCAGCCTAGGATGACCTTTTTAACTTGATATTCTCCTGCCTCATATTCCATAGGGCCACAACTTAAGGCATGTGCCCTAATATTCAACCAGATCTTTAAATGTATATAATATGGTTTTATTCTACCTGTTTTCCCTTATAATTTTTTTGGCATCATTAAACTTTTTATAGGAACTGGAGAGATGGCTCACTGGTTAAGAATACTGGACCTGAGTTAGATTCCCATTTCCCATATGATGACTCACAACCATCTGACCATCTGTAACTCCAATTCTAGGAGATCTGTTGCCCCCTGCTTACCTCCACAGACACCAGACACACACATAGTGCACAGACATGCGAGCAGACAAAACTCTCATTCACATAAAGTAAAAAATAAACAAAATAAAAAAATGTTCTTTTATGTTTTTATAACTTGAACATTTTATTGACCACAGTCATTTAATACTTGATGATATGAAGAATGGATCTAATTTTATTTGTCCATGTATAGGCCTAGTTGTCCCAACACACTTACTTAATAACTTTTTCTCCACTGACTTGTCATGCCTGTGTTGCTGTACATTAAGAGTCTATATATGCTTCAGTCTCTTTCTGGGTTCTCTGGTTTGTTTTATAAAAGCATCTACCCATCCTTATGTCAATAAAACTGACAATAACTCTGAAATAGCTTGTGGCCTCCTGTGCCTTGCTCTGGGATCAAGCTACCCTCATTGTTTCTTTTTTATTTTTTTCTCTCAATTATTTGCCCAGTCATAGGCCTGTAACCTTTTCATATAAGCTTTGGAATTAGTTCTTCAAGCTCTCTTAAACGTGGGGGTCTTGATTAAAACTACATCAATCTCATGTAATATATAACAAATAATTTGGCTGTGGGGGAACTGAGTCCTTCCAACTATAAACATGAATCTGATTTATCTTGTTGATTTTTAATGGGTTAATCTTGTGTTTAATTTTAATGATCATTCATTTTCTTAGACATTTTTGTAGATATGTCTTTAAATATCTTGGACAACAGTCAACATAGAAGTCTTCTGTGATCCCCGAAGGTATGGTACTCCTCTGTGCCAGCAGTACTTGTGTAGTTCATGTTGGTTGTCTTCTACTCCAACGTAATTCCAGTAGTACACATAGGCAGAGTTAGATCCTGCCCTCTAGAATGCAGTTCTTAAGGCTACTTCCTCCTCACTTCATAGCTAATCATAAGCTCTGGGGTCTTTTCCCCTGTGTTTTAGGAAATCTGGCTATAAGATAGGGTTCTTTCCTTAGGTTCAGCTTATTTTCTATAATGGCTCACAAAACTCAGGGAAATAATTACTTACATTTTATTATAAAAGTGTGTGTGTGTGTGTGTGTGTGTGTGTATCTATATTTGTAGTGTTAGACATTGAACCCAGAGCTTCAAACACACTAAACAGGCATTCTATCATTGAGTTATACCTAGATCCCACAAATGATATTTTAACAGATTGGAGGGGCTCATGAATCCTCACCTCTAGCTAAGGAGCTACTGACAGTTGATGGGTCTCTGGGAAAGGAAAAGTCATTTTTGTTCAGGAATGTGGCTCCAGATAGAGTGCCCATGTTTCAGTGGGTAACCTCACACCTGTGTGTGTGTGTGTGTGTGTGTGTGTGTGTGTTTAAAGAAGGCGTTCATTGTACTCAGTGGGTTATGAGGAAGGAGGAGGAGGTGGCAGCCTCAGAGGCAGCAGCATGAAGTTTGAAGGTAGAGGTGTTTTGGGGAGAGCTGAGGTGAACTGGCGGCAAGAAGTGATGGGTGCACCTCCATCTATTCAGTAAACTAATCAAGCTGAGTTCCTGACACTCTTAGGACAATGAAATTCTAAACTGATTTGAACAAGGACAGAGAGGAATGGGTTAAAGAAAAAAATCAAAGAGGAGTGAGAACTACAAAATATTACCCAGGCATGGTGGGGAAACTGAGTCAGAGTGGTTTCATGCAGAAAAGACAGAAAGCAATGAGTATTAAAAAGCAGGAACTCCTGTTAAACAGGCCCCTATTTGGGTTTGAGGAGTGAGTCATCCCATCTTTGGCAGTGTTTTCATGGGTCATTGAATTTGTAGTTCACATCCTACTACTGAGTTTAGCAATGGCATCTACTTGAGTATTCTAGCAATTAAACTGGTCTGATCCTTAACACAAAGTCCTTCTAAGCAAGACTTTTTCAAGGCTTATTTGGAGCTCCTGGGCGATCTGTTCTGGTCAAAGCAAAGTCATATAGCTTTACAATGTGCATGCATGGAGATCATAAAACACACATGAATACCGAGAGCTAACTCATTTCTGGTGTATTTCCTTGTGTGATACACAGGAACAGAGTGTTTCTTTAGCCGAGAAAATACTGATGGGCTTTCCCTCTGTTGGCTCCATTGCACTCCTTCTGGCCAGCTTATTAATAGTTTTGCCCAAGAATTAATGATGAACACCTGCCAGACCAAACTGTCCCACACTCATTCTCAGATCACTTTTGGTCTTCCCTGAATGAAACCATGCTTTCCTGGACACTGTTCCAACTTGTTACTGTGACTGCCTAATGACATCAACCGTCGTGGGATAGCCTTCCACACCAAACAGAGGCAGCCTATGCCAGCCACTTTCTAGTCACCTTTCTTGGGCAATTGAACCACTTCATTCCTTACATTATCTTTTTAAAAAAAATAGAGTTAATAAATACCATCATTTAATTTTAAAATTGGGTTTTTTAAAAAAGATGTATTTCTACCATTTTACTTGTGTGTGTATGTGTGTGTGTGTGTGTGTGTGTGTGTGTGTGTGTGTGTAGGTGAGTGTGTGTATTTGCACATAGTCAAGAAAGCTACAAGAAAGCTTCAGGTCTTCTGGAGCTGGAGTTGTGGAAAGATGTAGGCCTCTTGCTATTAATGCTATGAGCTAACCTTCGGTCCCCCGGAAGAGCAGTAAATACTCTCAACCACCAAATCATCTCTCCAGCATGCCCTGCCCTCCAGAGGGGTAGCCCAAGCTGGCCTCAAACCCATGCTCCTGTGTCTCCTCCTGTTTTTACATCCTACTGCTGTACACTATCACAAATGGCATAGTGCCTATTAAGCAAGAAGACTATTTCTATGTCTATTACTATGTCAAACAGACTGTTTCTGATAGTGGGTAAAGCCTTGCCTAGTCTTTGTATTATACAGGTCATGATTACTGTAGATCCTGGTGACTATATCAGGTGAAATTTTATTAAGTGAAAACACATAAGTGAATATTTCTACTGGGTATATTAAATCAGCAATGTCAAGCTAACCTGTGGAAACAGCATCAATCCGGAAGGAAGCTTTAAGTAATATAACAAAGATGCCCCAGCCCAACTTTGAATTATAAAATAAGAAGATGAGATTGTCTATATGATGCTGAGAATGTCTACAAAAAACCAGAAAACTTACTTTGGGGCAACAACATGAAGTAGAATAACTCCCACTTGAAACATCAGGCTCCACTCAGCAGGACTTGAGTCAGTTTCCTCATAACTGGTTGGCTTCTCTCAGTTCTTTGGTGTCTGCTCCCTGTATTGTTCTTACAATCCACTTGTGCATCTTTAACTGGTCTGGACATCCCAGGCTGTATTCATTTCCTGTTTAACATGAGCCTTTCAGGGTGTGTAAAGAAGACTGGTTGGGACAAAGTATCTTAAAATGTGACTTCCTTATGCAACAGGTCTGAACAATTCATGAATTTCTTTTTAGTCTGTTTATTCTACCCCCTTTGTATTTCAGAAACATAGTATAGAATACTAAAGACATCCAGCACGTCCTAATACTATTTCAGAGTATTAGGTTTCAGACCTGAAAGTGGTACCCAGATAAGGTGATGCAATCCTGTCTTGATACTCAAGGCTGACTTGATACAATCTGACTTTTATGAAGATGTTGTATGAGGTAAAAAAAAAAAAAGAATTAAAAAAAAAAAAAACTCCTAATAGTATAGAACCAAACCAAAACTTTTAACTGGTAAACCATCAAAACTACAGAGGAATAATCGATCTTCAAATGTTTCACTGATTGCACACTAGTCTCTATTCTACTTGCGGTCAACCGTTAATTCTTCTGTTACTCTGTTTAATGCTCTTGCAGCTGGCCACAGTGCTTGGCAGCTGTCATGATGACTCCGCCCACTACTATCTATCACCATCACGCCTATTTCACCACTCGGATACAAAGGGTCAACTTCTAGGTACTTAACTAGTAATGATAAGGACAGCCTGACACTAACTCTATCACTTAGAAAAGCAGTCATTTTTAGTGCGCAGACCCTCAGGCTTGATGCTTACAAGGTTTGCTTATGTCAAACAAGGCGTGGCTGTATGTATTACTTTTCTTTGACCTCGTGTGTTATGAGAATGCTATTTAACAGTCACACCCTGGGTCCACATCAGGTGGGATCTGAGAGAATTTCATATATGGGGGTATTGGAGGGATGGCTCAATGGCTAAGGTGTTGGTTATGCAAACATGAGGATCAGAATCTAGATTTCTAGCGCCCACATAAAAGCCAGGTGGAGCAGCACACATGGGTAAACCCTAACTCAAGTAAGATGGAGACAGGTAGATCCTGGGGGATTTCTGGATAGCCAGCCTAGATGGGACTGTGAACTCTAGATTCAGTGACAGATCTTGTCTCAAAAGATAAGGTGGAGAGTGACAGAGCAAGACTGCCTATATCTTGCTTTAGTTTCTACATGTATGGTACATACACAAGGTATCCCATGTTTAAGAAAGATTGTCCCATCCAGCCTTCTCTTACGTCTACTGAAAGGCTCACGTTGAATATATATCCTGGGCTATCTAGACCAATAAACACACACACACACACACACACACACACACACACACACACCCCACATGCATACAACACACACAATATCACACACATGGGGAGGGAGGCTTTGAAAAACATGGCACACTCTGGGAAGATTTCTGTCAGCATCAAATGTTCTACAAAGCCACAGGTTTCTCAAAGTCAAGGTCCAAAGGCACAAACCACCAATTTTATGAGAATCTCTGTGTCTGTAATTTGAAAAATGACTGTTAGTAGGGCAGATTTTGAATAAATTTATTAGAGGGTAATGATGTGGCATAAAGACGTTCATGGCTGATTTTAATGACTTTGATACAAACACAAATAAACCCATGGGCACCGGGGCAAGAGTGCTTTCTTTTATTTCCTTCAAACCACAGCTAATGATCCAGGCGGATTTATCTGGAAGAATTCAATTTCTCTCTGTAAGTGACATTTGTGGCTTAAGTGCCCATCCTGGGACCTGGAAAGGCAGCGGCAGAGAGACACCCATGAACTTTATGGGTGGAAGCCAGGTGAGTCCGGTTACCTCAGCCTCTGCTAAGAGGAATGGCCTCTCTCTTTTCTGAATGTTTAGGCTATTCTGAAATTGTGGGATCGCTGCCTCCCAAACATGGAACAACCCCCACCCGCTTCTGGCCATCTGTACTTCAAAGCCGACCCACAGAGACATTCCCTCGAGGGTAAAGTCATTTTAGCAGTCAAGTGAGTGACACGTTAGGATGTCTGGCTCGTTTGAGTTACCCCCAGGTTGGCTTTGTTCTTTGGAAAAGTCCATCACAGGAATCATATCTGAGGATTCCTTTATATAAAAATCAAATAGAATCTTTCTCTAAAGATGGCCTTCTCAATATTTGATATGGCTTTGAGGAAAGAGCAAAATAGAGCCTTTTCATCAGTGTACCCATGGAATCCTGCACACTGAGTGCCAACAAAGAATTCTATGCCTTCTCATTAGCTGACATCTCCTGACCCAAGGAATACAGCTGCTGGCCAGCCCCTATCTCACTTACCCTTTTCCAATTGCTCATGGCCTCTGAGCCGCAGGCGACCGGTGTGAAACTGCACACCTGGACACTATCCTAGACGTTATTTTGTCTCACAACACATCAAATACACAAAGTACATGGACCACTCCGTGGCCAGAAACCAAGGAGTGGGGAGGGCGTGACTACTGAGGCCTGGCTGGCAGTACAGCTTTGAGGATAGAACAGGATGTGAAGTCTTAGCTTCCTTTGACAGCAAGCCAATGGTGCTGTCATTCATCGGAGTAGGAGAAGGCAACAGGCCCCTTCTTGCAGGTGTCATGCTTGGCTTGGTGCCTTTGGAGGTCGCTGGAGGAGGTGAAGGCCTGTCTGTCGCCGCCCTCACACAGGTAGGCCTTCTCCCCACTGGGCAACCGGATGTGCTGCGCCAACTCCGATGCGAAGTGGAAGGCCCTGCCACACTCCTCACAGATGAAGTCCTTGTCCCCAGAGTGAATCTGTTGATGCCGCTTTAGGGTGGAGGAGCGGGAGAAGGCCTGGCCGCATTCTACGCAATGAAAGGGTCTCTCGCCGGTATGGATGCGCTGGTGGCGCAGCAGGCGCGAGGGCTGCGCGAAGGCCACGCCGCAGTCGGCGCACTTGAAGGGCCTCTGGCCGGTGTGCAGCGTCTGGTGTTCGTGCAGGTTGGAGGATTTGGTGAAGCACTTGCCGCAGGTGGAGCAGGGGAAGGGCCGCTCGCCAGAGTGCACACGCTGATGCTCCACCATGCGGCTGGCCACTGAGAACTCCCTGTCGCAGGAGGAGCAGCGAAAAGGCTTGGTGCCCAGGTGCGTGCGCTGGTGGCGCAGCAGCGACAGAGGCCTGTTGAAAGTCAAACCGCACTGGGCGCACGGGAAGGGCTTGTCATTGCTGTGCATGTTGCGCTGGTGCTTGCGCAGATCAGAGGAGCGCACAAAGGCCCTCCCGCAGTCCGGGCACCCGTAGGGTTTCTCACCGGTGTGGGTGCGGATGTGCTTGCGGTGATCAGAGGACCAAGTGTACGCTTTGTCACAGAAGGGGCACTGGTATGGCCGCTCGCCTGTGTGCAGGCGCCGGTGCTGCTGGAGTGTACTGCGATGGGAGTAGGCCTTCCCACACAGTTGGCAAACATAGGGCTTGGCACCACTGTGTTTCGCGGGGCCCTGAAGTTTGCTGGACTTCTGAAAGGCCCGCCTGCGCTGCACACAACTATCCGGACCCTCCTTTTCCTGCCCGCTGACTCCTGGGCCCACCTGGCCCTGGACTTTTCTACTGCCTTGGGCTTTTGCCAACTCTGATGCCAGGCTGGCAGGAGTGGCTGAAGTCTGCGCTGGGGTGCTCTCAGACCTGGGAAAATATTCCCGAGAGTTATTGTCTAAGGAGAATGCCGCTGCACTGTTCTGTGCTACAAAAGACCCTCCACTGTCTAAGAGGCTGCTCAGGACTTCTGGGACTGTATCCTTGTTTGCCCTCTTGGCCCATCATTGCCCACAGAGTCCCTGGGGGCCTGCCTTTGAGCTACAGCCTTGTATAAGGAGCCTCTGGAGCGGGCAGTGAGAGCCTCCTCTAATCCAGGGGAGTCTTGGGTCTGGGTGATCTTGCGTGCCTTTTTCCCCCAGTTGCTGGTTTTCCCAGGCATCTCCCCAGCTTTCTTCTCCCTGAGTCCAGCACTGAAGGACACAGACCATTTCTCTTCCTCTTTGTAGGACCGAGTGTCACATGGCAAGTCAGTGTTGGTCTGAGTTACGAGGAAGCCACCCTCCCTACCATCCTCATCTTCACTCTCCAAGTTCATGTTCAACATCTGGGTATCATGAATCATGCTGGCAAGAGCCACCTTGCTCCGCCTATCCTGGGAGTCCACTTGTGCCATGGTGTGCAGGCACTTCTATTGTCTGTTCCTGCGGAAGGGAAGAAGGTGAGGCATAAACAACAGTGAGTGCACTTAACCTCCTTCATAGCCAGAGGATATGAGGTCCCACCACCATGGCTCCATTTCTCACTGATACGCGTGGCAGGCACATTGTTCATACTGTTGACCATCATGGGATGAAGGAGGCTCTGGGTCCTTCTGAAACTGCCATAGTCAGTCACCCGTCTTCCCTTCTGGAAATCCAGAGACAGCCGGACATAGGGGGATTTGCTGGGTGCCCACACCTCAAATGTTAGCAAAACAGATGCTCTCTAGCCTTGGAGAACTAGATGAAACAGCAAGAAACAGGCTTTGTCCTGCCAGGAGGGCAAGTGTGTTATCCTATAACGGACATCTGGGGCTGTCTCACAGGCATTGAGCTGTGTAGGCCACTTCCTCTGAAAGCAAAGAATAGTCCCTCAGAAATATGGGGTTGAGAACATAAGACACCAGACAGCTTTCCAAGCCACCTGTCTGCTTGAGCAAGGTCTTTGAGGTCTTTGCAATGGATGGTAAGGCCCTAACTGCCACAGGAAATGAGGAGAAGCACTCAAGGAGACGGTGTCCAGCTTGAGTTTAAAATACTCCACTTTAAACGTTCGTGGGAACTTAAATTCTCTCTTCACCTTCCAATGTTTAACCTTTCCCTACGGCATCACACATCTAGCATACTCTACGTGCCCACAAGGGTACATGTTCCCCAGTTTGGCAAGCATGGACTTAAGGTTTGGACAGCAAGGCATGAGACGCAGAAGCCACCTGAGTTTTATCTTCAATTTAGTTTTGCTTTAGCTTGAAGACACAGACAAAGCTTGACGGGTGACAGCTAACGAGAAATGTATGTGTAGGGGACTGGCTTCCAATGCAGGAGACTACTGAGGGCCTTGGAGTGGGGATGGGACTTAGTCACTGGCCAGTGAGGTGAGCTTGCTTTAGTTTTAGGGAACACCCTGAGGATGCCAGATACAATGAAGACTAACTTTCCCATTCTTCTGGGCACTTACTCTATGCTGACGGTTTCCCAGACACATTTTCATGTACTCCTTCCAGACAGAGCTGCTATTGTTGTATCTGCCTTTCCATCTTACAGACAGGACCTTGAACCTTAATGAGGTTTTCTGCCTGCCCGAGGCTACTCAGCTCAAAAACACCAGCTCTGGGCCTTTCCTCTGATCCCATTGCTGTATGATGAACCCTGGGTGTTACCATCTTTTAGCTGTGGCCTCCAGAGCAAGGCATGCCCTGGGGTTAGGCGATGCCAAGAACAGCTACAGCAAACTGGGGGAGGGTGGGAAGGGAGGGGGGCGGAGCTGCTGCTCTTCCCAGGCATCAAAGCCCCTTGTGTTTGCTGGGCCAAGGAACCCTGGCTGTGCTGGCTCTGCCCAGGGCTCCTCCCTGCGCTCATTGACCCAGATTGCCCTCTGCAGGAGAAAGAGAGTTGGTTCCATGCTGCACAGACTGCTGCTGGGGTGGCCAGGAATATTAGTCACTGAAGAGTAACTGTCACCACGCTCCCTCCCTGCCTGTACCACTTTCCACCTCCACCTCAGCAGGGATGAGAGGGGCTGCCTTTGTACTTCGCATGCCCTGTACCTGCCTTATTAAACTGTCCTCTCTGTGCCCCTACCTGCTTACTGCCCCATGGGGAGGAACCCTCACTTATTTCACATACTGAAGACCTATTGTAGACTTGCCTTTGTGTCCTGAAGCCCAGGGTGGAGGGGTGGGGGTAATTCCTCTTGATACACTGACCCCCCCCATAACATCTCAGCATGTGGCTGCTGTCTGTTTTGACCAGAAACCAAGTCTAGAATATCTTTGGCATCACGGATCTTGGAGAGCAACTGTGTGCATTTGCCGCAGATGGAAGAGACACGCCACTAGCAAACTCTAGCTGACTAGTGTGCTGGATCAGGTCTGGAGTTCCCCCCAGCTGGGGAACAAAGGGATGCTGGCTTTGTATGAAACAGATACTGAGGCCTCATCCTCTCTCTGTGTGGCACCATGCTGTGCAGATTCCTCTGTTCTGTGGACCATTCACCTTACCCATTTATCACCCATATGCCCCCTGTTCTCCATAGCCCGTGTCTTGTTTCCTTCCTCTGGCCCATAGGTAAGCCTCCTCAGGCCATCACAGAGACTTCTGCTAGCTTACCTTTCTCGGGAGCCTCTGGGAAGATTGCTTTTCCAGACAAGGACCCCCTCTTCTGGTAAGCCACTTCCCCGGTGAATATGGTCTACCTTCCTTGTCCCTTCCATGGCCGTTGACTTTTGCTCTTTCTCAGCCAGAGGGAAAACTAGGAGGAGATCAGGGCTCAGGGTATATTATCTGGCAAAGTCTGCACAAACATACCTGGTTAGGAAGAGGAACGCTGAAAAGGAGGCATCGCTGGAGGTTCTGCTCTCCAGATCCCTGGTTCTGAGACCACAAGAGCACAGCCCTTTCTTGAACTTCATCCACATCCATCAGCCAGCCCGTAGACCTGGTGCAGGCCCCAGGTCTCCCACTCTGCACACAGACACTCTTCAGGAGACTGCCTGGGGCTCGTTCCTGCTCCTGTGGAAGCCCCTGCTTCTCTCTCTGCACTCCTTCCAGCTCTCACTCACCCCAGCCACCTCCCGCCTTCTCTGCTTCTTGGGCCCTTGCTCTTCTGGTTTTCACATAAACAGTCTCTTACCTGGAAAATGAAAAGAATGGTGTGGAGCACCCTGCCCAGGCTTTTTGTCCCACTTGGTCCCTCAGCTACCAGAGCCAGTCTCCTGTTAGCAGGGATGTCTCTGTGTCTTCCCCCATTTGTGTCCAAAGCAGCAGCTTCAGAGAGAGGAGCGGGAGGTGGAGCCAAGGTAACACATTCAGCCACCTTCTTGCCTACATCCACAGAGCAGCCTGGGAAATACAGTGGGACTGCCCTCTCTCTGCCTGAACCTCAGGCTCCCTCAGTTCCCCGCCTTCTCTTCCTGCCCACAGCTGGCTCTCCTCCCTCCTCAGAGGCCTCTCAGTCCTCCTGCAGGTGGCCCTAGACCTCCTGTTCTCTCTCCCTCCTCCCACAAAGCAAGCCATCCTTCCTTCACTCCTGCCCTGCTCTGCTCACAGACCTCCAACTGCGGGTCATTTTCTGGGGGAGCATTTCAGTGAAAAGCCTGTGACACCTTTTCCTCACTCTAGTGGCCTGTTCTAGTGACCACCTGCACAGAGCCAGGGCTTGAACAGCAATGGAGAGCAGTCCTCAAATTCTTTTATTAATCCAATCTTTGCTTCAGAAATGTTCATGGCAATTTAGCTGGTGCATGAGGTACAGGGAGTTAGTTGGTGTATGGGTACAGAGTCCAGCTCTACCCTGGCTCTCTTCAGTGCTAATTCCCATGAGGGTCTATTGTGAAGAGAACAGCTGACCCAGGATACAGGCTCAGTAGTTCTGAATTTCTGGGCACTCAAAACTCATATACTAAAAAAAAAATTTTTTTAAAAAAACCCCACATACCTAATACTCTTTTATTAGATTGAGTGCTAAGGACATTGAAATAGGAATTTGGAACATGTTACCTGTGATGTCACTATGTGGCCAAAAATAATGCTGGCTGACAGAAGGTTCTGGGTCTGGGTTTGGATCCTACCACCCACTAGGTTGACCTTGGGCAAGTTCTTTAATTCTTTCATCCCTTGGATCCTCATCTAAAAAATGGAAATCAGGATAGTATCACATTCATGAAGGGCTAGGGAGGACTACATTAATAACACATTGCTAGAGTCCAGCAATACGTCCAGAACATAGTCTGGAACAGAAAAATTAGCTGGTAAATTAGGTGTGGTGGAGTGCACCTCCTATGCTAGCCCTCTGAGGATGAGGTGAATGGGTCAAGTGTGGAGTTAGCCTGCATTACACAATGCATTCTAGGCTAATATTGGAGAAAAGAAAGGGGGGGGGCATGAAGGGGGCATGGCTAGCTTGTTTCACTCTCATGCTGATGTTGCTGGTTTCCTGGGTAATGTGCCTGTTTTTATGGCCCTTGTTGGGCTATAATTCTGATAGGAACACTGGCACCCAACACCAGTTTTCTGGGTGTGATCCAGAGAGCAGATTGCTCTCTGCTCCTTGGTATTTTGCAGGCATGACTTCAGAGGCAGGAGGAGGCATGAAGTGTAGATGTGCATCATACTCTCAGAGTCCAAATGGGGTTCAGGAAGCCCACATCCCAACACTTACCCAAAGTCAAAGTATCTCAAGTGGCCATATTCTTCGGGCTTTGGGATTTAGATACATGTACAGGAAAATGGTGACTTCTTTGCTGATCTGTGAAGAGGCCTATGGAGTTGAGTGCTGGAGTTGGGCTGTGTGTGGTAGATCATCAAATCCTAACTAGTTCTAACACTTACCTTATGCTAATACAGCACCCCAACATCCCAGCTAGTCCTCACCACATGCCCTTGGAGTGCCCACTATCAGTGTTGGCCTCATTAAAAGTTGTGAACACAGAGGCCCCGCCCACTGAAGTATTTTCTCCAAAATCACAGATACAATGTAAGTATAAGATAATTACACACACATATACATATATATACATACATATACATACATATATATCTCATATATATGATCTATGTATGTATGACTATATTATTTTATATGTATATTTTAAAAGATGTATTTGTTTTATGCATATGAGTGTTTTACCTGCATTTATATTTGTGTGCCACCACATTCATAGCTGATGCCTGCAGATGTTAGAAGAGGTCATCAGATCCTCTGGGTTTATGGATGGTTGTAAGCCTCCATGTAGGTGCTGGAAACCAAACCTGAGCACTTTATAAGAGCCACTAATGCTCTTAACTGATGAGGCAGCTCTCCAGCCTTCCTTTCTGTGGCACCAGGGGCTGGACTTTAGCCTTGCTCATGCACTCTACTGCTGGAGCTACAGCTCCAACCAGGATCTTCACTGTTAACCATGGCCTCTGCCTGATTCCTGACTCATTCCACCCTGGAAACCTTTAGTTTCGCACTCAGAGCTGTGTGACTGTGGTGTGGTCTTGGCAGTCACTACCCTGGAAGACATTCTTGTCCCTGCACTTAGTTGACATGACTTCTGCCCATCACACTGACTCTCATTAACCTGAACTGTTTGTGTTCCTGTCTCTCTTTTAGGAAAGTATAAGCACTGACTAATTTCCATATGCCATGGGGTTTCCATATAAAGTTGCCCAGACTCCTCTCTGGTTTTCAGGACATGTCAATATTACCATCTTGATGGTGTGGGGCAGGCATCCTTGTGATAAATGGGACCTGAAGTGGCCTGGATGCTACCTGCACCATGAGGTGATGTGAGCCCCTGTGTCCCTGAGTTTCTGCCACGCTATGCCCCCTTAGCCAAGTGTTTTGTATCTTTTCTGCTTGAGATTCTTGGCCATATTAATGATATGCACACAGAGGGTCTGTGGAGTCTGAGATGAACTCTGGAATATCTTATACCCTGAGTCCTTTGCACATTGGGCATCACAAAGCATATTCACTGTCTCCTTTTGTCTCCACAAACTTCCCCACAAGGCATGGGGGAGTTGGCCTAGACCATACTTCTGCCTTTGTTTTAGGAACTTCCAGAAGCTCGGTTGGAGATGGCTCAGTTGGAAAAATGTTTGCCATGTGACTTTAGATCCCCAGCACCCATATAAAAATCCAGGTACAGCTGAGTATCTATAATCCAGATGCTGAGGAGGCAGAGACACAAGGATCCATTGGGTTTTCTGGCCATCCGGTTTAACCTAATTGGTAAATTCCAGGTTAGTGGGAGATACTGAAAAAAAAAATCAAGGTAGAAAAGCAATTGAAGAAGACACGCAATTTTGCCCTCTGGCCTCTATGTGTATATGTACACACTTATTCTCACATAAATGCACAAAAGCACATGCAAAAAGTATACACAATAAATAAGTGAATGAATGAATAAAACTTCTGGAATCTGATATTCTACCCAGTGCTTCATGCATGCAAACAAGGAATGTATTGTCTTAATTTCTGTTTTCAGGTCTCTTTTAAAAATCTGGCATTCCCCCTACTCCCCCTGAGCTGTCCAACTTGGCAGTGGTGCAAATAAGGATCTGTGTGCTTGTCTAGAAAGAGGGAAGAAAGGAGCCATTGAGAGAGAAGCCTGAAACACAGGGTTGGGATGTGGCATTGGCCTCTTAAGAGGCACAGTGGCAGCCAGAGCTCCGTGCTGCCTGTCAGCCACACAGGCTGGCTGAGTGCAGCTGAGGGGCCTTGCTAGAAGAGAGGCCACATTGTCTCTCCACCTTCAAGGATGCTGTAGGCTCTTGATTGGGTTCATGAACAAGTGTTATTCATGGAGCCAGGGCTAGACTGTGATGCCTGAGAAGTCCACTGAGTCTTAATCTGTAGCTTTGAAGCCAGGGTTGCTTCCTTGAGCTCCCTGTACTCTGCAGCCAGCAGGAAGCACAGGACTCTGGGAACACTGGGAACAATTGATGTCACCCTTGGAAAAGATTCATGGATCGACTTGAGCATCCTACACATGCTCAAGGTTTTCTCAATATTATTATTCTATCAGACAATAACGTTCATTAGTAAGAGTGTGCCCACAGAAAGCAAAACTGCAGATCTATGAGGATTCACCACACAGTTTTAAGTCAGAAAGACTTGGCTTTAAATCTCAGTTTCATTTGATTCAGTCTTGGACAATGTATTTAACTTTTTTGAGCCTCATACTTTCCAGCTGTAAAATAGGAAAATGAATACATTTGTGAGCCAAGTGGTGGTGGTGGCTCAAGCCTCTAATCCTAGCACTTGGGAGGCAGAGGCAGGCAGATCTCTAAGTTTGAGGCTAGCCTGGTCTCCAGAGCAAGTTCCAGAACTTGCTACATAGAGAAACCCTGTCTCAAAAAACAAAAACAAAAAAACAAGCACACAAAAACCTTCATGAAAGCAGAGGATGCTCTCTCACACGTGTAATCCCAGAACTCAGGAAGCGGAGACGGGAGAATCTTGAGTTCAGTGCCTGTCGAGTTACATACTGAATTGAGGTCAAGGTGCCTGGAATACATAGTGGTGTGTGTGTGTGTGTGTGTGTGTGTGTGTGTGTGTGTGTGTGTGTG
>OU015747.1:107818598-107850199 GCA_907169655.1 Acomys percivali | reverse complement strand
AGAAGAAGAAGAAGAAGAAGAAGAAGAAGAAGAAGAAGAAGAAGAAGGGGTGGGGGTTGTTTCCAGCCCCTTTGCTCCAGCCCACCCTGCTTCAGGCCTCTCTAACATGCATAAGATCCCCTTCTCCACTTAACGGTGGAAAATGTCCTGTCCATCGGCTAGACTGGGTAGGGGCTCAAAGTTTACTGCCTATATTTTTCTTGGCTGGTGCCATAGTTTGAGGAGGACCCCAGAGCTCAGACACGCCTGTAGTTTTCCAGGACCCTCTGGATCCTTCTATTTCCTCATTCTCCCAGGCTTCTCACCCCTAAAGTCTCAATAGGATTTTCTCCCCTTTGACCCACTTTCCTGGTAGGTAAAGTTTTTCATGGGGGCGTACCCCTTGGACTAGTGTCTCGATATAAGTGAGTATATACCATTTGACTGTTTTTGCTTCTGGGTGAACTCACTCATTATGATAATTTCTAGTTCAATCCATTTGTCCACAAATTTCGGAAATTCCTTGTTTTTAATAGCTGAGTAGTATTCCATAGTGTAAATATACCACAGTTTCTTTATCCATTCTTCTACTGAGGGACACGTAGGTTGTTTCCATGTTCTGGCTATTATGAATAAGGCAGTGATGAACATGGTTGAGCATATGTCCCTGTTGTGTGGTAGTGCATCTTCTGGGTATATTCCAAGAAGTGGAATAGCTGGGTCTTGAGGAACCCCTATTCCCATTTTTCTGAGGAAGCGCCAGATAGATTTCCAAAGTGGTTGTACTAGTTTGCATTCCCACCAGCAATGAAGGAGTGTTCCTCTCTCTCCACATCCTCGCCAGCATGTGGTGTCAGATAAGTTATTGATCTTAGCCATTCTGATGGGTGTAAGATGGAATCTCAGTGTCGTTTTGATTTGCATTTCCCTGATGACTAAGGAGGTCGAGCATTTCTTTAAGTGTTTCTCCACCATTTGATATTCCTCTGTTGAGAATTCTCTGTTTAGTTCTGAGGCCCATTTCTCTATTGGGTTATTTGGTTTGGTAGTGTTTAATTTCTTTAGTTCTTTATATATTTTGGATATTAGACCTTTATCAGATGCAGGGTTGGTGAAGATCTTTTCCCAGTCTGTAGGCTGTCGCTTTGTTCTCTTGACAGTGTCACCTGAAGGGGATCTGACTTTCACACAAACTCTGGTGCCCCATATCGGACCATGTCCCGTGGATGGGGAGGCCTGGTGGCACTCAGAGGAAAGATAATAAGTCACCAAGAAGAGACTCGATACCCTAGGAGCATATACAGGGGGAGGAGGTCCCCCTCAGTCACAGACATAGGAGAAGGGAGTAGAGGGGGAAGCGGGAGGGAGGAAAGAAAGGGAGGATACAAGGGATGGGCTAACAATTGAGATGTAATATGAATAAATTAATAAAAAAAAAGTCAAAAAAAAAAAGAAAAACAAAACAAAACAAAAACGAACAAACAAAGAATGTGGGTCAGAAACCTAGCTGGATATTAAGTTGGATCTCCAAGAGGATTAAAAAACACATATACAAACAGGGCAAGCAACTCCTCCTAGTAAACAAATTCTTTAAAAAAAAAAATGCATAAGAGAACAAGGGGCCATCTATAAATAACCAGCAGGTGGCAGCATTTACACATGGTTGAGGGACTCCCTACACCAGGACAGAAGCAAAGGTGTCCTGGGAAGTCACCAACAGAAGATGACTGTGATTTGAAGACCAGTCTGAGAGTGTGACCTGAGACACAGACAAAGTTGTGATGCCCACTACCTTATATACAGTAGGCATCCATAACCATCTGTGCTTCCAGGTCTTCAAAGCTTAGGGGTCTTGAATTGGAGGATAAAGAAGAAACACAAAGCTTTGCCTGAACTTGGAACTTCCTGACAATCCCCAGATGATACTGAGGGGGGCAGTCAAACTTCTCTGAGAGACTGGTACCCAAAGGTCTTGCCTTGCGATCCCAGTGTGTTCATTAGGAAAATGGAACATGCATTCGCTCTTGGCTGCCCCCAGGTCTCCTTCTGGGAGATGGAACAGGAGGTGTCTTTACCTCCTAATGTCTTCAGGGAGGCTGCTGCCTGGAAAGATAGACAGACAGAGCCTTCTAGAACACAGCCACCTTCCCAGTGTGTCCTCCCCTCTCTCCTCTCGTTCTCTCTTCAGCCTTCCTGGGTAGCCACCTTAGCATGGTTCATCCCCCATGTCAGTTCTTGTTCACCCTGGTCTATAATAAGTATGAAGAAGAAACCCTGGTTTCGGGGTGATGTTTCCTATTCCTTTAGCTGCTGCCTGTCTGGCAGGCAATACTCTCAAGAGTCCCTTGTGAAACCAAAGCCCGTGCCGAGCATCTCAGGATTGACTAGGGTAAAAGATGGCAAGGCTACCCATTAATGAAAAACCTTGATCTAGGGTGACTCTCTCTGGTCTTTAAAACAATTGGTCTTCTTCCTTCCTCATGCCTCCTGAGGTCGCTGCCACACACAGCACTGGACAGTAAAGCCCAGAGGAAGAAGGCACACGTGCCACAACATCAGCTTAGAAGAACTGGCCAGATCAGGCCCTCCATGAGCCCATTCTTCCTCGTTCCCTGCAAAGGCATTGTTTCCTGCCTCCACACCTTTGTTCACCCTGCCAGGAAGTGTTTTCCTTTGCTGAGAGAGAGACCCTTACCACCCACCATCCAAAGCTTAATTTTTTCAGACACCACCAGCTTCCCTCCCGCCCATGTCAGTGGGGTATTCTGTCTTACAGCTCCTGAGCTTTTGCGTTGAATCTGGGTATAAACAGCTTCTCTCTATACAAACCTCTTCTCAGGTGCACTAGAAGCAACTCCAAGAGACAGAAGTACCCTGTGTTAAATCTCTTCCCTCTGCCTCTGGTGGCTTGTGAGACACAAGTAATGAGAAAAGTGCTAATGACTGCGAAGGCGTGTGAGGAGGGAGATGGCGAGTGATGAGTTAGCAGGGACGGCTTCGTGCTGGAGGAAGGAATGGATTTGAGCCTTGAAGAGTGCGAAGCTTGACGAAGTGAAGTGTTGATGCACCTGGTTAACCCTTAAGTGTTCATCTAGGAGTGTGTGGAACCCCCAGGATGGGGCACACAAGGGCAGTAGAATCTAGGTTTACTGTCCCAGGTCCATTTCACACCAAAAAAAAAGGGCATAGGACCTCCAACCCAGGGTGCCTGGCCTGAGATAAAGTTGCTATAGGGATGATGTTTGATAGCTGCACAGCAAGGCGATACCCTAATGTTAGTGAGGAAAGTCATAAGGGATAGCATCCCTGGGGCCAGAGCCCAGGATGCTGCACTTCAGTGAACCTCCTTCCTCTTCTCTTGCCCTTAAGGTGGCTTACTGGCAGACTCTGCACTTTAACAAAATGCTCCTTTTCTTTCAGAAGTTTGGGGTGTTTGTTCAGTGCAGGCCAAGGTGTTTGGAGAATGCAACAAGTAGGATGGAGAAGGGGGTGACGGGGTAAGTGAACCTTGCTCCCTTCCTCTGCTGCACCCTGAATACTGGACTCCTACACATCTTTCTGAATTTGTAAAAGACAAGGAAAATTCAACCAGGAATTCCCCAGACAGGCCCAGAGTAGGTGTGGGTGATGTGGACAGGGTGTTTGTTGCAAGCTGGTGACTTGCCCAGCATCGGGCCCTTTAGTTGTCTGGTGTCGCCTCCATCATCAAGGGAAAGTGGCCACTCAAGGGCAGAGTGTGTTTTCTTCAAGGAGAATGTGCTCATTCTCAACCATCTGATGAAGCCCTGGCCAAAAACAAACAAACAAACAAACAAGCAAACAAAAACCAAAAAACCCCACAAAGTTTAGCTCCCTGTTGTGCCTTTCTTCCTCCTCCAGCATCTCTCTGTGGCCTTTATCAGGCACACTGCTAAACTCAGAAAAACAGAAAAGTCATAACCATGTATGAGCTGACTTCTTCCTCCCCTTGCAGCATGATCTAGGCACCTGGGATAGCCATTGCTCAGAGCCCAGAATGGCTGGCCCTCAGGGGGGTCCCATCTACGCAAGGCCTTCTATTGGCACCTCTGAGTCACTCAGGTAACTAGGACAACAGCAGTGAAAACAGCTCGTCACCCCAGGTGGAGGTCCAGCCCAAGGCATAGTTATGACAGTGGTTGAAATCCAATGGAGTTGGGCCTGTCCCTGGGACAGGAGGATGAGGCCTCTGGGAATGGCAACAGGAAGCCAGGAGCAGGGGGTGGGGACTGATTTGCCGTTTTTGATGACAGACTCTTCCAAACACCTTTGCATGAAGAGGAACAGGAAGGGCAGAGCGTTGCCAGGTGAATTCCCACGGAAGTGTTGCACCACAGGCCACAGATCTTCCCTCCGGCCTCATCCCACAAAATCACAGGCCAGGCTCACCCCTCTCCTATCTCTGCACCCACACTGCTGAGCTGCTGCTCTCCTGAGGCAGCACCTTTGTACAAGGTCCTGCCTGACTTGGATTCTTACATTCCCTAGCTTCACTGTGGGGCTTTCCTTCCTCATAGGATCCAGTCAGCTCTTTCCCAGCCCAGATCCCCAGAGAGCTTCTGGTACCATTCTTTGGTTGTTTTCCCCCAAAAGTGGAGCATATGAGGAAGCAAACTGAGGTGGGCCTTGCTGTGGTAGAGAACTGGTTCTGATGTGGAAACAGAGGGGCTGGGAGGGAGGGAGTATAATCCTTGGGCATGCGCAACACCCTCTCGAGGGAGAGGATTGCAATAGGCTTGTGGAAGAAGCATTGTGGTATTTCTATTAGTTAGGTGTCCTGGCTATTATAATATGCAAATTCTCAATCTTCCCTGACGTAATACAGTAGGTGTTCACTTCTGTGTCTTGCAAAATGGGGATGTCCCCCGGCACTCAAGCTGGCAGAGGCAAGATGTTCTTCAACAAGCAGCTTGCAGAATCAGTGGGAGCATAGACACCCAGCCTCAGATGAGGAGGTGCAGGCAGTCAGAGAGGGGCAGTGTAAAAGTACTTGTATTTGCCTGATGTAATCGTCATCTCTGAGGCTTACTGTCTCCGTCTGCTAACCGAGGCCTGGAAGTCTAGCCCTGGAAGCTTCTAGCCTCTGTACAATCTAATCTAGGCCTAGCATGTTTTCATCCACTGAGACTTACTGCTGAATAAGCTCACCCTTTCTAGCTTTTTCTGAACTCTGGCTGGCTGGTTCAACTCAGCTGTTCTGGCTCAAACTCCTCTCCTTGCTGACTGATTCAAACTGGCTCCTCTGCAGCTTCTGACTGAATTGCTCTGCGTGGCCTCAAACTAACTCTAGCAATCTGTTCTTACATTCTGGCTCCTTCTCATTCTTTGGCTCACTCTGTCTTCACCGGTGTCTAGCTTGTTGTCTCTTCAACCTGTCACTATAAAACTGCCTCGGAAATCCATGAATGGAACTGCCATGAACTCAACTCCACTGCACTGCCTCTCAACCCACTGCCTCAACAGACTGCCTGAACAGAACTGACTAGAACTTAGAGCTCTGCATGCCTCTGTGTCTCTAGTGCTGGGATTAAAGGCCTGTACCACTATACCTGGACCTATGCTTTTCTTTACCTGAAACTTGCTCAATACCAAGCTGGCCTTGAACTCAGAGATCTGCTTGCTTTTCTCTCCTGGGATTAAAGGTGTGTCTGTATTGCCAGGCGGATCACACAGACCTGGGAGGTCTTTGGGTGTGATCTCTTGCCAGAGCAGCCATGTTCTGAATTAAAATTCCTCTCTCGAGCAGAGAATTAGCAAGTCATTCTTAGGGAATTGCATGTATCACTTATCATTTTGGCCCACGTTACAATGGGCAGAACTCAGCTCTGAGGATACTCTGCCCTGCAAGGCCTGGGTAGTATAGCTCCTGTTGGGGCTCTCTTCCCAGCAACACTGGCTGGGAGCATGGCTGTGGTAGAAACAGCCAAATAGGAATGCCAGCCCCCAGTAAGAGACTCTGTAGAATGAGGCTCATTAACAGGATCTCAGCTATTCCTGAAGTGGAAGAATAGACAGAGGCAAGAGCCAAGAAAGAGCAGAGCATCTACCAGTCTAGTGAGCATGGATAAATAGACTCATGTGGTTACCCAAGACACACTCAGCTAAGCTTCCTGACAGACAGCACCTGTACACAAGGGAGAGTTGCTACTGACCAACAGCAAGCAAAAAAAAAAAAAAAAAAAAAAAAAAAAAAATCTTGGAAGTCTGGCAGGAAGCCGGAAGGGTGACGTCAGGGGCATCGAGCCAGGGCACCTGAAAGATGTTGGCACATGAGCTCTTCTAAAGCTTTGTTTGAGACTTAAGTCTGCCCCAGGGATAGATGGTGAGATGTTAGTGAGTGATAGGAAGAACAATCCTCCAATTTCTATTTGTCTAAAAAAAAAAAAAAAAAAAAAAAAAAAAAAAAAAAAAAAAAAAAAAAACAAAAAAAACAGGAGCGAGCACTGACTGGAACAGGCTGGCTGCACAGCTGTTATATGTTGAGTTCTATACTGAACCCTGAAATGCATCAGTAAACAAAATAACAGTAATCTACTCCTTCTGTGTGATAAGTGTGGGAGGGAGACAGTGTGTGTGTGTCTGTGTGTCTGTGTAACTTTTATTTTTATATAATTTTTAAGTTAAGAAAATATTTTAATATATTGGTTGCTATAGATGTAATATGGAAAAAGTGAACCTGCGGGATATGCAGCATTGAAGGAGGAGGAGGACTATGATTCTTTTTTATTTTTTTCAATTGTGACATTATAATTGGACTGTGATTTTTAAAGCGAGGAGTCAAGTAAGGTTCCTGTGGGAAAAGAACTTTTGAAGCCATGTGATTTCTAAGTAGAAGAGCCCAAGAAGAATGCGTGACCCTCGTGTTCCCAGAGCAGCATGGAGGACACTCTGCCTAGTGTGGAGGGATGAGGAGAGTAAGGTGGAGTGTAGCAGTTATTTTACCAGTATGTTCTAATAATTGCCCCACATTGAGCACCACTTGTTGCGGTTAAATTACAATGTGGCCTATTAATGTTTATTAACAGGCGTATAATTATTCTTAAGGCAGTGTTTTCTTTTTTTAAGATTTACTTATTTATTATGTATACAAATCTCATTATAGATGGTTGTGAGCCAATATGTGGTTGCTGGGAATTTAACTCATGACCTTTTGAAGAGCAGTCAGTGCTCTTAACCTCTGAGCCATCTCTCCAGCCCAAGGCAGTATTTTCTAGCCCGCTAGCAATCAATCAAGACACAGACACCTGTTATATTTTAAAATAGCCTTAGTTAACCTCAGGCAGGGCAGATATTAATCCTCTAAACTACTTCCCATTGTGGGAATACAATGCCATCTGCTTCTAATAATTTCTATCAAGCTACCTCCCATCCATAATCCCATGTACTTGCTAATGTTCTTCATCCGGACCAAATCCCCATCCACACCGGCTATGTGCTTCTCCCCCAACTAACCCGTGATGGCGCAACCTCCTTCTCTCTGTTTTCATCTCTCTTCTTGCCAAGATTCTCTCCATCTCCCCAAGCCTAGGAACCTTAGCCATGCCTACGCCATTTGCCCTGCCCAGGTGTGATGGCTTTCTATTAATTAGCATCAAAATATACCAGATCAACCTCCCAACAATTCCCCAACAAGGTCATTCTTTTTATATACAATAAGAACAATTATGAAAAATTATAAAAACCAATAGGTAAGACTTATATATGTAATGTCTAATCAAAAGGTATTTGGCAACCTTGAAGAAAATATTATCTGTTTGATCTTGGTGAGTTTAAAGTTTTGAACTAAATCAATATCTATCAAAGCTCAAATCTATCAACCTAAAAGTATCTATCTAGACCTAAAAGTCTCTTCTTAACTCCTAAAAAATTAAGCTTAATTTTAAAACTATCTAGTCTTCAACCTTATCAGAGACTTGAGAAGAAATAAAGTTAACTACCTGGGAAAACAGGAAGTGCTTCCAAAATGAAAAAAAAAAATGACAGTTTGCTGCTTGAACAGTCACTTAAAACTATAACCTTGGAGCATCATCTTTAGCCTTTTGGCCCAGTATATCTGACAGACATATTTGTGAAGCAGGAACTATTGAGGACTCGCTTACCCTGTCTTGGCAGAGTCTGACCTGCATCCAACCTTGCCCATTTTAGGCAGAATTTTGTCTGTGGCAGATAAAAGGACATTTTTGTCCAGTGGCTTGTTTGTCACACTCAAAGCCATCTCTGCAAGGAGATGCTCATCGGCTTCTTTGAAGTAGGCTGGGGGTTGCCAGGAGTTAACCTGTCTTATTGTCAAACAATTCTTAAAATAATAAAAAAAATATCTTTAAGCGGCATATTCTGTAGGTCTCTGAGGTTTTTGAAGACCATATCTGTAGGGAACGGTCATTTCTAAGACGCCCGAGCTCATAGTAAGAGCTACTCCATCCCGGCTATAAACTACCTTTTCCAGTAAGACTACTGGTAAGATCAGATAAAGGACAGATGCTCGCGAGGCCACCTTGTTCCAGGAACAGCAGTCCCGGAAGCTGTTTGCTTGACTAACCAGACCCTTTACAACTTCTCTCTTTCTGGAACTTTTCCCCGTTCTGTGGCTAGAGCAGCTGTAAAGGTAGATAACTGCTGGAGCATTTTACAGTTGGGTATCCATAGCAACCTCGCTTACGCAAATACCCCTGCCCCAGTAACCACCCATAAAACCTCTGTGAGGATTTTCAATAAACAAAGCTTGATCAGAAACTTGTCTCCATTTCTCGTCCCTCTTCCCCTGCTTCTAGGGTCTCCCGTTGACTGTCCCATGGGTTGGGACACATATCTAACTATTTTACCTCATCTATCTGTAGAATTATATCTATCTGTTAAATCTAGGATGTATATTTCTGTACTTGACATGACCATGAGTTGATCAACTAACAGTTGATTTGTATTACTTAATTATCCTAAACAGCTAGCAATAGCACTATCAGAGTATTGGAAGTAAACCATGTATTAATTGAGTTGTATGTGTGCAATACCTCAGATTAGAGTAGAAATATAATGTGTGAAGAATAATATTAAATTTGAATTCTGTTTCAATGTATCAAAATTAAACTTATTTTGCATCAGTATTCGAAATTCTATATCAATGAGTTAAAATTAACCTATCTCCATACCTCTCAATGACAATATACATCAAGAGCCCAAGAAAGCAACCAAAAACCTACCCAACTCCCCTTAAGGGAAATGGGGCAACTTTCTCTTAAGGTTTCTTCAGGCTGATTTGGGGTGAATAATACCTATGTAGGGGCCCAAATAAAATTGGAAAAAATGGTTAATCAAGCTAGGAATAGTATTTGTGGTCCAATCTCTAAAATGTTGAGAAATTCTGGGCTTAATATAAGTCCTGTTGTGGGACAGTCTGAAATGCTGGACCAATTGGGATCATGAACCTTCTTTGAAGCTGTCCTTTTCTGATGAGGAATAGCAACTGAAGCACTTGGGGCTGGAACAAGGAAGATGCAGGATGTCAGTGCCCAGCATGCTGGAGGAATGAATCCTGTCAGGTCTGATCCAGCATCAGTGTACGGTTCTTTTGTTCTGAAAACGTAATTTCTCACATGCATTATACAGTCCTAAAACTATGGATGTATTAGGTGCGCAGGGTGCACAGAACAATTAAAGATGGTTCTCTGTTCTTTGTATGAGCAGAAGAAAGACATCTGTAAATTCATGACATACAAAGAATGGCATCTAATAATAAATCATGGGGATTCTGTAACGAGGCAAGAAGCTTTGGCTATGTATAGACATTCATGTCTCAGCCAGGCTCAGAGCTATTCCCATGTAGTGGGATTAGCAATAATGGAGTCCCAGATATGGCAGGAGGGCAGACTCTGCAGAACTTTGAAGGTCTTCAGAGATGAAAAGATGTATGTGACCATCCACCAGGGAAAGATGCACTCAGATTTGCATTTTAACAACATCTTTC
Source organism: Acomys percivali (assembly GCA_907169655.1). Lineage (NCBI taxonomy): Eukaryota > Metazoa > Chordata > Mammalia > Rodentia > Muridae > Acomys > Acomys percivali. The sequence goes on along the minus strand of OU015747.1, from coordinate 107,840,241 downwards.
TGAGACAAATTAGCTAGAGGCTGTGATGGAAGCAGGGAAGTCTAGACAATACTGCAATAGCCCCTGTAGGAGTGGCGGCTTGAAACAATTGGTTCTCAATCAAAGTCTAGAAAGACATGACTGGACTTTGCTGAAGGACTGAGTAACTGAATAGGACTTAAAGAGAACAGTCACGTGTGTGTGTGTGTGTGTGTGTGTGTGTGTGTGTGTGTGTGTGTGTTGGGATAGGTGCACACTATCACAAAAAAAAAGGGGGGAATTTTACAGCTGGTCAGATTTATGTGTCTGGAAATTGAAGAAGAGCCCATGACTGGAGTTGTCCTATTGTCTTTTGAATGTGTCCCCCATGGTTGATTGAAAACTTAACACTGATGATGCACTGGTATTGGGTGGTGATTGCAATCCTAGGCAAGTAGTTTGTGAAGCCTGGATCCTTGTGAATGGATTAATGTTATCCCAAGTGTGGATTTGCTACAGAAGTGAGTTCAGATTTTCTCCTCTCTCTCTCTCTCTCTCTTCCCCTTGACTTCCTCCATAGGATGCCAGATCAAAAAGGCCCTTGCCAATTGGAAGTAGCCATCTTGGCTGTCCCAGCTGCCAGAATCATTCTGTTATTCATAAGTAACCCAGTCTCCAGCAAACTTTTATAACAACAGCCAATGAATGAGCCAAAACAAGTTTATCAATGAAAATGTTGACATTACAGAGAGCCTAAAGCAGTGTAAGAGTAAAGCGAGAGCTAAGCTCCAGCATGACCCAGTGTTGAGAAAGGAGGAGCCATCATGCAGGGACCAAAACCGATGGTCCAGGGGACAGGCTTTTGTGTTCTGGAAGCTTAGTGGAAATAAACTCTCCCAGGAAGAGAAGGATAATCTGTGTCCCTTCCTGTTGAGAGGTCTCATAAGATAACAGCTGAGAACTGAGCGTTAAAATGGTTGGCTAAAAGAACAGTTGGTAGGTCTTTGAAAAGAATAGTGATGATTAGCAGTCAGGATGATTGTGTCATTAAGAGCAGGTGTTTGTAGGTGAAGCTTTTTTTTTTTTTTTTTTTTTTTTTTAAGAAAATGTCCAAGGCAATGCCATAGTTGGTTCAGGTGTTTAAAAAAAATAGAAAAAATAAAATAAGATCATCAGGTCCTTAAATTTCATGACAAAATATGGGCACATAAAACACTGACACTACATATCCCACCTTTCCTCTCTTGGTCTGTTCAGAAGCTTTATCCAGGACTCAGGAAAGAGCATCACTGGAGTGATAGCCCAATTTGCAGGTATTACAAAGATAGGCGAGATACAAGCACACTGATGACTCATAGCACCCCAAACAATTCTGGTGAGTTGGGGGGGGGGGTAACAGAATGCATTTAACAAAATGAATGGAATTCCCATATTGGTTCCAAGAACTGAAGATCCAGATGGGAAGGGTTAACATTTAGCCAGGAGAATGGACAAAGTGACCAGGGAATTTATTCTGACAACAAGATCCATCTGAGGCAGCAGGGTGATGGGTTGCTAAACTTATTGTCATCCCAGGCAGCAATATTATAATATTACTTATTATATATATCCTATCGTATTATACTTAAAATATATAATATATTCCATATTATGGTATATTATAATTACTAAGCTGGGCTGATCAAGTGACACAATATTTTATTCTTTTCCAGAAACATGTTTAAAAGGGGAAAATTAACAGGCTGGGGTGCATACGGAAAAGTCAGGGCTGGTTATGGTGACGCATGCTGATAGGATAACGTAGAAAATATGGAGGTAGATAGATCAAAAGTCCAAGGCCAGCCTGGTGTACACATTTTGCAAAGTGTGGTGGTGCACACCTTTGATCCCAACACTTAGGAGGCAGAGGCAAGAGAATCTCTGTGAGTCTGAGGCCAACTTGGTCTACATAGAGTTCCAGGACACCCTCTCTCAAGGAGAGATATGGATGGAGACAAAGAGACAGAAAAAAAAAAAAAAAAAAGCCAGGACTCATAAAACCTATTGCAAATAGACTTCCCACTTCCACATGGTGCCTCTCCAGGCAGTTTCATATCACTCTCAGGTGGTTTTCCTTGTACCTAAACAAGGTCACAGCACCGGCTTATTTAAAGTCTTCAATGATCTTTCCCCGCTGCTTAAGACTCTTACCATGCCTTCCCCAGCCGCCGGCTAGAGCTCTGCCCTGACTACACTGTTCCCTTAGCTTACCATATTAGCTGTCGCTTGGCTTTGTCCTGTGGGTTTTAGTACCCTCTAAATAGCTTGTGAACCATCCATTTTCCTGTACTATCCTTGGTTTTTTGGTTTGGGTTGTGGGTGTTTGTTTGTTTGTTTGTTTTCTTACCCATATTGTAGACTGTAAAATACCCAAGGGCAGGGAAAAAAACAAACAAACAACTTTTTAAAAAAAAACTCTTATTTTACTACTGAGGACATATCTTGTCTACAAACAGGTACTAAGTATCAGTTAAATGAGTGAAAGAGTTAATGAGTCAGTACTAGTTTCTCTGTATGTCTGCCTCCTCTTCCTGCTTGTCCACTAGGCAAACTCCTTTCATCCCCCCCAAACATCCATCTCAGATGTCAGGCACACTGGGAATGCTGGGGCACACTGCACCCCTCCCTGCCCTTCTCAACACCTGGCCCAGCTTCCCGCACAGCTCTCGAGGCTTTCTACGTATTGCCCTACCTGTTTATTCTTTGTCATCTTTGTGAACTTAAGACCATGGCAGGTCATGCGCCTGTGTCCGACATCAGCTCTTATAAAGAATGATTGAATGCAATGGATAACACATAGCCCAAAGCAAGAGGAAGCATATTATGAAGAGAAAGAGAGGAAATAAAGAAAAGATGCTCCTCCCACCTCGGCATTTGTGTGACCATCTGCACCTATGAGCAGTAAGAACAGAGGAGCCACCATCACGCCTTCCTTCTCTGAACTCTGCTGTTCTGTATAGCTGGTGTCTCACTTGGTGGTCTTGCTTCCAGGATAACCAGGCCTCTTTGTTGCAGGTGGACTCTGAATGAAAATGAGACGGTTATCTTCTGAAACTTCAGTGAGATCAAGAGAGACTCCTCTGACCTCTCACCATGCTGTGTACTAACAATATATCTCTGGCTACGCACTCACATACAGTGTGGGCTTGAGGTGGCTCCTACTTAGTCCCTACTGTTCTGGTTAGTTTTGTTACGTTAAAACAAGATAGAGTAACCTGGGAAGGAAGAACCTCAGCTGGAGAACCACCATCTGATGATTGGCTTGTGGACACATTTGTGGGACATTTCCTTGATCAATGATTGATGTAGGAGGGCCACTGTGGGCAGCGCAAACCGTGGGCAGGCGGTCCTGGAGGGTAGGAGAAAGCAAGCCACGTAGAACGAACCAGTACGTTTCTCTGGTTTCTGCTTCAATTCCTGTCTTGGCTTTCCCCCAGTGAGGAGCTGTAAAGTCTAAGCGAAAACAAACCCATTCTTCCCCAAGTTGTTTTTAGTCAGTGTTTTATCACAGCAACAGAAAGTAACTAAAATACTACCCTGGGTGGATCTCAGCCTTGGCTCTTTTCAAAGCTGTTTCTATTCAGGAAGCCATAGCCACTGGTGCAACATGTCCTAGTTCTCCTCTCATTTGCACCATAGAGGTTAAACACTGTACTGAAGTCACAATTCATGCTGACTCAGAGCAGCTCTTAATTGTCACAGAGATCTGACAGGGGGTATGAGCTGGGTGGGTACTGAAGATAGACCGGTGCCTCATAGTCCTCAGCTTCATTAACACCACTCCGCTGCTGCCTTGCTTGGCTCTTTCTGTGTGTTTCCCTAACATCCTGTCTCCCCCACTGTGCTTTTCTTTTACATCTCAGCTCACCATAAACTGTTTGAACTGGTAAGCTTTGCGTTTTGTGAGATCCTGGGCCATTCAGGTCCAAAGAATGCTGTCCAGCTCAGCAGCACTGGGTCATATTTGTAAAAGAACTAGCCCCACCCGCAGTGCATACAAAGACAGAGATGTGTCTTCCATGACTCTTCTCTCCAGGACTGAAGCTACTTAAGTATAAACATTAACCAGCCATTAAAAAAAAAAAAACAAAAACAAAAACAAAAACAAAAAAAAAACAATGACAGAAATGTGTCCATGGCATCTACCTGGAGAGCTCTCTGGACCTTTAAAAATGCACCTAAGAAGCTGCCTAATAAACAGTGTATGTCAGGTCAATTTGCTCTGTGAACAATTTAGTGAATGCAGTATTATTCCCAGATACCTATAGAGTAATAAAAATGATTAATTACAAGTCTCTGTCCTTATCATCCCTATAATGCAGTGATTCAAGAATGACTTACATGAATAATAATAATAATAATAATAACAACAACAACAACAACAACCACATGCAGCAGTCCATGACCAGGGCTTAGCTCTATATGGCAGTGAGGACACAGAAAAGCTGTCTTCTGCTTGAGAGTCCTTTTTCACTGGGCCTTACTTAAGATGCCCCACTGGGGGTGAGCATGGGTCACTTTTTAGCAACTAGCTGTAATTTGGCCTCAAGAAAGGACATAGCCATGCCTCCCCTAACTAGACTCACCTTGCTTTGTCTGGAAGACACATCGTGAGTACCGGAGATGACGTTATACGGGAGAACCCCAAAGAATGCCCTTTGCTTACGCTATTTCATTTTGCACTCAGTGAACCAATGAAAGTAATCACATTGGAATTGCTACCGTGTTCACATTGCTTTGCAAATGAGGAAATCACCGAGGACAGAGCGTGACGAAAGGGTCCATAAACCAGGAACTCAACACAGAATCAAGCCAGAGAGTATCTGTTTCTCTCAGCCCTCTCTGCGCCTCCATACAAGGCCATTTTGGAAATCCCTCTGTGACCAATTCAACTAGTAAGCCATCCCTGTGACTGCATGAGGACCTCATCCCTTCCCCTTCCCACTGACTTGCAGGCTGGCCATGCGTGCTGTGGCCGTACACCAAGACAGGGTGTCAGCCTGGTGTCTGTCAGCAGCGTTTGTTTTCTTCTCTTCCATCCAGTTCCTTCCCTGGATGAAGGGAAACAAACGTCTATGGTGTTTCTAATTTGACTATTTACATAACTTGTACTCCCAACCCCATCTTTGAGTTCCTTTTTTTTTTTTTTCTTTTTTTTTTTTCCTTGCTCATCTTGACCATTTACAGGTGAGTTAAATGGATGGCTCCATACTGTGTCTGACTGCATCCTTCACACTTTTCCCATATCCCACCTCCCCTGCCAGATTTCTGAAGGTGCAGGGGTGTGGTGTTAACTCTTCATTGCCAACTAGACGTAGACCCAGCTATGAGACACACCTCTGGACATGTCTCCCAGGGTGTTCTCAAGGAGGCTTAACTGAGGAGGGCAGACCCACCTTGAACACAGGCGGCACCGCCTCATGGACTGGGTATCAGACTGACTAACAAAGGGGACAAGGAGAAAGCCAACAGATCACTGGTGTTCCCTTTGCTGCTTCCTGCTCTGTTTGGACATGAGTGAGCTCCTTCCACTACAGCTGTAAGCCGATCCCACTGCCACACGTTTCCCACTGTGACTGACTCTATATCCTGAACTGTGGCTCAAACAAACCTTTTCTCTATTAAGTTGTTTCTTGTCAGACACTTGGTCACAGCTAAGACAAGTAACTAAACCCCTGCCTACCAATTCCCTTGTGCAGAAGAATTCGGCATGCATGCCTGTCCCACTCGGACTCAGTGGATGAAGAATGGTCTCTGTGGTCTTTCAGTCTAAGGCTTGCCCTCGGATGAGGCCTAGAACATCATGGGGCCTCAGCGAACCGCATGCTGGCTGAATCCCAACCGGCCTCGATATTAGAGTCCACACATCAACCATTGCTCCAGGCACAAGGAAGTGAGGTCCAGATGGCCGCTCCTGGCTGCTCTGCACCTCACCTTCCTGGCAGCCTATAGAGAATCTCAGTCTGAAGGCCTCTGCTGAATAAAGTGTTGTTGCAAAAGAATCATGAGGAATTTCAGCTTCATCTGAAAGGTAAGTCTTCTGGGATTTCAGCTTGGAGGCCTTTGGACTGTTACTCATTTGCAGACCCACAAATCTTGGTCTCGTCTTTTTTTCATAGATTGGCATTTTTCGTATGAATTGGTCATGGGGGGGGTCTTGGGGGGAGAGGAGCGGGGTAACTCCACTTTTGGATGCCTTTGATTTCACATCTGACAGAGCTAAAGTTCCTCCGAGTGTTATGGACCTTCCTCCCAGTTCCTTACATACCAGAGGCTGGGGTTAAGGAGCTGAAGTGTGTGAACCGGGGCAGGAGAGTGCAGCTCACTGCAGCCCACACCCCACTGAGCCCAGCAAACTCCTTCCCCAAAGCACACTGCATGCAAGGCCAGCACCCTGCTTCCTTGACGCACAAGAATAACTATTTTCCTGGTGACTATGGGATTAACTGTGGCCTGCAGCAAAGGTAAACTGCTAAACAGAAGTTTTTGCATTGTTTTTACAGGAGGAAAAACAAAATACAAAGCATATTACCAGGTAATGGGCACTTTAGGCTCAGGGCTCTAGCAGTTCAGTTGTCGGCAAGGATTTCCTCACACAAGGAGGCAATCAAACCCAGGTTGTCACCCTGCATTTCCCCTTCTCTTCACAGGCCCTACTTCTGAGTGTGGTTGCCATGGCAATGAGATGACTGCAAGAGGGAACAAGAGAGATCCTGCCTGTACTTGAGCAGTGAGATGTTTATGAAAATCCACATCTTACTCTTTTCCATGACCCTCTGCTAGAAAGAGAGAAGGAATTGAGAAAGAGACGTGGCCAACTTCTTTAAACCTCTCGTATGTGGAGGGTGTGGGATTATGTGCTTAGTATGTGTTAGGCTAGATATGTACATGTGTGCTTGAATTTTGTATTATAAAATATAACTTATCTACCAAAGGGTCCATATAAACAAAAGTGCTCAGCTCAGTAATTTCTCATAAAACATACTCAGGTAAGAACAGTCATTACCAGCACCCCAGAAGTAGGATATAACACACACACACACACACACACACACACACACACACACACACACACACCAATTGTTATCTCTTCTTTCTCCTTCAAAGAAAAAAAGCTATCCTAACTTTAAAATACAAAACAAAAACCAAACAACAACAACAACAACAAAAAAGCCACTTACTGACTTTTCTTTGTGGTCTTGGTACCTATGCATATTCCCTAAACACTAAGGTATCATTTTATTGTCTTTGAGCCTTGTGTGTGAGCATTTCTTTGTTTGTGTCTTGCATAATGTTAGGCTTATTAACTCTATTGTGAGTTTCATGTTCATTTTCTTATGTTTCATTATACAGAGGGAACCCAATTTTCTTATTTATTCTATTATCAGTGGACTTCTGGGTTGATTCAAGTTAAATATTGTCATAAAAAATTCCATAATGAATGTTCTTACACACATCTTTCTGTGTCCCACTCACATTTCATCAACTCTGTGTCTAGAAGTGAACTTCCCAGGCCATGATGTACTGTAGTCACCACTGCTAAACAGTGTTCCCACACAGCTGTATGGATCCGTGCCTCTCCACAGCCCTGGCGATGTTTAGTATTCTCAGTCTTACAGCGTTACCCATTCTGATGGGTGTTTGGTGGAAATTCAATCTTTCTTGGCCTTCAGAATATTCTATAATGTGGCAATCCCACTTTTCCTACTTTTAACTGATCTGTACCTGTTTGTCACGCAACTTAGATACAGATGGCATACATATTGCAAAATACGCTACCTGCTGTGGACTATGCTGTCACTCTCACGGACTCTTTAGACAGTCAGAAGTTATTTGTTTTCATGTGGTCCAGTTTAATCTGTTTCAGTTTTGTGAGTGTGTTGTTCCTGACTTGTGAAAACGCTTTCTTTATGCCAAGTCTATCATTGTCTTCTGGACAATTCTCTGCTAACCTCATTCATTCAGATTTATAACACATTCATTCCATTAATTTGTTCTTAGGGGATTATGGTTGGTTTTAAATTTCTCTTTATGTTCAATACGGATGTCCAAGGTGCCTCACTTAATGCATTTGTTGAAAAGGCCACCCTTTCCCACGGCTCCACAGTGACAGCTTCATGAGAATCATGGTGTCTTAATGGACTTCTCTTCTGTTTGATTGGCCTGATTCCTATCCTTGCTGCAATTCCATAATCTTAGTTACTGTGGCTTTAAAATTCGTCTTCACAGCTGTCAGAGTAAGGCTTTCTGCTTTCTTAGTAGTATCTCAGATGTCCTTACTTAACCGTTTGCGTTTTCATAAAAGCACTAGAATCGGATGTCAATTCACACACACATATATATATATACACAAAAATGCACATACATACACACATATACACATTTACACACACATACATATACACACAAATGCACATACATACACAAATGCACATACATACATATACACACATACACACAAAATGACACATATACACAAATACACATACATATACACACTTATACACAAATACACATACATATATACATAAATGCACATACATACATAAACACATATGCACACACAAACATACCCACACTGCTGGGGACAGGTGTACAAATGCTCTTGTAAATTTTAATGACATTCTATTTAACTATATAAGTCAACTTGGAGGAATTATATTCTTACATTTTAATTTTACTTTTCATTATGACATTTTGAATTTTCAAACATACTTTGAAATTTACTAATAATTACTTTATATCCTCATGTAAGGTAAATGTCTGAGAAATTGCCTCATGTGCTTAGAAAACCATTCTAGCCTGAAGTCAGTATGCATGTTTCATACTTGTCTGTTAGGTCTAGTATATAGATCGTGTTGTTGAAATCTCTATGGTGAATGACTTTTTTTCTGTTTGCTGTATAAAACCTACCAGATATGACAACAGTTTTGGTTTTCCATAAATTTTGATTTGCATATTTCAAATTTATGTTAATATGAAATTAGAAGCATCGCATCCTCCTGGTAAGGTCTACTTTGTTATGATGAAGTGGGTCTCTCTTGATCTGTAATAATGACTTCCCACTTTATTTTTTCAGAGTGCACATCATGCTCTATGAATCTATACATACATATACACACATATGTACACATGTGTGTGGCAGTGACTACTTCAGTTAAGTAAGCAAAGTAACTCACTCACTCATCACTATCCACAGTTACTATGTGTGCGCACATGTGCATGTGTGATGAGGGTTATTACGGTATTGCACTTGGGAAATTTCCAGTATATAATACAGTATGAGTAACTATAACCGACGTGCTGTACTTTAGCTCACTAGATTTCCTCATCCTACACAACTGCAGGCTTATGACCTTTAACCAATTTATATTACCCTTTATTTCTTCTCTTTTGTCATTCTTATATTATTTTGTATGACTGGCTTTAAATTATGTTCTAATAATTATATGGGGGAAATTGCTTCTAGGCCAGTGGTTCTCAGCCCTCCTCGCTGCAACTCTTTAATACAGGTCCTCATGTTGCAGCAATCCCCCAATCATAAAATTATTTTCATTGGTACTTCATAACTGTATTTTTGCTACTGTTACGAATCATAATATAAATATCTGTTTCCTAATAAACCTAGGTGACCCCCGTGAAAGGGTCCTTCAAGCCCCAAAGATATCACAACCCACAGGTTGAGGACCCTTGCTCTAGAGGACTATTCTTCATGTAAAGAGGGTTTACATCTCCCATTGCTAGGGAACTGGCATGATTCTCACTCCGAGAAGCTGTGTGCGGTGTTGTTCTGTCATAAGCAATCCTTCTCATCTTCTCAGGCCCCGGATGACAGCCTCGTCCCATAGTTCTAGCTCTGACTTCTTATGGCTTGCTAAATGCCCCAGGGTTGAGCAGTCCTCCATTCCAGCTTATTTCCTTGAGTTTCCACATTGGTTCTGTAATTCCTCACTCTCTTACTATTCCCCAACAGAAGGAGTATTCTGGAAATTATCAGGAAAATTACTCTGAATTATCTAGTTTGGGTTTTTTTTTTTTTTTCACCTAAGTTGTGTATTCTTTGGACCAAATATTCTTTGGACAAACTTTTATTTTTAATTTTTCCTATTTTACACAAAAAACATGTTTGCCCACGTTTTTAAGAAAATGTTTAAAATTGAACAAGAAGCTATACATTGTTAGTGGTAAAGACCAAAATGGTACCCAGTTTGTGAGTTCCTTAAAAGATGCCCCTGGTATCTTCAGAATGTAGGTGGAGAAGTGTCCAGGCAGTGTCTGTTGAGCCAAGCAATTGGTAGTCCAAAGGATGGAGTACACAGGGGGAGTGGGGACTATTTCTGTACATTCTGCATTTTTTACTACTAAAATGTCCCTATCTGTAATTGGCTGTCAAACTTCCCTTTTCTCAGTATTCTCAGTGCCCCATAGAAAGACAGGGGAAGATAAAGGGTAATAACACAGGAAAGGAGCCGCTCACTCCTGCTGGCTGAGAATAAAGAACCTCACGCAAGTATAGATCACATTTGCAGTGAAACCTATGAGCCTTGACTTCCTTGTATACTAAGGATTCTTCTGAGCCTTTTGCCCTGTACGCTTATCTTACCAGCCTGTAAACCTGCACCGTTATACCTCAAGCCACCTTATAATTCATTTATTAAATAAAAGTTCATAAATAAAAATAAATATAAGAAAAGTTTTTTATTTTGTCTTTCAAACCCTTTGAATAATCCAACTTCAAGAGTGATCCACATACATGGCTGTTAAGACACTAGAGTGCCAGTCTTTCTTCAGAAGCCCAAGGATGCACTACTGTCCTTCGCTTACCTGTCTCTCTCTCTCCTTCTCTGAATCCCTGTGCTCAAATCAGTGATAAAACATAAACTCCAAGTATGCTTCATACTGACTCACCTTGAAATATTGTTTCTCTGCAGAGTAGTCAAGGACCCCAAGACCACTGAAGGAGGGTTTTCTTAGGGATGTGGGAGGACCCTTCCCAGGCTGCTGTAGTTGACAGCACAGGTCTGTGCCTCCGACTTCCACTATCAACCCCTTCCAGATCTCAAAGGAGTTCTACAAGTTCAACGCTGCGCTCGTTTCTGTCCAGGAGTCTCCAGTGCTACATCAGTCCAGTTCATACATTAAATTAAAATAAATTAAGCCTCACTATGCTCTGAAATGGACTCAAACCTCATCTTTTTACTAGTTATTTCCCTTCTCTGTGTGTGTGTGTTTGGTTTGGTTTGATTTGGTTTGGTGCCAATGCCTCTGCCTAGTTACCTACACCACAATTCTGGTCATTTTAAAATCCCGTCCCATGCCAAATCACGAGGTCTGCGAAGTCTGTGTCCTACTTATTTCTCATGTTTACCCCTGTCCAGATGTTTCTCCTCTTCTAATTCTAGGTCTCAGATTGTGACACACCTGGAGTTCAGTTCCAAACACCTAGTTGCTCTTAACTCCTCATCTCTGTGCTACCCTCCCATAGAATCATCAAATAGTAACTCTTGTGGGAAAGATTAAGCTTTGTCACAGGTGGAAGCAATCTTGGCGTGCTTTACCCTTGGGGCACCCCATGAATACCTTGTGATAGACTGAGAGGAGCCATCCTGGACCTGGAATTCAGGAAGCAGACCTGGGAACCCCACCTGGGCTATTGATTTCCTAATGGACCCTCAACGGGAGAAGGAGACTGCCCTTCCCATGTGACTCAGGCAGGTGGGGAAGAGAAAAACAACAGATTCAGCCAGGGGTTTTTGAGAGCGTGTGGAGAAAGCGAACAGGCTGGACTATCACGCGGGCCAGAGAGACACCTAAGGACTCATCCCGTGGAACGGATACCAGAAGGTTCACTCTTTTGTCCCTTTAACCTTTTTTCCTTCTTGTGTAAGCTAGTTGGGTTGTATAATAAAGTTTAATTGTTAAGAAACAGAGCCAACAAACTCTGGATTGTCCCTGCCTTCCACTGGCACTCTAAGCTCCCTGCCACTTCTTGTAAAACTTTCCCACTACGGCCCTTACTTATCTAACCCCCAGTCCCATTCAAACTATTCTCTTTTGTGAGGTTCATAGTCTAAAATCACCAAATACACTGTCCTTCCAACCATTATTGCTATGCTCATTGCATAAATGCACCTGTTTTATGTGTACCTATTCCTCAAAAGTCAACTTCACCAGCCTCCCTGCCTAGTTCAGTGATGCCTTGCTGTGCTCCCATAGCAAAACTCGGTGGTCAGAACACGCAGCTCTCCCTGGAGAAAGTCTGACTCCTTTATCAGCGAGTGCTAAAGAAATCTAATAGCCACATGTAGACTGAATATCAGCCTCTACGTCTTGCTTTGTACAAAAATAAACTCAAAACAGATCAAAGACCTTAGTATTATGCCTGAAACTTTGATAGAGGGAGATATCTGAAGATAAAGGAATATTTGGAAACTTTCTGAGTAGATTTCATGAGATTATATCAAATTAAAAACTTCCATATAGCAGAAAGAAAGAAAGAATGAATGAATGAATGATTATCTTAATGAAGAAAAACCAACAGAATGAGAGAGAAGCTTTACCAGTCATTTATCATATATGGGATTAATAACCAGACTATAGAAAGAACTAAAAAAAAATAAACACACAGGTCAGCTACAGTGGCACATGCCCTTAATCTCAGCTCTTAGAGGCAAAGGCAGGTAGATCTCTGAGTTTAAACTTGGTCTACAGTATAAGTTCCAAGACATCCAAGAATACTGAGAAAAACACTGTATCAAAAAAAAAAGAAAGAAAGAAAAGAAAAGAAATACAATCAAATAAATATACACCAAAATAAAAATCCATCTAATAAGTAGGCAAGTAAATTGAACACTTTTCAAAACAAGTAGGCAATAAATACACAAAATGTCCAATATCCTTAGCTATCAGAGAAATGCAAACAAAAATGAAATCAAGATTCCATGTTATCCCAGTCAAAATGATTCTCATCGAAGAAACAAGACACGCCACCAAGGATGTGGGGAGGAAGAACCCTGTCTCATACACTTTGGATGGGGATGGAAATTGCTCTATGGAAATGATTACAGATGATCCTCAGACACTCTAAATAGATCTGCCCTATGAGCTAGCTGCGCCACTCCTGATCATATGCCAGAAGGAATCAAAGTCAGCAGACAATAGAGATGCTGTTACATCCATGTCTGACACCACTCATAATAGTGAAACCATGAAATCCACATAGGTGACAATTTTAGTTACTTTCTGTTGCTGTGCTAAAACACTCAGGAAAAAATTAAAAAGCAATGTACGGGAGAAGTGTTAATTTTGTCTTGAGGTCATAGTCCATCATGGACTATAACTATAACTTTAACAGAAGCAGAGGGTTAAAGAAGCTGCCCACATTGCATCCACAGTCAACAGGCAGAGAGACATGAGTACTTGCACTTAACTTCCCTCTCCTTTGTATACAGTCCAGGACCTCAACCCAGGGACCTTCCACCCACAGTGGGATGGTCTTCCCACTTCAATTAACCTAAGATAATCTTCCATCGACAAGGCCAAAGATTCATCTTCCAGGTAACTCTAGATTTCATAAAGTTGAGAATTGAGGTTAATCATCACAGTGACCATCAGTGGATAAGTGGACAGGGAAAATTACATATACTAGAGTGCTATTTAACCACTAAGAAGAATGTGTGTTGTTTCACAAAAAAAAAAAAAAAAAAAAAAAAAAAAAAAAGAGGGAACTTAAACCTGTTATGTTAAAAAAAAAAAACAAACAATAACCCAAATGTCACAATTTTTTTTCATTTGTTTAATCCTTTTAAGAAGTCATAAGAATAGAAAACAGCCTATGAGGAATAGGAATGAGACTCAAGGATTGTGCAACTCATCTGGATAATAGCATTATACAGAGAATTGCCTATACATTTATGAAAGTGTCATAATGAAAAACACTGCTTTGTATAATTAATAGGCACTAATAAAGTAATTTTTAAACCCACACAATCCATCAGAATGAGGTCGTGTGTTTTAATGTATGTCGCCTTCATTTAAAGACACTCCTTAGTGTTAGCATTTAATAATCCTCAGTAACAGCCCAAAGATTAAGAAGAACAATAGTTTTTAAAATTAATGACAATAGGGCTTGGAGATGGCTCAACAGTCAAGAGCATTCACTGCTGCTTCTCCAGAGGACTGGGTTCAAAGCACCTATAGCAGCTCACAAACATCTATAACTCCAGTTCCAAAGGGCCTGACCACCTCTTCTGGATCTAACAGGAATCGGGCATGCAAGTGATATGCAGTCATATATGTATGCAAAACACCCACACACATAAAACAATAAAGTAGATGTCCTAGCCACTTAAAGTTGCTTTGCTGTTCCTTGGGTTTTATTCTCATCTCCTCATTGTTAATCATATTCACAGTTATAACTATTATACCTTTGAAAATCTATTCTATTTTCTGGATTATTAGCACCTGTTTATTGTGTTCACAAGTAAACACAGCCAGATAGTACAATGATACTAGCTCTCAGAGAGCCCTCACATATTCCAACGCTTTTTTTCTCCATCTTTTTTATTCCATCACAGAGATGTCTGTCTCCTTGCTGTGCTCCACAGCATGAGACTCCATTGATTACTACATCACTTTTATTAAAACTTTATCTTTCTTACTAGTAGAATATGTATCTATATGGAGATACAAGGAGACCAAATCTGCTGTGTGTGTGTGTGTGTGTGTGTGTGTGTGTGTGTGTGTGTGTGTGTTGAGGAAAGACACCCCTGGATCTGTAGAGTAAACAGATGTCATTTCCCTCAGCTGAAATGACAGTTTCCAGAACTAGCTACATTCTCTTCGCCATGAGAGCCATCAATCCTGAAACCCATTGCCAACTTGTTTTTGCTCTGAAAAATCCCAGCTTTCTTTGGCTTGCTGATTAATAAAAATGTCAGCGTCTGTTTCCATCCTGTTAGCAATGCTGTGAAGAAGCAACATGGTAGAGGCAGAAGGGTACCACTGATCTGGCCTCCATTTGGTTTTATTGTTTTATTCTTTTTCAACCTCCAGTGCTCAAAAGGCAGCTGCAGAGCCCAGTGTCTGAGTGCTTACTGACTAGCAACCCAGGTCTTCATAGTCTCACCAGTAACTTGTTCCTTCTGGCAGAATGAATTCCTAAAAGTCATCCAATAGCATTATATGTTGTTCTAGAACCTCACTATCCCCCAAAAAGAAGTGAAGTCCATCTCCCATCCACCAGAGCCTGGATGGACCTGTGGCAGGTAGAATATGACAGAAGCAGCAGAGTTAGCTTCTGATGCTATGCTATAAAAAGCCAACCTGAACCTTGGGAGGACCACTCTCCTGAAGGAAGCACAGCTACTCCGAAGCTGGAAAGGTCTTGTGAGCCAGGCTAGGGTGGAGGGACAGGGTAGAAAGGAAGACAGGGGAAAGGGGAGGGGAGGGGGAAGGAAAGGACAGGAGAAGTGAGGAAAAGAGAAAAGGAAGGAAGGGACAAGAGGGGACAGGAGAGGACAGGAGGAGACAGGAGGGGACAGGAAGGGACAAAAGAAGACAGGAGGGAGCAGGTAGAGACAGGAAAGGACAAGAGAAGACAGAAATGGTAGTTCTACATCTGCATCCACAACTGACAAACAGAGGCTGTGTGCTGGGGTCTCAGAAGCTTGTGTACTCTCACAACTCCCTGGAACATTAGAGTAGCTCCGGCTGATACACAGAGCAAAGATGGGCTATTCTTTCAACACCCTACTGAAGCTAAAGGTCTATGAACAAAATAAATGCTATTTTAGGCAATTCCCTTGTAGTACGGAACTCTCATTCAGGAATATGTAGGGGTGGTACCCTTTAGATCAAAGTTCAGGCCCCAGTAGAATTATTTAATGCCTTTTTAAGGGGAAAAAGTATAATTTTGTGATTCTAGATGTGTCCTTGGATGCTGCAGTAGGACACCGAGTCTACAGGGTTTAAATGCTGTGTAGTGATCCCTGTATGAAAATAGCATGAGACATATTTCAGGGGTGTTGGCAGGCTGGAGGAAGACAGAAGATTTAAAGACTAATGATGTGGTCTAAAGCAGGGTTTCTTCAACACTTCCATCCATGAGCCCTTTAGCCCAAGAAGTTTTAATAAAATTGTGGGTATATATAATATTTATACAGGCATATAGAACAGATGTACAAATCAAACACTGATAATAAGTTATAAAGAAATGCATTCTAAAATAATTCTTTGGCAGACATATAATATTCCCATTTGTTAAAGACAAAAGAAAATTTGTATGCTAATGAAAGATGTGCTTATATTTTTGTGAAGAATTAATGGCTGAATATTTGCTATTGTAGAACTTGTATCTTCAGTGTTTTGATCAGTATTTCAATTTTATAATTGATAGTGACAATTTACATAACTTATGTAATATGAATTAGCAGAAATATGAAGAAGACAATTTCAGAAATTGTTGGAAATCCTGACCTAATCCCAAGTCAAAACTCATTTAATGACTTATTTTAATGACTCGCCTCTGTAACTCAAACAGCCATGTTTAGAATCAAACATTCTATTACAACACAGTCAAAATATTTAAGTTTGATACTTACATGCTTAGGAATGATAAAAGTCTTTGTTCTCCATAATTAAACTACTCTGTTTCTATAAGAGCAGAAAAATGAAGAAATAATGTCTGAATGTCTGCTACTGTAGGACTTGTTGTATCTTTAACATTTTTCAGAGCTGATTGGTATTTCAATTTTGTAATTGAGACTGACAATTTACATAACTTATTTAATACAAATTTACATGCAGGTAAGTAAAATCACTGCATTTCATTACATAAGATAGTCTCACATCTGAGCTGTGGTCCATCGGGCAGAGCTCTTTGGCTCTGTGGAGCTTGGTGGCGTGTGCTGTGCAAGGTGTGTCTGCCCTGTGTCTCAGGCCAAGGGGGAAGTAACACAGTGCAACATAGGAGGTTACTGGCAGAAACACCTTAGGGTCATCACGTGTTATATTTCTGAATTGATTTTTTTTTTTTTTGTCATTGTTGTTATTTTGCATTCAGAAACCTTTTACTGTTGCCAAGAGTTTCACAATCCCCACTTTCAGTTACCCAACCCCATGGAGTCAATACCACAGTCTAAGTAGCTTCAGTAGTTGTTTCCTTCATGAAGAACTAACAGTTGTAAAATGATTAATAGTAATGTGTTCAGAAAATTAATATGGCAGCACTGCTCTTTAACCAGCTAGCTCCCTAATGACTGACATAGAGAGACTACGGTTTATTATGAAGCTGTACGCACTATGCTGGGCAGGTTCTGAGCTATTCTAATCCTACTATCCTGAAAACCCACATAAATGCCCATAATTTGCCAATCTGATGACCCCTGGGCAGCTTCTGCTCCATCAGTCTGTTCTCAGGGTGAACTTCTTTTGGCCGTGTATTCCTACTCCATTCCATTCAGTCGTGAGCTCCTCCCTCCTCTCCTTCTTTCTGCTGCTACTCCCTCAGCTTCCACTCTTCTCCTTTCTCCTCCTCCCCATCTGAACCCATGCCCGGGAACCCAAGCTCCACCTAATTCTCTTCTACCCAGCTATAGGCTGTCAGCTCCATTTATTAACCAACCAACTTTGAAATGGGGAGCAAAGTTTACACATTATCATTTGGTGTCCATGAAAATGCACTCATCTGGGGAGCAATCAAATCTTGGGGGCCAGTAATTAGCATTAGAATACATAGCATCAGATCAACCCCCAACATACAGCAGCTGTGTTTGCCTGCACAAGACCTCTGCAAGATCAAGTCACCCAGCGTTCTAACACAAAGTAGGAAAGGAAGAGTTCCTGAGCTCTGATGGTTTCTGAAGGACAGAGACTCAGTTTTCCTTAAGGGTGTGGCTCCTGATAAGTGGGCCGTGCTCCCTGGATGGTCCCACACTCAGGAGTATATTGGCCCCACAAACTAGAAACATAAAGCAGAATATTTATGATTGATGCCTTCACACCCAAGAGTAGAGAAATCCATTCCCGAGTCCCAGAAAAAAAGCTATTTACCATTATACAAAAGAACGTGGTTTTCACACACTACACAAATCTTCCAAGATCTTTCTCCCCCCTCTCCCCTGTTCCTCCAGTGCTCCTAGCCTGAGCTATCTAGCACAGTTGAGCGACTGTCCATGGTGCTGCCCTGGGAACCCAGGGATTTCATAATGCCTTCTATTCTGGACCATGGTGGAAGTGAGGTATTTGTTGATTAGTTTTGTTTGTTTTTAACTCTTAATTGGCATACAAAACAAAAATTGGCTGCATTGTAATGTTTTGTTTGCTTATATTATGCAGTCATTGTGTTGTGTGTGTATGTGCATGGGGGGTGGGGGTTGCTTGCTTGCCATAACATGCGTGTGGAGTTCAGAGGACAATCTAAAGTTCTCTTCTTCTAGCAGGTGGGTTCTAGGGATCAAACTCAGGTTGCCAGGACTGGTGGCAGCCCCCTTACTCCCTGAGCCATGTCACTAGACTCATTATATTCACACATGCACGTGCTCATGCGTGTGTGTGTGTGTGTGTGCGCGCGAGTGCGAGCACACACACACACACACACACACACGTGCGCACATGCACACCTTCCATCTCTCTGCCCATTGCTTCACCTGGATCTTGTTTTGTTTCTTCTTATCACATCTACAGAAGCTATGATCTACAAAGCAGAAGGCATGCTTACCTTTATGTAATTTAGGCTAAATTTGCTTCAGTTCAATGCAACACATTGGTCAAATTCCCACAGTAGATCTGTGAACAACAAATTCAACCAAGACTAACACAGGTGAAATGTCTGTTTCTAGAGCATGTAGCATAGTTGAGAAATGGCCCATCGGAGTAGTTCAGGTTTCTTAACTGAAAATCCATCAAGGACTCCTTTTTTTTTGTTTTGTTTTGCTTTGTTTTGTTTTGTTTTTCAAGACAGGGCTTCTCTGGGTGGCCTTGCCTGTCCTGGACTCACTTTGTAGACCAAGCTGGTCTCCAATTCACAGAGACCCACCTGCCTCTGCCTCCCGAGTGCTGGGATTACAGGGGTGTGCCACTGTGCCTAGCTCATCGGGGTGTCCTTAAGTATCATGACTGTGACTTTCTAAGAATGGAAGTATCGTGACTGTGACTTTCTAAGAATGCTGCACTCTCCAAAACTATTGGGTGTGGAATCCAATTTTACTCACCATGAGGTCTGTCCTAACAGGGCCAGGGCTCTGAGCCTACAGAGCAAGCTTGGAGGAAATGCCAGTGTTGACAAGAACAAATGGTAGGCCTCACCTCCATACCCTTGATCCTACCACAGGGTTGGCAGTGTGTCTTAGTTACTTTCTGTTGCTGTGACAAAAGGCGATGACCAAAAGCAACTTACGATAAAGACAGCTTATTTTGGCTCCTAGTTCCAGAGGAAGAAGAGTCCCTCACATCAGGAAGACATGACAATGAGCAGCAGGCTCTCAGCAGGAAGCTGAGAAACTACACTGGTAGCAACAAACACAAAGCTGAGACAGTGAACCAGAAGGAAGAGGACGGAACTGTGATCTCTCAAACTCCACCCCCAGTGACTTACTCTGGCTCCTCCCACAGTCCTACCAACAAGGGACCAAGTGTTCAAATACCCTTGCCTCAGTGGGAAAGACTCAAGTCCAGAACATAGCAATGGGTGCAGATATGAGAGACAATGGAGGCAGGCCGAGTGATGGCTGCCTCTTAACAATGAACTGACTGAGAACCATGCCAACCTGGAAGCTGAGACAGGTGCATGTTTGCCAGGCAGGATTCAGATGCCTTCCTGAGCCAGTGAAGTTGCAGGAGAGAGGAACATTATAGAGCCTAGGGTGAAGGAAAAAAAAATCCTTTCTGCTTAGGCCTTAAGTGAGGATTACTTAAGGAGGATTTCTTGTCAGAATCTTGACCTAGGTAACAGCTGCACTGACGTGAGGGTACAGCATGTCCTGTCTTGTGGATATAAACAGAAGCATTCACCGCTGCCAGCCACGGAGCTTTGTATGCCAGCACCCAGGGTTTATCACTGGAGCAAACAAGCCTGAGGAAAAAGCTTATACACGAATCTCCCTCCCCCCCCCCCCCCCCCCCCCCCCCCCCCCCCCCCCCCCCCCCCCCCCCCCCCCCCCCCCCCCCCCCCCCCCCCCCCTCTCTCTCTCTCTCTCTCTCTCTCTCTCTCTCTCTCTCTCTCTCTCTCTCTCTCTCTCTCTCTCTCTCTCTCTCTCCTCTCCAGGAAGACAGTTTGGTCTGAGTTGCCCTCTGGGGTTTTTCCTCTCAGATTTCTGTTTCTCTCACGCAATGTTCCCTGCCCAGGCATTGCATAACAGCCTGGGCTACAGGGAACACCTAGACAAGAGGCCATGACAGTTAAACAATGGGCAGGCAGAAGCTGCCCTGAGAAAACGGAGTCATTCATGGGCTCTGTGAGAGGCAGCTCTGTTCCTAACTTGGCTCCCTGGTAAATGAAGTGCGCTGGGGACAAAGAGGGAAACTTCACACTCTAGCAATTTTCCCACAGTGGCAGGCTCACAGAAAAACAAGGCACTAGTTGGCTTAGAGGAGAAAAGGCAACCATATCCATAAACTTTGCTTTCCCCCACCCAAGCTGTCGTCTTGTGCCAAAACCACAGGCTAATCTTCCAGAGAGGGAGCAGGAAGGCTACACTTGACTGGATTCTGCCTTCTGCCGCTGTGTTTTCATCGCTGTTTGATGGGCTTTCCTTTCTGAATCATCGTGTATTTGACCCTAGTGTTACCTCCCTGCTTCGATGGGGAATAGTGTTGTCAGTTGAAGTATGGGTCTGAGAGAAATAATGATGCCTTTCCCCAGTGCAGATGCTCCTCAGAGTCCAGGAGCATCTTTCTAGACACAACCAGCTAAAGCAAGAGAACTCAGAATGTGTAAATGCTCTTCACTTGAGCCTCCACACTGACACGGTAGACTTGGTGCTACCTTCACTTACAAACTAGGATGTGCTTGGCATTTAATCAAACAGTTATAAATGTCTTATAGCGCATGTTTCGTTTCAAACTAGGTGGCATGCCAGGGACAAAAATCATAACAAAGAGTCTTCTATACTAAAACCAACTCCCAAACACCAGCAATGATTCTTCTATTTAGGGAGATGCAGCACTCTTGTCCAATGTGTCTATGTGGAGGGACTTTTGAAGTCACTCTAGAGCTACTGTCCCCATGGCATTATTACCACTGAGATTTCTACCACAAACCTTAGGCACAGAATGGATCCCCATGTAGGGTACGTTACAATACAATGAAATATAAAAATGGCTCCATACCCATCCCAGAATCTTATTTTCCACCAATCATCGTGGGTATTCATGGGATGAGTAGGGTAGAGAACCAGGTGACATAAAATACTTCCTGAATGAGAGCTGGTGAGGTGGCTAAGTGGGACGAAGCACTCATCATACAAGCCTGAGAGCTTGTGTTTTATCTGCAGAACCTACATGACAGTTGAAGGGGAGACCGCTTCACAAGTTGTCCTCTTACCTCCACATGCACACCATTGTAGGTGCTTGCACCCTCCACATGCTTACACATTAGCTATACACACACACACACACACACACACACACACACACACACACACACACA
>OU015747.1:107773662-107813167 GCA_907169655.1 Acomys percivali | reverse complement strand
CACACACACACACACACACACACACACACACACACACACACACACACACACACACACACACGGGCTGGGGCAGGCTGGGGAGGAGCTGTTCTGAAGCTTGCTGAAGGCTTGAGGGCAGAGATTAGCCTCTAGGTGAGCACCAGAGCCACCAGAAGTGTGTTGGGGGAGGGGGTGTCCAGACACCTGACACTATTTGCCCTTTTGTCTGTGGGGAAAGTGGTGTTCCCCTTTTAAGTACAGAGTTTAGTGCCATGGCCCTCACAGAGGCAATTTGGGGAGGGGCTCTGTGTCTTACTAAATAACACTTCTCCCTATGCCTTCTCCTCTATGCAGGGACCAGGGCAATCATTCTGGGTCCTGGGCATGTAGGGGAAAAGAAATTTAGACAGTGACAAGTCACTAGACCAAAACCACAAATCCACATCTTTTCGTTATCCTAACTTGATTCTAGTTGACCGCCAGCAGCTGGTGTTCCTGTTAAAATGACCCTTGCTTTCCATTGGCTATGGTTCCCACGCTCCCTATTGTCTTACACCTCAGACCCACCACATGGACTCACCCCACTTGCCTGGTTCTTGCAGACTTTCTCAGGGAAATGTCCCTGCTCCATCCTAGCTATACCCAGCTGAGAATGACCCACTTAGCCTGTTAGTGAGTTAGTAGAGTCTACGTAGTAATTGCGATAGAGAAAGAGAGTGCTTCATCAGCAAAAACGGGAAGGCATTGGGAGGGGGGGGGAGGGGGGGGGGGGGTGGATTGGGGGGAGGGGTGGTTCAGGTTCAGGTTGATCATTTGTTTATTCATTCAACAGTTTCCTACAGAGGGCTCACCTTAGAAGTCAGCCTAGTGCTGGTGTTTTTGTCAAGAACACAGTACTGGTCATGGGGCTTTCCAGTACCTGGTACTTGGCTCTCATGTTCTACATGTGTTAAGATTAATGAGTAATTGCACACGTGAACTGTTGATCTTGGCAGTGCAGTTCTATTACCAAATATGCCCACACCCTCGGCTATTTACTGACTGGATATACTTTGTTTTGCAAGTGATCTATGTGACCTTGTATAATGTTGTACTCAGATGTTCCTGAATGTTCTGATACGTTCTAGCCCCCAGTCTGAGTCTCAGCCCTCAACTCTTTGACTACCCCACACCACATAGATGACCTTTCTGTGTTTCCCTCATTCCTTGGACTTCTGTGTCCTTGTTTGTCCTGTCATAGCCTTGACCTTCTCCCGTCCCTTTGCTCCGTTCCCATCCTTCTCCTTACCAGCAGGAGTCTCCCTGATCCTGCTAGGTGGGGCCAGGGCCCTCACTCTTCTGTCCTCACTTTCTGTACCAATCTTCTCTTAGCTGGTCTTCACCTCTATGTTCAAGTCCCTGGGGGCCTGAACTGGGCTTTCACTTCTGTGACCTCAGGGCCAAGCGCAAATCAGGAACTTTCTACAAAGAGACAGGGGAGAGGACAGCAGAGATAGAGACAGAGGGACAAAGAGAGATGCCCATATTTGAAACTGAAAGCATCCTAGCTGAGGCCAGGGCCTGCGAGTGCTTGCCTCCAGCTTCCACACACCCTGCAGAGCCCAGACTGCTGGCCAAGGCTCCCATCGCACCTTTTTCTTTGCATAGGATCTTGCTTTCTATAGACATATCATTGACATATCATGCTAGTTCCCCACTCCAGTTACTACCCATACTCTGTGCTTTCTCAAGCTTTTGCTGTTTGAATACATGGGAAATCTTTCACATGGCAAATCAAAGCAAGGCCATCTGCTCAGTATGTGGAAATTCCAGGACACTTAGAAAAGCAAGCAGGTTTCCTGCAGTGCAGCCCAGATATACCTTCATGCAATTCTGCTTAGGAGGTAGACACGGTTAGGAATGGGGCAAGAGGCGTATGGTCATCTGTGTGTTTGTTTATAAAATTTGATTTCAGAAATTCTATCTCAGATTTATTTCAATGAGCTACACCTTCCCCACTCCTTAAATCAAACCCTGGCTACCACAAGGGTAGCCACAGTCTCTAGAAATTCATGGTTCAATCCATTGTGCCAAAGACTTACCAACACTAGGCCTACAACACCAGTTGACAGGCACTTGGGGCCATGCAAATCACTAAGAAAAAAAGTTCACCATGTAGACCAGGCAGAGAGGAGCTAGCATACAAACCTCAGGAGCCCTGAGGAACCCGAGGCAGTAGCATGAAAAAAGTCCAAGTCACTGCTTGTGGATAGGAAAGGCG
This sequence comes from Acomys percivali, assembly GCA_907169655.1. Classification (NCBI taxonomy): domain Eukaryota; kingdom Metazoa; phylum Chordata; class Mammalia; order Rodentia; family Muridae; genus Acomys; species Acomys percivali. The sequence goes on along the minus strand of OU015747.1, from coordinate 107,810,928 downwards.
AGCACTTAATTCTGCATGTTACCTGTTCTAACATGCTCTTACATGAAACAGCAACCAATGGCTCACTGTTATTTGCAAGATGTGCTGGCTGGTTTTTGTCAACTTGACATAAACCTAAATATATCTGGGAAGAGGGTATCTTAGCTGAGAAAATGTTTCCAGTCGCCTATAGGATATTGTCTTGATTGATTGATATGGGAGGGCCTAGCCCACCGTGGGTGGTGCCACTGCTGAGCAGGTGGTGCTGGATGGTATAAGAAAGCAGGTTGGGTAAGCCAAGAAAAGCAAGTCAGTAAACAGCACTCCTGCAAGACACTCCCACAGTTCTTACTAAAGACTTCTGCCCTGAGTTTCTGCCATGGCTTCCCTCAGTAACAGACTTATAAGCCATAAGGTGAAATAAAATAAAACCTTTCCTCCAAAAGTTGCCTTAGCCATGTGTTTTATCACAGCAATAGAGACCCTAACAAAGACGAAGACACCAGGTGAAGTCCAGATGCCTTGAAATGGCATTCCAAGCCCTCTGTGGTCCAGGTATTGGCTCCACAGTGCCCCCCTTATGCCTAGTTTATGTTCGAGCTACGGGTACCCATAGCTCTCTAGATGAGTCACTATGTCTTTCCCTTTGCTGTTTCACTCTCTGGGATGGCCAGTCTTCAGTAGATGGCTCCAAGGCTGATGCAGGTTTCCTCGATGTGCAGCTGCTTCCTGTTGTGAGCACACTCCACTCTTCTCTACCACTGGCTGCCCACCTTCCCCACTGGACTGTGTGTGAGCTTCCTGCATACAAAGACTGACTCCATGATAGCAAAACACAAGGAACCTGTTACAAAACCAATAAGCATTACACATTAAAATTGTCCTAGAAATACTGTTGTAGCCAAGAAAGTCTTTGTGTAGGATGTGATGAAATCCTGGAAAGTGAATTTGATGATACTTGAATAGAAAAAAGCAAAGGACATTTAAACTAAAGTAATATACATAACCTTATCTCAAAACAATCAACAAACACTGATATTTAATCAATTCTCTCTGTCTCTGTGTCTCTGTCTGTCTCTCTGTCTGTCTCTGTCTGTATCTGTCTCTGTCTCTGTATCTGTATCTGTCTGTGTCTGTCTGTCTGTCTGTTTCTCTCTCTCTCTCTCTCTCTCTCTCTCTCTCTCTCTCTCTCTCTCTCTCTCTCTCTCTCTCTCTCTCTCCCTCTGTGTGTGTGTGTGTGTGTGTGTGTATGTGTGTGTGTGTGTGTGTGTGTGGTGGGGAGGAAGTCAGGAAATGTGTAGGTCAAAGTATGTGTGTAGTCACAGGGATAACTTTGGGGAGTTGATTCTCTACCTTGACAGGGATTAAACTCAGGCAGGTGGGCTCACTGTAAGCCCCTTCACCCTCAGAGCCATCTCACCAGCCCAATTTGACCAATTCTTACAACATTACTTGTTTTCTGGATTCAAATAATTTCACCCTTAAATGTTTAGTCAAAAATGTCCTTGTAGGCTTTATTCATAATAACCTCAAATTATAAACAACCAAATATCAGTCAACAAGATAATGCATAAGTAAATTATGGAATATTGCATACATGGAATACTACTCAGCAATGAAATGGAAAAACTAACAATGCACAGTAACATATATGACTATTTTAAACACACTGAGTTTTTAAATGTCAGATGCTAAAAAGTACATTCTAAGTTATTTTGTTCATATGACGTTCCAAGCCAAGTATATACAAGGATGGCAGTCAAAGCAGAAGTTGCCAGTTGACTGTGAGGAAGCATGGGGGAGCTTTCCCATCATGGAAACACCTTCTTTCATGACTCAGATGTTGTTTACACAGGATCCTAAACTTATTTGAATCATTTGAATTAGAGTAAGGAAACACTAACAAACTTTTCAAGTTCTTTTTCTTATTACTTACTTTGTGTGCCCCAGGGCTGTAATATCAAAATAGAAAGCATTTATGAAAAAACCTATAGCCAATATCATAAAAGATGGTTAAAATTTGAAAATGGCTCCCCTGTGGTCAAGGACGAGGCAAGAACCCTCATTCCATTTATTCAGTTGTGGACACCGCCAGCCATCAGAGCAGTCAAAGTACCATACCAGCCACACAGGCAAACAGAAGCAAGTTTGTAGAAAGCAGGATTGTCCACATGGAAACTCCAAAGACTTGACCCAAACTCTATTAGACACTGATAAATGGATCTAATGAAGCTGTACGATAAAGAACATTTCTATAAATGTCTATACAGGGATCTTTCTGGAGGGAGGGGAAAGGAATTAAGGCATCAACCCTGCTTATGACCACATAAGTGAAAGACGTTGCTTCAGCGGCTGAAGAAATCACACAGGGACGGATCACAGTGGGAACACTGTTATAAGACCCATCTCACTCCAGACAACAACCAATCATTGGATCTTTATACCAGTGACAGTCCCCCACAGAAGGGGGGAGAAGAGCACAGCTTTCAAATTCCTATGGACCCATGATAAGATGTGAAACAGCCAAGTTACGTGTGCAAAGGGAAAACATGGTTAGAAGCATCACACTTCCTGGTTTAAGATGGCATTTCACAATTGTGGTAATAAGCTGGCTTGATACTGGCTTTATAGGAGGTACAGGGACCCATGAATCAGAAGGAACTGTAAGCATGCCCACGAAGGCACCAAGAAGAGACAAAGCAGAAAGGACAATTACTTTCATTCATGCGCTTGGAAAAATTAGGTTTCTATACTAAAAACAATGAAATTAGACCCTTTACCCCATACTAAGCCAACTCAAAATGGATCACAGAGCTAAGCATAAGGATTAAAAATCTTAGAAAAATATTGGGAGGAAGTTCCTGAGGCTGGACTTGGCAATGCTATTTTTGGATATCATAACAAAAATCGGGGCCATAAAAGCAAAAATATGTAAATGCAACTACATCAAACTTCAAATAGTCTATACAGAAAGGGAAACGACTAAATGAAAATAATTTCCCTTGGAGAATAGGAAAACAATGCAAACCAACCCATATATCTGGTAAGGGATTGATATCTAAAATATACAAAGAATTCAGACAAAAGGAACTCAATAGCAGAAAAATAACGACTTAAAAATGGGCAAAGGTTTTTGAGCCGAAATTTTGCTGAAGACATCCACATGAATGCAATATATATGAAAGTGTGTCCAGCATTGCTCATTACTAGGGAAATGCAAATAAGATTGAGCTATTTGATAAGATGACCTGTTACAGAAAGTGACAAGTGCTGGGAAGGAGATACAGAACGGGCACATCCTCTGCATTGTGGATGGGATGCAAGTAGCATGGGGGGAAGGTATGGAGGTCCCTAAGCAAATTAAAAATGAGTGGAGAGCCACCGCAGCACACATCAGTCTCTCTCATGTGTGTATAAAGGCATACACACATACATGCACATATGGATATATACTTCCATCCCCAGGGGAAATGAAATCTGCACCCTGGAAAGATAAATGCACTTCCACATTCACTGCAGCGCGATTCACAGCAGCCAAAATATGAAGCCACCCATCTCCTTCAATGCAGAAGGAGATTAGGAAATTATAATATGTAATTTTGACACATTCACAATTATACACAGCAATGCAGAGATAGTGTGCAACCTTAAAACAGGAGAGTCTGCTATATTCAATGACACAGATAAACTTGGAAGACCTATGCTTGGTAAAAATACGCCATAGGGGAAAGGGGAAATGCCACAGGTTCTCCACTAAATATATAGTCATTAAAAAAATCACTGAAATAAACATAGATTCAGAATAAGTTTCAAGTGCCAGCATGGGAAGGGAAAGAAATAGAGAGATGTAGGTCAAAGGATTCAAATATGTGCCAGGTTAAAAAAAAAAATCTAGAGTTCTGAATAGAGTGAAGACTGTAGCTAATATTTGAATTAAGATTTCTGTTTAAAAGTAGATTGTAGGCCCCTGCCCCCCCTCTCTCCTCTCTCTCTCTTTCTTACACACACACACACACACACACACACACACACACCTCTGGATAACTATGTGGGTGAGCTTATCTTCTTGTAACTCAGTTTCCACTTGTATTTCACAAAAGGGACAGCCTATACTTGTTTTCCCTGATGTTACTGACCTGCTTCAAGGACTTGGCGACGCCAGGCTAAATGAGTGCACACAGCACTTGGCCAGGTAATTTGGACCAAGTAGCGGTACTTTGAAACATCCCAACAATATTTGCCAAGCCTGGTGATAAGCAGGTGCTTGGCAAAGAGTCCGGAACTCAAGGCTACTTTATCTGAGAACCTAGTCACCAGGGACTGCGGAACAGCACGCTCTGAAGGAATCTAGCACCCCACCCCAGGGCAGCCTTGTGCTGGAAATGAGCTGTTGACTCTGGGGCAAGGGGTGGAGAGACCTGAAGATACAAAAGAGGGAGGGATGAACACATCTGTTGGTTTCTCGCTTGTCATCAAATTCACCAGTATAACATAGACTTGCCACACTGCTTTGTAGAAGAGAGGGGCTGTAGGAAAACCAAAATTGTTCTAGAGAAGCTCAAAGAAGCTAATATGTATATGGACATTTTTCAGACATTTAATTTCTTTTAAATAAGCTTTGTTTTTTATAATTTAACACATGTATATAATGCAGCCTCTGCCCCTCCCCTGACTCTATTTCCACCCCCCCCCCTATCCCCCCCCAGCTTGTCAGCCGCCATTCTTCCTGACTTTTTTTTTTTGTTTTTTTTCTCACAAAGTTGAACTAAGCCATCTATGTGACTCTTGGCTTAGAACTAAAGCCCAGTAGGCTTACCAGTGGATGCACAACTAGATACTAGCCTTCCTCCTTCCCCCAAATCTGTTAGTTGCTATTAGATCAGCCGTAAACAGTAGGGGTTGGAGAGACCCTTTTCCATCCATAGCTGACTGTTGAGTAGACCCAGTGCCAGTAGGTCCACACGACTGCTATGAGGTCATGATTGTCTAGCTCTGTTGTCCTTAAAAGATGGTATCTGGTAGCTCTTCTGCCTATCACCCAGTTCTTGCATTTTTTCCACCTCTCTTCCACAGTGTTCCATGAGCCTTCAGAAAATGCTGTAAGTGTCTTGTTTGTGGATATCCCCAGAATCCTGTGCAGCAACACGTTTTTGCATTCACCTTCATTCACTGAAAGAAGAGGGTTTTCTGATTAAGGCTGAGGAAAGCCTTTCTCTGCGGTGTGAACATTATTTAGAAGGTTGTTTAATGATATTTCAGTTCAAGTAAACATAAGTACTAGGTGTCTCTGCCCCCCAGATCCCAAGACCTCTTTAGTCATGACTTTTGGACCAGATTTACAGTACTAGGCATGGATTCTCTTTTCTGGAGCAGGTCTCAAGCCCACTCTATGAGTAACTGGTTTCCCACATTATATTTGTACCATTATTACACCAATGGGTACATCTTGTCAGGCAGATTGGTACTGTAGTTTATAGACTTCACAGCTACATAAGATTATAGATGGGGTTACCTAACCTTCCCAGCCCTCTAGCAGCCTGTATACCAGCACCCAGCACTATGAAAACTAAACACCAGAGTCAGAAGGCTTCCAGCTCAGTTTCACTATGTTCGACATACACATGGTATCTTCAGAAATAGGATCTTATCAACCAGTCCTGGTGGATAACCAAAAGGAATGGTAAAAATCTATATCATTTTGGACCCTTTAATCAGCAGCTCCTATGGAGTTAGCCCATATCGGGCACAGGGAATTAGTTCTTTTATATTAGAATGATGAAATTGATTTCATGTTCAGTTAGTTGTTTGGTCAGATGCTTAGTATAAGAAATCTAGGGATATATATATATATATATTTTTTTTTTTAAATCCAAACACAATCGTTGTCTACGATTTACCTATGATCAGTAAATTGCCATTGCTGAACATGTTTTTAAAAGCTGTGAAAAATGTGGGCTAAACAGCCTGTGCTGCTTAAGGAAGTTGGGTTCAACGCTTTAGTACCAAGGGATAGTACACAAATCAATTGCACTGACTATTCTGAGCAACAAGGGCAAAGTGTCTCTGTTTGCACATATCCTGGCCAGCATTTAAGAGTCCCAGGGCTCAGATCGTCTCTCCAACTCTAAGTGACTCGGTAGTCAGGCTAGAAGGCTGACCATGAGAATAAGGGTGTGAGCAGGGAGCACAGGACAAAACAGAACCAAGTCCAGGCTGAGCCCTAGTGAAGGTCAATGCAAAAGGGAAGAAAACAAACGTAAGAAGGGCACCTTGGAGTGTGAAGGGAAAAGGCTGTCACCAGCCATGTGCTCGGGAGAGATACTATCATCTCATACTAGGGCAATTTCCTTCTTGCAATTCCACATTCTCTCTGCATCCTTTGGTAACAAACACCTGAATGTGTCCTTTTCCCATCTAAAAAGATATTGCATATTCCTCTCGGTCCTTCAGTCATACACACTATGGAAAAATTAAAACTGACACAAGAAGAGATGAGCTTTGGCTTTTATTACTGACCAGGCCGGGGTCTTCTGACTTCCCAGCAGGGCTCTAGAAGGCTGAGGTTATAAGATGTGGCACTGCTCCCATTTGATGGGTCCAGGGATTTTTTTTTCTATTCTCTTCTCTCCAATAGACTTGAGCTGCCAGTGAAAATATGTTCTGGTTTTAGTCTACAGATATTCATAAACAACATAGTAGAAAATGCAAGGAGAAGAGCCTTATGCTCAGGAAAATAAAAAAGGGGTGAGAGTCGAGGTGACCCCTGCATACTAAGTGGGAGTCAGAAAATGACACCTGGGGTTGGGTCAACTTCAGACGCTGGAGAACACACAGGCTCTGTTTTGATATTACTATTCTCAGGCTGTCTTCTGAGATGAAATCTCTGGCCTAGGGCTTCTCAAATAAGTCAGGTTGAGTCTGGAGAGAGAGACGCCTCAGCAGAGAAGAGCACTTGCTACTCTTTAAGTGAGTTTGGGTCCCCCGCCTCCACGTCAGCTGACTCACAACCACCTACCACTGCATTCTCCAGTGGATCCAGCACCTTCGTCTACCACCTTGGGCGCTGGTACATGTGGAATATGAACACAGAGACACATGTAAATAAAAAATAAAATAAATCTTTATTTTTAAGGCAAATAATCTGGTCACTGTTGATTCTTCGTGAAGTTCATATATCCTAAAACTTGTCTTCACACTGGGAGTTATTCATAATCCCAAATTTGACTTCCTTTCTTAAGTCCTTAAGCTTGAGATCTTCTGAGAAGATAAGTCTTTGGGAGGAAGTCTTGTAGTTGGCCAGAAGTTCTGTGTTTGAGCATTCACTCTGCCAGTAACAGGTGCGCCTCTGCAGAGACGCAGTCTCCTCATATTTAACACAAGAGAGGTAATGCCATGCAGTCTGCCTGCAGGGGTAGAATAAGTATATCCAGAGGGTGGGGGGATGGGGAGTCGGGGGCTGGGGGAATGGATGATGGGGAAGACTGTGCCACTAGTCTAGGCTGTATCTCTCTGCTCTGGGTCTGCAGAGCTGTGCTCAGGACAGGGTGCTTATAGGTTAAGTAGCAAGCAAAGGGGTCACGGCCGAGGTGGCGATGTTTCCTCTCCCTCTGTTTCAAAATCTGCTTCTTTGAGGTTCAAGAAATGGGATCTACCTTCCCTTCTCAGCACTAACGTGTCCTTGGCCAGCCTGGACCCATCCAGCACAACACACAGACAATGGGAGAATCTACAGCAGCTGATGTCATTACTGCTCACTTTGTTCTGCTCCATATCGTGAAAACAACTTGTACTTGATGGAGAAGTTTCTCAGCACCCAGTTCTTGGGAGTACGTGCTCCAGGAAGGACTGGTCTGGCTCTTAAGGGCTTATTAGTTCACTAATTGGAATACTTGTGGCTCTTCTGGCCAAATGTCCAGAGATGGCAACATTAAAGCCTTTAAGAAAAACAAGCAAATACACAACAAAAACCGGGTTTTAATTGGGCAGCCCAGGCTAGCCTTGAGCTCACAATATGCCCTAGACTGTTGGTCTCCAGCTCACTATGTACCCTAAGGCTGTCTTGAAATGATGGCAATCCCCCTGCCTCAGCTGACCGAGTGCTAGGATTACAAGTGTGTACCACCAATGCTTGGCTCATTAAAGCCCTTTTGTTAGTTGCTGGTGACTCAGGGGGTGTGGTCTGCGGGTCTATGGGGACCTAAACTGGGCATCTGGAGCTCTGGTCTCTCTCTTCTAGGGCCATCTCCTCCTTCGCCATTGTCATCCAATTTGCATTTCCATGTGAATGAGCCAAGGAAAGAAGTATTTCTGGGGTTTATGCACTTTTCATTCTCTTCTTTTATTTAAAAATTGGACCAGAAACTCCAGTTCTTTCAGCCTCTTTCCTCTCTCTGGAATCCTTCTGGTACTCATTGCTGCTAATGGGCCCATGGGTCCTGCCAACCTAATGGAATTACAGGTCCATGGGGCATCAGTGGCCTAATGAGGAGCCCTGAATGGAAGCGGGAATGGAGCCTGAACTGAAAATGCTCAGTTCTCTGTCAATTGTCTCTCTTCCTGGCTTGTTTGGGTCCCTGAGTCCAGTGCCAGCAGAAGGTGACCTGCCAAACTGATACCCCACGTAGCTCAGCGGAGGGCACTCAGATGGCATCCAGAGCACCCTCCAAACTCTCGGTTCCACCTCTGCCAAGACACAACAAGTAGGACAGGGAACTGGGTGCACATGACTGGGCAGAATAAGGAATCAGAGTGGAGGGTCCGCAAACTGTCACTAAGTTCTTTCAACTCCCAGCAGAGCCTGAGAGCCTCTATCAGCATCTTCAGTGGGAAACGAACAGATACAGAGAAAACATGGGCCCCAAACTCAGGAGACAGGAGCAAGGCCCAGTCCTGGGCAGGTTGGCTCAGGAGCTAGATAACACTGCTCAGAGCCTCACCCAGATGCCTTACCTGTAAGATGGAAGCGATAGCATGTGTCACCTACTTCCCAAGCTTCTTAGAGTTCTTTGTGGCACACTGCCTGGGAAACGTTTGTTACCTAATGCTCACCCAACATGTGGCATTACTAAAGGATTGGGAGCCTTTTAAGAGGGCCAGGAGGGATGGCTCCGTGACTAAGAGTACGCACTCACTTGCAGAGCACCCAAATTTAGTTCCTAGCACCCATGTCAGCTAGCATACAACTGTCTGTAACTCCAACCCCGGGAGTTGGAGTTCTTCTTCTTCTTCCTTCTTCTTCCAGACTCCAAAGATACCTGCACTCCCACATGCACATACCACCCATCACACACACATAATTAAAAAGATGAATGGATATTTAAAAATAAAAAGAGTCAAATAAGCTAATATCATCTGGAGATGGTAAAGCTGGCTGAGTTGCTAGCACATGGGCTAGGTAGGCATCAGTGGGGAACCCTCAAACCTGCAAGAGTCACCCCATAATAGAAGACATTTGCAGAGAGCAAAGTGCATCAAGCTATTTCTCTGAGGCTGGTAAAGAGCTGTTCATCAAGAAGCCACTGGAATGCAAGCCAGAGAAGAGGGGAGCCCCACAGGAACACAGGATGCTGGGGCACTGAGGGAACACAGGATGGTGGGAGCACTGAGGGAACACAGGATGCTGAGAACACTGGGGGAACACAGGAGGCTGGGAGCATTGAGGGAACACAAGATGGTGGGGGCATTGAGGGAACACAAGATGGTGGGGGCATTGAGGGAACACAGGATGCTGGGAGTACCAAGGGAGCATAGGACGCTGGGAGCACTGAGGGAACACAGGAGGCTGGGCAGCATGAAGACACTGGTGTGAAGATGGCTCAGCACAACCCAACACTCTTTAGATTGTTCAGCTTCATGTTCACCAAGCCATGCTCTTGCCATGTCCTCATTTGCATGGAAATCCTGTACTAGGGACAACCGTGTGGGTCAGTCTGCTTTAAAAAGAGTACATTTTGCCGAGCATAGTATGTATGCCTTTAAACTCAGCATCTGGGAGGCACAGGCAGGTGAACTTCTGAGTTGTCTACACTGTGAGTTCCAGGGCAGCCAGGGCTACACTGAGTCACCCTGTCCCAAAACAACAACACAACCACAACAAAGTACATTTTAAGAAACTATAATGTTGGATGAGTCTTCAGTGTCTTTGGGTCATACATATCATTTCCATCTGTGTCTAATTTGAGGTACTGGTTGTAATTTAGTTTCTAGACCAAGATACTAAGAGAGTACTTAAACCACATATGTGAGGTTCCCAAGGCAGTACTAACCCACGGACCACTTCCAAGTATCCGCAAACTATGCCACTTCTAAATGCCAATAGCTTTGCCAGTCTAAAAGAGCTGGCCTGGGGTCTGGGGAGATGGCTCCATCTGCAAACACAAGGACCTGAGTCTGATTCCCAGAATCCACATTAAAAGTCTTCTTCCTGCCATCCAGCTTTTATGGCCCCAGAAAGCACTACATAAACTGCAAATGGAAGAAAGCAAAGAACAGTCCTATCCAGCTGTGATGCCAGTGAGCTATCACAATGACCTGCAAGACAAAATATCCCTACGAGTGCATTAGTGGCACTCATATCTTGGAGATAACCAACAGCTGTCTAATTAAATGTAAGATTCACTCAGTGTGTGTGGGAAAACATGGCTCTTACTGAAGCCTAGCCAACTACTCCGGGCTAGTGAGCTCACAGATCTCAGGGGAGAACCTCCTACCAGCACCTTATCGGACGGGCATAATTCCACCTGCATTCTAAAACAGATCCTTATAACCACAGACAAATGTCGGTCTCACCCCTCATCAAAGAAGTATCTCTTTACAGCACGCAGAGACCATTGCAGGAAACTGCAACAGGCCATAAGGCAGCGATCAACAGATCACGTGGAGCCCAGTCCCCAGTGGACAGATCTACAACACGACCCCTGAGTCCAAAGCTCAGAAGATATGACAGAAATATGATAAAGGCTAGATGACCAGATAATCTGCTCTGAGAGTGTGTCTCTTAAAAATGACAAAGAAGTTGCACCCCGATACCTCAACAATATGCCTGACTAAAGAAGACCTGAGCAAGACCTGAAGGGGGAAATGCCATGGGGTCCCACCTCTAGACAGGGAACTACTGGTGACTGCTGAGGGTGGGAGAATTGACATCTCCCATGGGTGAGCCCATAATTGTTCTTCAATACAAATAGTCAGCCCTGAAGCATATACATAGATGCCTCACTAATACCACCACACACAGACAAACACACACACATACACACACACACACACACACACAAACACACACACTCACATCTTTACACAAAAAGCACACAAAAAATTTTAAATAATAAAAATTCTAAAATAATAACATTTTAAAGGTGAGGTTCAAAATCAGAGGAGTGCGAATGGAGAGAGATTGCACAAAAGCTTTGCCGATGGCCATAGGTCCCAAATGGAAACGAGAAACAAAGAAATCCAGGCATCAGGCATCGGTGAAACTGTCAAGCGGAGACCTAGTGAGTGGAGAGAGTAAGGAAGAGAATGCCTGGGCCAAGCATAGTTGGGGGAGGTCTATAGCATAAGGCGTAAGGCAGCCAAGAACTAGTTCGTGGCACTTTAACTCCCTCCCATCCTCATGCCATTGTCACTAGTAAACACTAACAATTTTTTCATTCTCAGATGGCAGCACCTTAGAATCCTTTCTCAACTCAAAACATCGCAGGGGCCATTCCAGAAGCTGAAGGTACACAGCGTGACAATCACAGTGCATCATCTTGGCACTGACAACTGAGTGAATTACTCACTCCTTGGTTGGCTGTTTACTGAACCCTCAGGCAAGTTCATTCAGACAAATCTGTAACTATAGCAGGAAAGGCAGGGGGGTGGGGTGGGGTGGGGTGGGGGGTAGAACAGCTGTTGGCATCAAATATCCAAGGGCAACCACAACAGAAAACCTACAGTTAAGATGTTCACCGGGTGTGTTGTGTGACAATAATTTCCTGTCTCAACTGCAGAGAAGAGGGGGAAAAAATTCTTAATTCTGATCTAAGCAGAAACTACAGGTAAACTCAGCTCATATAGGAATCTTTCGTTTTAATATCTAGTTTTCTTTTTAACTTTAAAACTCGCTAGAGTTTATGGATCTTTCTGATCATGGTGCTTTCTCCCACTGTCTCCACTCACATTTACATCCAATCACATTGTCTGTGTTCATCTAAACTAGACACGAAGCCCTGGGTATCTGCCATAGACCCCTGATGAGAAAATAACAAACAAACAAACAAAAAAAAACATGTCCCCAGGCCTTTTCTTCTTGTCTGAATTGCTGTGGTTTATGTCACTTGTGATGGGAGATGTCAGGCCAGGCATAGCTAATTGCAGCAGGAAAAAGCCAACCCAGTATGGGAGAAATATGAGGCAGAGTGTGTCAGTACATCAGGGAGACTATCCAGGGTGGAAACGTGACGGTGCGACATGGTCTCTGGACGATAATGAAGAGTCTCACAGAGAAGGAGGAGGACCCAGTGCCATCAAACTTGAACGATGTCAAACCGCTCCATTGCTTTTAGGGCTGGGATAGGCTTCCTATGGTCCCACTTTGACACTCTGGACTGGCCTACTGGGATCCAGGGTAGCTGTGAGGCTGCCATGCACTTGGCACACTGTCTCACTTCCCTGTGAACTTCTACCACTCCACATCATCCGGGTTTTCTTATGGCCTGACAGGCCTGACTAATTGGCCGCTTGTTGAGAAATTCAGAGCAATAAGACATTTCACAACACAGCGTTTGAAAGCTGGAAATATAAGATACAAAACACTTGCAAAAATCTTAGACCTTATCTAAGTTGGACATTTGAGAATGAAACAAGATCAGGAGAAACTTCATAAATATTGACATACTCAGAAAGGAACATTTATAAAATCATGATGTTCCAAACAAAATTATTTGGTGTTTCACCATGTGGAGGAACAAACACCAAGTTAGGACAACATGAGCATATGGCACTCAGTAATGCATCCTTCAAAATGCCCCTTTACCTGTGCCGCCTTTCCACCTTTCACAGGACACCTTGTTCACGCTCTTGATGCTTTCCCCCATATCTTACAAATAGGATGTAATTTCTGCTTCCTAAGATTCTAATATGAGTACCCTAATTGGCTCTGCATACTAGGAAAAAAAATCAATTGTCCTTCACAGCTACATTCCTGTTGTTTCTTTGCCTAAAAATCTCTCTGCAGCCCCATTTCCTATGATAATGCTTTTTATCATCGTCTCTCTGTGTTACCGGGAGCCATTTCACCCAACCTTTCCCTCTTCCATCCATCCCCTTTGTCCTCTCTTCATGCAGAGCCACTGATCCCTGCCACACCTGACTCTCTCCTAGCCAGAGCATCCCAACTCAGCAGACCATTGCCCTCCCGTCTACAGCCTAGGACCTGCAGCCTTTCCTGACCACCCTTGCTGACTTTCTCTCAGGGAAGTCCTCCTCACTGAGCAGTTGTAGTACACAAATTAGCTGTCTTACGATAAAGCCACCACTCCTCTGTATGGGCCAGTGGAGAGAAATCCTAGAATAGATAGTAAACTACTTGATCTTGAGTGTGTGAAAATCATGTTTTTTGTTACCAGAATATTGCCTTAACTAGCCCAGGGCCAGTTTCAGAAAGGAAAGCTGAATTGGGAATCTTATTTTACCAAAAAAGAAATGAGCAGGGTGTCATTTTAACCTCTAACAGTAGACATGAAAACTGAGAACTAAAACCTGGTGACACACATACACACACACAAAAACAAAAAACCTGGTGACACAGTTCCTACCATCAGAGGGGCTGTTACTACAGCAGCTGTTGACCATACATTTGTAACAAGAGCACACATGAAACTTAGGATCAGAGCCCTTGGGAGGCTGAGGTAGGAAGGCTGTTGTAAGTCTGAGGCACTGTGGACTACCGTCCACATGGCCATTTGGAAGCAAGAATTCCAAAGAGCCAGACATTAAGAATCAGACTTCACTAGAAAAATGTACTGGGAGAGAAAAAGAAAGGGGAAGAACTGAGGTGGGATCAGGTGGCCTGGCCTTCCTGGACCTACGCCTGGTTTGCTGCTTGGCTTCAGTCTTGCTCCTTAACCTCTCTAAACTTGGATTACCCCATCTGCAAATAATGCACACTAGATTAGGGGATTAGGGTATTTTCCAGCACTGAAATGTTTTGCTTTGTTTGTTTGTTTTGTTTTGTTTTTTGTTTCATTTTCAGTTTTTTGGTTTTTTGAAGGTTTGTTGTTGTTGTTTTGTTTTGTTTGTTTTTTGAGGCAGGGTCTCTCTCTGTAGCCCTGGCTGTCCTGGATCTCACTATGTAAACCAAACTGGCCTTGAGTTTACAGAGAATTGCTTGCCTCAGCATCCAGCACACTGAAATTAAAAGGGCCGACCCTAGAACTTAAATGCTAATGCCTGTTATTTTGCTTTGGATAATTTCACATTAAGTCAGAAGAAACATGGAGTTATCTCCGAAAGTTACACCGCTTACTTAGTCTACTTCAGAATGCTTCTGGCCTTCTGTTCTCAATGGTTGCCCTCCCATCCCACTTTCTGGCCACTCAGAGGAAGGCCTGACTTTAGGCCCACCCTTAGCATTAGTGTAATCGTGTTTCCAAACTGGGCCTTAGTCCTGCAGGGTTTACTGTCTGACTGACAGGAATCTTGTCCTTTTCTCCTTGTTTCTTTTCCACTGGTTAACCTTGACATGGAATACAATAGTGTCTTTCATTCCCTGTGCCCTGCTGAGCAGATTGACTCTTGGAACCCGCCCTTTAGTTGGCTGGTTCTCTTTGAGAAAGTGAACACTCCTGACCCCTGCCGATTTCAGCTGCAACTTCTCACCCTAAGCCCTCTGGGAACTATGACACCCTTGGGGGTTAACATCCCACAAGGAGGTTATTAGAGAATAGAGCACCTAAAAACCAGAGCATCACAATGGAGATTATGTGAAATTCAAAACACTTTTCTCTATTTTTCTGCTTACAAAATGCATTACTTTTCCACTGCTTGTGATAAAACGTCATGACAGTTTGTTTTGGCTTCCATTTCCAGAAAGAGAAGAGTCGTCATCATCACCCACATGCGAGAGGGAAGCATGGAAGCAAGTGACAAACAGCTGAGAGCTCTCAATCCCTGTGGCAAGCAGAAAGTATAGGGAGCAAACTGGAAGTGGCATGAAGCTTTTAATCAAAGCTCATCCCCAGTGAAGTACTTTCTCCAGCAAGGCTGCACCGCCTAAACCTTCCCAAATCATGGAACCAGGTGCTCAAATGCCAGGCACTAGAGGGAAAGTTCTCATTCAAACCACTCTAGCGTCCTCCAAAGCCATTCTAATCACAATGTCTCAGAGGGCATGGGATGCCTAGCCCTCAAGCCTATAAAGTCAGCCTCTCCAGCCACCACCAGGCCAGCTTCTTTTGATGACTGGTAAGCCACCTTCAGGACATCATCTGAGCGCGGACTTACACTGAGAAGATCTTAATTTGAGTGTACCAGGTCCCCTGCTAATATAGATTCAGTGACTCAAAGGTCTTAAACACAAGTCTGGGCAGAAAGTGGGTACTTTGGTCGAGTGCTGCTGTAGGGCAGGGATGCCCTCAATAGTAAACTCCCGGATGGTAAACTTGCTCCTGGGGCCTGTGATAGAAGAGTGTTGGGTTCCGAGGAGGCTCTATCAACACATGCTGTCCCTCTTCTCACTTCTCTAACAAAGTAGGACCTCACTGACTAAGAGATTCTCTTTATAAAAATAAAACTGAGAAAAATAAATCAATAAAACCCTCATAAGTAATGAGGCATGATGACTCATTACCAATTACCCAATCACCTAATGTTGATGAAGAGTAAAGCTGAATAGAATCTCCCTCTAAAGATGAAGTAAGCTCTGCTAACAACAAAGTCTTGGGCCCACTTTGCATCCTCCATCCTAAAGCCCTTCTGTTGTAGAGTGTGTGTGTGTGTGTGTGTGTGTGTGTGTGTGTGTGTGTGTGTGTCTGGCTGGACTCTGGGATTGTTGTGTGGGGGCCATCTCTCAAAACACATGCCCCCAGCATGGTTGGCATGTGCTTCAATACCAGGGCAAATGTGATGCCAAGCTTTAAGAGAGTCTTCCCAAGTTAGGCCCAAGGAAGCAGTATTTGGATTGTCAGAATTCGCACTTCTAGAATTTAGCCTCTGGGATAGAATAAGGATGCTCAAACAAGAACTCCTGGTACCTTCGCCGACGCCCGATGGGGAGTTTATTTTCTTCCTGGGGTTGGAAATCCCAAGTATATCCTGCTTATCTCAACACTGGGCTTTACACCTGGTCTTTGAAACCTTATAAGTGAACCCCTGGCTACTGCTCTTGATGAATGGAGATTTGGAGAGAGAGAAAAACTATCTGTGCACAAACCTTGGCTTTGAGGTAAATTCCTCCCCATGGACCTAGAGAGTGCAGTTTGAAACAGAAGATTCATCTCTGACTCTCCTCAGTTCTGGGCCATTTCCTCTTAGGTATCAGTGCCCATCCCCAAAGCATTTGCTGGATTCCTGTGACAATTAAGAGCAGGACTTTCAGCCAGGGGTGGTAGTGCACGCCTTTGACTCCAGCACTTGGGAGTCAGAGTCAGGGGTTCTCTGTGAGTTTGAGGCCAGCCTGGTCTACAGAGAGAGAGAGTTCTAGGACAGCCAGGGTGATTACACAAAGAAATCCTGTCTTCGAAAGCAAAAACAAAAAAAACAAAACAAAAGAGCAGGGCTTTCAAGTGCTTGGAAACATGTTTATGACAGGTTTGAAGTACTACTTGCAGATGAGCCATCACTAGCTGCATCAACTTCAGCTGAATCTTTCTCAAATATGCAAAGGTTTTTAACAAGATAAAGTTTATTGCTTTTCCCTGTATCAGCACAGAGGTTGGTAGTCTAGGATCTACGGATGACACTAAAGTAAAGTCTGGAGGAAGAGAAACACTTCTCAACCATCTCCCAGTGAAATAGAAAAGGTGCTGAGGAAATGCCTACCTAACTAATTCCTTCAAAGGTGAGACAAGGACTTTTCAGCCAGACGGAAAACTTCAGTTAAAATTCCCTTCCCACTATTAATGGGGAAAGCAGATAAACAAGTGTACTGCTCCACAAACCTGGACATTTTCTAGCATTAACACTTAACCACTAACTTTATAGTTAGCAACACAAACATGCACCAATTCTAGAGCATCTCCAAACTGTAAAAAGAAAAGGAAAAAAAAAACACCAATTTGGTAATTTTACTGCAGTAACTGCTCCAGATACTGTCATAGTCCAGAGATTGTATTAAAGAAGCATTATAAGGGACAAAGGGTTTGTTTTGCTCTCTGCCTATGGTCATTATAATCGGCTCTTCCCTCCTGCTGCCTGCCTTTCCTGCCACAGTGGGCTGTGTCCCCTTGAACTGTAAGCCAAAACAAACCGGGAGTGGGGCTTAGTTAAGAAGCTGCTTGAGACCAACTGTTCAAACACATAGGCACAGGGAGGGATGTCACCTTCAAAGCTCCAGAAATGTCACACAAAAGAGTGGATTTACTTTTTTTCAAAACCAAAAGCTGTAATTTAAATGGTTCAAGAATGTGTATAAAACATGAATAATATGCAAGCTGTGAGAAATCAAATCTATAATAGTCTTCCAGGAAGATCCCAGTCCAAGATTACCTCATGAGGAAATTCACCAAATGGTCCCAAGTGCCAGCAATTCCAATCTTATGCAAACTGTTCAGAAAACAATGTCTACAGGCAACATGGGGAAAGAATTCTCAGCAGGAACAGCATGCTGTGGGGATACAAAAATAATAGATTCTAGCTCAGGGAATTTATTGGAGAAAATCAAAAGATGAGGTTGAAAACTCAGAGAAAGGAAGCCAAGGAATTCTTTCTGTCTTATAAATAACTAGGACCCAACCCACAAGGTCAGATATGACCAGAGTGTTGTTTTTATAGTGAGAATTTGTGCTGCTCAACTGACCTACAAGGACATCTGGTTTTCATTAATTTAATATATGTGTGTGTGTGTGTGTGTGTGTGTGTGTGTGTGAGAGAGAGAGAGAGAGAGAGAGAGAGAGAGAGAGAGAGAGAGAGAGAAAATAAGCATCAATTTTTGCTGATGTCTTAGAAACTAGGAAGTTCAACCACCTCTACAAGTGCCTTTAATTGTATTAACCACAGACTCATAATAACCCCATCCACCCTCAGGTGTGCTGAGTCCAAGCCGAGTCAACCACAATTGAACCAGGTGTTATTTTGATAATAACAGCTGGTGCTCTTTGAGCACTCTGTGCCAGATACTGTACTAAGCACCTGGTATGAATTATCTCAGTCAATCCTCACAATGACTCTATGAAGCAGATGCTATAATCCACCTGCTTTTTAATACCCAGAAATAAGCCTAGAAGAGATTAGGTGACTTGCTCAATACCATTCAGCTACTAAGGAGCAAAGACAAGGCTTGGGTTTCTAATTCTCTGACTGTAGCTTATATACTCTTGCCTACTCTAGAGCCCAGCCCTGGGCAGACATCACTAATTGGTCATTGTGTTCACTTTCATGTACCCAAGGATAGGTCTCCCAATTACTTTTAGTATAGTACTCAGGAAGCCAATGTAAAGTGATTGATGGGATGGAACTAATTACCTCCCTCGTGATGACATGCCCAGTGAGGTCATCTCAGGACAGGCTTGGATTCTGACTCAGTACTCCAGGCTGTATAGGTGATGCCTGATGCTGCCCTACTGTCACAGGTTACATTTGAGCATACTTACTTGGAGTTTATATGTCTTAGGACTCCCCTAGTTTCCCTTCCCAAGCTGAGCCTCATCCATTTTGTTGGTGCAGAAAAAAAACAACAGAAGATCCAAGCCATCCACAAGCTACCAATATGAATTTAGCATCTATGAAGAATGCTTTGAGGGGAAAATTACAGAATTGACTGACTCCAGAAAGAAGTTATGGCTCTATGCTATTAGCTCCACATAACTAGATTTCTTGAATTAATGCAAAAGTTAGAAGCAGAGCTGAATAAGAAGCATAGCGTTGGTTTGGATTTAGGGAAGATTAATGTGTCCCTGGGTATTTTCTACAGCACATTAAAGGCACCTCATCTCCCATGCAAAGCATATTTACAGAGTCCTTCCAAGCAGGCTGTTTTATTTTGTTACAGCAGCCCTTCCTTTCGCACCCAAAGTCCACTGCAGTCACAGTTTGTGACTGCAAGTCATGAATGTGTAAAGGTTTGGGGTAGGTCAAGAATGGAAGATGGTAAGTTCAGTGTCAAGATGAGAGAAGGGTACTGGTGGGGTTTGTCAGAGACTCACTCTCTTGAAAGAGCGGGAGATACTGAATTGACTCATCCTGATCTAAGGCTGGATCTGAAAGGGCAGCAGATACCATGGGGGGCAGAGGTGAGGGCAGTGTGATTCTCTGTCTCAGCACCGGAGCCCTCAGCAGGTCGAGAGAAAAGACAAAGTCCTCAACCTGGGAGGCTCAGGAAGCCAAGCAATGGAAGACATGCCAGCATGGCAAGAAGCACAGCTCTAAGGTGGGAGGGCCAGGTGCTGGTGCCAAGAGGGAATACTGACAGGAGGAAGCAGGGTATTGACCTAGCTGCTTAAGATACATCTGAAGCCAGACATGGTAGCTTACCCATAATCCTAAAACTTAGAAGGCTGAGGCAAGGCAGATCATAAGTTCAAGACCAGCCTGAGCTACATAGGGAGAGTCCGTTAAAAAAAAATGGGGAGAAAATAGATCTCCCTATCAAAGGTGCTAATAAGAGAAAATACAGGGTAGTTAGAACCTGTGAAAAGCCCAGATAGAGAGACCTAGAAAAATATGTATTGGGACTACAGACAGGCAAGGAAAAGCTTAAGGAAAAGGCCACCCACATCCTGTAACTCTAGCTCCTCAGAAGAGCTGCCAGGGAAACAGACCCTGGGAAACTGTGGGTGCTCAGCATCCACAGTGGATCTCCCTCCTAGGACTGGCTCCCCTACTCTCACTGAATGTGGTTGACGTGTATCTCATGGCTTCTGTAAAGGGACCTGTTTCTTGCCTCATCTCCTGCCCTATGCTGCCTAGTGCAGTTGATCTTGCTGAATCGCTATGAGACTTACCAAGGTCACCTCTACCTATAGTATAGACCAGTGTAGATTCTATACTGAGCTGAAGTCCTAAAGTCAGACACCATTTGTTTGTGTGTGTGTGTGTGTGTGTGTGTGTGTGTGTGTGTGTCTTACTTCATCACGCGAATTGGTCTTTTGCCAGTAGGTGGGAGGTAGCCAAGGAAGGCTCTGTACCTGGGCTGCTTGGCTGAGAAATGTTCTTCCCCAAAGCCAAAATTCAAGTGTTCTGTGATTCACTGCCAATGTCCTTCTCCCATGGCTCAGTTGCTTTTCATTCCTAACCATGTTTTGAGTTAAACTGATAGAAAAACTAACCTGGCCCTCCAGATGAAGTCTACAAAACAAGACACTTCTAACGCCTATACCAGCACTGACCTGGTGTTTTTCTCATCCAGACAGACTCCTTATTCACTTATCCTAGCAGGAGAAAATCTACCTTGAGCTTATAGCCACCTTTCACGCCAGTGAGTTTCTCATGAGATCTCTGTCTCAAGTGTCGTGTTGGTGCGTAGAACCATGACTGCGTCTGGCATTTGTTGGGTCTGCCTCCGTTTCTTTACTTCCTATATCTGGGTCTTGAAATCAGCTCTGTGTTAGTCTCTTTCCTTGTTGCTATGATGGAACACCTGACAGAAAGAGAAGAGCAAGAAGTTCTTTTGGCTCATGGCTTGAGGGACACAGTCTACCCTGGCCCCTTTGGCCTTGAGAACTAGTGGCTCAAATTATAACATCTCAGTGAAACAGGAAACAAGCAGGGACCAGGTAAACTCTGACTTTGAAGCCCTACATCTTCCAGCAAGACCCCTAAAGCAGTGCCACCAGCAGGGGACTACGTGTTCAAATACATGAGCCAGCAGGGGGACATTCCACATTGGAACTAGAACAAAGTCTACCATGGGACAGTAGAAAATGATCGAAAACCCTTTCAATCGTGAGCTGTGGTGCCTGTCTCTGGCCTGATCCCTTTCCTCTCTCAGCCTCTCTATCTACTTGGCCTGACCCTTCCTCTCTGGTTCTAATCCTGACGGCCCTCGTGTCTAGCCATGAACATTCACCCTTGCCACTTCATGCTCCTCACACAGGACCAAACCAAGCCCTCTGAAATGTGTTCTAAACATGTGGGGGAAGGAAGGTAGAAAGATCCCCTAGCACAGTGGAAAGGGGGGGGGCTCTCCAGACGGCTCAGCAGTAAAGGCCTTGCAGGCTGCTGCAATGACAGAGCTCTGGACCCCACAAAGGGACAGGAAGTTGTCCTTTTACCTCCACACATGCTGTGGCATGTGCATGCCTTCACAAATAAATAAATAAACCCGAAAAGGCACAGGAGGCAACAACAAAGGTCAACGGAATTTCATAATGTTAAAAAGAAAGCAAGCCATGGGGAAAAGAGTCAACGGAGAGGAGGGCAGCAGGAAATGGGGACCCAGATCTGTCTGAAGTCAACGCTGGCGGTGCCTTGGTGAGATGAAACAGCCAAGATTTCAAAAACAGTTCCAAGCCAGTCAGGGATAAGCCGTAATACCCTGTCTCATGAAAATATAAAAATCCAGCGAGGTGCAGCGGCACATGCCTGTAATTCCAGCACTCAGGGAGGCAGAGACAGTCAGATCTCTGTGAGTTCAGGACCAGCCTAGTCTACAAAGTTAGTCCAGGTCAGGCAAGGCTACACAGAGAAACCCTGTCTTTAAAAAAAAAAAAAAAAAAATCTTCCATGAAAATATAGTCTTCTAGATGGTTATTTACATATAAAAGCCGATTATTTTCTATAAACATGTTTAAAAATATTGACTTATCTAAAATCTTTTCTTGTTACTTAATAGTCTTTTAGATTCATATATATACAGTGTCTCCGTATATTTCAAATAATGGGTTCGAACCAAGTGTGGCTTTTCAAATAGGAGATGTATTACAAACTTAGCCTTTATTATATGGGTTTTGTTTATTAATAAATTAAAGTCTTGCCTTTTAAAAAAGACTAAAGAGACGTGGACAGAGGGGTGATGTAAAGACCGGATACCGCAAGGCCACTGGCAAAACTGGGTGGTGTGAGCTGTGCTGCTGAGAAGCAGAAATTCCCAGCCTGGTCAAAAGTAAATTAGCCGTCAGAGCCAGCAGGTGGCGCTAGAGTAGAGGCAGCGGAAAATGGTGACTGCAGGTATGACAGGAGCCCACTTGGAAGAGGGAGAGGTAAAGGCTTGAAGAGTACTTTGGTCTTCACCTCCCTGAACACCATTCTCTGAGCTCTACTGTCTCACGGTGACTAAATTCTCTAGCTGGCTTTTGGTTAACTTTTTTTTAAACGAATGGTTCTGGTGTGGTATTAGACAACTCTAGGCGTCACTGAGCTGGGGAAAAGAAAAGAGCTCTTTGCTTCCCATTTTATGATTGAATGAAAACGTCATACCATGGCCTCGTGTATAAGAGCCTCACACCCGCCTTGCACCCGGTACATCCCCAGCCTCCCTTAGCTTCCTTCCTTCACTCTGTTCTCCTCGCAGCCCCCTTGTCAACTCCTTGCTTGTCACGTGTCCGTCAGAAGGGAAGTTCTTGGCCCTGTAAAGCCAGCAGCCCCCTCTGGCCAGAGGCTTTTTTTGTCTTTCACCCTTTGTTGTTTCAGATTTCTCACTGTGAGGCCTCAGCACTTGCCAGAGGCCACCCCAGGAGCTGGGATCTCAGCGCACAAACAGATTACTATGCATCTGTCCGCTCCTGGGGGGCAGCCTCTGCCGCACCCCGCCGCCTCCCCCCCCCCCCCCCCCCCCCCGCCCGACACCGCCTCCAACTGAGCAGCCTCACACACCCGCGCTATCCACTTCCTCACAACGTGTTTCTCATCTGCTCAGGAACAATCTCCAATTCCTCTTTCCTGCCTGGTCTAATCTGCTTTGCCTCTGGGCCTTGGCGTCCCCGGGTATGCGAGCCAGAGGTTTGCACAGTTGACCAGATTGCAGGGAACAGTATGTTTCTCCCCCGCTTGTTTTCTTCAGGGGCCAAGGCCAGCCGGCAGAGCTGTCTCTCTCTTGCCCTCCTTCCCTCTCTTGCACGTGGCCTGACTTCTGCTGGTGCCAACCAGAGCATGCAGAGCTGCCTCTCAGGGAACTTGCGCTTTAAGAGAACTGCTGCAGGGACACTGGGTGCTGCTTAATCGTGTTGTTTCTGCGGAACAGGCCAGATGGAGGTGGTACAGGCCGCTGAGCTCTGGCCAGATCTCCTAACAGGGTTTGCTCCAGTTTTGCTGCCGCTGGGTTTTTCCCTAAGCTGAGCAGGTATTCCTCAGTCCAGTCAGGCTGCCGTGAACTTCTGGTTCCTTGAAGCAGTAAACACCATGGTTTTCAATCTGCACTCTGCCTCCTCTTCCTCGTTTTCGCTCAGTTAGAAAGCTCTGACTAGAGAGAAGGCTCAGAGTTTAAGAGCACTTATTGCTCTAGCAACCACAGTCCCAAGATTTCGTTCCCAGCAGCCATACTGAGCCAAGTGTTATCTCCAGGGGTCTAGATGGGGGCTCATTTTCTCTGCTAGTGAAAGAATAAAAGATGGGAAAAATCTCCAGCTGGATGTATAGCAACAGAGACATCTCAGACAGAGCACACAGAATCAGCAGTTGAAGAAAGGCATGCATGGAAAGAAAGACACACTTGAAGCAGATACAGAGAAAAAGACCTTTCCCTCTGCAGAGAGGGATCTCGGGAACCCGAAATTCCAGTCTCTTCTAGATCGCTGGTCTTGAACGCACTGAACCTCCTGAAAGGAGAAAATGCCCACAGGGCCTTGTTTAAGCTTCCAGCCTTTTGTCTCTGCTCAAAATGGTGAGGAGGAACCTGGCCATTTAAAAAATCACCTTTTTCTTACCTGGTCACAGCTCCCCTCCCTATCTGTCTGCCTAGCAGTGACTCTGTCTAACTCAAGGTCCCTCACAGCTATCCCCCATAACTCCAGTTGTTGGGGATCAGATGCTTTCTCTCTTCTGACTTCGGTGGACACCAGCATGGACATGGTACACGTACATATATGCAGGCAAAAAAACACTCATAAACATCAGATAAATTAAATAAACCAAATAGAAAGCTTTAAAGTGGAAAGATGGAGTAGCAATGATAAGAATAGGCCAAGCATGTAAAAGAATATTTTAAATAGTGTTTATTGAGCCTCTTGGTGTTAGGAAAATTGGGGTACCTTCTTTTAGTTTTTAGTCTCATCATTAAAAATAACTTAAAATGGACTCAGTGAGAATCTTTTTTGTTTATTTGTTTGATTGGTTGGTTGGGTTTTTTGTTTGTTTGTTTGTTTTTATTTTGTTTTGTTTTGTTTTGTTTTTTGAGACAGGGTCTCTCTGTGTAGCCTTGGCTTGCTTTGTAGACCAGGCTGGCCTCAAACACAGCAATCTGCCTGCCTCTGCCTCCCAAATGCTAGGATTAAGGGCATGGGCCCAGCTCAGTGAGAATCTTAAAAGACAATTTTAAGAGAGTCTAAGAGAAAACAACATAGTAGGCGAACAGAAAACCCTGGCAGCTGCACAGGAAGGCGATGGAAGACAGGAAGAAAGTTTTGAGCTAGGTTGGCTTATTCAGCCACAGATGTTTTTCAAGTAGCTACACGTAGCAGGCAGCTATCACCAAGGGGGAAAAGCTTCAGAGAACGTGAGGAGAGCCAAAGCGCCAGAGAAAACATGCTTAGGCCCTAGCCAGTATGCAAAAGAGAAAGATGGGAAAGAAGAAAAGGAAAAAGTTATACCTCTCTGGGTTAAGACTCACAAAAACTGGCTGGCAGAACTCTGTGGCTGCAGCTCCTTAAGTGGTCACAAAGGAGACGTGGTTTTAGGAACAGAAAAGCACATTATCTCGTGAAGGGATAATTATCCCTCCCGTCTTCTTAGCTGGGCTTCCTGGCCAGCTGACTGACAAGCCCAATGTTTTGTTTTGTTTTGTTTTGTTTTGTTTTGTTTTTTGTTTTTTGAGACAGGGTTTCTCTGTGTAACCATGACTGTCCTGGACTTGCTTTGTAGACCAGGCTGGCCTTGAACTCACGGAGATCCACCTGCTTCTGCCTCCTTGAGTGTTGGGATTGCGGGCATGTACCTAAAACTAACTCTTAAGGAAGGAAATGACAGTATGAAATGCTCTAATCTTGGTAGCTCATCAGAGTGGGATGGCCCTCTACCCAGGCAGGAGCTATTCTATTCTTTCTAACCCACCTTAAGGAGTGGAAAAGTTGACGCCTACTAGGGAAAATGGCGAGCAGGATCCAAAGCTTTCAGTGGCCCTGAAGGTTACTGAAACATCAAAAGTGTTCCTCTTAATCACTTAGGCAATGAGCTGAAATAAAGGTGTAGACACTACCCATTTCCACTGTGAAAATCCACACCTATTTCTAAAGCTGTTCACCAGAGGCATCGTGTCTGGACCGGGATCTTGGTCCCTACCTTAGAGGAAGCTTCTAGAAGACAGTGCTCATTTAGGAGAAACCACAATGAGGAACTGGGCACTCGAACCCTCCCCTGGCATTCTTGGTCTACAGCAACAACATTCCTGAAACCGCTGCTCTTGGGGTCCCTGCGCCCAAGCTGCCTAACCAGTTTCTTCCTATCTGCTGTCTTCATCACCCGCGCCTTCTTCAGCTTTGTTCTCTCCTTTCTTTTTCTTGGCAGCAGCAGATAAGAAATTGGCTGCAGGGCAGTCCATGAAATTTTTCCATCCTATTATATTAATATTAAAATAAACGTTTTCAATAACAACACTGAAATGTTAATCATTAAAGCGATGGGTATGTTTACCCCTAGAGGGAGATGGAGTCACTTTGTCTACATCAAATGTTCCAGAAGAATTGAAGGGAGGTGACTCAGGAATAGAGAATAGGACCCTGGCCTCCAAAGGACTGAGAGGGTAGCCAGGGCGGGCTTGCTTCTTGCACTCATCGAGGTCCTTTCTCTGTCCCTTTTGATGGTGACAGTGCTTCCTCATCCTAGCTCAGCATCCCACCCATCTTCCCCAGCATTAAAACTTCCTATCACAAAAGGACCCAAGACCCATAACTTAGATCTTGTGTTAACAACGGAAAAAAAGAAACCATGAATGTAATCGTAAGGGGACCTTAAAATGGCCTAACAGCAGCCACGGTTGGTGGATGAGAAACTGAGGCCCAGGAGCTAGCTAATGTGCCTCGCCTGGGGTTCTGTGGCAGGGCAGAGCTGGTTAATTAAGCAAGGGCTGCTCTTTTGGGTCCTGGAAGGGAGTCCTCCTCCTCCTGTGTCCCGATGTGGGTCCTGTATAGAACTCTAGCTCACGTCTGCACCTGGACTGAGGTTGCTGAGAGGGAGCTATGGAGCCATCCTGAGAATTCAGGAGTGAGAGACAGAAAGAAGAGTGGAAAAAATACTTAGACTTCCATGTTGGCTGTTCTGCAAAACCATCGATGGCTTAGGGCACAGCGACTACCCAGTGGAAGTCCATTGGCTGAGAGGCCACCACAGGCATCTGCCATGTAACAGCTGCCTGGGATTCCAGCACTTATTTTGTGTTTTGGACTACAAAGGGGTGTCCAACCTTTTGTCAGTGTGACACGGCATTGTAGTCCATGAATGTGATGGGCCACAGTCACAGCCAATATTGGGACACATGTAGCCGGAGGGCCGTAGGTTGGACATGCCTGGGAGAGTTTTAAAATTAGCCTACCTTGGCCAGATAGCCCAGGGCAAACGTCGGCATAGTCTCTGTAATTCTTTGAGGTAAATTTAGAGAAAATTTAGAGAAGTTCAAGACAGATTCTGAACCTGAGAGCAGAACAGCTGGGTCTGTGTCCCCTCTGACTTTTATTGTTGCTAAGCAATGTCAAGTCAAGGTTGAAAATGAGAGCTCATTTTTCCCCCTAGCAGGCAGAATTTTAAGGCAACATTCAGCCAGAGGTTTGTATGTTAATACGTTCAACACCACATTCAAAACCATTTGTTCTAGTGCCCCCATTCTTCCTCCAAAGCTGGGTTGTCTAGACTCTAGGAATCCATGGATTGTAGAGCTGCCTACACAATGACAGAGCTGAGGAGAACTGGAGAAACAGATGGGCTTTCTGCAAGTCAAGTGTGAAAACTGAGCTTCTGGGGGGTAAAAGAAAAAGTGGTGTTCTTACCAGCTGGCATGAGGCTAACATGATGGCAGTATGCAGAGGAATTGTGAGCATCTAGTAGCTCACGGGATGCTGAGACACCCCCAGATTTCTCTCTTTCATACATCCCTGCTCTCTGGTTGCCCCTCTGCTGGCCCTCCAATTGTCCATTTTCTTGTCACTTAGGATGTCTGCTAGTTTGACCTTTGACCTTTGACCTTTGTATTGCCTTCTGCTTAGACTTCTCCAGGCAAAGACTCGGTCACTGACCAGAGAGGGCAGTTATGTCAGCTCTGTGGTACTCAGCGAACCTTCAGTCATAGGCCTCCAAACTTGTTTGACCATAACTTCAGCACTTTCCTTACACACACACACACACACACACACACACACACACACACACACACACTCTTAACATGCTTCAGAAGTTAACTCTAAAGGGCTGGAATGAAGTGTGATGCTGAAGTGCTTGCTTAGCATGCCCAAGGCTGTGTGTGAATTCAGTTCTCAGCACTGCAACCAAAGGGAAAGAGATGAAACAGAAGTAAACTTTATAGCTTCGCTGGAGGTCTACAACCAATAGTATTGTTGCGTCCCAATGATGCCAAAATGAAAGTCAGAAACCACAGGAAAGTTAACTTAATTCCTTTGCATGTAAAGTTAATCTAACAAAACTATAAAGGCATTGCTTATCTTTTTATTTATAATGCACATGGGTGTTTTGCCTGCATGTGTATCTGTGTATACCACATCGATGTCAAGCCGGAAGTGTTGGCTATCCTAGGACTTGAGTAACAGATGTGTGAGCTGCCATGTGAGTGCTGGAAACTGAACCTGGATCCACTGGAAGAGTAGCCAGTGTTCTTAACCACCAAGCCATCTGGTCCCTGAAAATATGTTGTTTAATGAGAAAAAGGAAACTTTATAATCTTTCCATGAAGACAGGAAAATTTGACTCTGTGTTCCGAGTGAACGGGAGGAGTACTGGCTAGTGAGGGCAGCTGTCTGCAGGAGCCAATTCCTCTATGTGGGAGCCGGCTCTTTCCTTAGTAGTCGCTCTGCTATAGGCTGGTTTCTCAGCCTGTGCGTGTTCTGGTCTCCTTGTTTGTGAAATCCAGCTAGGAATAGCACCGCTCTCAGCATTGTTTCTGATGGCCGAATGAGTCAAGTGGGAACACTTAGGTCAGTGCCTGGCACTTGGCTTCTCTGAGCATTTGCCACAATAGTAATTAGTAGTCAGGGCTTTAGAATTAAGGGCACTTGTGGGTTTAAAATTGTCTATTCACTACAGTATAGTCAGAACAATAAAACAAAAGAAAATGAATGCCTGTTGCTGCCTATAGTAACTTTGGTTACTAAAAATTAACTCCTAATCCAAACGATGAGAGCGGCTCTGGCTAGCAGACTCCCGTTTTAACCAGTCATCTCCAGAACCCGGTCCCAGAATGCACTGAGAAACCTGCTGATGTCTACAAAGTAAAGAAACAAGGATTCATCCCCTCACAGTTGCATCTTGCTTACAAAAAACAGAGTTGCTGTCTTCTATTTTCTAAGGACCTGTATGTCCAAGGTGACTATGAGCTACTTACTCTGATGAGTTTGTAGCAATCTGCTAGTGGTAATGAGCAACATTTTTTTTTTCTTATCTGGGTTTGGTTAAATGCTTGAGTAATTAAAGGGCACATTTTCTGTGTCCATGGGGTAGATGCCAGCTACCTTCTCTTGGCATGAACGATTTGCTCTATGACATTAATTTATCTAATTCTGATAATAACAAGGTAACCTAGGTCTCCTTCATCACGCTGAGAACAACGGAGACTCCAAGGTCATGTGACTTAGATTATACTAATCACAGGTTGGCGATTGAAGCTCAGATGTGCTCATCAATACCTGGCCCCTGCTTCCCAAGCCTCTCTGCTTCTGTGGGAATTAGCGAGACCCCCCCCCCCAGTTCCCCCCCCACCCCGCCTTAGCCCTTGCCAAGACCTGTGGGTTCAGAGCAGAGGACCAGGGTAGAATGTTCTGTGCCTTGAGATTTTTATTGGCTCAGCCCTAACTGGAAACTCAGAAGCTAGGCAAGAGAGCTTTGGACAATATGTCGGGGGTGGGGGAAGGCCTGAAGGAGCCAATGTCTGACACCTGGAAAGAAGCCACAGCACACTCTCTCCTGCACCCCCCCCCCCACCCCCCCGCCCCGGACTCCTTCCTGCCCCTCCTTCCCTCCCTCCCTCCTTCCCTCTTCCCTTCCTTCCTTCCTTCCTTCCTTCCTTCCTTCCTTCCTTCCATTACTGATATTACCCCTCAGGTGCAAGCATGGCCTTTCCTAACTCCTTTCTTATATCAGAAAGCACATCTACTACTAGGTCTATACACTACATTTAAAACAAAAACAAAAACCTGAATTAACACGTAATAGGTCACTAGAGGCAAGCATGAATAAATGTCGGGAAGTTTCTCTGACTACAAATTCCTCTTGCAAAGACTTTGTCTGACTTGCCTTTTTCTAAAAGAATCAGTTCTTAAATGTTTAGTACAAAGGATAAAGAGGAGACACATTTATTTATTTATAGCAGCAGTGTCCCACAGCATCTAAAAGTTGGTTTTACCAACCCCAAATCATTTTGCCAAACTCCCATTGCATCTCAGATCTGGGAAAATCTTTAGGTTTGGTCTCACTCCTTTTTCATGTCTTCATTCTAGAAGTTCTCTGGTTGCTAGAGAAAGTTCTAGAGGTGTACAGTTGGTTGCAGGGAGCCTTGCAGACAAGAGACAGGTGGGAAAAAAGAGTAAGAGATGCAGCCACCGTGCATGCATGCCTGCAGGGGGAGCTGGGATAGGCAGTGAGGTCTGTGGCATCTTCAGTGAGGGGCCCCAGAAGCCAGAGGTTGTGTTGAAGATCGTAATTACTGTTGTTGTTGTTCTTTCTGATTCTGTTTGAGTCTTCGCAGCTTTTGACTGATTTTCTCTTTTCAAAACAATTTAAAAACTATGCAGACTTTGGGGGGAACCTTAGCAAGGAAGCTGCTGAGGGCTTAGGGTTTGGTGGTAAAAAGAGGGAGGGAGGCTGTATTTGTTAAGAGCACCTGGGGTGGGAGGGAGGAGGGGGTCTCCGTGAAGGTGCTCCCCAAGGTCCAGTGTCAGGGTGTTAGGAGAACCACCACCACGGCAGGTGAATTAATGCAGTTCTTAGGAAGGAATTCACAAAATTCTGGGCAAACCCTAAAGAGCCCCAACCCCACACTGCCATGGAAAGTCTCATTGATCCTATGCAGCAAGTGTCCCCAGAGAACCTCTGACACATGACAAAGGTACTCTGTGACCCGGAAGGACTCTTACTCCGGCTCCACCGAGTCCCCTCATGTCATGGTTAACCTTGACTGTCAACTGGACTGGATGGAGATGGAGACAAGTAAAGCATGCAGCTAGCTGGGTAAGCCTGTGCGGGTGTCTCAAAAGAGGACTCGATAAGGGGGGAGATGTACCCCGAAAGAGGGCAGCACCATCCAGAATGCTAGGGACTAAGATGGAGTAAAAAGAAAGGAAACGAGCAGAGGCATTTTCTCTCTGCTTCCTGGCTGCCGTGTGAGCTGCTCTGCCGTGCTCTCCTCTGTGATGAACAGAAATCACTGATAAGGTGAGCCAAAAAATGACTTTCCCGTAAGCTGCGCCCACTATTTCTCACAGCAATAAGAATGGCATGTGTTTGTTGTGTTCATTCGGGAGAAGGGAGGTTGTTTCCGTGACTACCATCCCGTGTGGTCAGAAGCTTTGGCGATGGCTTTAGAAAGCCTCCTAAGTGCAGGCTGGAGACACCTTGCAAGATTCTAAGCTTAGTGGAAGACTCTGGTGTGAGCTCAGAATACCAGAACGCAGAGGATAGTGTGGACAGTGAAGACGGCGCATCACTTTTCATATGGAAACGTGTTACCCTGGGGCAAAGACCTTATCTATATTCTGCCCTGAGACTACAGTTGAGCTGAGTTTAAAGATAATGGGCTAATGAACGTGGCAAAGGCAACTTCAGGGCTCCACAGCATTTAGCAAATGACATGGGCATTGGCAGCCTACGTTACAGTGCGAACTGGGCAAGAAGCAGAGCAGGAATGTTTGAGAGCTTGCAGCTTTCCAAGAACAAAAGCTTGTATTAGGCTAAGGACAAAGGAAAATGCGGTTAACGTTCTTAAAAAGAACGTGAAAACAGACACACACAAGTGTATCACACAGACTGAGCAGGTGTGTTTAAATACTTAGTATTTAGGAATATACATGTATGGACCAAAAAGGAAAAAAAAAAGAGACCATTAATTTGAAAGAGAGCACAGAGTGGAAATAAGAGGAAGAAAAAGAAAGAGGAAGGTCAAGGGTGGACTCTTTTTTGTTTTTTGGTTTTTTGAGGCAAGGTTTCTCAATGTAGTCCTAGCTATCGTGGAAATCTCTCTGTAGACCAGGCTGGCCTTGAACTCACTGCCTTTGCCTCCCAAGCGGTGTGCCGCCACCACCTGGTTAAAGGTATACATACATCTTAAAAACATTTTTGAGGCCTTTAATTCCAGCACACAGGCAGAGGAAGGGTTTGAGTTTCTGGTTAGCCTGGTCTACATAATGAGTCCCAGAACAGCCAAGACTGCATAGAGAAACTGTCTCAAAAAGCCAAAATGAATAAGGAAATAACTTATTTGAAATCATTTGCTTCAAGAAGGATCCAGGGATCCTTGGTTAGGGCCACCTGGAGAAGCAGCTTCCTGCATTGGGCCAACTAGTCACCAAGAAGTCACTGCAGCTATGGTCTTAAGCCCGCAGCAAATCTTGGCATCACCACATGATGCTGGTTTCCCAGGGATGCAGAATATACGAATCAACGAGTAACCTCGGCCTCCCCCAAAGTGCCAAAGAAAGACCTGAAAAACCAAGCAGTGTGTAGTATGATTGCAATCCCTGCAGGCAGCTGCCGAGTGGCTAGTGCATATTTATAAGCCAAAGATAGAGCGGGAATCCCAGGATGTCTTTGATCCCAGGAATGTGGAACATCTGTCAAGGAAAGCCACAAGCAATGGAGCCCGCCCAAGAGGAGCACCCTTGGTTGTAAAGAACAAAGCGGGCCCCGCCCCCCCGAGGGGAGGGGCGGGGAGCGGCCCGCATGAGCTCCAGGTGCTGGAAATGAAGCTGCAGGATTTAATGTTTATCCTCCTGGGCTTCTATTACTCTGGTCCCGTCCTTCCATCGTGTGCCCAGATTTCACCCTTTCCCGATGGGAATACCCACCCGTGCCGTTCTGTGTTGGAAGCCTGAAACTTACTTTTTTTATTTTACAAGAAGTGACGGTGGAGTTCGCCTTGATTTTCAGAGCAGTCTTTGGATTTGGACTTTTGAACAACGTTGAAACCATGAAGGCGCTCATAAATGAGTAAATGGGAACAAAGAATAAACATTTGTATAAAAATGTTTAACGGGCGCTGAAGAGATGGCTCAGCAGTTAAGAGCACAAGCTGTTCTGGCAGAAGACCCAAGTTCCTTTCCCAGCACCCACAAGGGACAGCTCACAACTGCCCGTGATCCTAACTCCAGGAGGATCCAGCATTTGCCTGTAGATACCAAGGACACCTGAAACTCATGAACATACCCACACATACACTTGATTAAAAATATCTCAAAATATTTTTAATGTTATGATAAAACCTATGTGTTGCTCCGTATGTTAACTTTAAACTTTTACTTAGAAAAAAAATGGCCATGACCCTTTCTTTGGCTTAAGGGGTAGAATGTTACAGATGAAGGAGACGTGTTTGCGCATCATGTTAAGAAGGGTAGACTTGGGGTGGTTAGTTGCGGTTGTCCACAGGACTGAAAAGTAGCTGGGAGAGTTAGTAAAGCACACCCCTGGGTGTGTCTATTGAGGGTGTTTCCAGACAGGAGAAAGTGTGGCTGGGAGTTGGTGAAATAAGAGAAGGCAAGGACAAAAGCCTCTCAGGGTAAAGGTGTTTCTCTTAGCTTCCTGCCCGCTGTGAGGCGAGCTACTCTGCGCCTGCGCCTGTGCCCACCATGTTAGAGTGAGGCCTCTAAGACAGAAGCCAGAGGAAGCCCTTCTCCTCCAGCTGTTTCGCCACGGTTTGTTGTGAACAAGGAATGTAATTTACACCCCAGTTAACCTTTTTGATCCTTGCTCATGCAGCGTTTCTTCACAGATCCTTAGGAACGCCCCTCCTCACCCCTCCCATCCCTGCCTTGTTTAAATAATCAGCTATAGTATTTAGGCTGTCCGGACAGCATTCCTGCGGACTGCCGTTTGGGCCATCACTTACCTAGAACAAGGCAGGAAGAAAACGATGCCTTGGTTTCTTTCCTTGTCTTCTGACGGCTGTGAAGTCTGCTGGTTTTCCCCCAAGAAGCTTTGATTTGTGCTTTTTGCATAAACCAGCTGCATCTTCCTATTACTTTAATCCTGTTCACATTTACATGACTGTTCTCATAGTAACCTCTGTGGGACAGAGGTCACCATCAGCTCTTTCTGGATGAAGCTGAGCCAGATAAAGTAATTCGTTGTGAGGTCATATATATCTAACGGGCTCTTGAAAAGGACTTAGACTCACATCTGAAAGAAGCTCAAATCTAAGTGTTTAGTCAATTATACTATGAGCCTAAAGCATTTTCTATGAGAATTACAGTCTCTGTTAGGCTGGTCTTTAAGTCAATTAGATTTCCCTGGAACCTCTATGTTCTGCTTACATAATATCTTGAATACACGACTTATTTTATTGTATTTATTTGACTTTTTACTTTTGAGATTATGAAATAATTGCAATATTATGCCTTCCCTTTCCTCCCTCCAAACCTTCGCACATTCCCCTCCCCTCTCTCCTTCAAAGGCATGGCCTCTTCTTTCACCAATTAGCTATGTGAGGTTATCTTTCTTTCTGCAGGTGAAATGAGCTAATTAAGGACATGTTAAAGTATTTAAAGGCAGGTTTATTGGAAGCAGCTTTCACGGGGTTCACTGATCCCCAAGAACAGGACTAGAGAAGTAGCCTTAATGTGAGACAGAAAAGTGGGGGCACAGAGAAGGAGAGAAGAAATGCAGAAAGAAGAAGTGGGGAGGGGGGACCAAAATCTCCAGATTGTATAGTAAAGAGCCCCTGGGGGAGGGGCGGGGAAGACCCACCCCTGGGCTGGCGAGTTCAGGGTAAATGGCAGGGTGTGCCAGCCATGCCCTGTAGCAGACAGGGACCGAGGGATAATGGGAGAACCTGGAAGTCAAGTCTGCTTTGGTTCAAAAAGCACCTTAGCTGCCTGTCCCAGGTCTGAAGGCCAGCAAGCTATCCTATAGAGTGTAAGACATCATGACTGCCCAAACATGAACTGAGCAAGGACAACAGCAATGGACATGCCAAGAGGCAAACCCACAAGGCCTCAACCCTACAAAAAGAACTATAGGCAACTGCCGAAAGCTAGGAGTAGGAGAGGTGGCCTTCTCCAGGTGAGAGCACACCAACTGACAGCCAGTCCTGAAAACATAGCGAATAACACTATACAGAATATATTAATTTTTGTTAGAGTGGCTCATACTATTTTTTTCCTCTTATTTAGACTAGCGTTACCATTATCAATCATTAAATGAAAATCCTTAGGTTTAATAAACATTAAGTAAATTTCAACTTTCCTCTCCTTGTTGACCTCATGCCCTAGAAACACAGGCAAGCCCCATACACTCCTTCTATCAACCATCATTTTCCAACACCCCTCTACCCCCCACCCCCACCTCCCAATAGATACACTGGCTCTCCCCTGTCCTTTCCCAATTCCTCATCGCTTCCTAGCTGAAATCTGCACTCTGTGACTGGCTCAAAGCCCATCTCTCCTTGCAGTCTTCCTTGGGTTCAAGTGACTTCATGCCCATATGAAATAACGCCATCAGGTTCTGTGCTCTGTTAGCACAGAATGTGACATCTGCCACTTCTGTGGCTGGATTTTCACTGCACTGTTTTGTATTGCTCCTAGATTAGACCTACTTGAAGGCAGGGTCTGTGCATGCTTCCCAGGGGTTTGCATTCCACTAGGGACTTACATAGTGATGAGTGAATATGCACATTATAACAGTCATGACTTTTTTCTGGAACATTTTAACTTCTTTGTCAGAAACTCTCAAGTAACTTTGAGAGCCCAGGTGATAGGCGCTGGGGAGACAGCTCAGTGAGTAAAGTACTTGCTGTACAAGCATGAGTGCTACCTCAGTTGAAATTTCCAGCACCCACATTAAAGGCTGCACCTGGCTATACATGCCTATAACCCCAGTGCTGTGAGTGGTAGGCACCGGAGGATGGCTGGGCTTGCTAGGTAGCCATGAAAAGGTACAAGCTCCAGGTACAGTGAGAGACACTTTCTCAGTGGGGCAAGGGGGAGAGCTGCAGGGTAGGACATCTGACATCCTCTTCTGGACTCAGCAAGTACATACACACATACACACACACACACACACACACACACACACACATGCTGTGTGCACACGTATACATACAGCTGGGCATGTACATGCGCACACAATCACAGGTACAAAGCTAGACACACACACAAGCATGGAGACACAGACACACACATACATGTACACACATGCATACAGACATACATGCACATGTATGCGAATGCACATATATGCATACATACACACATGCACACACATGCATGAATCCAAATGATAAATGACTAAATGTATACAAGGCAAGGAAACCATTTTTATACTTTGTATCTGATAGATATTCAGACAATTCAGCATTCAAATTGTCACTCAAAATAGAGGCAGCATAGTGAGGTCATCTGAGGAAATGTGAGTCCTCCCTAGAATCATAAACAGAATTCTGCACTCCAGAATTCAGCCTGGGACAGTGTGTCATCCACCCTATAGTTGTGTCACTCCGCTTAAGCCTAATATGAAAACTATGCTCTTGTATTCAGCAGGCAGGCTGCACTGGGCACTCTCTCATATTACGTATCTTAGAGACATGCCATCATCTGTTCCATGGACAGTTACTAGCAGCAAATCCTCAGAGGTGGCAAAAGAAAGGGAACACTTAGTTTACCTCCTCCAATATCTAAAGTCTGCTCTCAGGTGGGCCTGGATTGCTAACTCACAACTGCAGAGCAGTACTACAAACCCTGACAGCATTTGTGATGATATTGGCTACATTTTTATCCCGTGTGCGCACACTGAGACTGCTCTGACATGATTTCAGGCAAAGTGTATGTCTGCGTGCAGCTGGTGTACAGAATACTGAAAGGCACAATCACAAGATGCTGCAAGGCCTGGGAACTGCCCTCCATGCTCAAAATTACCCCTTCTAGAAAGACCAGAGGAGACAGGAATGGGAAATCAGGATGGGCTAGGAGTTACTGCTGCATCGCACCACAGGGCTGCAAAGGGATGTGCACACTTTCCTCAAGACCACCGAGCCTCAAAAGGAAGACTTCAGCTCATTTTATCCTCTGCTGATTTCCTACCACATTGCAGTTTAGCCCAGGACCACAAGGCCATCCAAGGAACCATAGAAAGCATACACAGATGTGTAAACGCGCCACTTACCAGACGTCTGCTGGGACCAAGTCAGTATTTCTGGGGATGAACCTTGCTCTCTGTACCTTAACAAGCCCATTGCAGATTTTGACCAGCAGCTCCAAGATCAGCAAGTTTGAGGGTGTAGGAACCAGGCCCGACTGGGCTGCCTGCCTGTCTTGCTGTTTCATGTCCTGTTTCTAGCAGCTACCATGTCTGTGTTTATCTTGGTTAGCTAGTCATGTTTACTGCTCTGAGAACGCACCCCTCCCATCCTCGAGACTTTTCCTCCTGTGTGCAATCAGCTCTTGAGGGATTTCACCTGGGAGGAGGATTCCTGTTTTGCTGCCTATAAGAAGGCTCTTTGGCACTCTGGGAAAAGACGAGAATAATAAACCGCTGCCGCGGCTGCTGCTACGGCTGCTGCTCTCTTAGCACGAAGGACCAGCTGTGTTATTGTGTGTGTGTGTGTGTGTGTGTGTGTGTGTGTGTGTGTGTGTGTGT